>CM049599.1:2017500-2644578 GCA_026979955.1 Megalurothrips usitatus | reverse complement strand
AAAAGGAACTAACGAGGCACAGCAAGACTACCAAATATCGTTCATTTCAGCTCGGGCCTCTTAATTGAAAATAACTTGCGCTTTCTCATGTGCCCATTAGTGTTTTATAAAATCTCAACCTTGGGTGGGAGCTCGTCAAAAAAAGATATCTGCACTTGAAAAGTCACGAGCAGCAGTACCTCCACCTCCAAGGAGCCGATTTGCGCATTGAGGTCCATGCCCAGGGGCTCAGGTGGCAATCGTGTCTCCGGACGGAGGGTTCGAAGGGGGTCTGTCCAAGGCTGCAGGGACGAGGCAGCAGCAGCGATACATGCCACAGTATTAGTGCGTGGCTCGGCCCGGCCCACGGCGCTAGGTGTAGTTAGTGAGCAACAGTAGCGCCTCCCCTCCCCCCCCCCCCCCCCCCCTCCAGCGAAGCCTGGCTTGGCAGGGCGGTTTGCGGCCTGATGCGGCGCCGCCGTGCTGGGTAGGCAAACCACCGTGTCCGCGTGTCTGGCGGGCTGGCCTACCCCGAATGAAAAGATGAGAAATGCAGGAAGAGAACACCAAGTGAGTTCCAGACCAGAAAAAAGGCGTCACGAAGGGTATATTCCCGCGAAATGCATGACGGAAGCGTGTGTTGTGCAGCCGTCCATCGCAGAGTGGGTGAGCCATCACGGTGTCTCAAGCCCTCCCCCGACCCCCACCCCTCCCGGAGACACCCCGTGAAGTCGTCCGGCGAGCCGTGGCGGCGGCTCCCTGCTTCACCGCCCGACTGCCTGAGCGCACATTGAGCGAGGGAGAGTCCTGCCTAGAGAGGATCCTCGCTAGGTCCTGCGGGTCCTACGGGTCCTGGGCAGGCAGGTACGGCCCTACCCCGCACGAGTGCGCTGCTGCCAGGGAAGGTGAAGGGCTGCTTCTCCTGCCTTCCGCCGGGACAGCGAGAGAAGAGGCCTGCTGGGGCCCTCCGTCAGGGAGCGCTTGACATGTAGGCCGATCGTGCGTGTACCACTTTTGCCCGGCAACGCTTTCCCGGGGCCGAAAAACAATTGAAGGCGAACGTGTCACATGATCCTCACATCACGCATGATTGGTTCACGCAGAAACAAAAGTTCAAAATGGAAGGTCGGTGTAGAGTTGACGCTGAAGCCGGAAGCCCCGTGGATCCTTTCATTTGCGATTCGATTTTGTTTCAAAAGTAGAAGAATCCAGGTCACATTGGGCGTCAGCGCTGAAACCGACCTGAACAACAACCTAGCGAGGATCAGCCATCCTCTCTAGCAACAACAGAAACAACACACGGGCCGACAAAAAGTAGTCCCTTGATAAGCTCGTGCTTTCAGAAGATATCGGTGCAATGTTTTGATTTAAAACGGTCCAAGAATATTTTTTATTCATTTTTCGTAGTATCAAAACATTTAGCATCAGTCCGATCCACATTCACGTGAACGCGAGATCGCGGAGTCAGCTTCAAGCGGGCGGAGTGAGTGGAGTGAGCTGAACTGAACTGAACTGAACTGAACCGAACGGAACAGTGTGGGAGCACCCTGAATTGTTTTTCGCGCGCCGAGTGGAGGGGGAAATCCAATCCGTTTTTGTTTGTCGCCCCAAGGCGCGCTTGTTGTCGGTTCACGTCCGACAAAAAGTAGTCCCTTGATAAGCTCGTGCTTTCAGGAGATATCGGTGCAATGTTTTGATTTAAAACGGTCCAAAAATATTTTTTTTATTCAATTTTCGTAGTATCAAAACATTTAGCATCAGTCCGATCCACATTCACGTGAACTGGGAGCGGAACAGTGTGTGGTGAGCGCCGTCAGTGCTACCGTCACCGCGAGCGCAGCAGTTGCCTGTCCTGTGGTGGAGATTGCTTTTGTAGGTTCGGGTCCGTTGTTGAGCGCTCGACTCCCCTCTGAATTTCGTTGATATTCTTGACATTTATCGCTTCCGTCGTCGAACGCCTGCAAAATGAGTACCATCGGAGCTGGTGTAAGTGGGCGGATCACGCCGTCTTTGTTAAATCCTGTGAAAAAGTGAACATGATTTGTTGCCGGTCATGCAGCGTCTGGACCCTAACCTGTTTCTTGTGTTTCATTTTGCGATCATTTCCATGTAATTGTTGTTAGTTTGATGAAATGAGAGTTATCTTCCCCATTATCTTTCTTTGCTTTAATGTTTAGTTTCTAGAGTCTTAATTTGTCTGCTGGGTAGGGTACTTCATGTCATTCGGTTCATGTTGACAATCATGATGATGTTGTCAAATGACATTACAATCTCTTCATTTATTCGCATTTTGTATTAATGTTGGAAGGTTTGTGTATATTGTGGGATTTTTCGTACCTTGCCCCCATTTTCTCAGTCCAAACATTAAAGTGAACAATTACTGACTTTTATATCTGAGTAACTAACTTAGATCCCTAGGTTATGTCCTGTGATTCTCTTACCACTGAGGTTTTTAGAGTGGCTTTCAGCAACATATTGCTTTCTTTTTTCAGTATGATTTGTCAGCTTCACAATTTTCTCCTGATGGACGTGTTTTCCAAGTGGAGTATGCACAAAAAGCAGTTGAAAACAGCGGGTAAGGTTTCTGTTGTGAAGCATTTTTATTTTAGCTTCATATCTAATTAATCTTTATCAAGCTTAAGTTTAGAACTTATGATTAATACTTTTGTCCATACGATTTTTACAATCCTGATCATGGTACATTGCTCTTACATTTATTCTCTTTACAATCTCATTTATTTATTTCAACTCTACAGCACTGTGATTGGTCTGCGTGGGAAAGATTGTGTTGTCCTGGCAGTTGAGAAACTGGTCACATCTAAACTGTATGAAGCTGGATCCAACCGAAGAATTTTCAATGTTGATAGACACATTGGGATGGCAAGAATTGCACCTCTGTTATTCAACTTTTCTGAATTCTAATAATAATATTCCACTTACTGTAACCATTTTGTTTTTCAGGCTGTCTCTGGTCTTATTTCAGATGCCCGTCAAATTGTTGAGACTGCACGAACTGAATGTGCTAACTATCGTTCACAGTATGGCACAGCCATTCCCTTAAAATACCTGAATGATAGAGTGTCCATGTTTATGCATGCTTACACATTGTACAGTGCTGTCCGTCCATTTGGCTGTAGTGTCATCTTGGCTGCCTATGAGAACGATGGACCTCAAATGTATATGATTGATCCATCAGGTGTTTCTTATGTAAGTTTGTCTAAATTTTATATGAAAGTTAAAAAAAGAGTGAAATTCAATGGAGCGTTTTGAATAAAATCTCATTCTTTGTAATTTCAGGGATATTTTGGCTGTGCTATTGGTAAGGCTAAGCAGTCTGCCAAAACAGAGATTGAGAAGTTGACCTTAAAAGATATGACCCATGACCAGCTTGTCAAGGAAGGAGCCAAAATGTAAGGATTGACCAAGCGCTAATTATAATTACATTTTAATATCTTTCAGAAAACAACAATGTTTTTGTTTTTTACAGTATTTACCAAGTCCATGATGAATTGAAGGATAAGGAGTTTGAACTTGAACTCAGTTGGGTTGGCAAGAACACCAAAGGCGTCCATGAGAGGGTGTCGGACGGTGTATTCCAGGAAGCAGAGAAGAGTGCCAAGGCTGCAATGGAAGAGGATTCAGATTCTGAGACAGAGGACATGTAATTCAAATCAAATGCTTAACAAACAACTTAATCTCTAATGACTTTTTATGATAGTAAATATTTGGAAATTGACTTTATTGTGCTCTAGTTTTTTCTCTCCTCTCACCCACCCACATAATCACTAGCACTTTTTTTGAAGTAACAAAGATCAATGTACACAGAAAATGTTCAGGAAGAACAAGTGATATTTCATTTTTCATTTGAAAGAAATATACATGGGCAGAATTGATGCAACATGGGCAGTTTTCTGACTGGATTGTTCTGCAGCCGCAGATTCGCCACACTGGCAAGGGAGTGCCACGTGGTATAACTCCCCAATATTGTTCAAACTTCGGCGGTAGAAGGACCTTCGGTAGCTATGAGGATCCCTCACAAAAATTTTGGTGGAATTTATATTCTTTAACCATTTGTGGGCATATTAATTATTGCCTTTTTGGGCCATTGTAGTATAAGACGATAATTACCATAAAATTTCCAAAAAAACCTTTTTGTGGTTAAACTTAGTGAAGGGGCACCAGATCATACAAATACCATACCACACAAAGGTCCAAATAGACCCAAAATGTAAATGCACATCACCAGAGTCAGATGTTGTCCGATTGAGCTGAAATTTTTTTGAGGGGAAGGTTTTCATGTATTGGCGCCTAATATTGTCACCACCCACCCAACTTTCAAACTTTTGATTCTGAACGGGACACTGATGGCACCGCCAGGCCGATATAAAATAGATTTTTGTCAATTTGAATCTCCAGAAAAGTATATATATTCCACCAAAACTTTTATAAGTGATCTATCCTCATACCTACCAAAGGTCATTCGGCCACCGAAGTTTGAAAGAAATCGGGGAGTTACACCTCGTGGCACTCCCTTGAGAGGGAAAGTTCTGACCCATGTTTCTGCAACCAAGTTTCGCAGAACCATTAAGGAAATCCAAAGTGACACATTCACATTTTACTACTACGCTGACCACGCTCAGGCCATTTCTCCGCATTGCCTTTCCCTCCCCCCCTGCACAGACTCCTTGCTCTGTGGTGGCGTGGGCGGGGCGGGCTGGCGTAGTGGGAGCAGACGGCCATAGCGTGCAGCAGTCAGCCCAGCCCAGCCCGGCCGAGCAAAATGGTCAATTTCCGAACGGGCGGGGCCGCTGCCGTTGCCGCTACCGACTCACAGTCACTCACACAGACGCGGGGCGCTCGTGTGCGCGGCAGACGGGGGCAGGGGGCGGTAGCGGTAGCGCGGACAACTCGCCACACAAGCGAACAGAATGTTAGGGGTGCACCCAACTACACATCCCGGAGGTTCGACACTGAGTTGACCAGTATGAGAGGGGGAGGGGGTGAATGCATTGGCAGAAACACCTCGCCGTTGCTCGCCAAGGAGGCCCCAATCTGCACACACGTGCTCGGGTCAGGGACGTGGGCGACACTTCCTCGGTGCAACCCCTCGCGTCCACAGCCGCGGAGAGCACGGAGGCCGCGCCAAGAGTAGTGCAGAGATACGCAGAGGAGGGCGCCACGGGGGAAACTGCGCCTCTCTTTCCGCGCTGGGCGGTTCCTCCGGCCGTACATGACCACTCCCGGCCGCCGATAGATGGCGCCAGCGGTGGTGCGGCTGAGTTTGCGCGCGGGTTGCTCCGTCTGGTAGGACGGGAGGGACCGCCACCCGCGTCCGAGTGTGTACGTTAGTTTGGGGCTTCATTGCCGGGCAACGGTGGGTTTTCCGCCACCGCTTGCATATGCATCTCCCCCCTCGCTCCGAACCCATCCAAGTGAACGCCCGTGGCAGCGGCTGCTAAGGAAATGGGAGCGAACGACGCGTTCCTCAGAAGGCGCGGGTTCCTTCCTCCTTTGGGGCCGGGCCCCGGCCGGGCCCTTCTCGCTGCCCGTCCCGCCCGGCCAATTGGCCCTTGAATGCCTTGCCTTGAGCCCGAGCTGAGCAGAGTCGAGACTGAGCCGCCGCAGCCGTCCGCGCCGCTGCCACGAAGGTCACGGTGTCGAGGGGGATGCGGGAGGCGCAGGACCCAAACCGGACGCACAAGCCTTCCACGCACCCCGTAAGGCCCTGCCATCTCCCCGCTCTTGTCACACCTCACGGGCCGCATGAGTGAGAGAGAGACAGCGTTACGTGCCTTTTACAGCCACGCAGCTGTCCGGCAGATTACGCCGCAAAGGGACGAGGGCGAAAACTAAAGCGCCCGGCGTAGGGTGGTTCTCGAACCCGCCCGCAGGCCCCGACCAAAGATTTGATCAGCCACGCCACGCGCGGCGCGACACGGCACGACACGGCTCCGCGTCAGCGGCGCGCAGGTGCTGCCCTTGTTTTCTACTTGTAATAAGCTCTTTACGGGCGGCGGCGGCCCATACAAGGGCGTCGAAGGGGGGGGGGGGCGTACCCCACGTGATGGGCCCGGCCGGGCGGCCGACGCCGCGCACCGGGCCGGTTCGCCCCCGGTAAACCATCCGAGGGGGAGGGGGTAAATTAACCCTCGAGTAATGCATCCCCAGGAGATCGGGGGCTTATCCGTGCACACTGACACCGGCGGAGTTCGAACCCGCGGGCCGCTGGGGGGCGGGCGAGAGCCGCAGCTGCCGCCGCCGCCGCCTTCGAGCCCCCGAGGCGTCCAGGGCTCGTGACGACGCGGACGTGCAAAGCGCGCGGACAGCACGGGATTGCCGTGGCGCGACGTGACCAGAGTGCAGCTACTTTGCATTACCGGTGCAGGGTGGCGGCGGCGGCACGCGGGGTTGCTGCAGGGCCGCCCCCCCGGGGCCGCCGCTGTCGCCGCGCCGATCCAGCAGAGCAGGGGAGGCGCGGGGAAAACCGATGGAGTCCGAGCCCTGCTGGTATGGCCATTAACCTTGAAACCCTGTTCACCGTCGGAGCAAGGGGAGAGGAGGGGGGAGGGACAGACAGCTAGCCGGCTAGTGCCCCTCTCGCTCTCATTAATAAGTAGCACGCCTCTGTGTGTGTGTGTGTGTGTATTAGCATCAGGCGCGTATCGGGACAAGGTTTTCGAAGGTGAGTCAGGGCCCTCACCCGGGCTGAAAGACACGCGGGTTGCCTACCTTCCTCCAGGCGGTGACCTGTAGGCACCGAGCCTTTGGGGGCAGGTGGGGGCGGGGGGCTCACAACACCCCCTCCCTTCGGATACGCGACCAGATTGTTTTTGAGTGTGTGAAAGAGAGAGAGAGAGGGGGGGGGGTCGTTTAGAAAACAATTGCTTGGAATAACCCCCTGCAGCAGCGGGCGGGTGCGGGAGGTGCTCGGGTACACTGTCATTGGGGCGGGTCTGGTGGTGTGTAACGCGGTCAGGCGCGTACCACTTCCCGCCACGTTTCAATTTTATTGAAAACTTTTTTCTCTCCGCATCTTGACTCTTATTATTCACGCGGCTCCTGAACGGCCCCTAATGTGAGGACAGCCCCTTGGCATCATCAGCTGCAGGCCCACTGGGGGGGGGGGAGGGGGCTCCACCAACTTCGCGACGAGGCGAGGCGCGACGCCTCTCTCTCACACTCATACACATACATACATACATGCACACATACACACATTCGGCTCGGGGCGGCAGCCTCGCCTCGGCTGCGCTCGGCCGCCTGGCGGACTCGACTCGGCACGCCGCGGCCCGTCCGGACGGGGGTGGGGGTGGGGCGTTTGGGCCCGTCGCCGTCGGCCCCTCCCACTCCGCGGCCCCCGGCGGCCCCCGGCGGCCCCCGGCGGCCCCCGCCTCAGTGCTCGGCCACACGCCGGCCGGTGCGATCAGCTGTTGGCGCTGTCGGCCCTCTGACGGGGCGCGCGAGACGGTGCACGACGACGGCGCCGACGTCGTCCCTCCTGAGCGAGCGCGTGTGCGCGGGCGGCGACGGCGGCGACGGCGGCGACGGCGACGACGTCGGCGGCGACGGCAGCGTGCTGTCGTTGTGCGCAGCGAGGCCCACGACGAGCAAGGAGGCTGCAGATGCCGGGGGCACGGCGCCGGAGGTACGTCCCGCCCCTCCGGGTAGGCCAACCCGCACGCCGGCCGCGTCGCGCGGGGCTGCCCGCCCACCCCGGCCGCCCCGGCCACGCTCACGCTGGTGTGTGCGGCATCTCCTCCGCCGCCGGGGGCCGGGGGGTCCTCGGGCGCACTGCCTTGGCGTCGCCCTGGCCGGCCGCTCCTCGGTGATGCCCCCTCCTCCAGCACCACACCAGGATGACGGACAACACCACGGCGTGACAGGGCGCGCTCCCGGGCGGGCGGCAGCCGCAGCCACCGGCAGGCGGCCTCAGCCTCAGGCCGTTGTTGACATTACCCCGCACTGCATGCCGCCCAGAGACGTCGGCGCCGCAGAGCCTTTATCAGTCCGTGGGTGGGATTGTCTGGGAGAGAGACGGAGACAGGCGACTCAGCCGCAGCCGCAGCCGCAGCCGCAGCCGCAGCCGCAGCCGCAACGCAACACTAGGCATATCTGTCCCCGTGCCCCTTCCCTTCCCTCCCGGGGCTCAGCAAACGCTCTCGAACTCGGGCCGCGTTGGTCCATTCCACTCCCCGCGCCGACCGCCTTGGAGCACGTGCCTTTCTCTCCCTCCCTCTCCCCCCTCCCTTCCCCCCTCTCCCTCTCTCTTTCTGTCTCTCTCTCTCATTCTGTCTCTCTGACACTCTGTTTCTCTCTGTGTGTCACTCTTAGTATCTCTTTCTGTCTCATTCTCTCTCTCTGTCACACTCTCTCTTACCCGCACTGCTCCCACTCACTTGCACACACAATGCGCCCTGCAGCGCGGGGGGTCAAATTATCAATTACTGCATCCCTCCCCCCTCTCCGCCCGGTCAGGTGCCTTATCGCGTGCCAATTGTCTCGCGCGGTGTGTTTATTTTTACCCTCGCGGGTTCGCGTCGAGTTATGTCGAGCCGATAAACGCTCCGTTCACTTATCGCATCGCCGCGAGAATGGCCGCGCGGGCCGGGCGCGGGGAGGGGCGGCAGGAGGAGGAGTCGGGCCGCCCCGGCCCGCGGTATTTGAGCCCCGCGGGTGCGTTAAGTTAAGTCATGTCCAGTTAGGTTAGGTTAGGTGGGCTGCGACGCTCGCGCATCCTGACCGGCAGCGCCCGAGCATCTCCTTCGCGGCAGCACCGTTTGCGGAAGCGTTATGAAATAGCACTGCCGTCGGTGCCGGCGGGGGAGCGGAGCGGAGCGGCGGGGGCGCCCTGTAACGCATGCGTCCTCCGCTCCTGCAACGCGCGCACACATACACACACACACGTGCGCGGCACAGGTGCACGGCAGCGGAACACACATGCAACACGCGTGCTCACTATATGCCGCCTGCCCGCTCAAGCCTTCAACATAACACCGCTCCACCAGCCGCGGAGGTGTAACTGAATTATCGTGTGAGCGAACCGAGTGTAATTTTGTGACGATCAAAGTGGCGCGTTATGACCCTTAGCAGGTGAGGGGGGCGCGTGGCTGGCGCGTGGCGGCCCGGGTACACACTTATTGCCATTATGCGGCAGTACCCCCCCCCCCCCTCCTTCCCCCTTTTCACTTGCCGTCGGCCGTTCGCACGCCACACAATACGCTGCTACTCATCGGAACCCCCTCCCCCTCGCCCACCCCCAACCGGCAAGTAAAGACCGAGGTAAAGACTCGGTGTTGACACGCCCCTTCTCCCCCCCCCCCCCCCCCCCCCCCCAACTCCCACCCGCCCGCTGGTCTGCCTCCCCTTCCCTCTTCATTTTTCCGGCGTTCATTTCACGTCTCTTCATCGCGTGTAAGCAATATCAGTTTTTGCTCGGTGGGCCGCAACGACTCATCACTCTTCTGTCTGTCTGTCTGTCTGTCTGTCTGTCTGTCTCACACACACACACTCTTTTCCCTCCCTCTCTGTCATACCTTCCGTGACGACACGACTGCACCGTTTTATATTATTTTTGCCAACGCAGTTTCATTACCGCCCCCGTACACCTATAACTGATTCTTCTTTTGTTTTGATTTTCTTTTCATTATTACCCATGTTATTGCCGCACGAGTCCTCGAATGCTTCCAAACTAAGGCCTCTCCGCCCACCGAAATGGCTTCCTGACTTCTGTGATGATACGTTTGGCTCTCCGTTCCGCCGGCCTGGCGACGCACGTCCGTGCGCATAGCGGCATAGGGGCCCCCCGGCGGCACCGCTCCGCTGCCTGCGCCCCCGCAGCCCCCGCAGCCCCCGCGGCCCCGCACGGGCTGCTGGGAAAGTTCTCCCTCCCTGCAGGGGCAGTGCAGTTTTAGGCAAAATAGATAGGTTTCTATGACTGTAGGAGCTGCAAAACTTCCCCCTTCTCTCCTTCTCTCTCTCTCTCTCTCTCTCTCTCTCTCTCTCTCTCTCTCTCTCTCCCTCTCACACACACATACACACACATTCTTTACCCTTCGCTCGCACACACACACACACACTCACAGAGACATGGCCGTCTCGGGTTGCCGCCCGCAGTGCCTGCTGGGCTCGCACCCGCTGGCCGAGTGGTTTGCACTTCCACACACGCCCCCGCGCCCCCGGCGACCCCCGCACGGCCGTGCTTGCCTCTGATAGCGGCCGGGCGAATGGGTTTATCGCGTCGCCCCCGTACCCTGTGGCCATCCCATCCCCTCCAAGCACAGGCAGGGGTCCAACTGCAACTCGCAGGGGGAGGGAGCGAGAGAGAGAGAGAGAGAGAGAGAGAGAGAGAGAGAGGGGGGGGGGATCGAACCCGCCTCCCGCTGCGCAAGGCGCGAGCATGCAGACGAGAGACACGTATCATTCTGTCGGGGCCCGTGCTGCCGGGCAGTGCCGGCCTGGCGGCGCACAGTGGTCCGGCAGGTGCCTTTTTGCGGAAATAAATAATAACTCAGTCAGTTTTTGACATAGCGGGCTGAAATTTGGTACGCAGCTTCCTCAGACAGTGGACTTTAATATTTGAAATGGTGAAGGCAATACGAGTAGGCAATCGATAGGCAACGGGCGGTATCGGTGGTACTTTTTGTCGCAGGAGGCCAAAATACAAGAGATAGCCTTCTCAGACCTTGCCGTTAAATATCTGATACGGAGTAGGCAATACGAGTAGGCAATCAGTAGGCAACAGACGGTATTACTTGAAATTTTTGTGGCAGGAAGCCAAAATACAATAAGAAGCCCTCTCCGACATTGCCGTTAAATATATGACACGGAAGTAGGCAATACGAGTAGGCAATCGATTTGCAACGGACGCTATTATTGTGATTTTTTTGTCGCAGGTAAAAAAAATAGATAAGCAGCCTCCTTAGATGTTTGCCGTGATCAGGCAATGGCAATACGAGTAGGCAATCGATAGGCAACGGACCCTATTTATAGTAACTTATGTCGTAAAAAGGTAAAATAGAAAAAGCAGCCTCCTCAGGTATATGGCCGTCACATTTTTGATACGGGAGTAGGCAATTCAAGTAGCCGACGACCGTCCCGTGCCGTGCCGTGCCGTGCCGTGCCGCGCCGGGGATGGCCGGGGAAGGCCGCCGCCCGCGCAGAGTCAGAGAGTGAGGTTATGTCGCCCGTCGTCTGCTCGGTTTGAAAAACTCTCCGCGTGAATTAATTAGGCACTATTAGGCGTTCCCGCGGGTTGCGCCGACATTGTCAATACTCCTAGTATTTTCTGTGTTAATATCTAGCCCTCATGTGCCCTCATTTCTTTCTAATGTCTAAAAAACGTAGTGCGTAAGCGTGTGTCGAGTGCCTCGCATTTAATTGATTTAGATAATCAAAACGAATGATTTAGGTAAAAATCGGCACTGGGATGGAGAGGAAAAGGTTGCAACTAAATAATAAAACCCCTGGTTACTTTGTTTTCTGCCTAAAAGGTTCAAATAAACGCATTTAGAAAGCAGGTACTGAGCCGCGCGCGCACGTCGTTGCCGCTACCATGACATTACGTATTTTTTTAAAAAAGAAAGACAGATTGCGGAATGGATTCCTTTTGGCAAACAGTAGAGTGATCATTTGTGAAGCTCTGTCAGTGGTCAGCGGAGACGAATAGAGTATTCCAATTTTTGATTTATTTCCCACTTTGGAGGCGGTCTGGACCACTGTGCGGCGGGGCCTGACACGGCGGTCGGGGCGGCTCTCGCCTGTCTGGGGGCCGCCGCTCCCGGGCCGCTGCACCGATCTGGCTGGCGGCGCCCCCCAGCTCGGCTGAGCGGTTCTAGTGTGCCGGCCTAGCGGCGGTCTAGCTGGCGTGACTTTCCCACACGCTGCGAGGCGAACAGTGAAGAGGTGGGGCGGGCAGTGACGATGCTGTGCTGATAGGCGCCGACCCGCCCGGCGCGGCCTCTGGCACGGCCTCTAGCGCGGCCTCTAGCGTGGTCTCTAGCGCGGCCTCTAGCACGGCCTCTAGCACGGCCTCTAGCCCGGCCTCTAGCACGGCCTCTAGCTCGGCCTCAGCACGGCCCTGCTCGCGGCCCCCGCTCGAGAGCCCCTCTCCACTTTGGCTGAACTGCCAAAGTCAGTCGAGTCGAGTCGCCCTTGATGTCGTCCCCTTTCGCATCCGTCGCCCTTTCCATTCCTTTCCTTTACTGCCCTCATTCCATTAACAATTCACGGCCCTGTTCATTTCAGGTGATAGCATTCCGATTTCTTTTTTTTTTGTGTGTGTGTGTTATTCGGGCCGCGTGCGCGCCACTCCGTTCACTAGCGGCGCTGAAGCGGCCGTTCTAGCAGCGCTGGAGCGGCGCTGGAGCGGCGCTGGAGCGGCGCTGGAGGCCTCTGGAGGCGCTCGGAGAGGTGCTCTGAAGGGCCCAGAAGAGGCTCTATGAGCAGGGCTGGCCGGGCCGAGGCGGCTCGCATACCGGCAGATGACTGCCGCGCACGCCACGCGCCGCCGTCACGCCACGGCACCGCACGGCGCCACGGCACGCGTGTGGCGTGTGCCAGGCGTGCGTGTGCGTGTGAGCGTCGGTAACGGGTCAGGGGGTCGGCAGCCATGCAGACAGTTTATTCGGCTTTGCTGTGCACTTTGATGCGCCGCCTGTCAACAAGAGCGGCGGGTAGAATGGGCGAGGGAGTGAGAAAGAGAGAGGGGGGGGGGGGACGGGGAAAGGAGGGAAAAGGAGGAGGGAGAGAGACAGGAGGACACTAGGGGAACGGGGGCTCGCGCAGCCCACATAATCCACATTCGAAATGAGATTTGTTTTCCGCGGGGAAATGCTTTGCTGGTGTGCCGTGCGAGGCGCGGCGGCGGCGCGGCGTGGGGTCGGGGGCGCCCCCCTCCCCCATGGCCTACCTGCGGGTCGGGGACGTCACCACAGTAGCGGGAGAGGGGGGGGGGCGATGCGGTGGATCCGATTGGGCATAGGCACCCCCCCCCCCCCTGGTCTAGATCGGGCAGAGACATGTATTCTTGATGCATTGCGATGATGCAGCGACGAGCGATCAATGAAGCCGCCCTCGCAGCTGGAGGCTCTGACTGGAATCACGAGCGGTTCGCAGCCACGCGCCGCGGCTCGGAGCAGACGTGCCCGCACTGAGGGACTTTTCTTTACCCCTCCCCCTCTCCCCCGTCTCTCTCTCTTTCTCTGTCTCTCTCGCTCAGTAATTTAATTTAAATTTTTAATCATAATTGTTTGTGAGGCGCTGACTCAGGGCATCTCTTGCATTATTGTGTAGGGAGAGGAAGGCCTCCACCCCTCCCCTCCCCCTTGACCTCCACTGTGACATGCCCCTCCCCCCCCCCTCCCCGGCCTTCCCTCCTGGGGGGGACGGCTGCCAAGCGACAGAGCTACGCTATGAGCCGGGCCGGGCAAGCAGGCCTGTGGGGCCTGCGGTGTCAACGCCCTGCCCCCCCCCCCCCCCCCCCGGTGTGTGGCGGCAGTCCTCTCTCTACCCTGCGCAGTCTCCGTGCCCTCTGAGAGGAGTCAACCCGCCGAGAGTGCTGCTGCACGGCTGGAAGCTCACAAATGCAGGCAAGAACCCGGCCCCGGGGTGTGATCCGCGCGAACTAAGGGACCGCTTGCAAATGACGTCACCCTTTCTGGGCTCACTTTTTGTTCACCCCCGCCACCCCTACTGTCGCGGGGCTAACCTGACGTACAATGCATTTAGGGCAGGAGGACCGTTACGACGCGAACCTCGAATCCATCGCCCCCCTAGAAGCGTGTGCTGTCGACGCCGAAATAATAGGCGATAATCAAGGAGGCCGTGCCTGCAAGGGAGTATATTCGCAAACGCACCGGGCCGTGTCTGTGCCAGAGCCGGCCGGAGCCGAGCCGGCCTGCAGTTGACGGGGCATCACGCCACGGCTGGCCTAACCTAGATCCCATCGCCGTGGCATTACCCCGCTGTTTGCCGCATGCAACGCCACTCACACACCCACACTCTCACTCGCACAGACACACTCACACAGCGGATCAGTCCGGCCGGTATACATCGCTATGCAAAAGAGTGTGCCGCTATGCTTACGTAGTCGTGTGCCCCGTTGAGGGAATATTTTTTTTAATGACGCGGCTCTGAAAATAAAATCAGTTATTGACACGATCGCTGTCAGCGCAGGCGGCCCGCTGAGGGTGCTGTAAACAAGCGATTGCCCCCCCCCCCCCCCCCGCTGAGGGGCGGGGCGGCGGGCAACGGCCGTAAAGTGCTACATTCTGACCATTATGCCGGCGCGGGAACAACTGATGATGTAAAGACTTGTCGCGTGCGGCTCCGGGCGGGAGCCCGCGTCAACATTCAGGCGTAATCGCCAAACATTTCTTTAAAAAATTTACTGCGTTTAAAACAATCAAAATTAAGCGATAGGTTTGGTTGCCGTCGGATGACTGGAGCTGCGGGGGGGGTCCTGGCCGCGGCGGGGGCGGTGTGGGAGTGTCCCCGCCTCCCTGCGCGCCGAACCGCCGAGCCCATCAGGGGGAGGTCGTTATAGTTTTCGGGGGCGTGCTCTACTTTGGTGGAGCCTCGTGCCGGTCGGGTCCGGGTGGTGCGGCGGCGGCGGTGGCGACGCCCGCCTGACCAGCGTCAGACCAGTAGGGGGCTGGGCCGGGCCGACCGGCCAGGGCGGAAGGCGCCTGCGTGTCTACCTGGTTTGCCAGCGGCGTCGGAAGCCAAGCGTCAAGTCAAAGGGCGGCAGCGCGGCGGCAGTGGAGCGCCGCCGCGGCCTGACGGTGCCAGCGGGAGCGCAGGCAGACGGGTCGGCGGCGACGCGCGCAACGAGATGATATTCGTCCTTCCGCTCCCAGCCGGCGGCGGCGGTGGCAGCGGCAGCGAGCCTGCGTCAGATTATCTGTGCCGCCGCAAGGTCTCGGTCCCCGGCAGGAGGGCGGGGCCGCGGGGCCGCGAGGCCGCGGGGACGGCGGGGACGGCGGGGACGGCGGGGACGGCCGCGGAAACGGCGGCCCGACAGCGGAGCGCTCTGTCCCGCGGCCGCGGCCGCCGCCGCTCCGCTCACCAGACCGATTCCGAACGCTCCGTCAGCTCGGCCCTCTCCATTGCTCTCTTACGGAACACCCCACGAGTGAGAAAGAGACAGAGCTGTGTAAAGGCCGCAGTGTGTCCGAGATCAGCCAGCCGGCGTCCTCGTGTGAGCGCGTGCGCCGCGCGCGCCTCTCCGACCCGCCAGGCAGCGGCCGCCGCGTCATACACGCCACCGTCATTAGCCTCTCTGCATTTTAATTCGTTCGAACGGCCCGAGTAGCGAGAGAGCGAGAGAGAGAGAGAGACAGACAGAGAGAGCACTCGCGTTATAGACCCCAGAGGGCCTGGCAGGGCGCCTATTACACCGGGCATTATCCCCCCGCCTCGCCACGCCACGCCATGCCGCGCCGCACCATGCTGCGGAGCCGTGCGGTGCCGGCGGGGTCCGGGGGTCCATCTCGGACTGTACCTGCCCTGCCGCCGCCAGGAATACGAAATGAAAGTGTCGGCCTTGACTCTGCCGGCCGCCCCCATGTCGGTACCGGGGGACTCCCCATCACGCCTGACGCTGACGTGACGGCAGCGGCGCGTCTGGCTTCCGGCACGGCGCCACAACCGACCGTCCTGGGCGCCGACGCGCCGCGGCGGCGCCAGGGGTCACCAGGGGTCACCAGGGGTCACCGCGGCGGCGGGAGTCGAACCAGCCGAGTCTTGGAGCCGCGGGCGGAAACCCCGCAGACCCGATCACCAGTCACAGTTTACCTCCCCCGCTGCCCGGCTGCGCCCGCCATCCCCAGATGCATACCGCGGTCTTGCGGCTTCGCGGCGTGCCGCAGTGTTCCGCGGTGCTTCGGGGGGCCACACTGCGGGCGGCGCAGCGGCGCACAAGGCCGGCCGACGCGGTCCGCAGTGCCCGAGACCCGCAACACCAATTCACGGCAATTCGCTTCTGCACTTCTTAATTTCACGACTGCCGCACTGCTGCACTCGACCCCCAGCCCGTGTTCCGTGTCGTGCCCGCTGTACTCTTTGCCCACGCCCCCCTCCCCCTCCCCGCCCCTCTTTCGCTTTCCTCCGTGTTTTCCTGCGACAACGCGCCGCGTCGAATAAGCGGGCCGGATAGACAGACGGCCAGGCGGATAGAGAGAGAGATAGACAGCGGGGGTTTCGGGTCGGGCAGATAGTCCGTCGCGCCCCATTTGGCTGCCGTGTGCCTCGTCGCCGCCCATTAGTTCCATGAGGGGGTTGTTCCTGCCGGGGTAATGAGTCTGGCGTGGGCTTCAGGCGCCGCGGCGCCGCGCGGCCCCCAGGCGGCAAGTCACTCTGACGAAATTACGCGTTCGGATCGTCGTTTGAATGCCATTTACATTTACAGGCGGTTCGGCGCGCTGCTGCGAGGCCCTGCTACCGCCGCCCCTTTCCTGGAGCTCGACCGCCTCCGCCCCCCCCCCCCTCCCATTTCCCCTCCCCCTTTTCAATCTATATCTCTCTTCTGGAACGTTCCGAACGCGTATCCCCGAGTTACAGATCTGACTTAACGGGCAATGATTCGCAATACCCCGAGCCGTGGGAAGGGGCGTGGGGGGTTTATGGGGCCGCGGCCGTATGGGGCCGTCAAACGGAGGGAGGCGGGACTTCATGGAGGCGATAGCAGCCGTCGATACAGCGGCATTACGTGGGGCGAATCGAGAAATCGAGCCCCCCCCCCCCCCCCCCCCCCGCGAGAACGTCCCGACCCGCACAGTCAACCCTTTTCGTCGTGCGTCCTTCCTTTGCCTGGCCATTTTCGTAGCACTGGCTCTGTCGCACTCGTAGAGTGAGTGCTCCATAGGAGAGGAGGAGGAGAGGAAGAGGTGGAGGAAGAAGGAGGAGGAAGACAGAGAGAGAGAGAGAGAGAGAGAGAGAGAGAGAGAGGGAGAGAGAGAGAGAGAGAGAGAGAGAGAGAGAGAGAGAGAGAGAGAGAAGGCAGTGCTCGGAATCGCTCTGTCAAAGCCGGGCGGGAGGAACCGGCCGGACCCACGTCTCAGCCCGCCCGGCCAGCGCCCGCAGGATAGGCAGCCCCGCGGGGCACTGGTGCGTGCGCGGCGCCGCGGCTGCGTACCCTGCGGGCGCCAGGCGTGACGTCACGCGTGCGCGGCCCCGCGGCAGCCCCGGCCAGCCTCGGCACGCGGCGAGGCTCCGCGGCGCGTGCCAGCCGCGGCCGTGGCCACCACGAGCAAACTTGTTCACAACAAACTCTTCAATACAGTCATTTCCCCGTCAGCGCGGCTCGTCAGATTCGGCCTGAGGGAACCTGCTCGATAGGATTGAAGGCGCAGGACACCGACGGGACACGTGGCAAGGACAGAGGCAGAGAGGAGGAGGGGGAGGGGGCGGGGAGCCGAGCGGGCCGCGGCAGCAGCGGAGCAGAGCAGAGGCAACGGGCTCAGGGGGATTCGAGCCGGAGACGGGGCGGAGATTACTGGTCCATGAGAGAGACAGGCCGGGCCTGCTGTCCACAGAGCGAGCCCGGCCACACATAATGCACGTCTACACCCGCCTACGCCTTCCTCACCCCCATCACCTGCCTACCCCCTCACAGTCCTCCGATTCGTTCTTTTTTTTTAGAGATGCGGGGAAATACTAATGAATATTTGATAACGAAATACAGAGACCCGGCCGCGCGGGGGCGGAGCAGCGCTGTGAGTGGAGGGCCACGCGTGGTCGGTGGTTTCGATCGTAGGGGGACGGGGGCGGGGGCCTTGCTGTGATGTGAGCGGCAACCGGCAGCCTGCTGTTTACAAGTCTGGCATTGTTGTTTGCCGGCTCCGACCGAACCCAGCAGCGTGGCGCGCGGCCCGCGGCCCGGGGCTGCCCAGCCTGCCCAGCCTGCCCAGGGCGCGCCCGGCCGCTCAGTTAGTTGTGCCCGTGCCAGAGAACACCCCCCCCTCCCTCCCCCTTCCCTCGGCCGCCCCGTCTTCCGCACGCGCGCGCGCGCTTTGAATAGCACCCCCGCTGACAGTAAGCTTACACGGCCCGCCGCAGCGAGGACGACGCGGGAAGAAATAATTTTTTTTAAAAAAAAGTGGGTTGTTGGGGGTGCCTTTATTTCATAGACGAATTTTACCACCACACTCCGGCTCCCGCGGTTGATTGTGGGAACCAGATGTGGTCAGTCGGCTAGAGCATCCTCAGGCGACCTAATGTCAGTTTTTTTTTCATAATACTATTTCGAATACCTAACTAAACTGCAATCTTTGGGCCAGCAAATGGTGGAACTTTCCTAGGTTGAGAATATTTGGACCAGCACAAAATCTACAGATATTTTTATGCAGTACACAAGGCGTGTGTTTAGCCGCGGCCCGGCCCGGCCCGTGAGCCACCGCTGTAATGCTGTGTGTGACGCGTCACCCAAACATTACAGCATTACACAGCCGCAAAGAAGCCATTTGCAAGTCCGACCACACAGGAATTAGTGTCAACAGCAGCTCCATTTAAGCCCACGCAGAAGAGGGGGGGGAGGAGGGGGCCTACTGCGTGCGCCCGGCCCCCTCTGTGTTTACCTCCGTTAATCCCCTGAATTGAACAAATTCGGTCCCCGCCGGCCCCGCCGGCCCGCCCCCTTCCTCTCGTCGATGCCTATCAGCGCTTATCAGTGCGGACGGCGGCGCGGGGAGGAAACGGAACGAAACGGCCGCGGGGCACCGCCCTCCAGATTACCGCACCGAGTCAGCAATCGAACGGGGAGGACGGGCAAGGCCGTTGTTGCAAGGCCGAGTGCAAGGCCGAGCGAAGAGCGGGAGAGAGACAGAGACGGAGAGAGGCTGCGAGGGGATACAGAGGCGAAGCTGTCCGCCGGGGTGGCGGACGGCGGCGGCGCGAAACGGCAAAAAGCGGCGCGTCGCCTCCCTTTCGAGCCGCTCCTGGATCCGCCCCTGAACGCGGGGGAGGCCGCGGGCGGCCAGCCGTGATTTGGCGGCTGAATAGCCGTCATTACAGCCTGCGGGTCCCGTCGCCGCCGGCCGGCGCGCTGACGTCACCGCCGACCACATTTTGAACGCCCACTTTGTATTCCGGAAACCTCGGCGATCGACCCATCGATTCGTAGTGTGGTACTCCGTACGCCCCGGCCGCATGTGAAACGGGAGTCACCGCCGCGGCTTTTAGACACGAGCTCGCATTTAGATATGACAGGGGAGCGGGCGAGAGAGAGAGAGAGAGAGAGAGAGAGAGAGAGAGAGAGAGAGGGAGAGAGAGACGCGGGGGAAGAGGAGAGACGGGGGAGGATCGATGCTGTGACACTTCAGCCGCAGCCGGTGGCCGGCGGGGCGGCACGTCCCTACGTACGTAGGGCATGGTCTGAGTAGGAGCTCCTGTGTCGGACCCCGTCCTCCACCCTCCCCGCCCCCTCGATCCCAATTCAAACCACTCTGCACTGATTGCTGGGATGTCGTCTCTCTCTCTCTCCCACACTCTCTCTCTCTCTCGGACGACACAACGGCGCACAAGGCTGGACCCTACTGCCCAAGGCCTCCCCCGCAGGACCCCCCGCAGACCCCCCGCAGAGCCCCCCGCAGAGCCCCCCGCTGGGCCCCCCGCGGACGGCGGTCTAGCACTGTGGCTGTCCGCAGCCAACAGCAGAGACCGACGTGTACCTCCTGCGTGACACCCCAGCGCGCTGCACCCGGCGGCCTCCTGCTGGCCGCAGGACCTCCTCACTGGTGGACTGGGCTCGTCCGGGACACCCTCACTGGTACGCTCTCACCCTACGCTGCCGGGAGGGAGGCCTGCAGCACCGCACCGCACCGCACCGCACTGCATGTCTGCTGGGCTTGACGGCTCGGTGCGGCGCGGTACTGGAGGGGAGGGCAGGGGGAGTGGGAGGGAGTGTCTTGATTGGTCTATTAACGTCCACCTGCCAACGGAGTCGCCGCGAGTCTGGCCTGCTGTGGCGCCTTGCCTCGACATCTCTGTCCTGACGTGCTCGGCTCCTCTCCACCCCCCTCTCTCTCTCTCTCTCTCTCTCTCTCTCTCTCTCTCTCTCACACACACACACGCTTACTGGGAGCACACGGAGACCTGCTCACACATACCAGCCCGTACGGACGGGGACGCCCACGAGGCGGTACGTCCTGGCGCGTCCTGCCCTCTGAATAACGAGACAGGCGGGGTACACAACCAGTTCCGCGAGGCCGCCAGTCCGATCCAAGTGGAAACGTCTGTGGGCCGTGCCGTGTGTGAGCTACTCGGATGCCAGCGGCCGGGGGATTCAGCGCGAGTGCTGGGCGCCTGCGGGCCCCGGGGATACCGTCCCGCCGGGCAGCGGGGTCGGGCGCGCTGCCTACCCGTGGTCGTCGGGCGCTCGCCGCCCGGGCCGGGCCGGGTGCGCGGTGCCGGGTGCGCGGCGCGCGGCCATCGCCTGCCTCGGGCCCGGGCCTCATTTGCATCTATATATGGCGACAGCGACGGCTCACACTTTTCTGTTACCGCGAAACCGCCGCCTTTACTGCCTTTCCTCGAAATGTATGCAAAGCAAAAATTCAAAAACAACTTTTTAAAAAACGCAAAAAAAAAAGCTTTGTCGCGCACTTTGTCTGGTACTGGTGTGCTTGGAGTTTCGCAAAATTGAATGTTGCATATCCAACCCCCCCCCCCCCAAAAAAAAAGAACAAAACTCAAACGCACACGTAAATATTCGTTGGCCTCCCGAACTATGAAGACGGTGGCAGGTGGCAGGGGCGGCACTGGAGGCAACCGGCCGGAGGCAACGAGGCACGCAAGGAACACCTCGCCTCGCCGCCCGCCGGCCTTTTCCATCCTATTTCCTGTTTCGCCGATCGTTTCAGTGGCCCCAGGAGGCGGCCCGCGGCCCGCGGCCCGCGGCCCGCCGCCCAGCCACTGCGGCGCACGGCCGTGGTCGCGGCGACACCAGCGAACACAAATGCAGGTGGATTTAGTGTCGCATGACGCTGACGCCGTACGCCGCCCGGATTCTTACGTTTCCGCTTCGCTT
Source organism: Megalurothrips usitatus (assembly GCA_026979955.1). NCBI lineage: Eukaryota > Metazoa > Arthropoda > Insecta > Thysanoptera > Thripidae > Megalurothrips > Megalurothrips usitatus. Next base: position 2,623,577 of record CM049599.1, on the reverse strand, counting down.
TTGTCTAGAAATCAGGAGAATCCAATGGGCGCACGGCGTCAGCGTCATGCGACACTAAATCCACCCTACGTCCGAATCGCGATACGCTGCGCGCGCCGACGGGCCAATCAGAGGCGAGCAGCGCGCGGCTGGACGGCTGGACGGCGCAGCGGGGCTGCGGGGCGGCGGGGCGGCCACCTGAGGCAGCCTGGGGCAGCCTGGGGCCGCGGCTCAGGGTCAGGGTCGGGGGGTCGAGCGCAGTGCGGGGAGGGGGGAATAATTAGCGGCGTGTGTATCAGGACCCCCCACCACACACACACACACACCACACCCGCCCTGCACCGACATCCGACATCGCAGCCTTGGCTCCGGGGGCGGTAGGCAACAGCAGCGGCACAAGCAAACACGCACAGAGGCACACACCAGCGGGCACGCGCCCCGCCACGCCCCGCCACACCCCACAGGCGCAGGGGCTCGCGCGGCTGGCGGCGCCGGGAGGTATCGGGGATCGACGACTTTGTCTTGCAAAGCCACAGACAGCCCCTAACCTAGACCGGGGCGGGAGGGGGGGGGGGAGGCCGCCGGGCCGGGCGCGGGTCTAGGCTGCCTAGGCCACAGGAGCCACGAGTCTGAAAGTTGGCTGAAACAGTCGTCCATCACGAGTCAGCCCGCCGTCAGCCCGCCGTCAGCCCGCCGTCAGCTCGCCGTCAGCCCCCCGTCAGCCCGCCATCAGCCCGCCGTCGGCCCGCCGTCGGCCCGCTGTCTCCCTCTCCTCTGCGTTCCCGCCCTGGGCGCGGACGGGGACGGGGCGGGCGCTGATGCCGGCGGCTTGCGGCTTTTGATGTTCAACGACAAACCCTACCGAAAATGGAGAGAGATGCGAGAGAGAGAGAGAGAGAGAGAGAGAGAGAGAGAGAGAGAGAGGGAGAGGGAGTACTGTACTACTTTACTGTACTGTACTGTGTTCTGTCTGCATCGCCCAGCTCGGGTCGGGATTTCCAAGCTACTCCCTTCTTCGGCGCCCAGCCCGAGCTTTCACACACGCCCACTCTCCCACATAGTACATAGTCGTCGGTGTAGTATGTATGTATGTGTGTGTGTGTGATGGGAATGGCGGGGGCTGTTGGAGCGGGGCACGTCGACAGGACATGGTCAGGTCGACGGCCAATATTTGTACACACGTAGGGGACAATTTCGCTCTGCAAATGATGCGAGGGCGGAGCGGCTGCGCCACGCTGCGCCACGCTGCGCCACTCCACGCCACGCCAGCCCACGCTGGGCCACGCCAGCCCACGCCGGGCCCGTCAGGCTACGCTACGCTCGGCTCGCCTCGTTGACCACGCCGCACCGAGCCGCGCCTCGCTGCCCCCCGCGGAGATCGAAGATGTCGCGTGAGTGACTGGCTGGTGCCGGGGGCGGCCGGGGGCGGCCGTGGGGGAGGCCAGTACCTCCCAGTAGCCTTGGACTTGGGCTGCGACCCCGACGCGACTCGGGTCCGGGTAACCCGCAGCCAAGATGATCTACGAAGAGTCCTCGGCCGTCTCAGAAGTCGTGCGAGTTGTCGCGATATTTGTCGGCGCTCCGTCGTTTAGCTGCGGCAACGGCTGCCCTGCCGGCCCTGCCCCCGGCTGCGTTGTCACGAACATAACGTGGATGTTTCATTCACCGCGGCCCCCGCCCTCTGCCCCTCCGTGACTGTCGCAGGGGGGGGGGGGGGCTCCCCCGCAGCGCGGCCCCCGCCGCGCAAGGGAACCGATTACCATACAGATAACGTAAAACGTCTCGTAATCAGCAATTTGTTCACTAAAGCGATTCGGGTCGGAGGGCGCAGCCCACCGCCATATTTTCTGCCCACTTTAGCCCACGTTTCCTTGCGAGGCACTGACCCTCCCCTCCGCCCGCTGTCCGTGTTGCAGGTGATGGAGCTCGTCGGGCTGCATGGTGACCGCGGCTAACATGCCCGCGGCCAGGGTGCACTCCCTGCCCAGCCAAGTCCTCCCGTCAGGTTGGTATCTCCCGCGCCCCAGCAGCCCCCCGAGCCCCCCGGGGCGCTGATGAATAGTCTCCAATTGCCCTGCCAGGGCCCCCGCTGCCCCCGCTGCCCCCGCCCAGCCACCGAGCCCCGCCGTGCCGGGCGCGGCGGCACTGCCACGCGGCCCCCGCAGCCCCCGGCCGCTCGGCCGTCACACAGGTGCGGGGCGGCGGCGCGGCGGCGCGGGGGAGGCGGGAGACACTCAGCAAATTAAAGCCACTTGTTGCTATTGACACACGCCGCCGCGGGCCGCCCCGCTTGGCCCCGCCCTGCGCGTCGCTTCCGGTCTCGGTTCCGGTTGGCCGCTGAGGCTGGCCCGGCCCGGGGGTATTCCACGAGATTGCTCCAGCCCCTGATCACATTACTGTGGCACGGCAGTCCGGCTCGACGAGACGCCACCAGGGAAAGCAGGCTCTTTGTCCGACTGTCTTCCCCGGGGGAATGCTCCTTCAATCGTACCGAATTCTAAGGGTTGGTACACACTGCATTCCGTACACTGCAAACCGGTAAAAACCTAAACTCAAAATTTCCATCCATGTATTTCGTTGCTAACTATGAGGTTGCATTAGAAGCCCATGGCTTATACTCGTTCTCAATCTACAGCGACCAGTGCATTTAACTGTACCGAATAATAAAGGGTGTAGCAGAGCAGCCCCCAGATTTTGGTTCGCTTTGAAGAGTCACACCGGCAGCATCCTCCCGTAAGTTGTCCCGGCAGGTTTTAAAAAGAAATTAAACATTATTTATTGGCTCTTTCAACTTAACTTTGAGGCGAGTGAATGCTCGTCAAGGTTGTAAAGCGGCTGGTGGCTGTGACACAAGAGCCACACCTAGTCATTATCTAGCCGGACGTGGTCCGGCACGGAGGCCGGAAGTGACAACCGAAGGCTGCCCGGGGGGGGGGGGGGGGGGGGGGGAGGAGTGTACAGTGGTGCACAGGGACAAGGGGCGGATCACAAGGGCGTGGTCCGGCGCGGGCTGCGGACGCGTCCGGCAGCTCGGGGGCGGCCACCGCGCCCCCGCCGCCCCCTCGACAGGTGTCACCCTCGATTTCTCACTCAAGACAATCCCGTGCGGGGCGGCGGGGGCGCCAAGTCCAAGGCCCGCAGGTGTAGCCCGGGGCGGCTCGGCACTTGCGGCCAGTTTGAGTGCAGATCCCCGACGAGGGCACACGATGTCGCCCCCCGAGCGACGGCCGCGCCCTCGTCGCGCTGTCGTCGCCGCCCTCCTGGGCTCGGGCCGCCTCATCCGGGCGCGCTAGGACGCGTCCGCCGTCATGTACTCGTGCGTGACGTTCGTGTCGGGCGGGGACCCCGCAGGGGACCCGTGCGTGCGCTACCCCAGCAGCGTGTACCAGCACCGGCCCTACCAGCCCGTGCCCCGGCCGCCCGGCAGGCCCGGCAGCAGGCGCTCCTCGCTGAGCACGGCCCTCTTCGGCACGAGCAAGGGTAGGGCGTGGCGGCGTGGTACCCCCTCCGCCCCCGCCGCCCCCGCCCCCGCCTCCGTGTGACCCGTGTCCTCTCTGTGACCTGCCGCAGGGGCCGAGTGCGGCGGCAGCACCCCGTACGAGCGGCTCACCCTCCAGCTCCACCATGACCGGCGCTGGCGGCAGGAGGTGTCCCTCGGCAAGCGCGTCGGCCTCTACCGCATGCGCGGCGACCTCGGCTCCGGCAACTTCAGCACCGTCAAGATGGCCGCGCACCAGCTCACGTCCGGTACGTACGGAGGGCCCTCGTCGGCGTCACCAGCTCGCAGCGTGCTGACGCGGATGCTGGCCGTACTAGCCGTGCGGCTGCCAGAGGACGCTCCGGTCGCGCCCCGTCTCGACCTGGCGTCGCGGACTGCAGGCCGGGCGGCCGAGCGGTGGGGTGGGGGAGGCGGGGGTGAAGCCACAGCGGCGCAGCGCCCGCTGCGCTAGACCAGCCACCCGCCAGCACCCCCCGCACACTGTCTGGACTATGGATTCCTATTTTCTTCTGCAGCGTTATATTCCTCTTCTCTTCCAAATCGATCCCTTGGCGCACAGACCGCGTGGAGTCGAGCGCCGCACCGCCGCCGGGGCCTCGTATCTTGGCTTATCGTCTGTGACAGGTGGCGGCGGCGGCGGCTGATGGATCGACAGCACGGGCGGTGCCGCCCCTGCCGCCCCCGGGAGCATAAGCACAACAGGGGGCGCACACTGGTCGGGGTGTTGTATCTTGTTAGCGCCAGACAAGCGCAGGGCGTCGGGCTGCAGCGGGCTGCTGGCTGGGGGAGGGGTTATGCCCCGTTATGAGGAGGACGACCTGGCCGTGCACGAGGAGGCCGACGAGGGCGACAGCGCCGCACACATCCAGAGCAGGAGTGAGGGGTCATGCCGTGTGCAGTTTGTTGCCCTTGGCCAGCCGTGGCGTGGTCGCGTGGCCCGCACATCCGATCGGGGCCGGGGAGGGGGGAGGGGGGGGGGGCATCGTCAGACCGTCTGGGAGTCTACACCCCCGCCGTGATGCACGGCGGCTACCGGCGGCCACCTTAGCGGGCCGGGGGTCATTCATTCCGCCACGCCACGGTGCGATCCCCGCGGCCGATAGCGTTTTAGAGGGGCGTCGGCGCGGCCGGTCGTCGCTCCTCCACCCCCCTCCCCCCGCGAACTCCCCGCAGACACCACGGGGACCCCCCGCGGACCCAGCCCAGCAGCACGAACAGATAAATAGATGGCCGAGGGGAGTTCCGAGAAGGCGCCAACCTCGCCGTGTAGCGGTCGGGCCATGTCATGGGGGAGCCACACCGGCGGCTGGCGGCAAGGTGACGGTGACGGCGCACGGGGACTCACTCACACACTCGCTCACCTAGTATTCTTATTTGTGTCTTTGTTTTTAAGCTGCTAATTAAACGCCCCTCCCCATTTAAAAAAAAATCGCAAATCTGACGTTGTCACCCTCGTTGTGCCGGCAGAGCGCGTGGCCATCAAGATCCTGGACAAGGCCAAGCTGGACCAGAAGACGAGGCGCATGGTGACCCGCGAGGTGGCCAACATGGAGAGCGTGCACCACCCCAACATCATCAGGTCAATATTTTTCTTACTTACTCTCTTTCTTCCTTTTCAAAAAAAGTTATTGACTATTTGTTTTTCGGAGTTAGTGACCCCTCGTGTTGTGTCGGCCAAACGCCACGGGGCGATGGTGAACTGAATGACTACGTCCCGCTCCCGCTTGTGCAGACTGTACGAGGTGGTGGAGACGTACTCCAAGCTGCACCTGGTGCTGGAGTTCGCTGCGGGCGGCGAGCTCTACCACAAGATCAGCACCCTGGGGCGCATGCAGGAGGCGCAGGCCAAGACCATCTTCGGGCAGATCGCTTCCGCCGTACACTACCTGGTGAGTGCAGGCGAATCCCGGCCCAGACGGCGCGAGGCAGCTCGGCCCTCGGCCCTGCCCGTGCCCGGCCTCACGGCATCCTGTCCTGTCGCAGCACGGCCGGGGCATCATCCACCGGGACATCAAGGCGGAGAACGTGTTCTGCGCGGGGCCGTCCCTCGTCAAGCTGGGGGACTTCGGCTTCAGCACCGAGCTCACCGCCGGTAAGCGCTGCCGCAGCTGGCGGCGCGAGTTGTACGATTGTGGCAATTTCCGAAATTGTGAGGTGGTATTCGAACCCGGCGCCCGCCGCATTGCAGGCGCGCAGCAGCAGCTCAACACGTTCTGCGGGTCGCCGCCGTACGCCGCGCCCGAGCTGTTCCGCGACGAGTCGTACCGCGGGCCGCCCGTCGACATCTGGGCGCTCGGCGTGCTCCTGGCGTTCATCGTCACGGGCCACATGCCCTTCCAGGCGCCAACCGTCGCCTCGCTCAAGCGCCACATCCTGGAGGGGCACTTCAGCCTGCCCGCGCACCTGTCGGACGAGTGCCAAGGCCTGATAGGTGAGTCCGGCGCCCCGGACAGGGTAGGCAAAGTCTCGACGCACACGACACGTGTGCGCCGCGGGTCTGCCTACGCGCTGGCCGGCGGGCGCTGACCCGGTCACGGTCTCCCTCGCAGAGGCCGTTCTCAAGCAGACGCCGTCCGAGCGTCTGACCATGGAGCAGATCCTGGTGTCGGAGTGGCTGCGGGGCACGCCGCTGCCCAAGGCCGACGTCGACCAGGGCGACTGGGTGACCCTGCCGACCAGGATCAACGGCACGACGCCCGCCCCCGCGTGCCCCACCCCCGCCCCGGCCGCGGGCCCGGAGCCGGCCCCCGCCGCCGCCCCGACGCCCTCCCCCGTCCCCAGCCCCGCCCTGACGGAGATCGAGGTGCTGGCGCGCGAGCGGCTGGCGGCGCTCGGCATCGGCGCGGCGCTGCTCCACGAGCACATCGAGAAGGGCGTCCGCTCGCCCGTCATCGGCACGTACCGCATCGCGGTGCACCGGCTGCAGAAGCAGGCGTCGTCGCAGCCCCCGACCCCCGACGGCAACCCCCCACCGCACGCCGTGAGTCCCGGCGCCGACGCCACCCTGGCCTGGGAGCCATCTCAGTGCCGCCCCTAACGCCTTCCCCTGCCCCACAGGACTCCAACGGCCGCGGCTGCGGCGCCTCCGGCCCGGACGACGGCCACGGCTCCTCGGCGCCCGGCCGCCACTCTATGTCCGGCCGGCCCGGCCCCGGCGGCCACGGGGGACACGGGGGCGGGGCGGGCGCCGGCCGGCTGCTGTTCCGCAAGGCCAAGTCAGCGGCCGCCCCGAAGCAGGAGGCCGCCGGCAACGGGCACTCCACGGTGCGGTCGAGGACGTGCGTCCTGCTCTAGGCGCCTCCCCACCCTCTCACAGCAGGACTGTCACTTCGCTGAGGATGGACGCGCGCGTGCTCGCACACATTGGCAGAAAAAAAATCGCCGCCGCTCGTCAACGAGGCCCCAATTTACACGCGCGGCGTGCTAATCCACAGTCGACTCTACCTAAGCGGAGGCAGAATGTAGGTAACCCTTCGGCATACATGCTCGGGTGTTGCCTTGCCTACCGGCGGAACGTGGAGTCTGTGTTGTTAAGTCGTGCGCCTGTGTGCGCGCATGCAACGGCAACTAATATGACGCCAAATGGGCAGGCATTTTTTTTTAAATCTCAAACGTTAAACACGCCAGGATGGTAGTTCAGGACTTCAGATTTTTTGCCCCGACTATGTAGTAGTGCAGAGACAGCTACGCCACTTGCCAAATACCGCCGGGCATAGCCCCCGGCAAGCAATTGGAAAGTTGCCTACCAAACCGCACCCCGGGTCGGGCAAATTTCATTTCCTGGCACAACCCCTCCCGTCCCCACAGTGGACAACGAAACCGCCCAGACATATCATGGTCCGGGCAGACGAGATCAGCAGCGCGCAAAGCGCGCAGCAGTTGCACGGTGGCGCCATCTCGCGGCGCCGGGTCGCAACATCCGAGAGGTTTGGTGTCGAGGTAGTCGTGTAAGGCCGACGGATACGCGCGGCGCGAGAAGTCGGCTCACAATTCGACGGTGGCGCCATCATGCATGGCGGCGGCCAGCGGCGCAACTGCAACTCTGCTGACGTAGTTAGGGGAGCCGCCGCCGATGGCGCCACCGTCGAATTGTGAGCCGACTTCTCGCGCCGCGCGTATCCGTCGGCCTTACACGACTACCTCGACACCAAACCTCTCGGATGTTGCGACCCGGCGCCGCGAGATGGCGCCACCGTGCAACTGCTGCGCGCTTTGCGCGCTGCTGATCTCGTCTGCCCGGACCATGATATGTCTGGGCGGTTTCGTTGTCCGCTGTGGGGACGGGAGGGGTTGTGCCAAGGAATGAAATCTTCCCCGACACCGTGAGCGGTGCGGTGGGTCGCTCCCTACTCTCTGGCCGGGAGCTATGTCCGATCGTGGAGGGCCGACCGGCTTGCGCTGGTTGCCCTTATCGTGGAAAGAGCCCAGCGGTACTGTCTCTGTGTAACTGAGTGATTGGGGTTAAAATCCTCATCAAACGGGTGAGATTTCTGAAGTCCTGTGCTGGCATCCTGGCATTACTCGTGGTGGCGGAATTAAAGTCCCCCCCCCCCCCCGCCCCCTCTGCCCGACAATATGCAGGTTGGGCCATTTACGCCTGTTTTAAGCGGAATCCCATTAAGCGTGTACGCAAGATCCGGGGAAACTTTTTGTCTGATAGCCAACTTTTTTTAATGGAAAGGAGGGTTTGCAAAATGAGCAAGTTCTGGTCATATTCTAAAGTGTAAAACAATTAGATAAAAAATAATTGTGTCTTGAAGCAGAGGTGTAGATTAAAACTTTGAGGATCTGTAGACCAGCATTACTTTGCTAGTTTCTCTTCCTGTGAATTTGGCCAGTCTGATCTACTCATCATTAGTTTTCTGACTTCAGTATGTACCGAAAAGGTATGATTTAAATTGCTAAACGAGATTGTGTTGTGAAAGTATAAGTGACAAAACATGAGCTGTGATAGATAATGAAATGTCAAAACACATCTAGTCAGTGTTTACGGTAGCAATTATTTTTTTTTATTATCTGTTATTGTATGACTGTAAAATGTATTTTTTGTTACAAGAATAAATTAGAAATTGAGTAAAAGATGTCACCTTTTTATACCGATTGTTCAACTAGCACACAAGACAGGTATATCAAACCAACAGAAATCAGCCATTCATACAGGGTACAACTTTTTTCAGCCTAAGCAAAGTGAACAACGTAAGATTGTAGTAATGCAAGTAAACAAGCCAAGATTATTAATAATATCTAGCATAGAACTGTCACGTACAACAAACTAATAGGCAAAACCTTATAAATACGAAAGTTAACAAATTAGACTAGAATACTTCTCATATTCTGTCGGAACAACTTTAAATCTAAAAACAGTAACGACCATGACTCTTTTGGTGTTATGGGCAACCATACGTAGGCCCTTATAGCATCAGAGTGAATAGGTACTTTTTATAAATATGTAATGGGCCTTTCTGAAGTCCTGTACTAGCATCCCGGCATTTTTAACGTTTGAGATTTTTGAAAACTGCCTGCCAATTGGCGCACAACTTAACTACACAGACTCTAGTTATTATGTGCGCGTGCGGCATTTTTTTAAAAATCTCAAACGTTAAAAACGCCAGGATGCTAGCATAAATCTCGCCCGTCTGATGAGGATGTTTTGCCCCGACTATCTAGACATACAGAGACAGTTACGCCACTTGCCAAATACAGCCGGGCACTGCCCACATTCGGGATAACCCGCACAGACAGGTCAGCCCTCCCAGATCGGACATACCCCCCGGCAAGCAAGTGGGAGACGACCCGCCGCCCGCTTGAGGGGTCGGGAAGAATTCCTTCCCTGGCACAACCCCTCCCGTCCCCACAGTGGACAACGAAACCGCCCAGACATATCATGGTCCGGGCAGACGAGATCAGCAGCGCGCAAAGCGCGCAGCAGTTGCACGGTGGCGCCATCTCGCGGCGCCGGGTCGCAACATCCGAGAGGTTTGGTGTCGAGGTAGTCGTGTAAGGCCGACGGATACGCGCGGCGCGAGAAGTCGGCTCACAATTCGACGGTGGCGCCATCATGCATGGCGGCGGCCAGCGGCGCAACTGCAACTCTGCTGACGTAGTTAGGGGAGCCGCCGCCGATGGCGCCACCGTCGAATTGTGAGCCGACTTCTCGCGCCGCGCGTATCCGTCGGCCTTACACGACTACCTCGACACCAAACCTCTCGGATGTTGCGACCCGGCGCCGCGAGATGGCGCCACCGTGCAACTGCTGCGCGCTTTGCGCGCTGCTGATCTCGTCTGCCCGGACCATGATATGTCTGGGCGGTTTCGTTGTCCACTGTGGGGACGGGAGGGGTTGTGCCAAGGAATGAAATCTTCCCCGACACCGTGAGCGGTGCGGTGGGTCGCTCCCTACTCTCTGGCCGGGGGCTATGTCCGATCGGGGAGGGGCGATCGGCTTGAGGTGGTCGCCTCCGAGTGTGGACAGAGCCCAGCGGTACTTAGCGGGGGGCTAACATGTCTCTGTGTAACTAACTGATCGGGGGGGAAAATCCTTATCAGACGGGTGGGATATCTGGTGGCGTATACTGAGATACTGGCATTTTTGACGTGCGCGCATGCAACGGCAACTAATATGACGCCAAATTAGCAGGCATTTAATATGTAATATGTAATGGGCAACAACCTAGGATGAATAAATATAGCTCTTTGGTTACTGAATGCTTTTCCATTTGATTGCACAAAAACAATTTTTATAAATGCAGCGAGGTTTTCAAAATCTACTGGGAAGACCTCCTCCTCGAGAATCGGAGTAAGATAACAATACATCACCCACTTTTTCAACAATGTTAACACTAGGATTAGGTTCGGATGGAGGCTGCATATGAATTCCAAGGTCAGTGAGTTGCTGAAGTCTTGTAGGGTTCAGTTGGTAGGCTTGTCCAACAGACAGACTGGGTCCAGATGCAGTGAGTTTTACTCTTGGAAATTCAAGGCTTGAAATTGAATTGCCATCTAAGACAAGGAGTTGTGATAAAACTTGAGCTGCAACTCCAGCATCGCTTCCACCTGATAGGGGTGGGAAAAAAGTTTAGAAGCATGCTAAAATTGGATTACGTGCAATATCCCAAGGCATGAGGAAAAACAAACCTAAGACAAGTCTACGACCACATATCTGACCGCTCTCAACAGCAATAATTGGTGTTGCAAAGGAGATGGGACGCTTGCCTCCTGCCAAACCATTGTTAGCCACACTGCTTCCCCAAACAGTAGCTTTTGGCCCTGCTTCAGTGCCATCGAACCTTTTACTTCTCCCCTGGTGCATCTGTTGGAGAGCGGGGATGGAAAAATTTTGACCAAACCCTTCACTTAATAGATGAGTAGGAGCTTGGGGGGAATCCAGAGGAGCAGCTGGCTGATGATCTGGTTCAGTGCTGGCATTGGGGACATAGACAACCCTTGAGACAGAGCCATTGGAGTTGGCAGGCACTGTGTATGTATTGGTAATGGAGATAGGACTGGCAGCAGGAACTTTATCTGCCATAGTTGCTGCTATATCAAAGCTTGCTAGAGCATTATTTAAAAGGAAACCACCTTCGGTCATAACTTGGGAACCAAACAAAGAATTGTGACCGCTGCAAAAAAAAAATTCAGATTTTAGCACCACGGTAATAGAAAGAATTTAACAAAATATGTGAAGACAAGGAGCTAACAAGTATTGGTGTACCTCACTACAGAAACATAGAGATCATTGAGATCTACAGCAGACACATGGGAGGCAACAGTATCAGAGTGAACAGTTGAATATAACCCTGAAGATGCTGGCAAATTGTAATCTGGGTCTCCTGAAACACAATGATGCAAGTTGAGAAAGTGTGTAAAATAAGACAAGAATCAAGTTTTAATTAACAGTTACAGCTTACCCGACTCTGCCAAGAAAGAAGCATAGTTTTGTTGAATTGCATGGGCTTGTCTGTATAAAAGTAGAGGGATGGATTCTTCAGAAACACCACTCGTCAAGTTCAGAGCAGAAATGCTTTTCAGGGCTGCTAACAACAGAGGACCGCCAGATGGTGCTCCCGGCACAATTATATCAAAGCCATAAAAGCTTTCATGAAGAGTTTCCCTCCTTACAGGTCTGTAGGAGGCCAAATCGGCAGCTGTCAGGGAACTGCCCTGCACTGCGGCCAAAATTTCTTTAGAAACACTTCCATTGTAGAATACTGTAGAACAAAACAAGAAAATTAGAGATGGTTACCAACATATACTGATGTACATGACACCGCACCATGCAATATTAGATAAATTTCAACATAAACTGTATTTATATAACACAAATAGAAGAAAAGTTAATATAAAAAAGAAAACCAGCACAAACAAAATATACATGGTTACCTTTGAAGAGACAGTCAGGCCAGGACCATTCCACAGTTAAAATAGAAGAAAGAGGTTTATTATGTACAACTGCTTCCTATAATTTGCACTACATCTTCTCTGAGGGGATCCATCCCCTTTTCTTTCAGCTCTGTCTTAAATTTTAATATTAGTACATTTTATTGTGCTCCCAGCACACCACATGCCAGTGTTAAGTCACTTGTGAAGCAGATCCCATATGCAGAGAAAAAGAATGTGTCCAAGTGATATCCACCACCAACTCTCATTATTTGGACAATACAGACCATCAGGCCCTTCCTTTGCAATAAGTTCGAGTGTAGCAGCTAAAGTTGGTCGCTTGATACTTTGACCAGCCTCTAGTGGATCTATAAAATCGTGGAGTATTCCATTAGCTCCAGAGCGAGGAGGTAACTGTGCTCTGGCAGCAACAAGGCTGCTCGGTACCAGGAATCCAGATCTGAACATGCGACATACAGTAGTAATTAACTAAGTGTATATATCTTTCATAATTTCGTTCAATTTGATGAACCTACCTTGCAACATCTGAAGCAGGTTTGACGACCTCCTGCCAGCTGAGCTTTCCATGGGCCTTATGCACTTCAAACAAACCACTTACAAGGCCTGGCACACCTACAGTTAAAGGGCCAACTGTTTCATGCGTGGGCGGGGATACAACATGAGGAGCGGATTCTCTAAAGTCCACAGACTCGAGAACTTCTTTTCTCCGATGATCATACAGTAGTATAAAACCTCCACTTTTTAAACAGAAGGAAAATAAAATCCAGAATAATTCTACCATTGTGTTAAAAGTGTTAAGTTCAATGGATCATAGAAACTTACCCTCCAAGCCCTGTGATATGAGGGTGCACCACACCCATGCAAAATGTGCTGGCCACAGCAGCATCTACGGCATTACCACCTTTCTTCAGAATGTCAGTGCCAATTACAGAACAATTGGGACTGTCAGTTGCCACACTTCCGTGAGGTATGACCTGTAGAGACGGAATATGTGTCACAGAAGTGTATTCCAAATTGACCAATGCAGTGAGAAACTTGTAAAATCCTACCTGAAAATCACCATGATATATCTGAGATACAAGAGCAACTGTTACAGCAGCCGACAGGATAAAGAAGGTGACAATTATAAATTTGAGACCATCCCCTGCATCATCATCAGCAAAACCCAAGCAGTTATTACAGCAACGAGACAGAAAACTGGACGATGATGCGGGCGTTCCTTTTAGTGGGATGGACTCAGTCCTTTCAGGGTTGACATAAGGGCCAGGTATTGTGGATGTGGCTGTAAAATTGCATGTTTGTGAATAGTACATCATAGCATGCAAATCTGTGAACACCTGTTGATCGATTTGGGCAAACCTGTATCCGAGATAGCAGTTGACTCTCGTAACGCTTCCATAATAAATCCTTTTAATTAAAACAGTCTATCAACTTATCGGTTGGCTGATTTCTGTTTTTGTCATTGTTCAATCACCTTCACCCTTCATGTACACAAATACAGCATAACCTCCAAAGAAGTGGAATAGATCATTTCCTGTTTACATTATGCTATTTCCAGAGGCGCAAGGATTGGGGAAAACACGTTGGGATGTTATGACTGCTCTCAAATCTAATCGCTATTGCAAGTTTTAAGAATAAAGCTCACGCTCCCACAATGAACCGACAGCTGACAGCACAGCAGACAGCAAAGCAGCAGAAGAAAGGAGGTCTGCATCTCTGGTTGCCTACCCAACAGGCGGTTGCGGTCGGGGGGAACGACCTGGCTTTGCTGTATGCCTTTCGTTCAAGGAAGTTGGCTATCTGCTTTGAGAAATGTTTCTCGGCGTGCAATTTGCTTTTCTTTATTTAAATTTCTTTATTTAGTCATGTATGTGTTTGATTCTGTTCTGCTCATACTGAGTAACAATTGTGTGTGGAGAAATGAAGGTACTGTTAAATTAAGTTAATTAAAGACACCAAAAGTATTTCTCAGTAGGCTTTTATTTGCGAATTTCACATGACTTGGAACACAACAAAATCAGAAACTTATCACTCACTTGTGTTATATTGTGACTGAACATTGCAAGCGCACAATGTTGGTGGCTTGTGTGAAAAATAAAAACCACATAACAGAAGAAAAGAAGTTTTCTCAACACAGCAATGGAAAAAGATTGGTTTCACAGTAGACTTCGTATTTGAAACATAATATATACATTCAGTAAAATAACAACAATACAGTATTAATTTAAAAAGAAAAACAACAAAATAAACAGAAGGTGGAATCATCAAAAAAGAATTTCTACAGGGCAACATTTACAACTTAAGAAGCAAAGGTAAAGAACTTAAAATACATGCACAGAGATCAGTTTGACTCACTATCTACAAAGTAGCAGAATGAAGTCTTTCTCCCTGCACGAAACACTGCTTGCACATGTACAAAAGTAACAAAGTCAATCTAATAATTAATTTAAAACAAACAAAAAAAATAAAACCACATGTTTCAGTCATGGTTTACATGCTAAAAATTAGTATTTACATTGGCATTCACAGACAGCATAACTTCGCATTTTGAAAGAGAATACAAAACATTTCATGCAAGGAGAAACTAGAACTTTTTCTACTGAATGATTATATTTTGGTACTCACTAAAACACAACTACTCATCTATGACATGAGTCCCTAACATTTAAAATAAACATGAGGACAGATACAGGCAGCAACTGTGAAAATGCACATCCGAAAAACAGACTTTCCGATTGTCAGCCGTTTGATTTGATAAAGAGCATGGAGTATGAAAGGCTCAATTTGCAAACATGCAAACCAACAATTGAGCACCCAGACAAGAGAAAAAAATTTTAATTTGAACAGTCCAACTACAACACACACACAATACATTACAGAAAGGACAGTCTAATGACTAACAAGTCTAATTTTAAATAATAAAAAGACAAAACAAAGTGGTTGACACCTAACGTTATCAGAACAAAATGAAGTGACATGGTATTACAGATTGGATCAACGTAACATGTAAGCACTTGCAACCAGTAATATTATCATAGTACTTCCTTCTACTTTAAATTATCATCAGCAAGGCAAAGGTATGACACGCAACCGCCTGAATCAGGAAAAGTAATGTAACAGAAATATAGTTGAATGAGTAAATATTTTAAGACTGATGCAATGATAAGTAGCAAGGAGGACAGTACCTGAGGTGAGCACGAGTATTTAAGTCTTTTTATAATGATAAAAAAGATCTGCAGTATGTAATGGGAATGAGAAATAAAAGCTTAACCACAAAAATGCATAAACAGAGATTTGTCATAACAAATTCCAAAGAAATTTTTTTTCTTTTTATTAATAAAAATTATTGATATTGATACTTGTTTGTTCTCTAATCTTTAGACATAAGAAATAACTGGAACAAACTTTAGATACCATCCCAATATGGAGAGAAGTCATGCATTGAAGCAGCAATTCCGGACCACACTGAGGAGCAACAGTAAGACCCAGGTTGAAGGTTGAAAGCACTGTATTTAGTCAGAAGTTCACAGGCATGTGATGTTTAGAGTAGGGGGAAAAAACGCAAAAGCAAACCTTGATAAAGCAAAAGAATCAGATCACCAGGTGCAGAATTTTGTCATAATACAACATACTGGCTTAATGCTTTACACTTAAAATTGAGTTAACAATTAAGCCTTAACGTTAAACACGCTAACAGAAGCTTTAATCTATTACTCACAACAAGTAAACAAGGAGAAGAATCTAATACAAGACTTGGCTAATTCAGTTAACAAATTGTATACAATTGATAGTGTAAAGACAAAATGATACGAGCACAGTTTCCCAAAGGTACTCAAGACATAATGCTGCGGAGAAGCTAGAAAACCTAAGTTAAGTTGACTACCCAACAAAATTTATGATTGAATGTTTAGCACTTCCTACGATAAAACAAATGCTACAGTTTCAATTTCACACTGCACAGCATTAATATAGCAATAAATCATACTTATGATGAATTTAAGGTAAAGAGAGAAAGGTGAAATTGTTGCCTACCGTTGGGAATGTTACAAGACATAGTATACAAAAGTCCCTAGATACATAAATAATGGCAGTTATTTATTATACGTACCATAAATAGAATGGGTGTGGCACAAATTTTGAGCATACCACTAGAATTATCAAAATAATTTCTAAATGTGCGTCACTAGAGAACATATTTCACATCAATCAAATTAATGTCCACACATCACATTACAAAGGCCATTTCTCTACCCTGACCTTGAACAGAACTGCATACTTGCTATGCATGGTAAACAAGAAATGACACTGATTCAGCCATTTACTTAAAGAAAATGGCATTCACAAACTTGTTGTCCATAATTTAACCATTGCTACACAGATATGGCACAACTCCCATAAATCTGTAGAGCTTTTATTTTTTTTAAAACAAAAAACAACAAGTTCTGCTTTCTATGTAACTCTTCCTCATCACAGAAAAAAATGGGGCATTTTATGCAAACAAAAGTACAAAAAAAGAAAGTGTCAAATTGAATGATGTATACACAGGCAGGAGGTTAAATGACCAATCAAAATTATATTCTGGAACTAGTTTTCAGTCGGACAAAAAGCATCAGTAATTTGGTAGTCTGCAGAACACACTCTGCCATATCAGTTTTAACAAATGTACGAGGTTCCACAATCTTCAGATTGGCCTCTGTAGTCAGAATTTGGTCCAGTCCTTATTTGATTTGGATACATTCAGTACAAATTGGTGAACTCAAGACAGTAGAGGGTACAAATCTGGACTATCAGTTTGGTAGCTAGATAATCAAGGGCTGAATACTATACATTACCAATAGAAATTCCTTATGATAGTTCGTCTTACAAAAGTTTGAGGTATAAAAACAGTTTCAGTAATCCAGAAAATTGATGAGAAATCTACGGACCAAAAAGTATTGGAAAGGAAATGTTCTTGTAAACAGTTGAGCAGTTAGGATGTACAAAATGTAGGATTCATATTTTCTTCTATATATTTAAAAAAAAACGTGTGTTTTAAATGAAGTTGACTGGTTAATGCACGAGATTTAACTATAGACATTATAAAATTGATCTGAGAGTGACAACCACTCTCACATCTATTTGCACCACCTCACACAGAGACATTTACACCATTCACAATCTGGTTGACTAGAAAAAGATGTGTGTGAGTTGGTGTCTCTATATTACTGCAGTTATAGCCAACTAAGAGTTCAGGCATTATATTAAATACACCATTCCTCAGCAGTTCATGGCACAAATCCTCTGAAAGCAACACATTAATGTGTTTATCAATGAACTGTTGAGGCTTAAATCACGGTGTACAAAGCTACACATTTACACTATTGTTACACAATCACATTCTTTTCTCTCACAGTCAATGAGATATAAAACTATTGTCGTCAACCTACTAAAAATCAATGCAAGCAAATGACTTAATAAAAACATAATCCACCCTAGACAATATGTTTACACCCACGGTACCACCAAGTGGGGAAAATCACAATGCTATGAGTTGTCATAAAATTAACACAAGGGTCAGAAAAGCAAGCTTCAAAACTGCAGAGCGTGACATGCATGTACAACACATGCTGCTGTCATTCTCTCTCGGCACAGGAACCACAACATGTCACAACCCTTTTTCATACAAAACAACAAGCCATTACATCTTTTCACCCTGTTAAACAAATTAGATAACACATACCTTATTGCTTGCACATCCTCTCTTAATAATTGAAAGCTACTAAGCTGCTATAGCAAATTTTTAAAAGGTTCTTAAAAAGAAATCACATGTTGTAGGCTACATAAATTGGATCTAACTGATCAGCCAGGAAACCATCCCGCAGGTGCATACGCTGCTTTTCACCACGAGAGTTGATTGGAACTACACCAGGATCCACAACCACTACCACTCCAACAATTAGATGCTGTTCTTCCAAAACTGTGTTGGTGACCAGAGGAACCAAATCAAGAGCTTCATTTTCGTTTCCGTCAAGCTCAACAACAACAACCAGGAGATTGGTCCACGTAAAGACCGCACTAGAAATGGAGAGAGAGAGAGAGAGAGAGAGAGAGGTAATTAAAATAAAACAAAAGACACACCAGAATCGAGCTACATAATTGCAGTCTGCAATGCAACACTCACCACTCGGCGATTTTCTTATGGCAGCGCATCACACTATTTTCAATATCTATGGGATGATAACGCATGCCTCTCAGCATGATAGTTTCATCTAGAGCGCCAACAACAAATACTGCATCATGAAGCTCTGTAAGATGGCAGGGGAGGGAAAAAGCATGTTGGTTAGTAATTGCAAAACACACCCTCCAGCATTTTTTTAAAAGGCTGGTCATAACATAAGTACATAACAGATAACCATTTCTCTCCTCCTTACAAAGAAAATAAAGGTAAAAATGACATGACAATAGTAAGTTTATGAGCTATAGTCATGATGCAACTGGCAAACACAAAGCAAAAAGTATGTTCGTTCTTAAAATCTTTCTCCAGTTAGACCACACAGGAGAAAAATAATGGAGATGTAGAGAAGCTGAAGATGGACTGCCATGCATTCATGAGTAAATAATGATTTCGATTGTAAGCAAATTCCAGGCAACACATCACACCAGAATGCACACTGTGATTAGACTTTCACTTGGTGAACGCAAGCACTTCAAAATTTTATGCAAGAAAAGCAACAGCTCAGTTCTTGAATCACTCAGAAATTCGTGGCTGCAATGGTGTGAGGGTGTGCGCATATTTTAGCGGAAGAGACAAATCCAACAAAATGATGGCGATGGAAGTGGAGGATTTGGTCAACGGAAGACACTCGGCATTTAAAGAGGAGAAGAAAAGTAGAATGAAATTCGTTTGAAAAGCACCTGGGGCGTCACTGAGCTGCTGTGATGGGGCTTGCGATTGAAGCGAAGCAAGCGTGGCGATGGACGTGGCGTCGTCCTCACCTCCCTGGCCAGGGCACGGGGAGCTAGTGCTCTGGTTCAGGCCGCCCCCGCCCCCGCCGGACGTGGAGGAGCCCGTGGTGCCCACGCTCGACAGCGTGCCGCTGCCCAGGCCGCCGAACGCGTCCAGGGTGCCCGTGGCCGAGCCGGGGCCGGGGGGCCCGACGCCGAGCGCCTGCAGCTGCTGCAGCTGCTGGCCGGGCTCGGTGCGCCGCAGGAAGCCCAGGTAGCCCGTGCGGGCGTACACCTCGCCCGTGCTGCCCGTCACCAGGCGCGCGTTGAAGTGGTCCGCGTACTCGGCCTCGTCCCCGAGGATGGTGAAGTACCCGCTGGCGTTGTGACTAGACTGCACCCAAATCTGGAGCGGACAGGACAGGAACAGTCAGGCTCGGTTCGGCAAGTCATCGCGGCGGACGGAGTGTTTCGATCGGTGACACTGACCTCTCCCAAATGCGAGTCCCCGCACTGGCCCTTGGTTTCGGGATTTGCTATGATCACCTTCACTCCGGGTAATAGTTTTCCAGACTCCATGACACACAAGGAGTGAGGGCTACCACGTTCCACAAGAGACACTCGGTCGTTTCGCAGCGCGCGCAGGTCGACATATACGGTCGATGGCTCCGGGCTAGAGGCTCCCTGTGAGTGGCAGAGTGGTTGACATCACATTATTTGGGCACATTCCCAAGTATGGCGCAACAAGTGATTTATGGAAGTATACTGACCTGAAGGCAGATAGCAATGTTCACCCTGCAACCAAAGCTTGTGGAAACCGCTCGAGGGCTCAGCCCCAAAGCGGAGAATAATTTGGAGAAGCTTGATGTGAGATTGATCCGTGGCCTCTCCTCTGCGACGACTACACAAGTCCTCACACAGGCCAGATTCACTCCTCTAGATTTCAAAGTTGTCACAGCTGATCCTAGACCTTTTGTACATAACTCCATAACACCTGGAATAAGAGGGAATAAGTTACAGCCTGGAAAAATAAAACATCCACAGCAATAAATGCAGTACTGGAACACGTACCATATGAGCAAAACGTGTCTCTGACACGATACTGACTGACGGCTGACAGCCACAGAGCTGGATTTACTTCAACCTCAGATGGAGGAATCAAAATTGTATGATGACCAGAATACACACTGCAAGCAAAACCAATCATTAATGTTTTTTGAAAACTTGTCTTTTTTTTGGTAGAAAAACTTTTCAAACAGATACTGGGGCTTTACCTGCTCAGACACCACAAGGCGAAACCTAATCCACAATAAGGATCCAAGCAAAGGGCTATGTGACGTGAAGGATAGAGTTCACACGCCAACTTCATTGATCTGCACAGGGACGTGACCGCCGCGTGTGACATTTTGATTCCAGCCAACATTCCTGTAGTTGAAACACTGAAGTCCAAATATGCGAGCATCTCAGCGGTAGGCGCACGGTACATCATGGGGACTTTCTTCTTTGGCATATCGTCAGTATCTAATGTAATCGGCCAGGATTTGATGTCCACTACATTGCTTGCCTCCTAAAAATACCAAATTTGGTTAGGAAATCCTCAAACAACTTTGTTATTCATTTTTCGGATGAATGTATTAGGTTGGGGGATGTACCTTAGACTTGAGAAGCTTGATAACATTTTGGTTGGAAAGAACCAACACAGACTTGCTGACATCCACAATCATTCGAACTGTTGGGAGTGTTGTTTGTAGGTTTTGAGGATGTGGTGGGCGTATGGTGACTGGTACAGCACCTGCAAGAAAACGGTCATGATCAAAACCACAGGAACTAGTAAAATATACAAACATAAGTTTACAATAACTTACCAACGTAAAGGCATCCATAAAATGCACATATTAAATCTATCCCAGGAGGGAAAATTAAGGCAACATGGTCACCTGTATTAATTCTTCCTTTCTCTACTAAGAGAGCACCAATTCTTTCAGCTTTCTTATGTAGCTGTGAGCATGACAAGGTCATAGCCACTGCACCTTTCGAATTTAGCAGGGTGAAAATAACATGCTCAGAGGAGCTCTGAGCTCTCCATTTTAAAATTTCACTTATGAATTGGTACTAAAAAAGAAATGAGGACAAAAGGTAAACATTGTAAAATGTACACACACAATTGTAAAATGCACACAAAAACAACTACTTGACCACCATAAACCAACTTGACCACTATAAAGTTCCATACCTTTCTAGCTGAATCGGATTCCTCATCGATTACTCCCATATCACGACCTTGAGCAGATGCCAATCTATTGCCTTGGACAATATTTCCTACCATAACGGAGGCAGGTCCGACGTCTGGAACAGATTCCGCAGCTATGGAAGCCACATTACAAAACAGATGCTGACGTGGCTGGCCAAATACTTAATCAGATTTTAAAATCACTCTCAAACAGTTTGAAATATGATACAAAGACATACCAGAAGACGAGGGAGGAAGTTGCAAATGTCATAAATACATTTGAGTAAGGTAAACTAAGTGAGTTCAACCACACTACTTCCATAATGAATTAACATAAGAATGATCAGCAAAAGAAAGACATTGCGGATGAATGGGATGCAGAACAAAACAAAATTTGGCCAGCACACAAATAAAGGAACCAAGAAACAGAAAGGAGATCAAGCACATGCAGAACTTCAACAACATTGCAGTATGAGCTGAAACAAAATGAATGATGTGATGGGAAAGTCTCTAGCTAATGGAGAACAACATGGGAGAGATAATAAATGTGGTATGAAAATTGATGACATGATACTGTACTAACAACTAGAGAAAAAAGTAAAATAATTTAGAATTTAGAAATATTTGTATGTAACCCAGTAGAATAATGTCTTGCAGCCATACACGGATGAAAAGATAGGAAACTAGACAACTGAATACGGATGATAATGGCATTAAATTTTGCTATATACCAGGAAAGGAGTTGAGTATTTTCTATTGAGAAATCTGCAATGCAAGTTCTGCTACAGCCAAGAGGAATGGGGAATATCAACATACCAGAATGAACTTCTCGAGGTTTTGGAAGATTGGTCACACAAGTGTGAGGACACAGCAGGACATTAGCTGGATGAAGAGTTCCTTCTAAATAACGGCGCTTGGTTTCAGACAGATGGATTCCACCAAGTGGTGTCTTGGGGAGATAATTTGGTGGGACAAGTGCAAGACAGTAGATGCCCACTTGGTGAATGGAATCAACAGCCTGTAAAACTCTAGACATCCACTGGAAGCTCTGTAACATAGAGAAGAGAGACAATAAAGAGGGCTTCAATCTAAAGACACTACATTCACAAAAAATATTGGGTACCGACCTCCTCTTCACTACAATCAGGTCTCTGTTCCGCAATCACACAAATTCTCTCATCTCTAAGAACCCTTATACTGAAAACAGCTATTCTTCCTCGATAAATAAATTTCATTGGCTCAACAGCCAAAACTGTGGCAATGATGTCATCAGCATTATGTTTTCTTCCAGTAACTGTCATTAATCCATCTCGGGAACCACAAACAAACACCAGGCCACCCTGTAAAAAATGTAAGAGAAATATTGCTAGAGAATAATAAAGATATTTATACTGTGATGCAGATAAGAAAACAACTCAGAAAATTTACTTACAGGACCCAGAAAACCAAGCAGTCCACTCCGAACATATTCTGCATCTCCTAAGGGAGTACCATCGGCCTGAAGGGGCTGGACCTTAAAAGTACTGTTTGTCAACCCCTGTAAGCCCCAGTATTGATTTCCTGTGGCACCGGAATTTACACAGATTTCTCCAACCTCATCAGTCTTACACAAAAATGATGTGCCTTCAATTTTTACTACCACAATCACACCTATAAAAGACAGCAACAGCATAAGTATTTATCAAAGTTACATTTCTTTAAGTCAACATTATGAAAAACACTCACAGCCAGGCATGACTTGGCCACAATCTTGCAAAGTAAGAGAAGTAAGGGAGTTTTCCTGATCAACTCGAACAACACCATAGCTCAATCCAGACATGGAAAGTACGCCACGACCGGTAGCATTCACACCAGCTCGCCCAGGCCTGCACAAATAATATTAATAAATATTAAATAACCTGAATTATGGGGAGCTACATTTACGCTACTGAATTTTTAGATAAAAAGCTGACCTGCGCACTGATACTGTCAGAACTTCACTTGAGCTAGCACAGGGGCAGATGGCATCTGGCCTGAGCCCCTTACTCTGAAAGACACTAAGGAATTGATCACATGACGAAAGTGACCAGGGATTGGCACCATCTGCTACAAGCAGGAGTCTCAACGAAGACAATGAAATATCCTTGTGGTCTTTAGTAGCAAGTAAACCCCAGTGAAGGTCCCTTGATTTGACAACGGCAACGCTCGCTGGAATAACAAACACATTCACAACAATGAAACTTTTGTGAGAAGAAATTCAGTAGGTAAAAGGGCGATTAGCACACATACCTCTGTATTTTGTTATCATCTGCATCCAGCTGGCAGGGTTAACTTTCATGAGAGCATACGGAATGAAAATTATATGCATTCCGTTTAGGATAGATGTCAAGACAGAGTGCCATAGCCCCACCTCCCTCTTGAAATCCAGGACACAAACCATATTTTCTCCCTCTGTGTAATTACATGCCATTGTCAAAGTGCGACAATGAGTCATCATGGCAGCTCGTGTTACAGTTACTCCCATGACAGATCCATCCCGATCCGTGGTGTACTGAAACAGAAAGTTAAGGAGTTTCACAGTTATGCAATATTATTTAGAATACAGAGTCTTGCTGCACTTGAATTAAAATTTCCCCACCTCAATGTAAGCAGGAGTATCATCTGTGAGTCTTGGTGGCGGGAGCCAGTCTTTCGGCGTTTTAGCTAAATGCTCTGTGACAAACCACTGCAATTTTGGCCATCCCTTGAAAGCAACAACATCTCCAGCTGTTGTTTTCGGAAGACCCTTTAAACAAGCTTCAGAAGTCAAAGCTACCTGAACTCCACAGCTTCCAAGAAGAAAGCCTATTTGTTGTGAGCCCGCATCCTGCAATGAAACATTAATAAATAAAAATGAAACATCTGAAAATCTGAAAATAGTTCACAACTAGGAAGGTAAAACTCACCCTTCTTGTAATGGGCACTTCAATTGGGACAGGAACCATGCCTGCTTGCACACATCCATAAAATGCGCACATAAAATTAATGGGATCATTGTTGGGGTAGATGAGAGCCACTCGATCACCTGTTTTCAGCACAGTTTCACCTTTGCTGAAATTGCGGTTCAAGAGTGTGTAGGCAATTTTTTGTGACCGACTGAGCAGCTTTCCTACAAAACAAAAGCCATTACATTCACTGTATGGAAATGCACAGTTCTCTCAGTTGAAAAGAGGCTACAACAAAAAATAACAAACCATAAGTAAGCGTGATGCTGAGCTTCCCATTTGGGTCTAATACAGTGGCCACTGGGGCCTTATATGTAGCTGATCCATATCTTTGTATAGCTGCCTCAAGATTTCGTGGGAGTCCAGATGGAACCTGTTTGAGGAAAAAAAAATTCAGATCACAAAGAATAATGACAAAAAGCAAACAAGTACCAAGCTGATGAAAGTCAAAACACTCACAACAAGCTGTTCTCCCATAGCAGGTGTCATAGTTCCTCCTTCTGGTTTAGGTGCATTGGGGTCTTTCGGATTAGCTGCAATTTCCAGTTCTATGTCATCATCTTCATAGAACTCTGGCAAAGGTCGCCGTTTTGGCCGCTTTAGTGTGTTGAGCAACTGCTGAATTTTTGCAGAAACCTTCCATCTACCGGTGCTGGTAACAGTACCTTCAAAGGAAATATTCACAATCGAATCATTTCTCCCGACTCATTTGCAGGTAAAGAGAAAACGTTGATGGTCACAGCAAGACATTACCCATATTGTCTTCAGATGCAGAAGAGTGCCTCGACTGGCTATACCTATGCACTCTGTCGGCACCCGTCATGCGGCGTGAGCCAGCAGTGTTGTGGGTCACGTCAGGGGGCTGTGAATCTACAAGAACAAGAATCCCATCAAAATAAGCTTCACACAAACGCCAAAGACCAGGAGGGGTAGGAAGCAGTCGACATACATGGATTGAGATTGTGCATCACGTCAGCCAACTGCGTGATTTCTTGTCTGGATCGCTTGCCGCGGTCTTCCCGCTCCTCCCACACGGCGTGCCCGGGGCCTCCGTTGGAACTGTTGCGGGCAGGTCTGTGGAGCCTCTGCTGCGGGGGCGTCTCGCGAGCCGAGCCCGTGCTGCTCGTGTCCGGAGTTATCCTCGCCCGCTCGCGCTCCGGGGTGCTCTGAATGTCGTCGTTGGCGAGGCTGTCGTCATCCGTGCTGTCGTCTGCTCAGAACCAGGCAAAACAGAGTATTTCCGTTAATGTTTTTAGTTTTATTAACGAGTTTTATTAATGTTTTAGAATTTTTTTGATGCACTGGCACATTACCTGAATCGTGCCTATCCCTGTCGGGGCTTTTCGCCATGACTGACGTTCTCTTCGACGGCATGGGTAGAGACGGTTTGGGCCGATTTTGCATTGCGGCCAAAGCCTGCTGTACAGCTTCCTGTCGGACCTCTGAAAATGATGAACAAGAATACATTATATTTGGAAGCATTTTCGAAAATTTCGGAAGCTTCGTGCATCAAGAAAACTGTGAGCAGTGTAAAGCTAAGCGGACAAAATCAATTCATAAATTTTATTTAAAGATTGCGTGGATTAAAAAAATTACGTTTCATGACAGAAAATACATAAGACACATGCAAGTTGTGAAAGCTAATAAAATACATCTCATGTCATGCAATCTGTTACGCTACTTTAATCATCATTTATACCCACTGAAAACGCATCCACATGCCCAACACAGTGCAATGCAGGGCAGACAGCACAAAAATAAACTAAGAGAAGAACCCCATGGCTCATAGTGGTTTCCACCCCTCAACTCCCACCACTCCCACCCCACCCCAACCCGTCGATTTCCATTCAGACGAGAGAACGTAGATCGATAAATTATCAAAATCAATATCAAAATTCATCACAAAACCCCGGCAGATAAATTGATCCATTTTTATTTTTCCGCATCGAACACTCGGACCGCTGCGACTGCCTTGTGCCCGCGTCCGCACCCAGCCAACTCACCGGAGTGGTACCTGCTCTCGTTGCGCGTCAAGCGGCGGTTGCCGCGCCGCCGCGCCCTCGCCCCGGGACTCGACGGGCAGGGGCCGCCCGCGCCGGGGCCAGAGCCACGGCCACGGCCTCCCCCTCCTATGCCCGCCAGGCTGGCCAGGACCGCCGCCAGCCCCGGCCCCGGCGGGGGGGACCCCGAGCCCGGGGACCCCGGGGACCCTGTCAGCCTCTGCCTCTGCCGATCCAACGGCACCGCCTGACCCGAAGGACCCGAAGGACCCGAAGGACCCGAAGCTGAAGCTGTGGGCAAGGCAAGGCAGCACATGCAGCACATGCAGGCACGCAACAAAAAGACAAAAAAAAAAGCACTCTCTGCTATTCAGCCAACTCTCTCTCGCAAAATCTACCTCGCCGAATGAATGACAAAGTTCTTAAAAGATAGTGTGCGACGCAGAGAGGCCCTCCAGGGGGAAGTCCGTCGCGTCCACGGCTGAAAGCCGAGACTCCCCTGCGGAGGTCGTTCAAAGTGATGCTACGTGCAATCTAGTTAACTACCCAGGCCTCGGGTTATGCGTACATGGCATGGCAGTCAGCATTACACAAACCCACATTAATCACACAAAAGCAGCAATTCGCGAGCGGTGGTTCACACACACGCACACACACACACACACACCAGCGACAACAACAACAACAACAACAACAACAGCACGCAGCGGCAGCAACCACACCATGCCCTCACATGAAACTACGGTTCAAAGTCTACAGGAGGCTATGGGGAAGCGGGCAGAGCCGAAAACACTGCGGTCGAGTGTTGGCCACGCGACCCCGTGTTTGCGGCCACGCGTCCGCCCGACAAAATCTCGTCCGAGGAACGCGATCGCTGGCTCTAATTTTTTTTCCGAGCCGATCAGACTAGGGGAGGAAAAGAAAAAGAGGACAAAAGTATTTTGAGTGCCGCGGAAATTTTCCAGACAATGTTAAAAATTTCCAGAAATTTCCAGAAAAATTGCAAAAACTTATAGAAAATTTCAGATTTTTTAAAAAGGAACTTAAAGCACAAGGAAAACATTGTGGCTTTAAACATACACCCGTCTTTCTCTTTAGAAAAAAACAACAACAAAATACACCCACATTTACAGGTTTAAGGACACCGCATCTAGTCTGGATATTATAATTTTTTTCCCCTCTCTTTCGAGTTTTATTGATCGAGTCGAGGAAGGACGGAGTTTGTCCGGCAGGGGGAGCGTGTGGGCGCCCGTGGGCGCGTGCGGTGGGCGTGGCCTCGGTGTGTGTACCTGAGTGGTACCGCTTCTCGCTGTGGGTGACGCGGCGCTGCGTGCGGCGTGCCCGGGACTGCTCCTGGTCCCTGCTGCCGCCGCCACCACCGCCGCCGCCGCCGCGCGAGGACTCCCGGCCATGGCAGTTGTTGCTGCCCGGCTGGCCGTTCCCCTGCGAGGACGTGGGCGCGGGCGCCGGGGGCCTGACGCCTGCACGCCATGCAAAAGGCACACCAACGACCAAACGGCACGAATGAGTGAATGAACACCAATGAATGAATGACTGAGTGAGCGTGGCCGACGAATGCAGCAGTGCACAAGAACGCACGGGTGCATTGCAGAGCGACCCCCGCCCCGCCCTACCCCCCCCCCCCCCTTCCCCCTTCCCGAACGGCTGCTCATTACTAAACCATGCAGTCGTGGGAACTTTGCCTTCTTTCAAAAGAAAAAAAAGAAACAACAAAACAAAAGGCAACACGACAAAAGAAGTTAAGCGCGACGACCGCCGCGACAGCGCCGTTCCATTCGTTTGTAAACCGCTACTGAATGGTCGGGGGCCGCCGCGGGGCCTCAGATGGGGTCAGCCGATTGTGATTAATTAGCAGAGAATGTAGCGGACGGCTGCCGTCCGGGACTCGTCTCCACAAGGCGCCGCCCGGGGCCGCTTGCAGAGCCATGAAGCGCGTTTCGTTAGTCCCACCCCGCCAGTACATCACACATGTGCAGCGGCAACAGCAGCAACAACAGCAGCAGCAGCAGCAAAAGTGAGTGACTGCAGAAAAACGACAACAGTTTTCGGTGCCACAGTGCTGCCCCCACAGGCGGCGGCCAAGCAATACCCCCCACTTTTCCCCAGCGGATGAGTCACTCCCAGCAGGCTGCGGGCCCGAGCAGTGCTTCCGTGCGCGGAGCCCTCTTGTTTCTCTCCTTCGCACCCGCGGGTCGTCTCGTAAGGAGTGAGCGAGACAGGGCTGCGAGAGCGCCTGTCGGGTAGGCAGCCGCCGCTCCCGTGGCGCACGCGTGTCGCGCGGGCCGGCCCACCCCGCCTCCCGCAGGCGCTCGGCTACCCCGGCCGGCGCCGGCGCCCAGCCCAAAAGGCAAGGCAGCCGAGGCCGCACAAGACGCCCCCCCCCCCCCAAAAAAAAAACTCTGCCGCTTGAAAACGCAAATCATTTCCCACACGTGCTCCATGGCCTCGTGCCGAACTGCGTCCAGAGACAACATGAAGACATTCCCAGCGGCGGCACAGCGCAGACACGCACAGAGGACGGGGTGCGCTTAGTAGGGCCGCACGCACACACATACACACACACACACGCACACAGACCCCACTCTCACCTGCGGACTGCTTGGGGACGTATGGCGACAGGAGCTTGCTGCGCTTCTTCTCATAGCCCTTCTGGGTGATGTCGCCTGCAACACAGAAACAAGAATCAACGTAAGTTCAGGTTAGGTTAGGTCAGAGATGTTGACGAGGCGCAGCGACTGTGGGATGCACCCTCCGCCCCCCCGGGGGCAGCGGATGTAGTGGCTGCAGCGGCGGCAGCGCACGGGAAACGACCGACCGCCGCCACCCAGACTTCTTCCTCTCGCAGAGTTTACACGGATCTCAGCAGAGCCTGGCAGAGCTCGTGAGTCAGTGAGTGTGTGTGTGTGTGTGTGTGTGTGTGTGTGTGTGTGTGTGTGTGTGTGTGCACCAGCGTAATAACCAACCCCCGCGCCGACCGCTCCTCGCCGCCTATCCACGAAACCGAACCAGGGCAGCAGCAGCAGCAGCAGCCGCCCCCGGCACGGACCACACGCTGTGAAGAGCAGAGTGTAAACTCTGCTATGCCGCGCTGCGGTGCCCCCGGGGCCGCCCCGCTCGCGTCGCGTGCCAGTCGCGTGCCGTCGCGTGCGCACAGACACGGGACACGGCGCGGCGCACGGCTTAGCGCGGCACTGCTGCCATGACACCGCGCGAGCTTCGCGCCGACATTGGCGAGTTCGTTCACCCCCAGCGGCCCCCCCCCCCTCCCTTCTTCTGTCCACTCGACGTCACCGCCACCGCCTCCCGGCCGGCCGGCCGGCAGCCCTCTTCTGAACAGGTCAAATGAAGGCACCCTGCCCGCCGCGCCCGCCGCGCCCGCCCCCCGGCACGGCCCTTCCCACGCATATTCATGCCACCGCCTGCTGGGAAGGGCGCTCTGTGAGCCCTGCGCGGAGCCCCCCTGTTGGCGCGCTGTGAGGGCCGGGTGTGAAGGGCAGCCAGGGGCGGCGGAGGGCTCAACACGAGCGGCCGTGCCGTGCGGTGCGGTGCGGCCGTATGCGGCTATGGCGGCGGTTAAATGGCGAGAAAACGGGTCAGAGGAAAGAAAAGCCATCACCGCTATGCTAAATAAGGTAGAAAAAAATAAAATGAATGAGGAGAGTAAAAGGAGGGGTCGAAAAGAGTGTCCCCGCTCCGGCAAACAACACGTCAGCTCTCTCTGTCTCTCTCTCTCTCTCTCTTTCACACACACACACACAGCCACACAGTAAGGCCGCGCAGCCTGCGCCCCCGGCCCCGGGGGGTGCTTCTGCTTCGCGGGCGGCTAAAAACTCGGGACAACGACACGACATGCCCTGCTCACCCGACATGACCAGCGAACACGTCGAATTCAAATGCAGCGCAAGAGCGGCGCCACACACAACGTGCGGCGCTGCTCAGAGAGAGAGAGGGAACGAGTTAGAGAGAGAGAGAGACAGACAGAGAGACAGAGACAGAGAGGCAGAGAAGGAACAGAAAAATGGCCACCGAAAGAAATTGATGTCGGCCCGTCTGAGCCGGTCCTGCCTCAGAGCTCGCGAGCGTGAATCGTCAGCGGGGGAGGGAATCCGGGGCAACGCCGACGGCCACACCCCCGCGACGGGCAGGCGACAGGCGCCCGGCAACGCGCCGCGTCACATCGCGGCCGTCTAAATCTGGACTGCGATGGGGCCGGGCAGGTGGATGGGGAGGGGAGGGCAGCTGCCGCTGTGTTGCTATGCATCATTGAGGGGAGGGGAGGGGAAGGGGGTGGGGGGCTGCTGGAGCACAGGCCGGCCAGCAGAGTTGAGTGACGGGCTGGCAGAAGCCCGGCAGAAGCCCGGCAGAAGCCCGGCAGAAGCCCGGCAGAGAGCGGCCCCGACCCGTCAGCCGGCGGCAGCCAGCGCACCAACAGGCGACACCGTCAATTAGTAATGTAGCCACGGAGCGCGGGCTGGAGGCTGCTGGAGGCTGCTGGAGGCTGCTGGAGGCTGGCCGCCCCCCAGCAACGCTGCTGGCAGCGCGCCCGCCGGACCCCCCGCCGGAGCGGCCACTCCGCGCGCCGGGACGGGACGGCGGACCCGCGGGGCTCGGCAGGGGCTCGGCAGGGGCGGAACTGCCAGCCCGTTTCAATATTTCACCGCGGCGCCTTGAACGCTACGGACGACGGCTGCTGGCGGGACGACGCCGCGCGGCACAGAGACAGGGATAGGGGTTTCTCATACCGGCAGTTTTAAATGAAAATTTTGGAATTATTTTACAAACTTAAGAAGTTAAAAAATTATCTGTATATTTTTGGGATAATTTCTTTTGAAACTTTTTCGCAAATGGGAGGCGGCGGAGAGGTGAGCAGGTCCGTGCAGGGCAGGTTAGTGTCGCCCACCTGGCTCTCGGCTAATTACCTCGGAAGAGTGCCCCCCGCAGGCCTGCGGGCCCGCAGGCACGGCCCATTAGATCGTGTGGGTGGGCGGCGGATAAGGTCCAGAGACACCGCGGCCTCGCCCCGCGTTACCTCACCTCGCCGCCGATGATATCGGCATGGGTCGCGCGGCGGCCACTGGCTGCCCAGCTGCGCGCCCCGCCCCGCGCAACATTCGTATAGATTTCGACACGCACAGCAAAGCAGCTACAGCTGACAGGGCCCATGCTGACGGGCCCCTGCTGACGGGCCCGGGTCCGACCGCGCATAATCAGAAATACGGTCGCTGCCTCGTCTTATCAACGCCCCCCCCCCCCCCACCCCTCGTCCCGGTCCGATGCCAGTTCAATGCTGCAGGCTGCACCCACACGCGCCGGTCCTTCGTCTCTCTCTCCCTCTCTCTCTCTCTCCCCCCCCCTATTCTGTCTCTGTCTTTCGATGCATGGTATTGGCCATCGGAGGGACCGAAGCAGAAAGGTTGTCTTCCACCACGACGTCCATCGCGTGGGCGCGTGCGGCGAGGATCAAACATACACACACACACATACACACACACACAATATTTATGTCCATCCGCTCATCTGCCCCGCTGGTCCGACGGCGCGGCGCGGCGACCACATAAAAAAGTCGCCCAGAAAATTGCGGCGCGCGCGCCCATACCTGCCATCCGAGGAAATACAGATCAGTCGTGCTGGCCGTCGAGAAGAAAGGGGAAAGAGCGAGAGAGAGGAAACGAAGGGGAAAGCAAGCGACCGAGAGAGAGAGAGAGAGAGAGAGAGAGAGACAGGGAGAGACAGGGAGACAGGGAGACAGAGAGACGGAGAGAGAGAGAGAGTGCGTTGGCAAGCGCGGCTGCACGCCACCAGCGCCGTGCGAGGTAGACCAGCCCGCCGAGCACTGCCGGCCGGCGGGCCGGCCTACCCGCTGGCGGGGTGGACGGAGAGGGGAGGGGGGTGGGAGTTGGGAGCTGCGGTGGCGACGGCGGGGGACGCCGCGGATGCATCTGGCAGCGAGTTAGTGTGTGTGTATATGTGTGTCTGTGTGTGTGTCTGTGTGTGTGTGTGTGTGCATCTTGGCAAGCGACGACCTGCCGTCGAAGCAAAAAACCAGGCGCGCCCGCGTGCAAAACCGGACCCTCCGGTACCTTGTTTGGAGTGCGGCGGGGCGGGGCTCGGCGGGGCTCGGCCTGGCGTCGCCTGGCGCGGCTCCGGCGCAGCTCGGAGCGTTCGTTGTCTGGCACAATCAGCTCGCCATAAACAATCGCTGCACCGCCAGCGCGACAAAAACCCAGTGCACGGCCGGCGGCAGCGCAGCGCCGGGCGCCGGCCAGGCAGGTAGCGAAAGGGTATGATTTCCAGCCCCGCAGATCGTGCCAAGGAAGGCGGCCCCGAGCCGGGCTGAGCCGGCCACTCCCCCACGTCAACGCTTCGCCTCACGCACCCGCCGCGCACCACAGCTCCGGCCGGACCCGGCCCTCCGAGTCCGAGCCCCGTCACCACAACCGCACACGCTTCGCAGGGGGCGGCATGAAAGGAACTAGCTCGCTCCCTCCCTCCCTCCCTCCCTCCCTCCCTCCCTCCCTCCCTCCCTCCCTCACTCACTCACTCACTCACTCACTCACTCACTCGCTTCTCTCTTTTTAGTCCAATCGTACCACACAATCAAATACATCAAATCAAAACTCTCCCACCCTCTCTCTGCCCAAACCCAGATCCAATCCGTAAATGCGCCCTAAAAGCTCTCCCAGGGGTCCACGCCGGCGCCCCGTGTTCCTCCCCGCCCCACCTGGACGTGGTGCTGAGCCGTGCTGAGCCGTGCTGAGCACACACACCCCGTGAGCAGCACTGAGCGCGCGGCCTGGCGGAGTGCAGAGCGCCGACCTGGCCGACCCCGGACACAGGCAACCGCAGCGGGGGCAGCAGCGGGGGCAGCAGCGGGGCCGGTGACCGACTTTGCATGAATAAGAACCGGGGCAGCCACAGCAGAGAGCCTCCTCTCTTTCCTCCCCCGGCCGCACTCGCCGCACCCTCGGCTCGGGGGCCCCGACACTCCGCTCATACTGTACGCGATACAGTCCGCCCGCAGCCCAACCCTGCCGGTGTGGTGGCGCGGTGCTGCAGCGGAGCCAGCGGAGCGCCGGCCTTTGTTTGCAGGCCGCGCCGCTCCTCCTCGTCGCGGGGGGCTAATGGGGTCCCCGCGGGCCCCGCGCAGCGCGCAGCCAGACAGTGGGCGCCTTGTGCGCGGCGCGGCGCGGGCGACACACCGCCGGCGACGATCACGACGACAAGTTCGGCGCGAGGACCGTCTATTCGGACGGGTCCGCCAACGAGCCGGCCGCGACCCGGGGCCCCCCGCCGGGCCGGCCGCCACCACGGCGTGTGCTCGCGTGCCCGCGCCGCGGCGCCGCGGCCGCGGTAATCAAGGCCCGCGTACAGAAATGACCCCCCTCGACGAGGACCTCCGGTGCGGAGCGCTCCGCACCACCGAGACCCGTCCCGGCGGCCTCCGTCACGGCCGCGCCGCGCCTCGCCGCGACGCCGCCGACCCGCGCGACCCGCTCCGCACGTATCTTTACGACTCCCGACGCGTTTGTTCGGCTTCCGAGAGAACATTATACAGATGGCATCGAGTCGGGCAGGCCCATGGGCCGCCCGGGCAGAGAGGGGCCTCACTCAAAAAAAAAAAAAGGTCGGTGCACGGGAGAAGAGGAGGGGGAAAGGGATAAAAAATGGAAGGACAATTTAATTTCATAAAATTAAAAAAGTGAAAATGAACAAAATAGATAAAATAGCATCACAAACCAAAAGAATCGAACAAAATAGTGGTGTCATCCACGATGTAAAATCGGTGAAAAAAAGGCAAGGCCCCCTCGGGGCGCGCGATATGCGTGTCAGGGCACGGCATCCCCGCGACGCCCAACTATTTCTGGCCAGCAGAGCGTGTGGCTCCCAGCGGCGGCAGCGGCTGCGGGGCGGGGCGCCAAGCTTGTGTTCCAACACCAAAGCCCCCCCGGGCCCAGTAGTGTTCGGGGGCCTAACCAAGACAACAGCACGGCAATGTGCGGGACACGACGGCCCACGTTCAGAGGGAGGGGGTGTCTTTCGCCCTCAACACAATCGAAAATAAAAAGCAGAAGCAAGATCATAAAATCACCAACAATTTAGGAATGATCGAAAAAGTCCAAACATTTTTCACCAATCAAATTTTAAACATTTGAATTGCGATATGTGCTCTTATTGCATTGGCGGAGTCCACGGCGTGGTGGAGGAGGGGGGGGGGGGGGAGACGACCGGGGCGCACGTCTCCGTAAACACGGGCGGCACGACGGCACTCGAAGACATGGCCGCTCGCCAGGTGAGGTGAGTCAGTGGCCCGGCCCGGCCCGGCCCGGCCCGGCGGCGCCCGGCGGCCACACCAGGACCCCCCGGCAGGCCGCGGTCCGCAGGACTCTGCGCCCAATTTGCTTTCCCCGGCCGCCCTGCACGACAATGCCATCGGATTGGACGGCGGTCAACGCGGCTGCTGGGATCGAACCACGGTCCGCCGCACCAACGGACCACCGCCGCTGACCGTTCGGCCGCCGCGCGCGTGCAGAATATTTAGAGAGGGTGGAGCGAGCACGCGGTACAGTGCCAAGGCCGCGCGCCGAGCGGAAAGGGGGATGATAGCGGCGGCGGCGGCACAAGCCCGGCAATCATGAATGAATAAACCCCCGCCGCGCCGCCGCGCCGCCGCGCCGCTACGCCACGCACAATAGACGGGGAAAATTGCAAAGCAAGCGAAGAGCAGCAGCGGTGGCGGGGGCGGCGTGGCGCGGCGCTGGCGACGCCCACGCAGCCCGGCCCAGAGCACAGCACAGCACGGCGCAGCCGGCACCAGCCAGGCGCACCATCCCCTGAGGTGAATAGAGAGTAATGGAGGAAAGTGTCGTGTAGCCGGGGGCAGCGGGCGCCCTCCAGAGTACGACACCGACATCCACACGCCATGGCGGCGGTGTCATGCTCTGCCTGAGTGTGTGTGTGTGTGTGTGTGTGCGTGCGTGTGTGTGTGTGTGCGTGTGTGATGCCCGTGAAAACGGGAGCCGATCGAAGCCCGGCCCGAGCGTGAGAGCGCACGTGTACAGGCCCGGACGGGCAGGCTCAGGGATACGGGCAGACCAACGTCCCAGAGGGCTCCCCCCCCCCCCTCTCTCTCTCTCTCTCCTTCGCCCTTCATGCCCTGCACCGCAAACGGTCCGGGAGCACGAAAAACACCCTCTCCGAGTGGTCGGCGAAGGGCCCGTGTCCTCCTCGTGTCGCGCCATCTTTACCATGACCTCGGGCGGGCAGGGCCCCTCATGGCGGAGCGGCCGGGCACAGCCACCCCAGGGGCCCGGGCCGACGCCGCCCCGCCCGGCCCCCAGGGAGGCAGGTCCTCCACCGCGGACGGCCAACCCCCCCTCGCTCAACTCGATCTCCGCGTAGCGCCACGCAATTCAAAGAGAGGTCGATCGGGTCGAGTTGAACGCCGCTCCGGTCGGCTCCGCGCGCACAGCTGGCGGTGGCAGGCGATGCCGGGGGGCGGACGGAGGCAGCGACGCCGCCGAGGCCGAGGCCGAGTGGCTGCGCAGCGGAGCCGGCAGCACAGGCAGAGTGCCCAGAGCACAAAGAGCGCCACCCGGCCAGCGTCGTCCAAACTCCTAAAGCACGGGGGCCGCTGGGCGGGCTGCTTACAGCTTACACAGCACCGCGACGGCCGGCTGCGGCTGGCTGGGGCAGGCTGGGGCAGGCTGGGGCCCCGCGGCCCGGCACGCCGCGAGGGAGCGAGGGTGGGTGGCTGGGTGGGTGAAGGGCCCCGCAGTGCAGCACAATTTAACCCGCCGCCGCCACCGTCACTTACACTTCCGGTAGCCGCCCAATCCACTTCACACGCCGAGCGCAGCGGCGGCGGCGGCGGCGGCGGCGGCGGCGGCAGCGGCAGCGGCAGCGGCAGCGGCAGCGGCGGCGGCGGCGGCAGCGGCAGCCAGCTCACGACCGACATCCGCCCCGGGCTGCGGGCACTGCGGGCCTTCAGGGGGCTCTAGAGGGCTCCCGTCAGGCCGGTCGCTGTAAACACCGCGTGCCTCACAAGGCGGAGCAAGGCGGAGAGGAGGCGGCCTTGCCCTCGTCCTCCGCCTCTCTCTCTCTCTCTCTCTCTCTCTCTCTCTCTCTCTCTCTCATTCACTCCCTGCCTGTCTCTCCCTCTATCCGGCGCATACACACAAAAGCCCCCTTGCAGGGAGACGGCGGCTATTAATAGGCGAGCGGACGCACCAGCACGTGTGCGCTTGTTGCACCGGCGCAAACGCCCCTCAGGCTGCCCCCCGTCACGTCAGCGGCCCCCGCCCGGCTGGACGCCGCTGGACGGCGGCGCTCCCTCGACGGCGGCACAAAAGCCCCGCTTTGCTCCGCTTGCCCCGCTGCACTGCACTCGCGGCCCCCTGCAGCGGCCCGGGCACTAACTATCCCGGCAGAGGCGCGGCACCGAGGCACGCAGCCCCCCCCCCCTTGCGCCCCCCACACCTCCGTCTTTCCTCCTCCCTCCTCACGAAATTGGCTGCGTGGATGGAGTCGTCAACGACACATGACGAAGACGAAGAAAGCCAGCGGGAAGTCGGACGGCGGCGGAGCGGACCTCCTCGTAGCGCCGCGCGCTGGTGCTCCGCCCGCCGCTAGAGTTGGGGAAGGGGGGGGGGGGGGGGGGGGGGGAAGGGGGAGGCGGATTCCCTCCCCCCCCCCCCTACCCGAATCCCACCCGGACAGAAATAAGCGGCGTGGCGACGCGACGTGCGTCCGAGACGCGGCGGGATACGGCCGGCGCAGTGCGGGGCCTGCGGGCCTGCGGGGCCCGACACCTCGGCCATTGACACCCCGCGGCTGCCATTTCGCGAGTCAATGGGCGGCGAGCAGCGGGGCGCTGCCAGGCGCTGCGCGACAGACGGCGACACAGACGGGCACACACACACACAGACACTCACCGATGGCGGGATCCTCGAACTGCTGCAGCCAGACGTACAGCTCCTCCAGGTCCACGAGGGACTGCTGGCGCGCCTTGGCCTCGGCGTCTGCCTGACCCGCAGTGTCGTGGGGAGCCGAGCGCCGGTCCCCCGCCACCCCAAGGCCCGCCCCCAGGCCCGCCCCCAGGCCCGCCCCCAGGCCCGCCCTCGGGCCACCACCACCGGGGCCCCCGCCGCCCCGGCTGGAGCCGCCGCTCCCCTGGGCGGGCCCGTAGCTCATGGCGTCGCTCAGAGGCGTCGGCGGCGCGGGCCGCGGGGGCCGCGTCTCCCCGCGGTCATTCCCGGCCGGGTGCGTCACCCGAGCCGCGCCCTCGGCCACCTAAATCAACGCGTTGACGAGACGACCAGTGAGTAAGTGGGACACAGCAGCAGCGGCAGCTGCGGCAGCTGCGGCGGCGGTCAGGGACGACACACAGCCGGCCACCCCGGCGCCGTCGTGGTGATGGAGGCCCCCCCTGCCCGCAACTAACCTAATTAGTGTTTAGAGCGTCTCGGAAATGTCAGAAAGCTTCCCCAAAAAATTGACACTTTTTCGGAAAATTTTTACAATGATGAATTTGATTCCAAGGCAATGGAGACACTAAAGATAACCCTCCAAGTAAGAAACCATCTAGAACTAACATCTCCCCATAAAAAACAATCCAATCTAAAAATTATCCACCTCTCTCGCAATTGTTTTGGAACTCGAAACGCTAATGGTAAAACCTGGAATGAGCGTCCTGAATCGTTATCGTCTGAGGCAAACCTAGAAATAAAGGTCCATCCACGGCGCCTGCCGCGTAGGCAGCCATGGCCTCCACGCGCGCGCGTGCCCAGCGGGCTGGCCTACCCCGGCGCTCGCAGGCGCTCCAGGGCGACGCACGCTCGGCCCGCTGATGGCGCTGGGCTCCGCTGCCTCGGCGCGGCGCCGCTTCAGGAAGCGCTAAGCGCCGCGTCCTTGGTGGCGGCGTTCATTATGTGACTGTGTGCCGTGCGCGGTGGAGCGAGTGAGCGAGTGAGTGTGTGAGTGAGTAGAATGGAGTCCAGCGAGCCGCGGCACGGCAGCCGACGACATGCACCCACTGTGCGGCGCGGTGTAGTGCTGCGCTGCAGGCTCGCATGCCAGCACACGAGTGACGCCTGCCACGACCGCACGTCCGTCCCTCCCTTCCGTCCGACCGACCGCCAGACAGACAGACAGCAACGCATTTCGCACATTGCGCCCCCGCCAGCAGAGGTCCCGCGGGTCGCCTATGTCGGCCGGTCTGCAGGCAGCAGCATTGCCGCGGTGCCATGCGGTGCCATGGGCAGTCGACTCTGCCAAGGGCTGCCAGCATGGCCCGGCCATGGGCGGTGCAGCGGCGGCGACAGGCAGGCGTGGTGCGGATGGGATGGAATGGACTCGTTAATTCCCCCCCCCCCCCCCCGCCTCCTTCAGTGCCACCCCCCTGGCCTCCCGTAATTCACGCAGACTCAGCTGCAAACGCCGCGCCGAGCCGCGCCGCAGCGCGCCGCCACCACCCCAGGCCGCCGCAGAGGCCGCTGCGCTGCTGCTCCTGCCGCCGCAGGCCATGACGTGGCGGCGGCGGCGGCCGTGGTGAGTGGCCTGTTCGCACTTCAAGTGACGCTCCGCAGCCCCCGCAGCCCCGCAGCCCTGCAGCGGGCGGCCGGAGAGCAGAGGGGCACTGCCAAACTCACGGCCTGGCCTGGCGCCGCGGGCGACAGTACCTGGCCAGGACACCGGTGACGTCCCCGTCGTCGCCAACATCGACGTCCCCCTCGTCCTCCTCGCGCGCGAGCTCCCCGCGGAACACTACAATATTTTGCCCCTCCCGCCCGCTGCACTCGGCAGCAGATGGCCGCGGTGGCGGCGGCGGCGGCGTCAGCAGTCGCGGGCGTTGGGCGGGGCCCCGCTCCGCGACAGCCAGCCACCGCAGGCCTTGTGCACCGCGCCGAGAGCAGGGCCGCGGCCGGGCCGGGCTCAGAGGCCGCGCCCGGCCTTCTGGGTCCTGTCCCGGTGCGCTGCGCACTCCACCCACCACCCGTTCAACCGGTCAGCCACCACACAACTTCTTTGTGTGCGTTTCGATACACACACACACACACACACACATGCAGTCACTCACGGGCGATAAAACAGTGTCCACGAGAGAGCGCCTTTGCCAAGAGTGCAAAAGAGAGCCTTTGCGCCTTTGCCCCTCCCCCGCCAACACCACCGGGTCGGACTGTAAGCCCCCGCGGCCCTGTCCTGCCCACACGCGGGGAGACGGCACGTCGCCGTAGCGAGGCCCGCGCCTGGCCCGGCCCTGCTCTAGGATCGCGAACAGCGAAGTACTCGGTAAGAAACATTAAATAAAATTTCCAAATATTCTACCATTTTGTGTAAGTTTGGATTCTTACAATCAATGCAAACAAATTATTTTGTGGATTCAGCAGTTAAATTTAGTACGGAAGACAAAAAGTAACACGTTAAAAATTAATTTCGCGCCCTAAAAAAATAAGAAGTTTGTGATACAGATCTTCATAACGATTTTCTTTCTCCCCCCCAAAAAGTTTCCTCCAGTGATGTGCATGTACAATGCGCGGGTCAGCGGCCTGCGCACCGCGACCGTCCGTATGACCGCGTCGTCACACCTGAGGTGACGTCACACCGCTCTCATCAACACGCACCCTCGCACGCGTCCGGTCGCGCACATGCCGAGGCACATGCCGGCCAGCCCAACAGCTCTGGCTTAGCCCCGGCCAGCGCGGCGATTGTCAAGTGACTATGGCCATCGCGGCGCTGGCCTGCTGCGGGGCCCTCGGCTCGGGGTGCGCCGTGGCGTGCGTGGCGTGCGTGGCGGGGCCCCCACTGCCGCCGTCCGGGTCGGTGCACTTTGCACCGGGTGCAGCGCAGCGGGCCCGGGCCGCCGGGGACCCCGCGCCGGGACCCCGCCGCCGCCCACACATGGCATCGGTCGGAACATCGGGCAAACACGTTCCCAGTAGTGGAAGTAGCGGCGGCGGCAGTGGCGGCGGCAGAGGCGGCTGCAGCCCAGAGCCGCCGCCGCCACCGGAAACACAGCACCGCGCCGCGCCGCGCCGCGCCGGGCCGCGACGCCACTGGAACAACGCTACGCCGTGCGTACAGCCGGACGCCGAGCCACGCCGGCCGTGCGGAATGTCCGGGCGGCGGCCGAAAAATGCGCGAGACCCGCCGACAGAGCGCGCG
The DNA here is from genome assembly GCA_026979955.1 of Megalurothrips usitatus. Lineage (NCBI taxonomy): Eukaryota > Metazoa > Arthropoda > Insecta > Thysanoptera > Thripidae > Megalurothrips > Megalurothrips usitatus. The sequence goes on along the minus strand of CM049599.1, from coordinate 2,583,404 downwards.
CGTCCCGGACACAAAGTCCGCGGGAGGGAAACGCGCGGCCTCGTCGGAAACCACTCACTCCCGGGACCCCCCGCGGCGCCCGCGGTGCCTGGCGACACCCCCAGGGGCCCGGCGAGCCCAGCAGAGCCGTGGGCTGCTGCAGGCGCAGGCGCAGGCTCCGTGGCCCTGCACCTGCAGCCGCTGCAGCTGCTGCACCTGCCCCTCCCCTGCCGCGACTAGGGCTCGGCGGTATTTCAATATATTGACTTTCAATATCAGTATTTTTTATATTGACAATCCAATAGTGCAATATTGAAAACGATCAATACAATATTTTCTATTGAGTATTAACATTCAATATTTCAATATTTTCTACTGAATATTGACTTTCAATATTTCAATATGCGGTATTGAATATTGACCCTCTGTATTTTTATGTCCCGCCCTCCCAGGCTCAGGCGTCGAGGAATGAAAGGGGTTGCACCGCCACGCTTCCGAGAACCCTGAGCGCCCGGCCACGCTGCGCCATTCCAGTATTTTCAATAATTTTAATATTTTCGATATATCGATACTTCAATATTTTCAATATTTCAATATTTTCAATATTTTCAATATTTTCAATATTTCAATATTTCAATATTTTCAATATTTCAATATTTTCAATATTTCAATATTTTCAATATTTCAATATTTTAATATTTTCAAAATATCAAAATTTTTCAATATTTCAATATTTTCAATATCAATAGGAAACATTGATATTGACTTTCAATACAATATTTCGAATACCGGGTATTGATATTGAAAATTTTTATACCGCCCAGCCCTAGCCGCGACCCCGCCGACGCCGCTGACAGCTGACTCAGCCGTTCCACTAGCAATCCCCATGACTTCATGACTCCGGGGCGATGGCGCACAGAGCGAGCGAGCGAGCGAGCGCGCCGAGGCAACCAGCGATCATGTCATCCAATCATCCTCCGTGTGTGTGTGTGTGTGTGTCGGTGAGTGTGTGTGTGTGAGAGAGACAGAGAGAGTGTGTCTGCGAGCGCACGGCAGCCGACAGCAACGGAGCGAGCGCGCGCACCTCCACTGCGATTCCTCTCCAACTAACGTATACGTCAGTCTGCCTATCCGACAAAGGACACCACCTACGGCCCCGGCTGCCCCACAACACTACCGTAACCCGCTCATTCCAGGGGGGTTTCCAGCCACGAAACCCTCAAATATATACATGGCCCGAAGATTTCCAGAGTTCTCCGGATAATCTTTAAGAAATTTTCCGAATTTCTAGACATTTTTCGAACAATTTTCTCGACTTTTTTCGGGACTAGGTACCTTACCCTACATTCCCGCAGTGCCCCCCACCCGACCCCCACCCGGCCGGCACCTCCATCACCACCACCCCACGGCCGGCAACGCTCACACACTTACACGCGGGACGCGCGGCAGGCTCAACACACACGTGAGGCACGCACGTGAGACACGCACGTGAGACACGCACGCCCGTGTCCGCGGCCGGGGAGGGCGTCGCGGTCGGGTGTCGCGGGGCGCACGGCAACGAGCAGCACGCCGGTCGGGCGGCGGCGCGGGCGGCGAGGCGGCGGAGGTCCGCTCCGTGCGCGGCCCTGGTCGGCGGCCGACTGCCCTCCGCAGGCTGCGCCGCTCCCCTCCCCCCGCCTGAGTCCTGAACCGAGGCGGCGGCGGCGGCGGCGGCGGCGGCGGCGGCGGCGGCGGCGGCGGCGGCGGCGCTGCGGGCGCCCCGCTCCGTCATGCGGGAGGGGCTCGTGGAGGGAGGGGGCTGCTGCATGCACGTGTTGGGGTAGGCCAGGCCAGGCCACGCCGGGCCGGGCCATGATGCGCATCACCCCCTCCCCCAACCCCAACCCCAACCCCAACCCCAACCCCGGTCCCGGGACAACAGGTGACGGACAGACGAGACGGACGCGTCCGAGCTGCTGCAGCAGCAGCAGCGCCGCCCGCCATCAACTTCCGAACTTGCCGAGACTTGTTTCAAACAAACAGAACCGGTCGACACACGGTGAGCTCACGGCGGCGGCGGCCGCGGCGTACCATTCTCATGACGACGCTGCTCAACTGTTAAATTTTTTTCCAAAAAGTTCATTTTGATTTCTTTTATTTCGAATCTTGACACCAACGTGCAACAGAATGGGTCGGCGCGTCATTTGCAGCTGTGGAGGCCGCGGGGGTGGGTTGGGGTGCTATTACACACACGGCACGGTCTCCGTTACCCACTGCACCCCCACCCACCCCTCCGGCGAGGGTGTGTGAACCGAACCGAACCGCCGCATGTCCCCTCCGCCGGAGCGTCGCGGTGGCCCCATCTCATCCCCTCACACCCCCACGAGAACAAACGCAGAGGGGGGGGGGGGGGCAGCGGCAGCGCCCCGCCCACCTCCCCGTCGCACCGGATTTATCCACACACGTGCCGGCCCCCTACCCCCCAACTCCCTTCCACCCCGTCGGTTATAATTTTCTCATCCTGTTTTTATGTTTCAGCCCTCCCGCTCCGGCCCTCATCGCTGTCGAGTGAGAGACAGTTCCGACGGCTCGAAACGCTCGCTGAAATGTTGATAGCACCGCTGAACGGCACGGGGGGGGGGGGGGGGGGGGGGGGGCGGGGGCGCCGAGGACATCGACTCCTACACAGCACGCGACGCGCCGCGCCACGCAGAGCCGCGCCGTCAGGATAAATTTTTCATCCCGTCTTGGTCGGTCGCCGCTAGTCGCCGCTCGCTGCCGAGTGGTGGAGCGCCGTACGTCCAGAGCGCGGCAGCCCGCGCGCGCGCGAGTACGTTGGGCTGCCTACCCCGCGGGCGGCGGGCGCCGGGCGCGCCGCACTCAGCGCTCCTCCACAGCGAGCGTCGCCTCCTCGCCGAGGGCACACAGGGCACCGAGGGCCCACGGAACCTCTGCGGCGCAAACTTTTCCAATATCGTCGATTGAGCAGTAAACCACGACGCCCCGACCAAGTGCCCACCTACAGCAGCGAGCCCACGGCGCGAGTCTATTTTTGTCGACTTTTCATTACATCGCGGAGATGCCGGTCGATGTGAAGTCCGCAACGTTGTCCAGGAGCAAATGCCGACTGCCGTAAAAGCACTCGCGGCCTCAGCCCGAGTCTCGGGTCCGCCGGGTCCGGCGTGTCGCACGTCCTCCCATGGATGCAGCCGCCGGTCGCAGATGCCGGGCCGGACGGCAGGAGGGCTCTGGCCTCTGACGCCGAGCCCAGCAACAGCGGCCGCAGCGCCGGCCAGACTCCGGTCCGGGGCCGCGGTGTTGCCGTGTGCCCCCCCGCGCGCGCCGCCACGGCCGTTGCCATGGCAACCCAACGCTCTCTGCTGGGGGCCCAACTTTGCAGCGCAATAGCGGCAGCAGTGCGGGGCAGATGTGCACCGGCCTCGGCTAGGCCTCGTCTCTCTCTATCTCTCTCTCGTCTCTTCCTCGTCTCTCTCTCTAGTCTCTATCGTGTGTGTCTCTCTCTCGTGTCTACCATTCTCTTCCCTCTCTCCAGTGTCTCTCTGGCCCCTCTCCAGTCTATTTCGCTCTCCGGTGTCCTCTCTTTCTCCTGTCTCTCTCTCTCTCCGCAGTCTCTTTCTCTCTCCCTCTCTCGCCGAGCGGGCTGCCTACTACCCAGGCAGACGCGCACCCAATGAGTCCGTCCGTCACGCTGCGGCAACACGTGTCACGTCACGTCACGGCCGGCGTCACGGCCGGCGCACGGTTAAGTAACGCACACGTGTTAACACGGCGGCGGGCAGCGGCCGTGACTAAAAGCGGGAAGGGGGTGGGGTGGGCGCTGGAGTATCTCTGCCCCGACATATGAGAGGCAGAAGCGCGGCAGAACGTAAAATAATACGAGACGAGCAGAGAATCTGCCGCACACACACACACACACACACACAGAGGGAATGAATGGGGGCGGCGCAGAGAGTCATCATCATGACGATCATCATCTCCACGGGTAGGCATGAGGCGCGTTAACGCCACTCGCCCGGCTCCTGCGCGGGATGAGTCGGGACTTTCCCCCAATACATAATAAGCCCTTGCCCACATACCGTGTGGGGTCCTCCATTCAATTACACATTACACGCTGCGGCCCGCCGGCAGCGAGTGCGTGAGTGCGGGAGTATGCGAGGAGGGCAGGCATCGTCATCGGAACTTGGCACCTCCGCCGCGGCGATGCGACCTGGCCAATTACCAGCCCTGCCTTACACACACACACACACACGTGTCCTGCAGGATCGCAAGAGCAGGGGCATTTTCTCATGGGCTCTCACTTTTTGTTTTGGTCTCGTCTGTGTCCCGTCATTTTTCAACACGACATTCCAGACCAACTTTTTTCTATCGCACCCGGCAACGTTTTTAAAAAATATAGAAGGTTAAAACGGATTTCAGCGCGGGTAGAACACACGGCCCAAGTAAAAAGCAGGCGTACAGGAAGAACGTTGTTCACGACTTTCGCATGACTTCTAGATTTCCCCCCTGATTTGCCATATAACGTTGCGGGTTTTCCCGCAGACGTGCGGGAACACTCGCTTCCGCAGCCTCCATGTTTAATTACTTTTTAATTTTTTTAAATGGGACAAAAACCCACGATGTGCTCCTTTCATACCGGACCGTCGACCCTCGACACGCGTTCCGTCCACAGCGGAGACACTCACCTGCGAACAAAGACGGCAAAATAGAAAACCAAGGTCATCCACAAAAACGGAGGTACAATATTTGTGGGGCAAAGCAGAACAATAAACCTATTGAGAACTTGCTAAGCCCAAATACACTTGAGGTACACCCAGTACAATTTTCAATGCAAAAAAAAGTGAGGTTTCTAGAATTATTGTCAGCTTTTTCATTTCATCCTGAAGTGTCAAGGTACGAGACGCCCGGTCTACGCCCCGCGGTGGTGGGGGGCCGTACGTAAACAGTCCCTGACGTCTCTATGGGAACGGGGGGGGGGGGGGGGGCAGCGCGGGGGGTGATAAGCCCGGCCGGAGCGGGGCCTTCGCTCTCCTGGGGAGGAGGCTGTCGACGACGCGCACGAGAGAAAGTGCACCGCAGCCCCGGGGGGGAGCGAGACGGAGCCGCGCCATGCAGCAGAGAGAGATGAATACAGATGAGAGAGAGAGACAGCGGAGGGCACCGCCAGGAGGGCACCTCATGCCGCGGGACGCCCGACTAATCCAAGAGTAATTCATCAGAGCCGTATAAATATCGGAGAGTGTGAAGTGCGTGGGGAGTGAATGGAGAGAGAGACAGAGAGAGAGGCGGGGAGGGGGGAGGGGGAGGGAGGGAGGGAGAGAGAGAGAGAGAGAGAGAGAGAGAGAGAGAGAGAGAGAGAAAAGGGACATGTCGGCGGCCGGATGCGGGGCAGAAACCGAGTGTGAAGCCCGGGGAAAAAGTGACATTCAGAAAATGGAAGGCGGGGGCCGGTGGCGCGGCGCGGCGCGCGGTCATACGATCTCCACTTGGAAAGTTGAGTGCGCACTGCTGGCACCGCGTCGGGACCCCGAGATAACAACAGAGTATTATTTTGTTGTCCGATGATCGACAGCAGAAGGTACGAGGCGGGGCCCTGCGGGGCCGGCGGGGCCCGCGGTCCAGTAATGGACAGGCCGTGATGCAATAATGACTCTCAGTTTCCCTTTCGCCCTCCTCTCTCGCGCCTCCGATAGTTTTACCGACGGCGGCAACCAGGGAGGGAGGGCCACCGCTGGGCCCGCACCTCCGCGACGACACGCGACTGTGTGAGAAACTGGAACTGTCGGCGATGCACAGTCGTGGCCCGCTCGGGACTCCACACCAAACCCGAAAAAAAAATACAATGCCCGCGCACACAGCGTGTAAAAATGAAAAAAAAAACGAGTTTCGTGACGACCCGCGCCCGCTGCATCGCTGCATCTGCCCTATCGGCCCCTTGTTCTGTGTGCCGTTTTCCTCCACTCCTACTCCAGCTCCGGCTCCAGCTGCTGTTGTGGTCGATGAGGCACGCGAAAGCAACCACTCTGCACCCATTGACCATCATGTTGTAATCCAATCCACACCCAGCACCGCATCATTTGTCACTGCACACGCCACGCCACGCCACGCCACGCCACGCTGCGCCACGCTGCGCCGGGCTGCACAATGCTCTGAGCGGCGTTGCACAACCCCTCGGCAGGCGGGCGGCCGGGCGCTGCCTGGGTGCCTTCCCTTCGCTCGCCCAGTGCCCCCTCCAGCTCCGCTCACACACATACACAAACACACACACACACTCGCGCGGGGCATTGCAGTGGTGTACGCCATCGACCGATACCCCTAATACCATCCTACACTGCTCACAAAAAAAAAAACTCTTTGCAGTTTGTCGACTTTACAAGACAGCAGCCAGCTAAGCCGCGGGCCCTCCGGGTCACGAGAGGGCCTCGGCGAGGGCACCCGGATACGTGCAGTGGCCGCCGGCTCCGCGCCTCCACCGCCGCCGGCCCGCCTGGACCCTGACACACTGGCTGGGCTAGCCGGCCTGCCCCACGGCGCGGCTAGACTCGGTTCTTCCCCCGCCTGCTGCTGAATTTTTCATGAGCAAGCGTTGTGGAGGGCTGGTGCGGTCGCCGCGGGGCGGCAGGGGTCAGGGGCTCGGCAGGCACACACGGGGGGCCCCACGAGGGCCACACGGGGGCCCGCCAAAGGGGGGCCGCTCCGGGGGCGCGCATCGCGCCACACACACGGTTCGACCCCGCCTGCCTGACGCCCGCACCCTCTGAGAGCGCGCCAATCTTTTTGTTATACCCTTTTTCTTAAGCGAAAAGGGCGCGTAGATGATGAGGCTATAAAGGGAGCGGACGCCGTCTCAAAGGCCCCAGACGACGCGGCGGCGGTCGTGGGGGCAGTGACCGCCGTATGCATGGACGGAGCGGGGACTGTACCGCGCGGCTCCCCACGACGATCCCTGCTCGGACTGTACCGCGGCTCCCCACGACGCTCACCGCTCGGACTGTACCGCGGCTCCCCACGCTCCTTGCTCGGACTGTACCGCTCCGCCTGCGCCGCGGAGGTGTCGCCTCATGGCTGCTTACGGACGGCGCGCGGCACGCGGTGCCGTACGGCCGACACCCGCGCCACCAGGGTTATCCCGCGGCCGACCCTTTCAGGCCCGTCCTCCTTCTCCTCCTCCTCCTTCTCCTCGCCGCCGCCGTCCTATCTGCCGAGTATAAAACAAGTACCGCCCCTTTCCCCCTCCAGTCCCCGCGGGGCCCTCGGAATAAGAAAAGAGACCCGACACAAAACGCCCCCGCGGCGCGATAACCGGCGTGCCGCACGGCCGGCGGCACAACACGCATCCATGGCCGGGTGCTTTACTCCTCTTTACAGGGAGAAAGAGAGAGAGAGAGAGAGAGAGAGAGAGAGAGAGAGAGAGAGAGAGAGAGAGAGGGGGGGGGAGCAGACAGAAGACAGAGGGAGAAAGATGGAGAGACAGAGAGAGACGCACAGAGAGAGCGAGATAGAGAAATGTGGAGAGACAGATGGGGAGTGAAAGAGACAGAGGGAGATATAGAGAAAGAGACAGAGGCACAGACGGAGAAAGAGAGAGAGAGAGAGAGAGAGAGAGCTGCGGCGGCGGCGTGGGCGCAGTCCCTCCCGGGACACTGCGCCGCGCCCCGCCCGCTACGCCGCGCCGCTACGCCCAGAGCCCAGGTGGTGTACGCTGCCGAAGCCGCCGTATTTATTGTCCGGGCTCCGCGCGGCTCCGCGTTGCGTGGGGTGACGTCACGCCGGCGGCCTTGCCTTTGAGTAACGAACGAGCCGGCGACAACGCCAAGCCCGGCCCCGCCCGGCCACGGCCAACAAGGCAGGGAAGACGCACAGAACACTGCCGCCCGCCCGCGAGCGCCGCGGGGTTAGGTTAGGCCGGGCCGCGCGAGGCGGGTGCGGGGAGGCCGCCGGGGGCTGCCAACCCTCCCTGCGCCGAAGCAGTCACAAAGTCACAGCCAGCACTCACGGCAGTGCGGCCTAGGCATGCCTATATAGGCCTGCAGGCTGTTAGCGGACGCGGCGGAAGTGTCGCCTGGTAGGCGGAGGCGGGCGGGGGTGCCAAAGTGTCTTGAGGTGGGACTTTATGCCTACCTTCCTGGCGACACCCTCCACGCACACCGAGTTTTCCAACGCAGCAGGGGCCTGTATCTTGTCTTGAACAGCGTTCCCTCCTCGGGCTCCACGCGCCAGCGCTGTCCGTCTCATTCCCGCCTACCTCCACCGCCTAACTCCTCTTTTTCCTCTCTTTTCATTTACCCCGGCTGCTTCCGCGGGGCTGGCCCAAAGTCATTACGAAAGGAGGGAGCAAAAAAAAAAATATACATCGTTGTTCAACAATGGAATGGCCACCGGGCACTACCGAAGCCAAGCCAGGGGGCAGCCGGCACGGCAGCGAGCAACAGCTGCGCTGGTCAAGTGAGACAATCGATTATTTTGTAGGCAACAAAGGGCCATTACGGGACGACGCGAAGCAGAGGCCGGCCGGCCGGGGTCCGCGCCGGCAAGTGCCTAGGATCCAGGCGGATCTCGGGGGAGCGGCGGCGGATCACTAACTCCTCCCGGGAGGGCGGGGCTCTTGTTGACGTTGCCGCCGGGCCTCCGCGACCGCGTACTTCCCGCCCGCGTTCAAGTCCCACTGCCGCTGCTGCTGCTGCTGTGGGCGTAGTGACGGCGCGGCGGGCGAGTGGCTGGCCCGGGCCGGGCTCATTCACTCGGTGAGCCCATTGAGGCCGGCAGGGCAGGCGACACCTCGGCCAGTGCAACGCAGCCGCAGCTCAGCGCCCTGGCCGGCGGGGCCCGCCGTTACGTGCCGCGCAGTAAGGCCCGCGGCGGTGCCTGGCGGTGCCTGCCCGCTAGCCACGCCGCTGGCCCCTTGTCTTCCCTCTGCGCTAGCCACTCCGCTACCGTTGCCTGGGTTTCCCCCGCATCCGCCGCCCCCGCCGCCGCCCCGCAGTTACCGCACGGGCCCGCGGGCCGCGGCAGAGGGCCGAGCGAAGGGCCCCCTTCCCGTCATAATTCCTCCGCCGCGGGAAGTTCAAACAGGCGGGGCCCGGACACCGAGGGCGGTACACCGAGGGCAGGCCGCGGGCGCGGGCAGCGCAGCGCCGGCTCAGCGGTCCCGGTGCCCGGCGGTGCCCGGCCGGGCCCGCGGGGTCCCGGTTGGCCCGGTTGGCGGCAATCACTGGCCGAATGACAATTAGTCGGAGGCCCCCGTCATAAACAGGGTCAGCCGTTGCCCTCCGCGCGGCGGCGGCGGCGCCCCGTCCCCGCCGGCACGGAGGCCGAGGCCGCGGGGTCCTCTCGCGGCGCGGCGCCGTGACACGCCGCGGCCCACGTACCGGCCGGAGGGCCCCCGGCTGCCCTCCCGGCCGCCCTACAAGAGCCCCCGATGCACACGCCGCGGCCGCGCCCAGTCATCATCAGGCCCCGCAGCGAGTGCCGTCGCCCGGGGGACGCCGCCGCCGCCGACGCGCACAAACCTAATCAGCTGGCGGATCGCCCCCGCGGCCCACACAGCCTCATCAGTGCCCCCTTCAGCCCGTCCGCCAGTGACCCCCGGGCGGCCTGCAGTGCGTGGGGCGGCGGCGGCGCGCCGGCTCCGAGCCGCGAGCCCTGCCGACGGTCCGGACCCGGCCGCCGCGCCGCTCTGCACTGCTTTCACTCAAATCACAATAACGCGGGGCGCGGCGCACGCACGGCGTTGTATAAGACGATGGGCGCCGGCGAACGCCAACGATGCCATTGTGACCTACACAAGTCGTGTGGCGCCTTGTCCCTGTCGGTACGACGCCGCCGCCGCCGTGTGTATGAGAAATCTACAGGTGAAGACAAAGGGGCGAACACCGGTGCAGCACGGCGGCCGCGGCGGGCGGCGGCGGGCCCCGCGGGTCGGCATGTCATGTCGGTCAGACGGCGCAATTATTTCACGGTGTTGCACTTTGAAACGAAGCCGCGGCGGCAGCGGCGGCGGCCACCGCTCTAGGAAAATGCCCCCGCAGAGACGCGACACGCCACGCGCCTTTGTCTCAGCGCGGGGAGCCCCGAGCCGAGGGCCCCGGCAGGGTCCCCCCGGGGCCCCGCGGCGGCAGAGCAGGCGGAGCTGCCGGCGGAGCGGCTGGCGGAGCGCCTCGCCACACATTCCACTCGGACCGTCCCAGCGGCCGCCGTCCGTGGCCCAGGTCCTTTCAAATCGCGGCCCCGCGGGGTCGCTGCTCCGCGGGCACGGCAGCCTCCGGCACACAGTAACAAACATTTTTGTTGAAAAGAAAAAAGAACTTTAATGGTGTGGAAAAGTCCGACAACAAGAAAAGGTGAAACATTTTCAACTTTTTAAAACAGCGTTTGGGGGGAAAAGACATGGCTAGCAATGACGTAATCACAAATGTGAACTCTAATTACAGTCAAATTTTAGTGTCTGGTCCATTTCAATTATTTTCGAGAAAATTTGAAAATGATTTCAAAAATTTCCAAAATATTTCAGATTCAAAATCTCCCAATGACGTTATATATATATTTTTTAAAGAAACCCCTTCCCCCCTCCAAAATTGTTTCTTGCGGTGCATTTACAGGACGAGTGGGGCCTGGCGGGAACTGGCCGGGCAGCCAGGCCAGGCCGGGCACCAAGCGGCAACGTCGGGGACGCCTCGGGAGGTGCGGGGGCCACGGAGAACGGAGAGGGGGGGGGGGAGCGGCGCAGCGAGCAAAGACTTGCGGTACCGGTGGATCAACGGTTCGAAGTATGGACCTGGCTGCGCGGCCGCCTCTCGGGTGCCTCTCGGGTGCCTCGCGGGTACCTCTCGCGGGTGCCTCGGCGCGGATAAAATACAACCCGAGGAGACTCTCTGCTGCGGACGTCGCTCCAACGACTCTTAGGACCCGCGCCGTCGCTGCCGTGCCGCTATGCGCCAGTGTGTATAACGAACCACCACTGAAAATGCCCCGGATATGGCCGATTAAAGTTGCCACTGAAGTAAACGGCTCCAAAAACTCCGGCGGAACGCCTCACGCACGTTTGGCTCGGTAACAGCCCCACGCCGTGAGAAAATTAGTTGGAGATTCCCAAACCGTTTGCGCTGCAATTTTCCTATCGTCTTTTTCTTCAGGGACATCCAAAGTATTTTCGGTACTTTCTAACACTATGAAATAATTTTTTTTTAAATTTGCAAAACGTGGTTTTTGAGTTACGAAACACCCCATAAATGGCTAGGATTTCCTAACCTAAACTCTAGAAATATTCCTACTTTCTGTTTTTGAAAATCACAATTTGTGATGCAAATTTCCTAGTCATTTTGTTGGAACTTTCCTACTGCATTTGTGACAGAGTGCGGCAGTGCGCCGGGGGTAGCTCTGAGCCCCACACCCACAGGCCCGGACAGCCGACTGTATTGCACACACACACACACACACACACTAACACACACCCTGCCGCTCCGCAGAACCGGGTCTCAATTTATTAGATAAAACGATGACGCCGAGCCGGTCTAGTGCGTTACGCCCGACATCTCGGCCGAATCTCGGCCGCGTGCGCACCGCGAGGACACGGCGCTCCGCACGGGGGAACGACAAGGCGCACCGCGTCACCTGCAAACGCAATGCAACTCCACCATCACTTACCTGCCTCTTGCGCCGCTCTCAGTTGCCGGGCGTGGTATGTGAAGGGTGAGCAACCTTTACTATATTGTCGAGTGTATGTACAATTAGCTCCTGGTTAAATACAGAGCGGCGTCGCGGGCATCATTTGTCCACACAGTCCTTTAGGGACCCACAGAGGTGCGTAACTGCAACTCGCATCCATGCCTTTCCCCCCCTTTTGAACAATATGGAAGGACGCTGCTCGTTCCCAACTACAAACAAGTTTAGTTTTCTTGGCACATCCTTAACAAACCGACCATATTCAACCAGAGAAAGCTGCTGTGGTGAGTGGGTGGTAGTCGGGCGGGATGCGCTGAAGCCGTGTCTCTCCCGAGTATGCAAGCGTGTGTGCTGAATCGCCATGCGAGTTAAAGGAAGGCAGAAAAATATTTTTTTTTTGCTTTCAACTTTCATACACTATTTTATTGTAAGTCTAAAAACATACAATATCACTTTCAAAAATGTACATATGTGCATACATGACAGTCATGCAATATAAAGATAAATCCAAGTCTATTCAACATATCCAATATTTTAAAAAAACAGTTCAGATGTATATGTACAACAAAATCACATGGCAAAAAGTAATGACTAGCAACAACCTCGGGATCTACCCAAGTTTAGTACATCTTGTACTGTGGATTCACAACAGTATGTAAATAACTCACCACCGACTCAAAGGACTCACAGATAAAGAGACAAGCTCTCTCACAACTCGACATCGAACATCACTTAAGAGATCAAGTACGAGACATTCTAGAATGAGCACTAACAGTCATGGAACAAGTTTATTTTTGATGCTGTACCATATTTACATCAGTAAAGCAAATGCATTTACACCTTGATGGTACCAGTCTTTTGGATAGGCCAAAGTGAACCCGACACTTGAAATAGATGCGGCACACAAGCCTGCACCATAGGCACATATAGACACCCGTCCGTAACCGTCGTGAATACAAACCCGGACCGACCCCTAATAACTCCATCCGGAAAATACTACATACGCGAGCCGACCCGACCCTACAGCGCCGGGCGAAGAAATCAGAAAGCTGCTATGCTAGACAAGCGATTCCTCCCACAAGTCCGGGACTGGACATGTGGAGCCATCACAGGGTGAAATCTATCTGCACGGGGAACGGTCGTAGGAGCGGTGGCGGCCACCGCAGCACTGGCCGCAAGGCAGGGGAGGGGGGAAACGAGTGCAAAACGATGGGAATAATCATCTGCAGAGAGAGAGAGAGAGAGAGAGAGGGGGGGGGGGGAGACTCGATCGAATAGAGCGCGCGCACTGCGCCGCCGCACTTTCACCTCATCCAGTGCAGATTAGTATCAAACACAATCCAAGTCATGTTTCTTTACAAACAGCGGTGGCGTAACGAGTCCTAACAATTTCTCAGGGAATTCCGGGCCCGAATCAGATCGCTCGTACCACAACGAAGTGTGGACGCGGAGCAAAGAAAAAAAAAGAGCGTCGTGACATAAGAGCCATCGAAATCTAGCCGACACGAGAAAGCCCGGGGCGGATGCCGTCTGCAGTGTCCTGCCGCTGGCTGCCGCTGCACCGGAGCAAAACGGAAGCCTTTCTGCGGGCCATCAGGGAAATCGGAAAGTGGTTCGGGGCGCGGCCGGCCAGCCTTCCGCCTTGCCGGCAGCTCGTTAGCGTGCAACAGGCGTTGCGGCCTCGCGGACAAACTCAACGAAAATTAGCGCGCTCAAAGAGTCGACGATCATCACCACAACTCTTGGGCGATAAGGGACTTGGAGAGGCTGTTCGGAAAGCTTCACCTCACATTCTAGAGTCGGGACCTGAGTTGGACTCACCTTGGTCCCAGGATTCCAAAAATGAGGGGCACATGACCGTTTCTGATAAAGGATGAGACTGATAATGGCATACCTCATTGTGACCAACTACCTTCCCCATTCTCTAATGTATCAGATTATTGTCAGGTCATGTGACCCCCATTTTCAGAATCCTGGGGCCAAGTCGAGATCGATACTCTGGTCTCAAATCTTGAACGTGAGGTCAAGTTTTCAAAACAGCCTCGCCAGCCCCTTACCGACCAAAAATTGGGCGTCAATCGTGACTTTTTCATTCAGTAGAGCTCCCAGCTGTTGTTTCTTCGACTGATAGCCCATAATCCCTTCAGAACGACCCACTGGGATGGCAAGTCCCGCGGGAGGGCACCTGTCAGGACTGGAGCCCACAACGTGACGTGCTGTGCGGGAGGAGGAGGAGGAGGAGGGGGAAAAGGCTTGACGGACAAGGACGCGCCGCTGTCATCCCCTTTTGGGAGAAAGAATCGTCGCCCTAATGAGGCTGACGTGCAGATTACCGTTTCACAATGGCCGGCCGCCTCCTGCGAGCCTCGCCATGCGATAAGGTTGCATTGTCCGGCCGCAGCCACGCGGCGCGACACACGGAGCGCGGCGCCCGCCAGCGAAATCAGAAATTAATTTCTCCCGCAGTACACCACCGTTGTGTTCTTGTGCAAATCAAAGCCGCCGCGCAGCGGGGGTACATTTTCATGAGAGTATATAGTTGGCGGAGACGACAATGGCAAGAGAAAACAGGAGAGGGCCGGGCTGGTGGGGCCGCCGGGCCCGTTGGGACAAGCCGATTCACGGAGTCCGACACTTGTAGGAATTGTTTTGCACTGGCGGCGCCGGTACCGAGAAGGGGAGGGGAGGAAGGGGCGGACCCGAGCCCGCGCATGGCTACCTAGACCGAACTGACCCCAGAACCAGGAAGTTGATACGAGGCGCGTTATAATGCCGCGAATAAAGTTGTGGAGCCGAGAGAACCAGTTCGCTGAATGGCGCGTAAGGGCGGCCCGGCTGAGGCCCTGCCTCCTAGGGCCCCGGGGTCCCCGAGCGGCAGCTGCGATACGATGAGGCTGCAGGCGGAAGCAAATCCGTGTTTCCGGGGCGAAGCAAAAATCTCGGGTTTCCAGAGAGAGGGAGAGAGAAAAGGGGGCTCTTCTCATTAAAAACGGGGAAAGAAAAAGGGGGGGGGGCGACGGGACGAAAAAAAATGAATGCCGGCAGGCGGAACAAAAGAGCTTGACGGCGTGTAGCACCACAATCCCAGGGGGCCCACCCCGACCCAGCTGATGCGCCCCGTCTCGGGTTTGTATTCACGGCTGTTACGTGCCACTACGTATCGTACACTCGCAGACAACAAGTCCGTAGAAACTGCAAATGTTAAAAAACAAAACAAAAAAATATCACACGTTCTCTCTCACATTCTCATCCAGGACCCCGCGGTGCTCCCTCGCTGCCACCGTGACGGTGCACAACACCATGCACATCACCACCAGCTCACGTCGCGGCTCGCGGCACTATGTACACGTTAATCGGGTTAGATCCACTCCCCGTCGCTCTCCGAGTCGTGCTGCGCGGGGCCGGGCGTGTCCAGGGCCGCGACGAGCCGCCGCTGCAGCGCCGCGTACTCACATTTGCGGGCGCGGCGCAGCGTCGAGGGCGCGCGGTGGATGTTGGGCTTGGCGAGGTACTTGACGTTCTTGCGCGCCGACTTGCGCCGCTGCACGGGCCGGCGCGCGGCCGGGTGCACGTTGCGGCAGCGCGGCACCGGCGAGAAGCCCGGCGGCGCGTACCGCTCCTCGTCGGGGACGCCGTCGTCCTCGTCGTCGTCGCGGTCCTCGGAGTCGCTGCCGGCGTCGCTCGACGGCTCGCTCGGCATGTTGATCATGACCCTCGTCACGTGGTTGCGCTTCGTCTTTATCGTGACGGAGGGCCTGCGGGGCGCGGGCGGCGCCTCAGCCTCCTTCACGACGATCAAGCCCTTGACGGACGTCTCCAGGTCCGGGTCGTCCGTGTCGTCGAGGCTGTCCAGGCGGTCCAGGCTCTCGACGGAGGACGCCTGCAGCGGCGAGATGCACTCGTACAGCCCCTCATCCTCCTCAGGGTCCGCCTCCCGGTACGAGGCCGGGTCGCGGGGCACGAAGGGGCCGCGGATCTCCTGCACCTCGTAGCGGTGGGGGCGGGCGGCCGCCGCGGCCAGCGGCCTGCGCTTCTCGGGCGCCACGAAGATCATGGGGTCCAGCTTGAGGGCGTGCAGGGAGCGGGGCGCGCGCCCCACCACCACCTGGTAGATGTCGCTGCGGACGGTGCCCGTCGAGCTGGCGGGGCACACCACCACGCCGCCGTCCACGACGGGGGGCTGCTGCCTCTTCCGGCGGGCGGAGCCGCGCGTCGAGCCCCTGGTCGAGCCCCTGGTCGAGCCCCTGATGGAGCCGCGTGCCGAGGCCACCACCAGGCCGGGCCCCGGGCCGGGCCGGCCCTTCTTCCTGCGGCTGCTGCTCCGGCGCACGGCGGCGAGGTCCGCGGCCGGCTCCTGCGCCGAGGCCGCCGCCAGGCTCGCGCAGCTCGTCCGCTTGAAGTAGCCGTCGCGGCTCACGCTGGGCGAGGGCTTCGAGAGCTTCTTCCTGCGGCGGAAGAAGCCGCCGGCGCCGTCGCTGTTGGAGCCGGCCGGCGGGCCCGGCGGCGGCGACAGGCTGGCGGGGGACACGTCCGCGAGCCGCGGGATAGAGACGGAGAACGAGAAGCCAGAGTCCTTGCTCGACGTGATGCGCGAGTCCCGGGCGTGCGACGACAGCGTCCGCGGCGTCATGAACCGGCGGCTCTCCTTGAGCGCGCTGTCCAGGGAGTGGTGGGCGCGCCGGCCGCCGGCCCCGGACTGCGGCGCCTGCGGGGCGGACTGCGCCGGGGGCCGCGGCAGCTCCAGGCTGCGGGGCGCCATCGCGAGGGCCATGGGGGCGTCCAGCCACACGCGGCCCAGGTTCACGCTGATGGCCGAGTCGGGCCGGTGCGTGTCCTTGTCCTCCCGGTCCGCGGCCACGACGGCGACACCGCGGTCGGGGGAGGCGCCGGGCGGGGCGCGGCGCCGCACCGCCACGGGCGACCGGTCCAGCCTGATGATCTCCAGCGAGGAGTCCGTGGCGATCGAGCTGCCGCGGCGGCGCGGGGGCGGCGTCGGCGGCCGCTCGTCCGACGACGAGCACGACGGCTGCTTGGGCCGCAGCTGGCACCGCATCCACTGGCCGTACCCGATCACCACCGGGTCAGGCGGGGGCGCGGGGGGCGGCGCCGCGGCCGGCGACGCACCCGGGGACGGCGACCGCGACGACGACGCCCCGGCGGCGCCCTTCCCCTTGCCGTTCGGGGGGTGCGGGACGCGCGACCGGCCGCCGCGGTCCAGGTAGTTCCGCTTGATGGAGATGCGCTTGAACGAGTCGCTGCGCTTGAACGACGACTCGCCGCGGTCCTTCTTCTTCCGGCCGCCCATCAGGCGCCGGAGGTTCTCGAACGTGATGGGCTTCATGGCTACGCCGGCTGCACATGGCTGGGCGCACACACCGCGGGCATCGTGTCACCCGCACACGCCGCGCGCACACCGCGCCACGCACACGCGCACTGCACTGCACACACTGCTAATCCATGGGGCGGCGGCCTGCGGCGGCCAGCCACGGGGATCGGGACGTTGCTGAGGCGCGCTCCACTCGGCAGCGAGGGCAGGGCGAGACTGGCGACTGCGCTCGCCGCGGCCGGCGGCGACTGGCACTGGAGGGGCCGCGGAGGGGAGTGGGAGGCGCGGCGAGGGGGCGGAGGGAGAGGGGGGGGGGGGCGGCGGGGGCACCCGCCGACCCGGGCCGCGGTGGTGTGGCGCGGTGCGGCCATCAGGTAGGGCCGGGAGTGCACAGGGGAGTGGCGGGGAAGAGGGGGGGGGGGGGAGGACGCGGCAGCTGGACAACCAGGCGGCGTTGTCCCTTCCCTCGCGGCCGCACCGAGACCGAGCCTCGGCCCGCGAGCGCAGGGATGGGGAAGGGAAGGGCCGCGAAGAGAGGGCTCAACTGGGGGATAGGCTCCTCTCTAAAAAAAAATGTGAGTTAAAAAAAAAACAATTGTATTCCCGGATAAAAAATATAAAAATTAAAGCACCCCTGCACTGCATTCATAAGAAGAAATCGAAACAGAAGTTTATTAAATCTGTTATAAAATCTTTTCAAAACGGTCAGAAACGGGCCACCTAGAGCACAAAACGGCGACAAAATGAGCGAGCAAACAAATCCGATTTCAAACGGGGCACGCCCCCCGACGGCGGCCCCCACACTCCGCGGGGTCCCTCGGGTCCCTCGCCTCCTCGCGGCACGGACGGCCCCTCCGCGACCCCCTTTCGTGCCGGCCGGCCGCGGACCCGCGGGCTCTCGGCACGGGGCTGCGGCGTGGCTCTCGGGGCGCGCTCGGCTCGGCTCGACTCGACGGCTGCGGGCCGCGCACCGACTGCGCGCCGCACTGCAAGAGCGCCGCACTGCAGAGCCATCGCGCGATACAGATTCCTTTTCACTTTTCTTTCTTTCTGTGAAGTCGGGTACGGCGCCAGCAACAACAACAGTGGCGGCGCCACTCTGCGGCCCCGGCGTGGGAGAGGCACCGAGAGGCACTGGGAGAGCCACTCCCCGGCCGCCGCACTGCACCCTTACACTGCACAAACAAATTGCGTTGGAAAATTTCCGAAGAATTTGGGGGTGGAAAATTTCCAACGCATGTGTCACAGCTTCGGATGCAACAGTGTTCATCTGATTTTCCGAGAAGTGAAGCCCCGTAATTTGAGGACTGTTGCAAACAATATGAACGGGCCGGGCGCTTCCTGTGCCAGACCTGAGTCAACACGATCCCCTCCCACCGCCGCCATTCCGCCGCGGTTGCAGAACGGCAGCGAGCGCACATTTCTTTTTCACTCGCGGCGGCGGCAGCCCAGCAGCGTTTACCTCCGCGTTCCCTTTGTTTCGACAGCCCTACAGCGCGGTGCGTCGTGTGCACAGCAGCAGCAGCCCTTTTCCAGGCGGACGGGCTCTGGAGGCTGGTCTGGCTGGAGCCGCTGGAGCCGCTGGAGCCGGGCCGGGCTCCGGCGCTGGCCACGCTGCAAGGTCGTCGCCCCCCACTCCGCGGCCGCCCCGCCGGACTGGCGGCGTGGCTGGCGGCTCGCGACGACCCCCCCCCCCTCCCCAATCCCTTTCCAGGTCCTCCTCCCCGCCGCCGGCCCCCGCCACGCCACGCTCGGATTCACATGCAACATGGTAAAAAAGAGGAACGTGTGATGAACGGGGCGGCCGCGGCGGAGGCTGCGGCAGCTGTGGCGGCCGCCTCGCCTCCGCGCCCGGCTCCAGCGGCTCCAGCGGCGCCGGCACCCCCGGCCGCCCGGACCGAGTCACTGCCGGAATACGGGGGTCTCGGAGGGCGGCCGCAGGGGACAAGATCCACCCAGGCACCGCGGGAACCTCAACGCCCGAACGGGCGGCGGGTGCCGCGGCGGCGGCGGCGGCGGCGGTGTCGCACCCCGCCAAACCCCGCCCCGCGCCGGCCCAGTGCAATGCCGTCCTGCAGCCGCAGCCGCAGCTGCAGCCAGGTGAGGGCGTGAAACGCTTTATGCTTCCATTTTCGTGCCCGACGCGGGGGCACGTGCCGGGGACCCGGAGGGGGACCCGGAGGGGGACCCGGAGGGGGACCCGGGGCACGCGCCCGGCAGCCGTTAGGCACAACACAAAGCCGCGTGGCGCGGGGATGAGACGAGGGGTCGCTGCGGGGTGCCGCAGCAGCAGCAGAGCCGGCGGCATGCACGGCTTACACAGTAAAAAAATGAATAAATATAAATTTTAAAAAAAGCTATCACAGTTATAAGCAGATCAATTTCATGATTTGCATAATTCCCATGCCAAAAATTTCAAAGAGAAAAAACTTTATCCGCTGTCATTTTTTTAGAGCAGCATTGCTGTATTTTTCTTCCCCAAGACTTAAGAGGCCGATTTCTTTCTCCCCCCAGCCAGGCCCACAACTGGTAAGGCACGGCCGTACTAAAGCCCGCACACCGCTCAGCTCTGTCCAGCTGACGTGAGCCTTGGGCCCCGCCTCTCTCTCTCTCTCTCTCTCTCTCTCTCTCTCTCTCTCTCTCTCTCTCTCTCTCTCTCTCCCTCTCTCTCTCTCCCTCGCTCTTCAGTCTGTGGACAGCGCAGTGGGATTGATGGGTGCGGACGGGTAGCAAGAGGCCGCCGCACCGAGGCACCCTATTTTACAGCAAAAAGGAGTCGCGCTGTCGCGAGAGGCGCCGTGGCGGGGCGTGGCGGGGCGTGGCGGGGCGTGGCGGGGCGGGGCGTGGCGTGGCGGCGGCCGGAGGGGCGGGGCGTGCCTCCACTTTCACGCGCCTGACTGATCTCGTTATTCGAGATGCCCGATGCGCCGAGAGAGCGGCGGCGCGGCACCGACAGACAGCACTTTTCGTTTTCACTAATGTCACCCGCAGCGGCGCGGCGGCAGCGGCAGGACAGGCGATAACGGGGTGCCAGATAGCCGGGTGGTGGTGGTGGGGGGGGGGGGGGGGGAGCCCCGCATGGGGATCGATATCCAGGGAAAGCGCGTCACGGGCGACCAGCGCGGAACACGATGACGGCTCAGAAAAACACACCACACATACTCGGCGGAATTGTGCACACACACACACACACACGCGACTCTCGCGAAAATAACGCTTGTAGGCGCGGTGTTCGCGGGGCGATACGGGCCGCTGTCGTCGGGTCGTATCAGCGGGGCCCGGCGGGGACCGCACACAGCGGGGCCGCGGCGCTACACAACCGGCTCGCGCCGCTTTACAGCCGGAACACCGCGCCGCGACACCCACACACGGCGGGCCGAGAGCCAAAGCCGCAACTTTTTAAGCCGCTGCGGTGGCGCCTGCAGCCCAGGAGAGCGCCTGCGGTCAGGAGGGTAGGCAACCGTGCCGGGCGCGGCTGCCGTGCAGGTCTGCCTACCCAGCAAGGGGCTCCGCCACCAGAGGGACAGTAGTAAGTGTCCGAGATACGTAGACCCTCGACACTTACTAATAGGGAGGGAGGGAGGGAGAGAGGGAGGGAGAGAGGGAGAGAGAGAGAGAGAGAGAGAGCGGGAGGGAGAGGGAGAGAGAGAGAGGCAGGACCTTTGCCCGGCTTATCCAGAACAGTGCCGCTGCCGCCGCAGCGGTTTTGACGGGACGGCGACGTGTCGCGGCCGCCCAGCCGAGCGTGCAGCGTGATGCATGGGTGCGGCGGGCGTAAAGCGTCGAGAGCGGCGTGCCTCCGGGACACGGCATGAATGCCCGCCACGGACACGGGGGGGAACAGAACGGCGTGAATGCGGCGCGCCATTTAAATTCGAGCCGCGCGCGACGCCGCCTGCTCTTTCTGTCGCGGCGCAACACAACACAACACAACACGACACGATCGGAGAGAGATACTGACGACACCCGCAGGACGTGACGGGCAGGGCGCCGAGGAGAAAACCAATCCCAATAGTAAGTGCAGTAATAAGAATAACAATAATGAATGAATGCATGCGGGAGAGAGAGAGAGAGAGAGAGAGAGAGATAGAGAGACGCGCGGCACACAGAGGCGACGCCAGCGAAAGAAAAGGAAGACGACGAAGTGACACGGAACGGAACGAACGGCGTGCCGAGGAAAAATGATTGGACCCACCCCGCCGGGCCCCGCGCCGAGTCCTGCGGCGGCCCACCGCATGCTGGCACGCCGACGTGACGGCTGCGTGACGGCTGCGTGACGACCCCGCCGCGTGACACGTCGTGACGTCGTCGTGACACCTACGGACACGCGGCGGCGGCGGCGGCGGCCGCAACGGCCCTGCGAGGAGGTGCGGTGAGGCGCCGCGCCGCCGTCCCCTCCTCGGGTGACAAGCAGAGCCCGCCGTGCGACGATCATAACGGGGACCCGGGCATTTCTCTCAACTTTTCCTCCCGCGCCGCGTCCAGCAGCACCACGAGATCCCTCCGGCGGCGGCGGCGGCGACGAAGAAGAAACCCGTCGTCGCGTTACGACCGCAACACTGTAAGGGCACCGCTACGACGACGGACGACCCGCCGCCCCGTGATGCGGGCGGGGTCATGCGCACCGGCTCTGCGGGGGGCCCGCAGGGGGGGGGGGGGCGGCGGAGGGCCCGGCGGGGGGCGCCGCAGTGAGGGGGCGTGTCTGCTTTCGTAACCGTGCGGCGCCCCGCACGCACCGGACTGCACACCATACCGCGGCAGAGGCCATCTAAATCCTTCGCTTTAGCGTTTTCTTGATGACATTCTCGGGCAACATACACCAACAAGGTCTTGCGAGGACAAGACGGGTTACAGCCTCCCCCCCCCTCCCCCCCCCCCAGCCCCCTCCCCACCAATCCCCTGAAGACCCGCCCCATCAAAAGGGCCATCCCAGCGCAGGAAATGGATGCAAATCCATTCCCGAGGCCAGGTGGGTTCGCATGGCGGCCCTGCCCGTCCCGAGTACGAGTTCGCTGGAGCCAGCTGGAGGCTCCTGGAGACCCCTGGAGACCTCTGGAGTGGGAGGCCTCCATGCCGCACGCGCGTGCACCCCTCGCCAGGAATATCCGCAGCCGAGAATTCAAAATCCTGCAAAGTTATCTCCGCTCCCTTCCACACACTGGGGGCGACCGCAAGCAGGAAGAGGTTTAGAGTTTCATTGTATGATCCAGCTCGGCAGAATTCTCTCCATCCTAACGCTACATACATCTACCGCTGGAGCCCCACTGGAGCCTAGCTGGAACCCCGCTGAAACCTTGCTGGAGGCTCACTGGAACCTTGCTGAAGCACCTCTGGAACACCGCTGGAGCCCTGCTGGAGCCTGGAACAGCACCCCGCCCCGCCGCTGGAGCCGCTCGAGCCATAGCAAGCGGCTGTAAACACGACGGAGACTCGGCGTGGGACGCAGGGCGAGGTCAGCACACGGCGAGGAGGGAGGGGGGGGGGGAGGGGGAGTAAAGGGAAGCGCTTATTGGCACGGCGTGCGGGCCGGACCATTAAACGCAGCAGCTCCCCAACTATTTTCCAATTAAAATGATACCCCGGCCAGGAGCAGAGCGAACGAGCGCGCGCGCAAGCGAGGGAGAGAGGGATATAGAAAGAGAGAAATAGAGAGAAATGGGGACGGGGGGGGGGGGGGGGGGGGAGGGAGTACCGTAGAATCTTATCTCATCCAACACCAAATCACATAAACAAAAACAAACAAAAAAATTTCATTAAAAATTTTGAAACATCTTTTATGGAAGACACCGCCACCGACTGGACGAGGATTTTCAGCAGTGCGGCTGGTGCAACAGGTCCTCCTCCGTCTGGACTCCGCTGGACCCCACCTCGCTGCCGGACCCTCAGGAAGGGCCTCGCCCGGCGCGGCGCCCGATCCCATAAAGACCCCAGGCGGCCGCAGGGCTCCGCAGGGCTCGGCAGGGCTCGCCGCAGGGCGAGGACGAAGACGTTTCAGCAAGGCCGGCCGGCACTGACGCAACCCGAGGAGTAACGCCGCCGCTTCGGTTACCACTCCGTCGCCGTCCGCGCCCTCATCTCGTCCACCATTACTCCGCGCACAAGCCAAACACACCGTGAAAAATCTCAGCTGCTTTAAAGCACCGAGGATTGTTGTATGAATGGAGAGCTCCGTTTTCGAAACGAAATATTTTAACGTGCCATTCGCGGGGGCGGGCAGGAGGGGGGCGTATTCCGAGGAAGCCGAGTAGAAATTCGTTTAAAAGATAAACCAAGAAGCGGGGCCGAACGGCCGGACGCAGCCAAACGAGGAAATCGATACGAATCGCCGGCTGTGGTAACCCGTGCAATCGCGGCGGATACGCAATACATCGAATTACGACTGGAAAGGATATCGCGGGTGCAAAAACAGAACGGGAGCGGTTCTAATACCGCCGCGCTGCCCTGTTCTCTCCGCCGCGCCGCCGGCTGCTCTTCTTCTGCTATACGTAGAGCGATTTGCAGGAGAAAAAAATACAAGCTTTACAACCTGTTCTTAATTCACACGATTCTCTTCTCTCTCTCTCTCTCTCTCTCTCTCTCTCTCTCTCTCTCTCTCTCTCTCTCTCTCTCTCTCTCTCTCTCTCTCTCTCTCTCTCTCTCTCTCTGTCTCCGCCGGGCAGGCAGGCAGGCCGCAGGCACACGCGTGCCGCGCGGGCTGGCCTACCCCGGCAGTCGCAAGGCGTACGAGCCGCCGCGCCGGCGTTGGCGTTGTGCCAGCGTCAAAAACTATGACGGAGAGCGAACAAGTCGTGGGGGAGACACGCGGGGGGGGGGGGGATAAATTAATGGGAAGCGTCCCGGCTACACGGCGGGCCGATCGTGTGACTGACGACCGGCGGCAGCAGCGGCGGCGGCAGCGATACGGCATCAGGAACCGATTCGGGACCATCAGTCAGGCGGGGGCCGGGCCCGGCTGAGGCCCGGCTGCCGGGCGCGAGCCGATGGGGTCGGAGCAGCCAGCGGTGCGCGGGTTCGAGTCCTCGTGAGGGCAGATAAGGCGGGCGGGCCGCGTCGGGACGCCACTGCGCACGACGCGCCGCGCAGCAGTTCAGCCGCTCAAAAGAAAAACGAGGGCGATAATTATTTTTTTTTCATTTGTCCAAAATTATAAAGAAAGTGCGTCGGTCTCTCCTACACTCACCATCTCGAGTGTGTCATCGTGTCAATTCCAAATTTCATATTTTTTTAAGAAACAATTTTTTGAGGGAGTACGCCCATTTTATTGAGTATGAAAGACACTCCCTGCCCCTCCCCCCTGGTTCCCCCAGAGCCGAACGCCCCCGCCAGAGCCGTGCCCTAGCCGTGCCTGGCCGCGTCCCGCGGCTCGGCCCGGCCGGTCGGACGGGATGGGACGGGCAGGTGGCTGGCGGGAGGTAGGGGGCACAGCGCAGCGTGAGGCAGGCTGTGCCGGCCGTGCCGTGTGGCGCTGGAGCGGGGCTGGAGCGGGGCTGGAGCCGGGCTGGAGCGGGGCTGGAGCAGCGCGGGGCAGGGCAAGCCCTTACCATGCACTGGGGTCAGTGAACCCGCTCGCTCTCCGCTGCAGCCAGCAGCCGGTCTCTGGCCTTCACCGCGTGCTGCATTGTGGAGTGGGGGTCGGGTCCGCGCGACAAGGGCCGACGGTACGGGCCGAGCCGGGGCGGGGCGGGGCGGGGCGGGGCGGGGCGGGGCGGGGCGGGGCGGGGCGGGGCGGGGCGGGGCGGGGCGGGGCGGGGCGGGTAACCCGATAGCGCAGCGCGGCCCCATGATGGCACCGTCCACATGATTTACAACCCCTTCGGACATTCCGGACGCGCCAAACCCTTTTTGCAACCCCTGTGCTTCGATCCGGCCCGCGCCGTCCCGCCCGCTATGCGGCCCCTGCCTACCTGGGGCAGCCCGAGGCCCCCGCGTGGCCCCCGCGCCGGACATGCTCGGCTGCACAATCCAGCACGGTCGTGTGATGGCTGCAGCGGCGGCCAGACGCCGAATAAAAATGATCCACATGAGCTGGGGATAAAAAAAAAAGGTCAGAAAATCGCGACAGCGGCGGGGGACCGGAATCTCGACGGCTTCTCCGAAACACACCTCTCCAGCGCCGCGGAATCCTGGACAGGTCCTGGAGGCGCGCGGCGAGGTCCGGTGAGCCCCGACGAGCCCCCGGGTCCGGCGGCACCCAAGGACACCAAGGACACCACAAGGTTGGGCCCGCCAGCAGCGGGGGCCGGAGGTCGGCCGCCAGATGCCGCACCGCCCGTGCACGCCCTTGCCTTCCAGGAGGCCGACACGCGCGCGCGCGCGTATGTGTGCGTGCGTGTGTGTGTAATTTTGAGGATCGGACCCGCGTTGTTGTTGTTGCTGCTGCGCGTGTGTGAGTGAGTGTGTGCGTGTGAGTGAAGATTGCGGGAATCGGTCCACTCCTCGGTATCCCCCATCCTCTAATTCTTTATGGGCGTCGCTCACGCCTCCTCCTCCTCCTCCGGGGCCGCGGGCGGGGCGCTGCCGTAATGACACGGCCATCCCTCTCACTCCATTAACCTCTCTCTCACCACCAACCCGTCGCACCCCCCGTCATCTGCAGCGCCACCTGCCGCTCGCCGACCCGCGGTGCCCTCCGCCGCCGCCTCCTACTCCTCCTCCACCTCCTCACGTGAACGCCACGCGCCGCCACGCGCCGCCACGCGCCGCCACGCGCCGCCACGCGACTCCCTGACGAAACAATCAGGGCACTGCACCGCTATGCCCCGGCCGCCGCCGCCGCAGCAGCAGCAGCAGTATTTCGTTTCACGATCACACAATGACCGTATCGACGACGGCCGTATCAGCAGCCGATGGAGGCCCGGAGCAGCGCCCCCTACAATGCAGCATCACGACGGCCCCGGTGAGGGCCCCCATGAGGGCGAGGGCCCCCGTGAGGCCCCCGTGAGGCCCCCGTGAGGCAACTGCCACGGCTGCGCCTCGCCGCTCCCGATGTGGGGGGATCACCCCGCCCCCTCTAACCCCACTCCAAATTACGCGCCGAGGAGGGGGGCTCTCCGCTCCCCCGTCCTCCGCTGGACCAAAGTGGGCAAGATTTATCGGCACCATAATTGACGTCTCTTTATCGGGCCGCAGTCGCTGCGCGCGGGGCATAACCCGCCGTGTATAACACGGGGGAATTTATCGAAACAACCAATTTTTCACTCCTCCCCCGGTAACCGCGCCGCCGTTGTTGTCGTCGCCGTCGTTGTCAGGTTGGGCCCCGGAGGCCCGCGCGGAGGCGGCGGTGGGGATGGAGGGGGTGGGGTGGGGGAGGGGAGGAGAGGAAGGGGGCGGAGAGGAAGGGGAGGGGAGGGATATCACCGGGGAGGGGATCACCGCCGCGGCAATCAGATTATACACATCGGTACGTCGGAACGACTCGTCCTCGGCGGCGCAGCAAGGCGCGGCCGCACCGCGAGCCGTCACGTCGCCGACGAGGCGGCGGCGGCGGCGGCGCTCCCCTGCGACTTTGGCCGGCCGTCGGGCAGAAGTACATGATCGGCAGCCAGCACAGAGTACAGGCGCTGCGGGACGCGGCGGCCGTCGCGCGCGCTGTGTACACGTCACATGGCCTATTGTCTGCGAGAGCGCAGCCTTGCCGGGCCGGGCCGGCGGCCACGTCCACGCCGTGCCTCCGCTCCGCCTCCATGGCCCGCGGGCCCGCGGCCTCCGGCGGCCTCTGCGCGCCTCCGCCATGGCCCACGGCCCCGCCTGCCACCGCCGCCTCGTGCCTGGAGTTCCGCGGAGCCCGGCCCGGCGACGGGACCGACGCCGCCGAAATGAGAGTCACGTACTCAGCAGCAGCAGTGCCCTGAGCAGCCGGGGGCCCCGCCGGCCCCGCCGGGCCCCGCGGCCTCTGCGGCGCCATCCGCGCCCCGGCGGCTGCGCTGGGCGCGCTGCACCAGATATTTTGGAGAACTTGTTACGTGTAGACGTGCCCGGCCTCGAGGGCATAAAACGTGCAAAGTGCACGCCTCGCCACGCCTCGCCACGCCTAGCTCGCCCGCCTTCGCGGAAACGTCAGGCACACAGCCTTCATTTATTTTGTTTTCAGTCCCGAGCAGCAGCAGGAGGGTGGCATAACTCCCGCAAAAGGGGGCGGCGGCAAAAACGGACGGAATCGCTCTACGGTGTAGAGCGTACACATAACTTTGACTCGGTGTGCTGCTCACTCACTCACTCGACCGCCCCGTCCCCCCGGACGTGGTGCGGCCGCGGTGCGCTGCGGGAGGCCAAGCGAGGCGTCAAGGTCGCGGCCGCGCGTCGCGGGGGGGGGGGCCTCGTAGGGAAGGGGGGGGGGGCGGAGGAGCCATTCACACTCCTCCTCCGGGGACCCGCTTTTCCCACATTACGACTGCCGCAGGTCCGCAGGTACCCGCGAGGCGCGCGGAGCCGCGCATTAGAGCCTCCTAGAGTCCCTCCTAGCGGCGTTACGTCGCTGTGCGCACACGGACACCCTCGCCGATTCACACAAACACACTGCCGAGAGCCAGCGGTGGAGCTTCCATGATCAGCCACGAGGCGACCACCCTGCCGTGCGGTCTGTGCAAGTGTGTCTGTGTATGTGCGTGTGTGCGCGCGCACAGACCCCCAGTCGATCCAGTATCAGTGCCCAACCTCCCAAACACACAGATAAGGGATGACAGCGCAAACACCGCGCGTCCCTCGGGGAATGTTTGGCCGGGAGGAAGGCAGCCGTCGGCCGTGAAGTGAGCGAGCAGATCCTTCGCGCCTCCGGTCGCCCCGATACAGAGTGTCAACAGACGACGGCAGGGGGCGCGGCGGCGCGGGTTCGAGTGCCAAGTATACTCCGAGGTTCGCGAGCACCGCCGGCTAGCCCATAGCGTCGTCGCCAGCGTGACGCGCTACGCCCCGCCACGCCACGCCCCGCCCCGCCGCCACGCCCCGCCCCGCCCCGCCCCGCCCCGCCCCGCCCCGCCCACCCCCGGCGCCGGACGGCGGGGGGGACGTGAGACGGCGGCGCCGCGGCCGTGCGGTTGCGCAAAAAAACGGTACAGCACGACGCCGCCTCGGCCATATCAAGATCATGAGGGACAAGTAGTGAGCGCCCGGCCAGGGCCGCCGCTCAGCGCCGCTCGGCGGGGGTCGCGGCCAGCCGCGGCTCTGACGGGGGACTGACGGGCCACGACCGGCCACGCCCCGCCACGCCCCGCCACGCCCCGCTGCGCGACCAGCGAGGCGGTCAATCGTGCCGACCGGCGCCAACGGCCCCAGCGAAAACAATACCCACACGGTAATCGAACCCGCGGACAGAGTTACGGCGCTCGAACCCGTCGGGGCAGAGCTGCTGTGCTCGAGCCCGCGGACACAGAGCTGCTGTGCTCGAGCCCGGGGACACAGAGCTGCTGTGCTCGAGCCCGCGGACACAGAGCTGCTGTGCTCGAGCCCGCGGACACAGAGCTGCAGTGCTCGAGCCCGCGGACACAGAGCTGCTGTGCTCCAACACCGGACACAGAGCTGCTGTGCTCGAGCCCGCGGACACAGAGCTGCTGTGCTCGAGCCCGCGGACACAGAGCTGCTGTGCTCGAGCCCGCGGACACAGAGCTGCTGTGCTCGAGCCCGCGGACACAGAGCTGCTGTGCTCGAGCCCGCGGACACAGAGCTGCTGTGCTCGAGCCCGCGGACACAGAGCTTCGCGGTGCTCAAACACCGGACACAGAGCTACGCGGGTCACAGAGCTGGCGAGGCACGTCCGCCACACCTCCCGTACCGGGGTCCCCGAACACGGCGAGCGGCCGTGGCCGGGGCGCCGGCCGGACGGTTCGCCGCCGGGTCCCGGGGCGGAGCTTCACACTTGCAGACGTTTGCGAAATGTCAGACGGCGCGCTGACGATCGGCCTCCTTTCGAGCGGAGCGCGGCAGGGCCGCCGGCAGGGGCCCCGGCAGGCCTAGGCCCGGCCTTACGCCGGGCGGCACAAATCGACACGCACACGTCGGCGAGTCTCCCACAGCCGCGCGCGGCTCCGGTTTCGATTTGAAGCGTGCGGCCGATGGATAGACGGGCAGACAGTCCATCCATCACAGCCTTGTGGCGGCGCGCCTGCATGCGTGGGCAGGGCTCTGAAACCGACACGAGTCGAACGAGAGACGCGGCCGCGCTGCAACACCACTCTGCTCTGCTCTGCTCTGGTCGTCAGCCGGCCGTCACACGGCACCGGCCGCCGACACCTGCTCCCGGCAAATTAAATCGCGGCTTTATCACCATCGCGATGAAGTGCGCGGCGCGGGCCGGAGCAGCAGCAGGCGGTGTGCCACACCTGGCCAGCGTGTCACCGCGGCGGTGTAATACCGCTACACCGCCGCCAGCTGACGCCCGCCGAAGCCGCCAGGTAACCGAGCTTGGGCAGCTGGGGTAACCGGCCCCACTCAGCGAGGAAATACCACAAAGAAACACGGGCTGCAGACGTTTTTTTAAAAAATCACTTCATGCAAATTTCATTTTTTTTCTCGAAGGATCACGAATTTTCAGTAGGCCCATTCAGAGACTTGCGTGGGCGGCGTGCTGCGGGAGGATGGAGGAGCGCGTGGAAGATAATCGTCCGGAAACATTTAAATCTCCACGCGCGGCGCCTCGCGCGGCGGCACGGCACTTCACCTCGACCCCGCGCGCCGCTCGGTGGCCCGGTGGTCCCCCCGCGTGCCGCGCCAGACACCCACTAACCACGCGAGCCGGGCCGCGGGCGGGGCGGCGAGGGGCGGCGGGGAGCCGCACTTAGCGCGCTGCTGCCGCTGCCACCGCCGCCCACGCCGACCAACGTCTCGTCGATACTCCCGCACGCAGCGCGTGGGACTGGCGGCGCGTGCGTCCGCGCGTGCGTGCACCCCGCGGGTGACAAAAACGACACCGCCGGCGGTGCGTATCGCCAAGCTCAAGGCCGCACAGAGTGCCGGCCGCCGACGTGTCCGCGCAAAGCAAAGAGAGAAACGGACTCCGTAACTACGTTAGTACGCATGACGTCAGAGGCCGTCAATCCGCTGCCGCGGGCTGCCCGTTCCCTGTGGTTCCCAGACGGTGCCGCCCCCTGCTGCCGCGCCCGCCGCACCGCGCCCGCCTGACCCTGGCCCCCCCCCGGAGGAGCTTCCCATGCCAGTCGGCATATCGGGAGGCTGCGCGCTGCGCCTCGGCCGCGCCTCGGCCGCGCCGCCAGCCGCCGCTGATACCGCTGCACGGCTGCCACGGCTGGGAACGGCGGCACGTCTTCCGCGGAGCGGACGAAAAGCCTTGTGGCACAGCGGCAATGCCAAGGGCCTTGGCCGCCAATTGTGCGAGTGCGAGGGGGAGGGGGAGAGGGGGAGAGGGGGAGAGGGGGAGAGGGAGGGAGGGAGGGAGGGAGGGAGAGAGAGAGAGAGAGAGAGAGAGAGAGAGAGAGAGAGAGAGAGAGAGAGAGAGAGAGAGAGAGAGAGGGAGAGAAAGGGAGAGAGAGACAGAGACAGAATACGGACAAGAGGACCAGCAGATTGCCGGCTTCCACATACTACACTACGACGCCTATTGATTTACATAACGCCCCCCGCAGCCTCGCGCGCGGCGGCACCCGTGTGTGTGTGTGTGTGTGTGTGTGTGTAAATTACGTCACGTGATTGTAGACTATTTTGGGTCGTTCTCCGCATCGCTCAGCCCGGGGCGGCGCGGCTGCCCTATAGCCACGGTTGACCGTTGCGAGCTTTCACAACAACGGCCCGGAAGAGGACGAGAGTAGAGGAGGAGGAGGAGGAGGAGGAGGAGGAGGAGGAGGAGGAGGAGGAGGAGGAGGAGGAGGAGGAGGAGGAGGAGGATGAGGATGAGGATGAGGATGAGGATGAGGATGAGGATGAGGATGAGGATGAGGATGAGGATGAGGATGAGGATGAGGATGAGGATGAGGATGAGGGGGAGGAGTCCACATTTCAGAGGCAGCAAGCGGGATATTCAAGTCGTCGTAAAGGAGGTGGCGGCTGGCGGGGTACACCGGGTATAGTACTTGGCTGGGCCGGGCCAGCCCGGAGGCGACCGAGCATGAATCTCTTTCAGGAAAGAGGGGAAAAAAGGCGAAAAGATAAAACAGCGCGGGCGAGAGAGAGAGAGAGAGAGAGAGAGAGAGAGAGAGAGAGAAGTGCGCAGAAGCAGCCCCGCTCGCCATCGCAGTGCCCCCCAACGCCTATCATTTTCTCCGTTTGCGATGGCAGCCCAGAGCGCGCCTCCGCGCTCCACTCTGACCTCGCCATAAAAATAATAATACAATAAAAAAAACGAACTGCCGCGGTATAACCTAACCCACATGTTACTGCTACCTGCCAACCTCCGAGAGTTAAAACTAGCTGAAGTTGAAACTTCATCTGCTACAGAAAAAAAAGGGAGAGGGGCAATGAAGCAGAAGCGGACCGACTGACGCGCGGTGGGCGGAAAGGAGGAGGGGCGGTGTAATGTATTTATGGCGAAGAATCGAACGCAAAATCTCGAGAGCGACGCGTCGTTAAGTCAGTTTGCCGCTCATGAAGGCGTGCCGCTGCTCACGCCTCGGATCGGCCCCCGTCATCCAGAAACAG
This sequence comes from Megalurothrips usitatus, assembly GCA_026979955.1. NCBI lineage: Eukaryota > Metazoa > Arthropoda > Insecta > Thysanoptera > Thripidae > Megalurothrips > Megalurothrips usitatus. Next base: position 2,551,858 of record CM049599.1, on the reverse strand, counting down.
CCCCGTTTTGGCAGCTCGTGACGGCCGCCGCAGACGTGCGCCCGTGGCTGGCATGCAGGCTGGCAGGCCGAGGCTACCGAGGAAGTACAGCGCAGCCTCGCCGGGCCGCGCGCACACCAAAGGTCGCCGGCGTATCGGCAGCACATCCTGCAGGGGCACGCCGCCGAGGAGCGCGCGGGCCCCACGCGGGCCCCGCCCCCCACAACACATGACCGCATCGCGTCAGGCCTCCTCCAGAATAGAGAAACAAACTGAGTAACCAAGAGGGGAACCGTGGGGCTTTGGGAAGACACCGACATTTGATCCTGTTTCTGCACACACACACACACACACACACACACACACACACACACACACACACACACACACATACACACACACACCGGCGTGTTCGTTACGCACCATTCCTTTTTTAATTATTTTGATTTTTTTTCCACCAGATTTTTCTGATTCTAGAATTTTCTGATATTCTTGCTTGTTTGATTTATTTTCCTTGATATTTTCAGCGGGCTCGGGGCTGGGGACCGGCGGGGAGGGGACGCCTGCGGAGCGGAGGCTAGGCAGGCCCGGCGGGCGCGGCCGCTCGGCGGGCTGCCTACCCGACAGGCGCTCACGCGGTCCGCTGCAGCCGCGGCAGCAGAGCGGCGCCGGGTCGTGGTGGCATTTGGAGCCGGGAAAAGGCAGAGGAGCGGCGGCGGCCGGCGGCGGCGGCCCCTGACCACAACAACGGCGACGACGCCTTTCTCGCGTCCCGCCTCGCGCCCCGCCCCGCTGCCGCTGGTGGCGAGCGTGCGGCAGGCCGGAGCAGGGGCCGGCCCAACGGTACAGTACTACTACAAAGCTCTCGGCACTGTTTGGATCGGTTCAGTTCGGCACGGTACGGTACACCTGATGGGACCCACACAGGCGCGGCGCGCGGCGCACATCGCCCACTTGAGTCACGTCTGCCCGCCCCGGCCGTGCCGGCACCGCGGCGGCCCCATTCCGGCCATGAGCCACAAGCGGGCCGAGCTGGATGGACGTGGGAACAGCAGGCGCCCCGGCGGCGGCGGCGGCGGCGGCGGCGCACCCCCCACGCCCTGACCTACGGCACTCCGCGCACGCGCACCCCGGAGACGACGACGGCGACGTCCACTACGATGTCCGTCATCGACGACGTCGCTGTCGTCGTCGTCACCGCACACACACGCTCGCCGGCGTCGTGCCGCGCCGCGCCCCGGTGGGCGGCGGCGGCGGCGGTGCACGCCGACGCATCAATAGTGCACCATTACAATACGGTCGGCGTGATTTCATTTAATGTGCGCGCTGCGCTGCGCTGCGCTGCGCTGCGCCGCGCCGCGATGCGAGCGTGCCACGCCCACAGGGGTCGGCCGCGGAGCCGAGCCGAGGCGAGGCGAGCGCCGCCGGGACAGGACGGACGGGTTCAATTCGGGTTGAATGAACTTTGGATGCCGCAGCAGTCGCTCCGCGCCACGCCAACCTCTCGGGGCACAAGGCATGCACCGCGGGGGTACGGCGCTCGCAGCGGCGCTCGCAGCAGGGCTCACAGACCCGCCGCTCCCACGTACAATCAGCGCCACAGATGCACTTTCGGCCAAAGACTCGTTCCAAAGTGATCCCCTTCAGGCCAACGCGCGGCGCGGATCAGGTTTGTCAAATTAAAAGATAAAAATAGAATCCAGTCGTGGCTAACCTGCACCTGCTGCGCCTCTGACAAAAAAAAGAATAAAAAAAACAGAATCCCTCATTCCGAGCAGCAAAGTCTTTAATTGCCAGGCGAGATAGCTTTAATCTAAACAGCTCGCGCGCCACGTTGCATAACAGCTTATACACGTTTTTCATCTTTCCGAAAGAAAGAAAAAAAAGGGCAGTGTGCTGTCAGCTGCTTGATGCATAACGCAGGAACACATAACGGGTCCCCAAACCAATAAAAAAAAACCGTCGACGCGACTCGACGCCCGAATACCCCGCCGGTCCACCGGGAGCCAACTGGCGTGTTTTTTTATTTTCTTTGTTTTCATTTTAAATGACACGTGGGTCCGCGAGTCGAAGCGCCACGATGCCTGCCGGACGGATAGTGTCCGACCTGCCGGAGTCCGGGCAAGCGAGGTCAAACACCCGTGAAATACCGCCTACAAACCCGTGAAGTCCCATCACAGAAGTCACAAATGTGCGCGCAATTCTTTTTTCCGATCAGAGATACTCACGGGTCAGACTAGCATTTGAGGGCCGCCATTTCGGCATTAAGCGATCAGAGAAAAGTTCAAAATTTAAACAAAAATATGGGTCGGCGTGAGAGATCCCGGCAGAAATCCTTCGAGATCCTGAAATCCGTGTACGCGTTTCGGTCGAGTGATCCGCCGCGGGGCCCCGACAGTAATGCTATCGGCGCACGCGACCGAGATCGCCCCGCCGCCGTTCGCACTTTGCGCGAGAAAGGCGGCCGCCCCGTTAACAATCTTCTCCTTGGAGACGTTGTCAGCTCGCGGCCGCAAACAGTAGCGGCATGCCGACCCGCCGCGGCCTCACGGGGGGGGGGGGGGGGGGGGGGGGGGGGGGAGACCCCCTCCCCTCAATATCGTACTCAAATTTTGACCCGCGCGGCCGTCGACCGCTCCTTCCTTGAAACCGAGCGACTCGCCTCCACAGCAGACAGGCATTCCACAAAACAGACAACTCCGCACCACAATTACCTCGTCAAAAACGAAAAAAAATAATAAACGAGCAGGCCGCAAATTTGCATGTCATAAAGACTACATTTACTTATACATTTGGTGTAGCTCCTACGGCGATGTTTTTCCCCCCTTCGCCGAACAGAGCGCGAAGATGCGACAAAACAGTCTGCCTGCCTGGCTGCCCAGCGAGGAGGCTGGCGGCTCGCGGTGCGTGCGCCACCCGACCCGCCCGACCCGCGGTCGGCTCCTTTCGGGAATCAAGTCGAGAACGCCGCGGCGGAGAACCGCAGAGGTACGGGACTTTGGGAAGCCGGCGGTGGCGGCGGCGGCCGGCGGGGCAACCTCATTAACAGGCCTGGAGGCGTAGAGGGTGAGCAACGGACGGCAAGGACGCGCCGGGCCGGAGGGCGGGGCCGCCGGGGCAGCCGGCAACAGTACAGGGCGCCCCTCTACAACACACGAGTCCAAATCGTGTGGGCGGCAGACCCACCGCGGCGCCCGGTGGCTGCCATGGAAACGCATCACAGCAGGCGCGGCCGCCACCGCGGGACAACGAGGCGGGCCCGGGCCAAAGCATTTCCTGGCCGGGGCTGCCCTCGATACAGCGGCGCACGACAGGGCCAGCCACGCAGCGCCGCGGCACGAAGAGAGCCGCGGCCGAAAACGAAGCGGGTCAGGAGGAGGAGAAGGGCCCGAATCCGTCCGCAGCCCGGGGGGCCACCCTGGGGCCAGGCAGGCGCGGCTGCCTACCTACCTCTAGAGAGGCTCCGAGTCCCTCAACCACCTCGCACGACGCCGCCCTCCCGCGGCCTCCCAGGCTGCCCGGGCTGCCCGGGGCCCCAACGAGACGTGACGCGGACAACTCGGCGCGCTCCGCGGCCGGCAACGCCAGCGGTAATTGTGCATTTTCACCTCCGGACCGCGCGCCATCCGACCTCTCGCTTGCGTAATGAGAGGGGCGCTCTATGAACAAGGCCGGCCCGGGCGGCGGCGGCAAGGAAGGGTCCATTCAAAAACCCGCGCCAAACCAAACAGCAATTTGGCTCGGAGAGGGAACGCGATGCCCCGAGCCAAGGCCGATGAGCCGGCAGCGGGCCGCGCAGCAGCCGCGGGGCCGCCGTACTCGGCGAGTAAATACGCGTGCTCCGTTCCGTTCCGACTTCCCTTCGGCAGCCCGCGGCAGCCCCGCCGGTTTCGGAACAGGATAATCGCCCGGCAGCCGATTGCCGTCATCAGGAAATGGAGACGTCGCCGTCGTCCCGGCCCTGACTCTGCGGCGCCGCACCTGCCGGCCGCCTCCTCCGCCACCGGGGGCCGCGGGGCCCTCCGCCGCCCTCGCCGTGCACGCACAACAAACATCCGCAGCCACCCTTTTCTTTGCCAGCCCAGCCGTTTGTAATCCATCGCAAGACAACCTGTGATGAGAAATACCTCAGCGCCAACACCATAATCCCCCGCCGGCGCGGCCCGGCAGAGGAGGGAGGGGGGGGGGGGACGTCTCGTATGAAAAATCGGCCGCCGCCGCACGCGGATCTGACGCAGGCCAGGTCATCGTAAATCTCGTGCACCATCATCGCCCCGACGGCCGCTGCGCCCTGCGCCTGCGAGCCCTTGCAGTTAAGCCCCGTCCCTTCTCTCTTTCTCATTCCCCCCCCCCCCCCCCATCTCTCTCTCTCCCCCCCCCTCTCTCTCTCTCTCTCTCTCTCTCTCTCCATCTCTCGCTCCCTTGCTCTGTCTCTCTCCTCGACGGGGACCACCGCGGTGCGGACACGCGCATGGAATGCCCGAGTAAAAGTGCCGCATGCACACACAGCAGCCCGCCGCCTAGATCCCGGCCTGACCCACTGGAGGCGCCCTCATGTGATGGCCGCGGGCTGCCAGCCAGGGCCCTGCCAGGACCCTGCCAGGAGAGACACGGTCCGCCGTGCCCGCACCGCCCCGCAGCGCCGCCCCCGGGACCCCCGGGACCCCGGCGGGGGCTCCCGCTGCCAGTGTCGAGGGTCAGCCACTTCACACCGCGGCCCGAGCCCCCCGCCAGCCACCACCGTCTCCATAAACTCGTTTTGAAAATTAAAAGCCCCCCGCGCCGCGCCGGGCGGCGGCGCCACAGCCGCGAGCACAGCAGGCGCCGCCGCCGCCCCGGCGCACCCCGGCGTCCCCGTCGCCCGTCCCCTACGGCGCCGCGCGGCCTCCCGCCTCATGCAAATGTCGCGAGCAAGACGCCTTTACAGACCGTTTTCATCCCCGCAAACGCCGCCCTCCGTGCTCTCTGAATATCGATGGTGTAGAAAGTGACGCCGGCAGCGAGGCGGCGCGGCGCGCCCGTCCAGTCGGGCTTTACGGCACAGAGCGTCAGCAGCGGTCCGATCCGCCGCGAGCCCGCTGACCGGCGCCGTGCCGCCGCCGTGCCGCTGCAGCCCGGCGAGTGGACCGGCTCCGGCCCGCCGCGGGTTTGGGGCCCCTCCGTCGTCGCGACTCCGACAGCGCATTTTCCATTGTGTTCGCGAGGAACAAAGCAAGGCTGCTCCCAGGCGCGCGTCACGAGAGGATGCTCCGGGCGGGCGGGTCGGGTACACACAGACTTGCACGAGACCTTGCGCCGCTGCCGCCTCCGCCCAGCCGGGCTCAGCGGCGACAGCAGCAGCAACGGCGGCGGCGGCAACACCAAATTGAAAAGGACTTCCTACCAGAGCGCCGGCGCGCTTTTCAAATCGCGACGGCCATACTGCAAATAGCTCTCCGGACGGCGACGGGGCCGCCGGGGCCGACACGGCGCCGCGCCGTGAGGGTCATTAAGGCATGGCCGCCGGAGTGACAGGCGATGCCGCCGCGTTGGTCAGTCGGGGGGCAGGCCGCCCGGGGGGAGGGCGCGGTGCAGGGAAAGTCCGTGTCCTGCGGGGCCCGTGGGCGCCGCCTCCGTAGCGAGTACTGCAGGGAGGACTCTGGAGCACTGCCTCCGCAGGGCGGTGCGTGACGCCGTGCGGGCCGACAGCCACCAGGAGGGGCAGCGGCGGCCAGCGGCGCCGCGGTAGGTCGGTACGTACACACCCGGGCGGATAACCCTAGCAGAGGGAGAAGAGGAGGGAGGAAAAGGGAGAGAGAGGGAGAGAGTGAGATAGACCTCCAGATAGAAAGAGAGAGAGAGCGCGAGAGCGAGAGACAGCCAGAAAGAGAGAGAGATGGGGAGATGAGGGGGGGGGGGAGCGGCAGAGAGCTAGGGCGGCAACGTGCGACGCTACGAGTCATGTAAGGACCAATTGTGTGCGCGCGTGTGTGTGTGTATCGCTCCGGGTGTCCGTATGTGCGTGCGAGGCGCGGCAAGCAACACACACCGGTGAGGGGGAGCAAATTCGAGGAAAGAGAAAGGGAGGGAATAAAAATATGAGCGGCGCCGGGGAGGGAGAGGCGGCGGCGGCGGCGGCGGCGGCGGCGGCGGCACGGAAGGACGCGGTGGTAGTATTGGTGGGGTGTAATCACCACCAGCGGACTCTCGCGGGGGGTGACGCAAGGCGCTGGCCGGCTCGGGCCGGCCACTCCCTGCCTGGTCACGACGCGGAGACAAACGGACCACGGCGGCGCCGCCATCACCGCCGGCCGCCACCGACGACGCCGCCGCCGACGCCGAGGTGATGTGACGGGCCCCGTGTCATGTCGGCGCGCCGAGTGCCAAAGAGCAGGAGGCCGTCGTCAGGCCGTCCGCGCCGACACTTTCTCCGGAGCACCGCGAGCAGAGCAGAGCAGAGCAGAGCAGCGCGGCGCAGTGGCCGCCCCGCCACGCCCTATCCTCCAGCCGGAGCTGGCCGGACTCCAGCGCTCCAGCGGCGGCAGCCCTTCCGTGCACTTTCCAGCGCGCCACCCTCTGGACCGGCCGCGTCGCAAGCGGCTGCGGCGGCCTGAATGGCAGGATCCCAGACGCCTAGTGATCTTCAAGAGCGCCCGGCGTCCACGGCACGCGAGGGCCCCGGGCCCCGAGGGGCGGACGCGGGGCGGGAGGCAGCGGTGGCGGTGCCCCACCGCCGACGAAAAGGCCACGGTACACACGCCGGGGGAGGAATCACAGGTCCAAAGCAGTTTCTTTTACTTGAAGATGAAAACGCGACATCAAGTTTGTGATTTTGAGCGACACCACGTGACGCGGGCAGGAGAAGGACGACGAAAGGCCCCGCACCGCGCGCGCCGCCGCGTGCCTGCAACACGATAGCGCTGGAGCCAGCTGGAGCCAGCTGGAGCCCGGCCGCGGGCCGCGGACCCCGCCCGCCGTGCACAGCCACACAAAACGAGTTACTGCCGTCGTGAACACGTTCATTGTTCAATATAGGAATGTCACGCTCCGCGCCGTGTAACACGCACGCACGCACGCACGCACGCACGCACGCACGCGCACGCCGCCGCCGCTGACCCTGCCCCGCCTTGTCCCATGCACGCACCTTGTCGTCCCGTGGCGCCGGGCCCCGCCCCGCCCCGCCCGCACGGCGGCAGCGCACAAATCATTTATTCCGCGCACGGAACGACGCCGATCATTCATCTCCTGGGCACGACGACGAAGCCGCCGCCGCCGGTTCCGAATCGCAATCAACAAGAAGAGCCTTCTCTGATTCATTCGTCGTCAAGACAAAAGGCAGCCGCGAGGAGGCAGCCGCGATAGGGGGCGGCGGGACGGAGGACACGACAGGACCCCCCGACAAGCAGCGGCCGCTGTGTGTGTGTGTGTGTGTGTGTGTGTGTGCCCCCTGCCACCTCCCTACCACTCCCCCGCACCGCGCTGCCATATTATAGGAGGTGACTGCATCGGAATGCCGTCCTGCCCGTCTCCGCCGCCACCACGGCCGCACACGGCCGTCCCCCGTCCGTCCCATCCGCCGGCCTGCTCACTGCCCACCGACCACAACAACATCCCGGGTGAAAAACGGGCCCCGGCAAGGTAGGCAAAGGCGTGGGGCGCGCGCACACACACACAGGAACACACACAGGCACACACACACACAGAGGCACACACACACACACACACCGAAACACACACAGCTTTAGCGGGCTGCCGTTATGCAACTCGATGCGGCGCGGCGGCGGTGCATTCTGCGGAACGTGTTCCGCCTTCTACGGTGCGGACAGCGGAGGCCGAGGGGCCGAGGGGCAGCCGCGGGGCAGCCGCGGCGCACGGCGTGCAACCAGTAGCAGTAACGGCGGCATCGGCCCTGGGAGGGAGGGAGGGAGGGAGGGAGGGAGGGAGGGAGGGAGGGAGGGAGGGAGGGAGGGAGGGAGGGAGGGAGGGAGGGAGGGAGGGAGAGGGAGCGAGGAAGAAGAAGAGAGAGGGAGGGAGAGGGAGAGAGAGGGCGAGTGAAGGCGCCTGGAGGGTAGGCCGGCCCGCTCGGCGTGCGCGCGCACGACGCCAGCCCACTGCCTACCTACCCGGCGCCTCCAGCCCCCTTGACACAGACACGCCGCCGAATAACTCGCCACCCCCGCAGCAGAGCGCAGCCGCCAGAGAAATCCTCCTCCGGGTCAAGGGGCGGGCATCGCCGACACGGCGGCGGCAGCAGCAGCAGCAGCAGCATTGGCGGCGGCCGCCATCTCATCGCATCAATTTACGCTCCGCATCACTTTTCCTTCCTTCTTCCGCAGCCCCGCGGTGCCGTGCCGGGCTGCGCAGCGCCGCTAACCCTCGCCGATTACGGCACCGGACGGCCGCCGCCGCCGCCGCCGCCGCCGGCCACCGTCCCGCACTCGGCGGCCGCGGTGTCGCGCCAACGCCGCCGTCATCCATCCGTCATCGCACCGCCGCCGCCGCCGTCTCCGCGGAGGTCCACGGCGCGGAGGCCGCCGCAGGGGGTCCCCCGGGGGTCCCCCGGGGCGGGGCGGCCGCCTAATGGGCGTCGCCGTCGGCCGTCCGATCCCACTTTCCCCCTGCAGAGTCGGCCGGGGGCCGGCCGCCGCGGCACCAGCTTCACGACGACGGCGACGAGGACGACGTTGCACAACGCGTGTGTTCCACGCAGACCGGCGGCCCCGCGACGACGACAGCGCGGGTCGGCAGACGGCGCCTCCTCGCCGCGGCGGCCACACCGCCGCCACCAGCGCCCTCGCACTCTTGCCATATCGGGGCAATTCGCGCCCGGCCGTCGCGTCCGCCGCCCGCCAACGAGATCCCTTCTCACGTTGTCCCCCGCTGGGCCGCGCCGCCGCCGCCGCCGCCGCTGCAACCCGACGCCCCGCCTCGCTTGCTCGCCTCGGCGATTCCAGCATCTGCAGCTTTGCCGCCGCCCCGCGCCCCTCCTCTCTGGCGGCCTGGCCCTCTGCTCGACTTGGCTCGCCTCGGCCTCATCATCCCGTCTCCGAGAGGAGAGGAGGATGCCGCGCCGCGCCGCACGCACGCACGCACGCGAGGCACAGGCGGCTGTACGTGCACGCACGGCAACGCACGCCGAGGGGCAAGGCTGGGCAAGGCCGGCAGCCGGCAGTGCCGCCGCGGCCCGGCCCGGCGAGGATGCATGGGGCCGGTCATGACCAGTCATGAGACGGGGCGGGGGCCCGCAGCAGAGGCCCTCCAACACGCAAAAAAAATTATTAGTTGGTACAGCTAATTTGTTAGCCGATTTCGAGACAAGCATCAAATTCAGTTGTCCCGACGGCGTCCCGACCGGCGGTGATTGAAGGTTCCAAATAGCAGAGGCGTTTCCACGACGGCGCGCTCGCTGCGCCGCGGCCGCGCCCCCCCTCGGACCGCGCACGACTCCCAAGGACACACAAGGGAGGCCGTTTACCTCCGCAACACGGCCGAGCGGCGGAAAAATAATAGCGAAAACGACAATAAGGCCGCCTGCTGCGCCGCTCCGGCACTTGGCACTCGTTTCTCGCAGTTTCACGCGCAGAGTGCGGCCGGAGCTCGCTCATTGCTCTGGCCGCGAGGACCGACGCGCCGCGCGCCGGAGTTGGCGTTCGCCACTTCGCTTCGAAAGTGAAAACGGCCCGAGTCTTGTTGCACCGATTAGCCGTCCCACGAGCTGCCACCAGCATTTCGCGCGGCGCCGGACGCCGGGCCGCGGAGCACCGCCACGTAACGGCGGTGCGTGGTGTCGGGAACAAGAAACGGCGCGCGGGAAAAAATTACTTGGTCGCGGCAACCAATTCGTTTTAGCTCATCTTGCACCCAATTCCAAACCAAGCTGTGTGGTTTATGAGATTTCAGTTGGGTCAACAAAAGTTTAGTCGCATGAGCAAAAGAAATATAATTAGCGGCGCAAACGAAAATATTGTTTTTTTTTCTGCAGTCGCAACCAAATCTGGTGGTGGGTACAAAATCAACGGGGGAAAAAAAATCGTGTCGGCTAATCATTGTCATCCTCCTCTCTGCGTGCGGTCGGAGATCGGAAACGGACTTGCACCGCGGGGCGCAGCGCAGCGCCGGGAGCAGGAGCAGGGTCGGGCCGCACAAAACCGCCCGCTGGAGTCGGTCGGTGCCGCCCCGCCTGGCCCCGCCTGGCCCCGCCCCGAGCGGCTCCGTGGCAAACCCGTTCAGCCCGCCCGCCCGGCTCCGGGGACCGAAAGACGACCACGGGGAGCGCCGTCACGAGAGCCGAGAGGCTTCCTCGCCTCGCAGAGCGCTCGGGGCCGACGCCTCGCTCACATCCAGCTACAGGGTTAGCAGTCCCGAATATCTCAGAAATTTTTTACAAATTTTCGATAAACTGCTATTTGAAAATTTCGGGACCAGAAACCCATACCCATCCGGCGCCCCTTTATTTCCTCGCCCGAGGAAGCACATGCGGAGCAAAAATAAAGCCGGAGTTGATCCCTGGTCGGCAGAGGAGGCGCCGTCGTGGGGTATCATCACCGTCCCTCCCTCGGCGGAGCGCGCGGAGTAGCGCCGCGCGGCGCCGCCGAGAGGCGACCGCAGCGCCACCGAGCGGCCGCGGGCGGCACTACCCCGCGCGCCGGGCCGCCTGGCGCCGCCGCCGGGCTTGTTGCGCCCAAGTTCAAGTTCAAACGACGACAGTCGGTCGTCAGTTCCGCGGGTTTATTTCACTTGGCCGGTCCGCACCGTTACGGCGTCACGGCCCGCCAAACACTCACCCGCCAACGCCCACATAACCCGGGGCGGCACGGCACAGCGCGGCGCAGCACTCACCTGCGAACACGGAGGAAAAACACTATGCAAATCACGGCCTTCAACTGCAGCAGCGTTCGCCAAAGACGGCAAATACATTTTACGATCAAAAACTAGGCGGGGGGGGGGGGAGACCCGCGAGTACGTCGGCGGAACGACAAGGAAAAATGAACGCGCGGCGGCGTCAGTAGAGGGAAAGGAATCGAACGCCGCACGCTGCGAGAAAGAGCGCGGAGCGGGGGCCGCCGCGCCGGGCAGGCCACCCAACCGGCGCGCGGGCGCAGCGGGTTGCCTACCCCGCGGCCCGCAGGCGCCCCCCGCCGCCGAGCGCCGTCGAGGACGTGCGAGCGGGCCGCGGGCCGGGCTCACTCACTCCCTGCCGCCGCCGGCTCGTCGCCTCCAATTTACATTCCCTCGGGCGGCCCTGGTGGCGGAGTCAGCCGCGGCCGTCGCCCGCGACCGCAAGTGCCCCGCCCCATTCATCGAGATAACGCCCAAAACTTTATTTAAAAAAGAAAAAAAATATTATTAAAAAAAGGCGAGGCCCGCGCGCCAGCAGCGAGCGGCGGCGGTGCCTACTTAACAGTGAACGTAAATTCCATCGCGCTCTTATTTCATTCTTTTGTTAAATCTTTCTATTTTCGGCACGAGAATAAACAGCGGCGCGAGCCGCACGCGGCCACTCGTATCGCGCACAGGGGCAGGGCAGGCCTCCTGTACAGGTACGGGGAACCTCGCCCGCGGCACACTCGCCGCGGCTCCGCCGCTCGTGCCGCCGCGCCGCTCCTCCGTGTGGCACTGTATGGGGTGGCGAAGGAGGTGGGGGGGAGTGACTCACTTAATGACAGGTGAGCGGCGTGCTGTGCGACCACCACCACCACCACCCAACGCTGACTCACGAGAGAGACAGAGAGAGAGAGATAGAAAGAGAGAGACAGAGAGAGAGAGTGGAGAGAGAGGGGGGGCAATGGGGGAAGACCATAAGGAGAGAAATAAAGAAAGAGGAGAGAGACAGACAGAAAGAGAGAGAGAGAGAGAGAGAGAGAGAGAGAGAGAGAGAGAGAGAGAGAGAGAGAGAGAGAGAGAGAAGGATAGACGCATGGCTGCCAAGCTGCCGTAACCACAACCACAACCACATCGACGCCTTTGCCTTGCCGTCCCATCCGGTCACTCTCCTCCAGGCTACTCCAGCAGCGAGCGGGCGCTAGTCTGGCTAGACCCCCCCCCCCCCCCTCCGCCTCTCCAGCCAGGAGTCGCCGGGTTCGGGCGCCTCTTGCGTCTCCAGCAGCCTCTCTCCATACCCAGGAGCCTCCAGCAGCCGAGCCCACCGCGCACACAACACACACACGCGCGCGCGCGCATCTGACTGGCGCGCCTGCGAGCCTCGGTGTAGGCCGGCCCGCACGACGCGGGTGTTCGCCAGCCGCCGCGGCTGCCTACCCTGTCGGGCGGCGGGCGGCGTGCCGCGCTCCTCCTCGGCAGACACGGGAGGACGACACGACTTCGCTACCGAGCCCGGTCCTGGACAAGACCCCCCTCGAAGCGGAGCGGTCCGCCAAGTTCAGCAACCTCGGCGCGGACGTTCCGCCGCCGCCGCCGCCGCCGCCGCCGCCGCTCTCCACGGCGCGTTCGCCACTTAATGCCACATATTTTCGTGAATAACAGTTTGCCGTCCGACTGCGTCAGGGAGCTGGAGAGGGGGGGAGGGGAAGGGAGGGAAGGGGGGCACTATGCAGCTGGGCGCGGAGAAGGAGACACATGGAAACGGCCTGATAGGGCGCGATAGCGCAGCGGCGCATAAGGGCCCCCAGGAGCCCCCGCTCTGGAGGCCGCGCGGTTAGAAAGCTCACGCTCACGCCTAGGGCCCGCTGGCACTGCAGCATGGCGGCGGCGGCGGCTCGGCGGCGGCTCGGCGGCCATTCCGAACACTGTCGACTCACTCGGGCACCTTATCCTCTCTCCCTCTCCTATCTTTCTCCCTCTCTCTCAGCAGCTCGGCGACAAAAGGCTGGTCGCCGCACGCCCTCCAGAGAGCCGCTGCAGGCTGCAGCTGCAGGGCCGCTGCACAGCGCTGTTGCACAGTGCGGCGCCGTGTCCTCCGTGACCACACAGAGGGCGCTGTGCAGCGCTGTGCCGGGCGGTCGGCGGCGTGGCGCGGCGCGGCGCGGCCTATCGCCCGTGACCGTGCGGCACACACACACACACACACACACGCTGACACACGCACACGCGCCGACGCCACGTGCAGGACACGTGCACAGCGGCGGCGGCGCGGCGCGGCGCTCGGATGTGTGGCGGCGAGTGGCATATAACGCCGCGGCCGCAGCCCGTATGGGTGTGCCGCAAGCGTGCCGCGAGTGTGCCGCGGGCCGGACCCGCATCGCATCGGCTGGCCGCACTGCCGCACCGCACCGCACCGTAGCGTACCGCCCCACCCGGACTACCTGCGGTGCGGACGCCCTCATGTATTTGCATCCCGGCCGCAATTGTCTCTTCTTGTCCCGATACGCGCGGGGGCGTCTCGTCTCGTCTCGCCGATCTGACGACGGGGCTCGGACTCGGAGGGGGTGGGGGAGGGCGGATGTTCGGAATCGCTCTGCAGCCCAGCAGGACGGGGCCGGCGGGGTGCTCGCCGAGCCCCTCACTCAGTGCGCCGAGTAGCGGTCCGGGCGCGGCCCGCGGCGGCGCTGTGGCTGCCCCCCCCCCTCCTCCCCGCCCTGCAATCGCGGCTACTTGACCCGGGTCAGCTGCCACGGCCACTCGGAGAGGCGACAGACATGGCCGCGCGGCCGGGCTCGGCTCCCGGCGCGGCCGCCCCCCGCGGACCCCGGCCGATGTCCACAGCAAGACGTCGGCGGCGGCGGCGCCGCGCTTCGGAGGCAACGCTCTAAAATCTGACGACGCCGCTCGATCGTCCACGACGGGGACCACCATGACCGCGGCGCGGTGTGGGAGAGGCGGAGCGCGAGGCCGCGCCGGCAGCCGGCCGCGCCGTGGTTAAGGGACGGCCCCCCGGCGGCGTCCCCCAACACCAGTAATCGGCCAGCTCAGCACCGGCGGCAGCAGCAGCAGCCCGGCCTAGGGAGCCCAGTGGAGCCCGACGAGTGTTTACTAGCCGCTCGTCAGGGCAGAGTCGAGGAGGGGGCCGAGGGCCTCGTCGGCGGCGGCCAGGAGCACCTGCCGCCGACCGCCAGCGCACCGCGCGGCACACCGTCGGGGGGAAGGACGGGACGCCAATTAAACTTTACAAAAATAACAGAACTAATCAGCGGCGGGGGCGCGCGGCAATATTAACAATGGCGGGCCGCGGCGTGTGGGAGCGGCGCGGGGGCCCCGCGGAGGGCCCCGGGCCCCGCACCGCCGCGGGGCTTATCGGGCGCCCATCGCCCGCAATAAATGACTGGCACAAGTCGGAACCGAACCCGCGCAGCGAGCGCCGACCGTCGGCAGCAAAGGGAGCGCGCGCCGCGGCCGGGCGGGGGAGCGAGCGAGTGGGCGCTAATAGAGCGGGCTGGGGAGGAGGTGCGAGAGAGATAGGGCACGGACGCAGGCACGCAGGCACGCAGGCCGCGTGCGCCCCGTTACCGCACGTTCGCGGCGGCAGCAGCGCGGCGCAGGCCGGCCGACCGGGCACGTTTAGATGCGCAGGTGCGCTGGGGCCGAGGCGCGCGCGCGCATGTGTGTGTGTGTGTGTGTGCGAGCAGAAGCAGCAGCAGGACGGCGACGCCTCGCCGCGGGGCCTTAACGTGCTGTAACCTTAACAAACGCAGCTCTTGCAGGGCTTGCAGGGCTTGCAGGGCTTGCAGGGCTTGCAGGGCTTGCAGGGCTTGCAGGGCGTGCAGGGCATGCAGGGCGCCGCGCCGCCCCGCCGCCTCGGGAGCAGTCGCCCTGCCAATCGGGTAAACAGCATCGGCAGCAGCGGCGCCGCCGCCGCCGCCCGCCGGGTCCAGTTTATTTCGAGCCCGGCCCGGCCCCCCCGCTGCGCGCCGCTAGGACCACAACTAGGGCCGCGCGCAGACTACAACACACACGTCTAGGACTCTCCTCTAGGCCCGGGCGGCCGCCGGGCAGCCCGCGCCGCCGCCAACCACAACAGCGTCGCGCCGAGACTATAAAGTGCAGTAAATAGGCGGCACCGCGAGCCGAGCCAGCGCCGCCCAGCGCCTCCCGTGCGCCGCGCACCGCAGGAACGGGGTCGGAAGCTGGCCGCCTCCATCCATACGGACCTCTCACCGCCGGCACCGGGATCGGGTATCCGCTCCTCCGGTGCCGGGTGCCGGGTGCCGGCCAGAGTGCAGAGAGCGCTCCCTCTCCTTCTCTCTATCTCTCTCGGGAGTGTCGCTATCGCCGCAACGCCGAGACGTAAAGCTGTATCGATTTTAATGTGGAAACTGAGCGATGTGCGGTGGAGCAAGGGGAGAGAGGGAGAGAGGGAGAGAGAAAGAGAGAGCACTGAACTGCTCGGCTGTAAAACCCGAGGCGAACATACGAGGCGCGCAGTCATGTTGTGCGCACGGCCAGCCTACGACGGCGACCCATGGGTAGGCGGAGGCGGGGCGGCGGGTAGCGCATGGCGGCGCAGCGGCGGCGCAAGGCCAGCGCGGCTCACTGCCCCCGCACGCGGCCGCACGCGCGCTCCCGTGCGCGCTCCCGCCGAGTATCGATTCGCGGCACGCGCACGCCACGCGCACGCCACGCGCAGCACCGCGCGCGCGCGCGTGTGTAAGTGTGTGTGAACGTGTGTACAACAAACGCATCGCCACGACAACGTCTGCATCGAGCGGGACGAAGTATAATATGGCGTCCATGCTGCGAAACAAGGGATATAAACGCGAAAAAGGCACACACACACACGTACGAACACACACGCTCTCTCGGCTGCACGCGGCGGGGCGTATAATACAGAGTATCGACACAGTGTATGAAACGGGGTATTTAGATACGGGAGGTGGGGGTGAGAGGGAGGGGGGGGGGGTAGCGTGAGGGGGACAGGCCATACAGGCCGCGGCTAGGTCTGCACGCGACGCACCGCACCGCAGGACACCGCAGCAGGCCCCGCAGGACGCCGCCGCCGCGGAGAGGCAGCCAGCCAGCCTGGAGAACGTCCCCGGAACACGCGGCCCGAGGGCCGGAGACACCGACGAGCACCCTCGACGTGGCCCCGCCCGGCCCCTCCCGGCCCCGCCCGGCTCTCCGCTCCCCCTTTTTTTTTTTTTTTGCCCCGCGGGGCTGAGAGGGCGCGCGCCAAGGGCCGCCCGTCGTGATCCTCGGCAGCACCGGGCCCCCTGGTGGCTAGGCACGGCCGCCGAGCGCGCCCGCCCGACGGGTCTGCCTACCCAGCACGGGGGCCCGGCCCGGCCAGGCCCGCGGAGCGGTGCGCCGCCCCAAACGAATCACTTAGTCTGCCCTCTCGCCTCATCTCCGGGTGACGCGGGCCCCCTCCCCTCCCGCCCACCACTGCAGGGCGACTCTCTCTCCCCCCCCTCTCTCTCTCTCTCTCTCTCTCTCTCTCTCTCTCTCTCTCTCTCTCTCTCTCTCCCTCCCTCCCTCCCTCCCTTTCTCTCTTCCCCTCTTACGGAGCACCCCACGAGTGCGAGGGAGACAAAAGCGCTACGAAAGTGCAGTGCAGTTCGGAAGCGACCTCTACGAATTTGGTTGCAAGGCAGACGGCAGGAGGGGGCAGCCACGACGGCGGCGAGGCCCGCAGTGTGGCCGCGACAGCTCAATCGATAGAGCAGCGACAGGCGCCGCCACAGATTAGGGAGCGGCCGGAGGATGCGGCGCCGTGCAGCCCATGCAGACAGACAGAGATAGCGGAGCCGATCCCTGGCAGGTAGGGGGGGTGGGGGGGGAGACAGAGATAGGGGGGGGGGGAGAGTGGGTGAGGGAGAGGGAGAGTGTGCGTGTGTGTGTGAGAGAGAGAGAGAGAGAAAGACAGAGAGAGAGAGAGAGAGAAGACGGAGAGAGACGGCGCGGCCCGGCGGAGGCCCGATGAATCAGAGGCGCTGCCGGTGGCCTCCGGGAAGCGACAGCGCACGGCGGCGTGACCTCATGGTGCTGTCCAGCAGGGCCGCTGCGAGCAGGTCCTGCTGTGTCCTGGCCGCCGCCGCACGCCGCACACGGAGCAGAGAGCGGTCTCTGTGCCGCGTGGCCGGTCCACTATACTGCTTGGCGGCGCGCCCCGCCGTGGTGCCCTCTCTGCTTTCTGCCTTGTGTCGGAAGTCGAAGGGGCCGTGCTGCGGGCCGGCTCCGGACTGCACTGCGTCCGTGGCGACCGTCTCCGTTTCCATCGCTCACGAGGGGTGCCCCCGGGGCGGAGGGCGGCGACGTACTACACGTCCTGTGAGCAGCGGCCCGGCCCCGCCCGGCCCCGCCCGGCCCCGCCCGGCAGCGGACCCCCTTCCAGCGCACAGCCGCACCGAAGCCGTACGCAAGACTTCCGATGTCCGGCGCGCCGCGTACGGCTCACTGGTCCGGGAAGAGGAGGAGGACGAGGAGCGAGGAGCTCCATGGGGGCCTCACACATCAAGTCATCAAAGAATCACGTCAAAAAAAAAAAAGAATAAAATAGGACAACCAAGGAGAAGAAAGGGGCGGGAGAAATATATTCAGTGAAAAAGGAAAGAAAAATATATTAAAAAAGAAATTGCTTTTCAAACCAGGGGTACATGTCGTAAAAAGAAAAACAGCTTTGTATGGCGCGAGCTGAAGGGCCCCTCTCGCCCCCTCGTGGCGCCGCACAGCGCCGCCCACCTGAATAAGCCCTCTCTCTCTCGCACCCTTGTCCACATCCGGCGCACACGGTGCACGCGGCCGGCGGGGTGCCCCGTCCTTGGCCAGCCTCCCCCCGCGGACCCCCCGCAGGCCCCCCGCGGACCCCCCGCGGACCCCCCGCAAGCCCCCTGCAGGCCCCCTGCAGGCCCCCCGCAGGGCCACTCGGGACCATACAAAAGCAATTGGATCACCGGGGGCCGACGCCCCGCCATGGTTATCCGTCCGACATGAGCCGCGGCCGTGTATACAGCGTACCGACACCAGACGGTGCAAAAAAAAAGTACCCCCACACCCTTTAGAAGAGGCAGTGCACACCTCAGTTGCACCCCAATCTGAGCACACATTCGGAGACCATAAAACAGTCGCCGATTAGAAATCTGGAAAACTGGATTAAAAGAAGTTTTTTGCCGTCGTTCGGCCGTAAAACACCATTTCACACTTGAACAGGGGCTCTCCTGGGAATGAGCCACAGAATCGTTACACGAAATGAATGGCGCCCATTGAGGACTGCGCTACATAAGCAGAGCCCGGAGAAGACACGGTCGAGACGAAAAGCAGCCCGGCCTGCTAAACGCCAGAGTCAACGAGGCACAGGGGAAAAAGGGGGACTGGAGAGGAGCGAGAGGCAGGTGCAGCAGTCAGCGATGCCTCCAGGAGAAGGCGTTTTTTTGTTCAACTAGTTTACAAAGTCGGAGTACTTTTGCCATCCCGATAACGAACGCCACACCGCACTCTTTTTCTAATTTTTGCCCTGCACAACAAGACGTCACGTCGCCGGCCTCGCAGTGGGTGGCGCCCGCGCACACTCGCTCCTCTTCTGCATAAAGGAGGGGCCCCAAATCATACCCCCCACCCCCACCCCTCCCCCTCCCCTACACCAATCTCTCCCGCGGGCGCCGCCGCGCCACCATGTCCTACAGCATTTCTAGGCTGCCCCCCCCCCCCCCCTCGCTCGGGGGCAAATTACAGTACACAGCAGCAGCAACGAAGCCGCCTGCTTTGGAGCTACAATTAGGATCGCGGTGACAAAACACGCCACGCCTATTCGCAGCTGCAGTTGAATGACCCGAGTACGGCAATTACCGCCAGCCTCCCATCGGGGCAGGCACAGCGGAGTGTGTTACGTGAATACGTTGGGAAGCCAGAGGGGGGGAGGGGGAAGAGGTACGTCAACTTCGATGTAAACTTCAAATTTTGGGTTAAGCGTGGCAGAAATTCAATTGAACTTCGAAAATTTTGAGCGCGTTTTAAAAGCCTCGGATCAGCAGTCAATTTTATAGATTAACTAAAAAAATAGGTCCGTGACACAGCAAAATTTGCCGAAGTCCGGACTCTGAATTCCGGCGCGTAGGTATTTTTAGGTGCCCCCCCCCCCCCCCCTATCGGCGAAATGTCATAAGCGATAACGTCGGCGAGCTCTGTTTCATCCACGCCGCCGCCAGTTCACAAGTGTTATCAAATCAAAGTGCAAACATATTCTTTTTTTTAAATAATCGTTCCACCTCCTTTTTTTTTTCTCTTTCCTGACAGACCCGCGGCAGTAGTAGTACACTGTGTTGCGCTCGGAAGACGCGATTGCGGCGTAGTGAGACCGTGTAGGTCAGGGTCACGAGGAAAAGCCAAGCAAAACCACACACACACACACACACACATTCACGCGGCATGGGAACCGTGCAGGGAATTTGTCAGCCCGCGGAGAACGCACAAGGCGCTCCATTAAAACCCTTCGCGCAGCTCCGTACGACCTTTACACCTCGAGGCCGCTCACTCACTTGCCCCGCTCTGCGGAGCTCCGCGGAGCTGCTCGGAGGAGGCGTTATTGCCAGAGGTATTGTTCTTCACTCGACTGCGAACAATGTCCCGCTCCTGACGCGGCGGCGGCGGGTCGGGTGCGAGAAGCGTCATTCCCGTTGCCGAATAAAAGCGGCAAGCCGTCCCGCCGCGGCGCGCCGCGCCCAGAACCAGCTCGGATATGTGCTTGCTTCAAGGAAGCGGCGGCCTCACGTGTTTCCACGACACTCACCCGACCGGGCCGGGGGCCCGGGGGCCGGGGGCCGCACACACAGTCAATGATCCGCAAAAGCTATCCGGCTCGCGCCGCCAGGAACGCGCTCCCTGCCCTTCGCACCCGCGCCGCTCTCCCCCCCCCCCCCCCCCCCCCCCCCGCATGCGATGCACGCCGACAAGCCTCGGACGGACACCTTCCCCTTCTTCAGCGCGCCTCGATCGCCCGATTTGCATCGAGCCCGTTCGCGACTCAACGCCCCACTGCTAATGCCGTCATGCGGCGCGGCAGGGGGGCGCTTTCGGGGACCGCGGAACTCGGCGCGAGAGACTTGCAGGGGGAGAGAGCGGAGCCCGCGGCGCTCTCCAACAGGGTACGGGCAGGACAGGTGCCCGGGCGCGGCTACGGCGCTGGCTGCCGCTGCCGACCGCTGCCGGCCTTGGGGTCGCAACCACCGACTACGGTAGTGACTAGTGACATCGGCTGTGCTCCAGCACGTGCATGTCGCATAGACCCGCACCGCTCCTCAAGACACACCGACCACCGTTATACGTAAAGTGGACGTCAGTGTGGTCAATGTATGTTATTATCACGATGACATTTTTTTTTAAAGGGCCTCTTTTTCTTTTCATAACACAACATTGATCAAATTAAAAACTGAAGGACCCATTAAAACCTCGCAATCCCTTGGGGTTATCACAACACACTTGCCTCCCCCTCCCCCCCCCCTCTCTCAAAAAAAAAGTTCCTATAATTTTAAAGATACGACTTGAAAATATAAGATCTAATTTTCCTCACTTCCACATACACAGGCGAAATAAATTTTTTAAGAACATTGCAAGGTGGAAAACATTGTGCTTCTGTCAGTAATATGATTTTTCAAACATGAAAGTAACTGATATTTGGTAGTAGACCAAGATACAGTGAAATATTTGCCACCTCTGTGCACAATGAATGAATGAGAACTGCACTTCATGAAGACAATAAAGCATGAGCATTTTTTCTACTCCACTCTTTTGGGTCAGAGAACAATCCCGTTGACACTACATAACAAGACATCCTTGCCACAATGAACAAACTTTTCTCAGCAATATCAAAACAATTCTAAAAGTACTCAATAACAAACAAACTCCAATGTCTCTTCCACAGCAAATTATGAAGGAATTATTTGATTTTATAACTTTAAGGGGATCACACTGGCAAAATGGTAATTAGAATAGAAGAATGGTACACACAAAAAGAGAAAAACTCTTTCTTTAAAAATACTAGCAAAAACTGAGAATGTAGTAGTGTCCATGGATTACTTTTCATACAAAGGGGTGCTGGGGTGCCTTAAGCAGAAAACATAATCAGATGGCTCCAGTGAATCAGCAGAGAGGCAACATACTTAAAAGAGTACAGGAAAGTGAGGATGGAAGAGGAGATTGGGCATTTCGGCCCTTTTTCTCCCGGTGGGGTGGGTACACCCTGCCCTGTGCTCCGGGCCCCCCGCACCCGGCACTGTGTACGGGTACCCCGTATGTAAACACGCTGCAGACAATATCGATTTACAAGCCGACTTTCCGTCTAGGGGGTTAACGCCCGCTCCGGACCGGTAAACAAGACCCTGGTCCGCTTCCATAGAAAATTTAAAATGTCCCCCTAGGACCAGGGAAGCAGTGTGACATTTTAAAAGGTGAGCTGTCAGAGCGAGATGGTCAGCCGAGTGTCTGCAGCGCCAGCGCCAGCGCCTCTCCGGGGCACTTACCTTCAGAAAGTTCTAATTCCAATTCCGCCAGCTTGGCCCGCACCTCCTCGGGGAGCTTTGTAAAGTCCACATTGAGCTCCGCCATAGTGGAGACGCACCTATTCACTAAATGATCACACAATCACAACATTTCACACGAAAAACAACACACATATTTTGGCCATCTTGGTATTAAGCACCACTCTGCCTTCTTCTTCCTCGCCGACCCGACTGCGGGCAGGCAGGCGCTGGGCGGCCAGAGTGGGTGTGTTCCCCATCCCGCCGCTCCCCGCCACGGCGCCCGTGCACGATCGCTCCCCGAAAACTCGTTTTCTCGATCAGTGTTGCATTGAAACTTGAAATTGCGACGATCAAATCAATTTATTGGCTCTCACAATCCAATTTAAATGCGATTATTTCCCACCTCTTCCACAGCAGAACGGACACACATACGTAGAGTCTCTGTCACCGTGGGGTAGCGACGGCGACTCAGGTTTAAAACCAGTGTAAAATCGCTATTTTCTACTGGTGTATAGTTAGTTTTACTATTAAAACGTTCGAAAATGATGAACGGATGTATTCCTTGATAATTTGACTGGGAAATCAGAGTACAAATTATTATATTAACGATTGTGACGTCCTATGGTTTCCGGCGCCTTTGTGACCACTAGACCAGAGGAGTTCGCCCCGCTGCCCCGTCATCGTCGCCATTTTACATTTTTGTCGGTTCTAGGCTGTTAGGCAAATCGTTCGGGGCGTCTCGCAAGAATTTGAATTTTAGGCATTTTCCTTACGATCAATTCGCTATCGACCGGTTCTGTTGCAAAGCCTCGACTGTAGTCTAGATTGTGGTAAGTTTTAATTTGAAGATATTTCGATTGCGCAGCAGATATTATCTTTGTCGATCCAGCGCTGGGCGTCGTCCCTAGGTTCGCCAGTTCGACAAATTAACTTCAAGCTTACACTCCGCTCACGTTTTGGTTTTGTCTTTGAACACGTAGTGTCAGATTCAATCTTCATTTATTTTAATGCATTTTCCTCTGTTGTCGGTTTTCAATCAATACTTGAGGGTGGCATTGGAACTGAACTTTCATCAGTTTGGCTTTGCCTATCTCGGTTGTACTATTTTGTAAAACATTTTTTCGTACATATGTATAAAACTCGGCAAACATATTCAAACAGTGCTTTTTAATGGTTGTGTTTTTAGTATACTTGAGATCCATATTCCCACTAACTTGTTGTGCTTGCAATATTTATGTATGGCCTTGGACGTGTCATATGATATGAAATGTTCATTATAATTTTGTGGTTCACTTGTTTTCCAGATTTTTCTTTTACATACGGATATTATTCAGTCTGAGGGATGTGACGTGATCGATGACCCCATGGATTCCATTATCAGATGGGACGACTGCAGCTTGCTGTTGCATCAGGCCATCTATGACAACTCTTCGCTACGCAATTTAGGTTATCATCGTCACAGATGATCAGAATCTTCAATTGGGTAGTTTGCCAAAGAAGAGGAATATATTGACTTTGACCCGATAAGGTAAAATTAACCACAATGCTTCGATTTTCCCCCTGGAACTTTACGTTGGTCATATGTGCCTGAAAGGTCCAATATCTTCAGCAAGATGAAGTTCAGATTATATTCACTTTCGAAGAATGATACCTCAAGGTGAAGGAGAAAACAATTTGAAGGCAGCCTAGTACATGCATGATAGTAGTATAGGCCGAGGTTTTCCCTAAACTATGGTCTTGATTCGATACTTCAACTCAATTATCTGTAGGGTTCAGCGGAGTCCACACATTCTATGACATCTGACATCTGAATTAATCAAACAAGCATGAGGATAATGGTACAATTGTTTGAGATTGATAGGGAGGAATTAGTTTCAACACACCAACTGTAGCATGAAGACCAGAGTATGGAATACCTAGCATCTGTGAGCAAACTTACTTTGCCCAGATAATTGCTGGAATGTGCAGGTCCCAGCACTCCGTTCTCCACTCCATGAGGCATCTCTGCTTGTCCACTGGAGAGGCTCGATCCTGCAGTGCTACGATGGCTGCTCCAAGGAAAATGTCTGATTGGTAGGACTCGTGGGATTTCAAGTTTCCTTCTGCGTGCTTTGTCTGATTTAAATCTCTCCTGATTGCACCCCTATGAGTTGCTGTAGTGTAATGTGCTGCAGTGAAATGTCACCTCTTCACTCTGGTAGACTGACATCAGCATAATTTTTTAAATAGGGACCATGAGATTGACTCCTGAAAGGATTTAAGAACTTGCCAGCACATAGGGGCGAGAACAAGGAAAACAAAAGACAGTGCGAGATTCATGTGGTATACCAAGAAGTGCCATGTATTGACAGCTGCATGGTGTTGACAATTATTCTTCATTCCTCGTGACACCATTGGGGCTGCAAGTTACTTAATATGGAATAAGCAAGTATTTTTGGGACTTTCCTAAATTTGGGCAAAATTTTTCTTGGTGTGCCCGGTTTCTAAAAGTTCAAATACATTAAAAATTAATCTTGCTTCATTCCTGGAGTAACATGTCAGCAAGAAAAACCAAGTGAAGTACCAAAACTGTTAGCTCTTTTGGTACATCTGCAGTGTGTCTACGTTAGTAGCAACTGGTTATCCATCCACCAGCACCGTTTTCTGCGGTGTGCGTCGCTGCAAGCTCCCCTTCACCATTGCAGGATATTGGCGTCCTCCTAGAGGCCCTCCCTCTTCCTTGCAGCTCCTGCTCTGGACAAGACTACATGCCAGTTTGCAGCAGTTCTTTGCAGAGGACCTGGTGGTAGTTCGCCTGGTGATTTTGGTGTACCTGGTGAAAACGACGTGTGCGCAGGTAGGACCTCCAGGGCCTGCCTTCCCCTCTATTTGCTCAGTCACTGATATCTGCGGGTAGAAATGAAAGTCTGAGCAGCAGGAGGTAGCACAAACAATGCCTACATTACCTGGTGAAGATTTTAAAGTACTTTTGAGGTGGGGCTTTATGCTTAAAAAATGACTTCTCCCGTGAAGATGCTGTTGAAAACCTATCGAGAATTCACACAATGCAAATCCACATCCGAGTCTCCTGGTGTCTATTTCAGGATGCATTTTTCTCCTGCATTAGTCTATGCGGTTTTGAAGAGAGAAAAAATGCATCTTGACGCCTGCAACATAAGATCTATTCTCACTTTTTTCTGTTGTGTATATACACATTACACGGCAAACATTCCAACATTGCGTGCCTGTCCAGAAAGGTAGAATGTTCACAGAACATTTAATCCTTTTGGAGGCTGCTCGCATGCAGATGCTAGGACACTGACCACTCGAACACAGACCAGCTTGATCCGTCGCGGTTTCGTAAAGGAAACGCACTTAACCAAGGCCGTAGTAGTCGGTTATCTTCCCGAGAGGCATTGGTAGTGAGTGGGACGGTTCTGCATTCCCGGCGGTCGGCGCTGGTGACGCGCCCGGCCGCGTAGCGAACTCCACAGTGGGTGGCACAGGCCACGCCCCCCCCGCGGCCTCAGCTGAGCGGCGCTGTGGGCCCACGTCCGCCCACCTCTCCGTTTCCGCGCTCGCGAGTCTGGCCGGGGCCCCCCGCGGAGAAGCGCGGCAGGCCTCTTCCAGGGCCCGGGCGCGCGTCGGCAGAGCCCGAGAGAACACCGTTGGCCGAGAGGGTGGTGAGGTGCGGCGCGCCTCGGCCGGGACTCGAACGCCGGACCGCGTCGCGACGCGGCCGTCGCAGCAGAGACGCAGCTCCAGCCCCCTCTCGGACGTGCCATGGCGGTGGCCGACGGCTGTGTTACTCTGCCAGTTTCGGGCTAGAGCTGCGCCCTGCGAGACACGGCGAGCTCACCGCTTGCGAGGGAACGTAAACTTCGCCGGATTGTTTAAGTTTCCCCCTTTCTCACCCCACTTCACACGTGGAACATTTCAATGTTGCCGCTTTGGCGCGGCGTCGTAGCACGTTCTGACGCATTTCTCAGCTTGCCAAACGGACCCGTCGACCGAGCAGCGGTGTTGTAAACCATCCTCGCTTTTGCCCGGCGAAGGCGGGACTTTCTACGCGGCCAAAATTCTGTCGCCGCCCGGGGTATTGTCATTCCCGATTCCTTTGGGAGAATTGACACCGAAATGAAATTCGACTTTTTTTTCTTTCTTTTTTTTTTGTTTGTGGCATTTTCACTGTTATGCATGGCCGATTAATTTACTAGAATAGGGGTGCGATCGCCGTCTTCGAAGTCTCCCCCCAAAGCCTGCGGTATGAAGGGCTTGAGCCGCGTGGGTCCGCGACCCGGCCGGCACCGGCTGGCGGTTCCGTCGGCTCTCAAGAGTGAGGCGGGGTGGTGCGGCGCGACGGGGAGCGAGCGAGGCCGCGGTGCGTCGGCTCCAGCCTGAGCCACCCCGTTGCTCCCCCTCGGCTGTGCGTCAGGAACCGCCTATGATGCCGCCCGCGTCGACTGACGGACGGCTGGGACCCGGGGGGCCGGGGGTGCGCCGAGCGCCGGCCGCCGCGGTCGTGGCGGGTTCCCCTCCCGGGCTCGGTCGCGTCCGTCCCGACTTTACCAGGACTGGGTCCGGGTCCCGGCGTCCGTGTGTTCGGGCTGGGGGAGTGGCCGAGTGGCGCCCCGGGGGCGCCCCTACTCCGACGCCGACCTCTATTCCAGCGAGCTTGACGTCCGTGCCGAGGCCCCGGCGCACCCCTGGCGCCTTCTGGGTAGGCCGCGCCGCGCCGCCCCGCCCCGCCCCGTCCTCTCTGCCACCCCGAGGGCCTCTCTGAGGGGCACACTAGAGCACCGCGCTCGCGAAAGGCAGCGCACTGTAAAAAAAATTTCGTCACACATGTTTTGATGAAAATTCATCACAAAATAACGTTTGTTTCTGGGAGTGACAGAAAATCGTTTTTCGGAGCGTTTAGCCCAGATGTTACGAAAACTTTATCACCAAAGTAATTCGCCACGTGACGAAATATGTAGGTGACAAATATTTGTCATCAATATTCATTGTCACGTGACGAAATATTTTTACAGTGCGGCGACCCAACAGTACCGATTTGTACTTGAAGCGCAGCAAAGCTTGGCGCACAACAACACGATTACGGAAGGGGGTCGCGCGGTGTGGAGGCGCCGGCTGCTTCTGTCGCCCGCTTCGTGTGGTACCCGGGACAGCCACCTGTCGGCGCGTCGCGGCGTAGTTGGTTCACATCTCCGAGCGGCGACGGCTTAAAATCGTCTGAGCGCGGGCTCGCTGGTGGGTGTGCTTCGGCCGTCTTCTCCTTCCCGCCCTGCCAGTCGGGCCGGCAGTATCGATCCCCCACCCCCGCAAACGCCGCGAGTTGGCGCGCTTGAGGTGAAACTCTTCCGACGGAGGGAAAAAAATGCCTAGGCAAACACGCCGACACAAACCTTAGCATATGAATAGCCAACTTTTTTTTAGCTTGTGCAACCAACTTTTAGCTGCATAGCAAAGTGATTAGCTGATTTAGTTTATACCTTTTCTAAACGGCTAAAACCTAAGCTAATAAAATTAGCTATCCATATACTGCAAACGCTTTTGCTGTAGCGGCTAAGACCTCCTCTGCCTGAACGATGAGTGAACACAAGGCGCATCGGCATTGAATCTTCTGGTTTGTCTGGAATGTCTCCGGTGGCGACGCTCCTCGGCAAATCGACACACGGCCGGAAATGGAATGTCTCACATTTTGCTGGGAAGAGTAAGATCCTCCCGAGGATCCTCAAACCGAAGGAAATGTTGAGGAAAAATTCTGCTAGATTTGTCTAAACAGCGTTTATTGGCGTTTTTATGAAATTCGCAAGAAAAGAGAACGGCCCGCAACAGTGCCGGCGCACGTACTGGTTTGAGGCGCGCTGCCCAGGCTGGGGCCGCCTGGGAGGTAGGCAGTGCCGGCGCACCGGTGTGGGCCGCGCTGCCTACACTGAGGGTGGCGGGCTGAAGTCTGGGCTGGAGCCCGCCTCGCACTCCTCCCCGCGAGCCCATCTGCCGCTGTACATTTTTAGCCACCGGGTTTCGAGATTTCCACACGCTTTCGTGGATATGAACTTCCCATTAAAAGACAACGGGCAGTTTTCTTGCGTTACTCAATGATAATCCATTAATCTCGACCTTAAATATCCACTAGGCTATCTTTGGGCGGAAACACTTGACAGTGACGACAGAAGAGTTGGCAACGAGTAGTCCAAACAGTCCAAACATACGGGTGGGAAGATTGTGTCGCCTGATGGCTGTCAAAGGTGGGCTGACGTAGTCACAATCTTCATGCCAGTGTCTTTGAGCTACTTTTTGCCTACCTTTCTGCCAACATTACTTAAGGAAAATTATGAGAAATCGACCGGAAAATTTCTGGACCACTTTTTTTTTTTAATTTGCAAGACGTAATTGCAGTGGCTGCGTGGCGGTTCACAGATCGCGCTTCGGGAGCACCACTGATGTATTCGTAGAACAAGCGTGGAGGCGCGGCTGCGGGGGGGGGGGGGGCACTGGGATCGTCCGGAGGGCGTCCGGGACGTGGTGGCTGTGCGGGCGCCTCGACCCGTCCCATGCTGGCTGCCGGCTGCGGGGCGTTCTGCGAGGAGGTCGGGCCTGGTCCGGCGGTAGCGCCACTCTTGGAGTCGAGGCGACCGTCGCACGGCTGGCTCCGGACCGCACGGCGGAGATGCCACCCCCGTGATCGCGCCCTTGGGTTCGTATGCCGTTCAGGTCAGACTTGGCTTTTGTATGTCACTGCAAACGTTTTGTGTTTGCATCGCGGCGAACAGGTATGCCTACGAAAAGTAGGCATATTACAGACGGCGGCTTTTGTGCCGAGCACAATAAAATAGGCAAATTTCACTTGTGGCCGATAAATCGTGCTGTGGAACAAGAGCTGAACGTGAAGTGCCACTGTGCGCACCCGGTTGTCAGGCGGGTGCCGTCAGCGGGCGCGGACTGGCGCTCCGAGCCGGTGCCCGCCGGAGTGCCGGAAGGGGAGGCGAAAGCGAACACAATTACCGACACTCGTCACTACACAACCGGCTGAATCCAAACTTTTTGCTTTCCGTAGTTTTCTTCTGTCAAGCGTGTGGGCTTTGGCGTGCCGTAACTTGGAGCACTGGGCACTATATGCAGTTTGTTTTCTCCTTCACACTTGTGTGTCACGTTAACGCACGAGGACATAAGAAGCTGAAATATTTCACGCACAATTTTTTTTAAAAATAAAACACGAGAGTTTGAATCCGTGGGGATTCAAAATTTTCCGGAAACTTTCAAAACGTGGAATGTAGATTCCGCAAATGCTACGTTTTTTCTCAATTGTGTTTTTTTTTAAATTGTTATAGTTTTGAAAGATTTCGAGAAACTTAAAACGCCTGACCGAAAGTCCCGAAAACGCTGGTGCTTTGGCCCCGGTCGGGCTGAAATACCGGCCGCACGGGACGCGCGTTGCCTTCTGACGGCTGCGCGTCGCTGGGGTAGGCCAGCCCGCCCGGCACACGTGCGCGCGGCCCGCCACCATCCCGTCAACAACCCGCCCACAACCCGCTGACGGCCCGCCCTCTTCTTTGCAGCCGCACCAGCCTCAACATGAGCGTCATCATCCGGCTGCAGAACCTGCCGTGGTCGGCCAACTCGGTGGACATCCGCCAGTTCTTCCACGGCCTCTCCATCCC
Source organism: Megalurothrips usitatus (assembly GCA_026979955.1). NCBI lineage: Eukaryota > Metazoa > Arthropoda > Insecta > Thysanoptera > Thripidae > Megalurothrips > Megalurothrips usitatus. Next base: position 2,522,910 of record CM049599.1, on the reverse strand, counting down.
GGAGGGCGGCGTCCACATCGTGGGCGGGGACCGCGGCGACGCCTTCATCGCCTTCAGGTGAGCGTCGGAGCCGTCGTCCCCGGGCCGTGCGCCGTGTCGCGTGCGGCAAAGTGCAGTAAAACAAAACTTGCAGATGCGGGTTTGAAATTTTTAGTTTTGCTTCGATTGCGGTCGCGGAAAAGCCGTATCGGCCTTTCGAGCTAACCATGTGCCACGTGTGTCTGCAGCACGGACGAGGACGCCCGGCAGGCCATGATGAAGGACGGCTGCATGCTGAAGAACGAGAAGGTGCGCCTGCACCTGTCGTCGCGCACCCAGATGATGCAGGTGATCGACGAGGCGCGCACGCTCTCGCAGCGCCTGGCGGCGCCCGCGCCCGTGCCGGCGCCGGTGCCGGTGCCCGCGCCCGGCCAGCAGCACGTGCCCGGCATGGCGCAGCTGCCGCAGCTGGCGCAGCCCCCCGTCGCCACGCAGCAGGCCATGGCGGCACTCATGCAGCAGATGGCGCAGCTCCCCGGCATGGAGAGCATGATGCCGGCCTTGGCCAGCATCGTCCCGGGCCTGCTGAACACGGCGGTGCCGGCCCTGGGGGGGCAGCCCATGGCGCAGCCCATGGCGCAGCCCATGCCTCAACACATGGGCCACGCGTCTCCCCACCAGACGCCGCTTGGACACAAACTGCCGCACCACCAGAACCATTCCTCGTTGGCCGGCGGCCTCGGCGGCCCTGCCGGCCCTGCCGGCCTCGGCGTGTCGAAGGCGGAGGACACGGACGCCCGTCTGGACGGCGACAAGCGCAAGGACAGGCGGGAGAGGTCGCGTTCCAAGGACAGGAAGGCGGGCAGGAGGGGCGGCCACCGCAGCCGGGAGCGCAGCCGGGAGCGGAGCCGCGAGAGGAGCCGGGACCGGAGTCGGGACCGCGGCCGCCGACGCCGCAGGTCCCGCTCACGCAGCCGGGACCGGCGCCGGGACTCCCGCGACGACGACGGCAGCGCGGCCCTGAACAAGGTTGGTGCGGCCGCGGGCCCCGGGCTGCAGGACGGGAAGCCGGCGAGCCAGCCGCTGCTTAAGACTCCTGAACTCGGCCCTGACGGCAAATGGTCCGCGCAGCCCAGCCAACTTCTCGCCGCCGCCGCTGCCGCCGCCGCCTCCGCTGGGTCCATGCCGTCCCCCGCGGGCACCCCCGCTGCCGGACCCTCGCAAGACCAGGATGCGAGAGGGCCTGTGCCTTCCATGATGCTGTCGGGGTTGTCGCGGGCGCTGGGCGGCGGCCCGCGCACTAGCCCCGGCCTGGGGATGGGCGCCAACTTGTCGCCCTCGCACGGCCAGGAGAAGCTACCCGGGATGCGACATTGGTCCGACGGACCCGCTCTCGCATCGCAGGACGTGGACAGCAGGGGCGCCGACAGGGACGACTTCTACGGCTCCAGTGTGGACCCCCGACGAGGGCCGCTCGGCGCGGACAGGGACCGACTGCTCAACGGACTGGGCGGCCCGATGCACCGGCCTGGCCTTCACGGCGATGACAGGGTGAGGGGCCCGATGGGAGGTCCCATGGGAGGACCCATGGGAGGACCAATGGGAGGTCCTATGGGAGGACCAATGGGAGGTCCTATGGGCGGACCCATGGGGGGACCAATGGGAGGTCCAATGGGTGGACCCATGGGGGGGCCAATGGGAGGCCCCATGGGTGGACCAATGGGTGGACCTATGGGAGGTCCGATGGGTGGACCTATGGGCGGACCCATGGGTGGGCCCATGGGAGGGCCTATGGGTGGACCCATGGGAGGTCCTATGGGAGGACTTTCGCATCGTGATAGATTAGGTCCCATGGGTCCCATGGACCACGACAGGATGCCTCCTGGCATGGGCCCCGGTATGGGCCACGGCATGATGGATATGGACATGGACCCGAGAATGGGCTCCGGCCTTGGCCCCATGATGGACGGCGACAGGAACGGCGCCAACGGTGACATGATGTTCGGCGCGCGGCCCGACACGGACAGGGGCATGCTGAACCCGGCCTACATGAGGAACAACGGCGGGCCGGCCGGCCGGGGGATGCGGGGGAGGCAGGGGATGAGTCGGTTTGAGCCGCTGCCCGGACAGGGAGGCCCCGCCGGCCCTGGCCATCCCTACCCCCAGGAGTTCCACGGGCCGAACGGCGACCGCCACGATAACGACCGTCTGGACGACGAAGACAAACTAGAACGTGGGCGTGGTCGGGGCCGTGATCGGGACAGGGACCGGGACCGCGACCGCGAGCACGGCCGGGACCGGGATCGTCGGCGAGGCGACCGGGGCCGGGAGCGTGACCGGGACCGCAGCCGGTCCGACCGCCAGACCGATGAACGGAGGCCGTCCGCGGGGAAGGACGAGTTCGGCCGGGACTTAGACTTGATGGGGAAACGGCACGACAGCGGCTCGTCCCCGGGCGGCGGCTCCGGCCCCAACGGACCTAACGGACCCAACGGCATGTGCGTCGAGGTGCTCAACATGAGTCGCAGCGCCACCTTCGCGGACGTCCGCCGATTCTTCGCCGACAAGTTCATTGCCAGGTCGGGTCTGAAGTTGATCAACGACAACCACGGGCAGCGCACCGGCATAGCCTACGTGCGCTTCACGTACCGGAAGGACTACGAGGACGCCCTCTCCATGTCCGGCCTACTCATGAAAAACGAGCAGGTGGAGATCCGGAGCATCTCGGACAAGATATTCGACGAAGCCGTCGACTCGTACGTGCCGCATCGAGGCAAACAGTCCATGAGCGACGTGAATGACGACGCGGTCAGCTTGTTCGTGAGGTGCGACGAGCTGCCACTGAACGCCAAGGAAGATGATCTCAAGAACCTTTTTAAAGAGTTCCAATTTGACGTGGTTTTTGAAGATCCGAGATCGGACATGGTTACGCAGTCTGCGATCCTCAAGCTAAAGAAAGTGGACGATGTGAAGAAGTTGTTTTCATCATCAGTCAAGTATTGCATTGAAGGTAAAGAGATAAAGATATCCAGTTGTCCTGAACACATGTTTACAGAAGCTCGAGCAGGTCTAACGGGGAGAATGGATTTTAAAATAGATGACTATGGAGTACATGATTCTGCCCCAAGAAGTTTGAGAGATGAGAGTCCAGTTTCACCTATTAACACCGATGTTCTTCTTCTGAAGAACTTACCACCACATGTTCGAGATAGAGATATCACTGACTTTTTCTCAGATGTTGGTTTAGTTCCCCAAAGGATTCACATGCTTCTGGATCCTTATGGAAAACCAATGGGTGAAGCCTTTTGTGAATTCAGTGATGGTTTGGAGGCTGCCAAAGGTTTGAGAAAGGACAGCACCTTTATGGGAAAATTCATAGTAAATGTGAAACATGTATCAAGGGCAGAAATGGGAGCTGTGCTAGGGACTTCTATTGGACCTAACCCACGAAACTCAAATTCCTATGGTATGATGCCAATGCCCCCCAGGATGATAGGCGGGGGTCCCAATGGCCCTCGACACTCTCCACTGTTAGGGCCTGGCCCACAAGCTTTCCCTGGAGCACCCATGGCTACTGAAATGCCAATTCAAGACATGCAAGTGGACGGTTTTGGCAAGCAAGGCTGTGTGATAGCTTGTGAAAACATTCCATTCCGTGCAGAAGTTCATGATATCCTTGAATTCTTCTCAGGGTTTGCTCTCAGCAAAGAAAATGTGATAAGAAGGTTCAATGAACAAGGGCTGGCTACTGGTGATGCGAGAGTTGCCTTTAACACACCAGAAGAGGCTCAAGCCGCACTGAAGCGGTTCAAAGGAAAAAAAATGCATGGTAGACTAGTATGGCTTTCATTGCTCTAGTTATTTCACTTGATTATTCATGTAAGAATTTCAAACTTTAGTTACCTAGCAATGGGTTTAAAATTTAGATGTTAATTTGAATTTTCATTGCAATGCTGTTGGTGTATGTTGTGTTACAGTGTTAATTGTTTTCATGTCACAGGGGTGCATGCACCTAGGTACACAAAATTTTGTTGATGTCATTGCTTTAGTTATCAAACTCTTTACTTTATTTTATTAGCTAGTTGTAAATAATGTGTTATTTTTGATGAGTGAAAAAGAACTGATTAAATTTAAATGGACATTTTTTTTTTCTGTGTCTGTGTTAGATGTAAACTTCTATGTGTGTGAAAAGGTTATAAGATGTGGATAAGAATGCAAATACACACTTGATCAGTAAAAATATTACTTTAGTTTATTTATTTGCTTCCTCTACAATCATATAATTGTAAGACTAGTTACCACTTCAGTCCTTATAATTGCATTCACATAGGCATTGTGAAAGTGAGATGTGCATCCGCAACATGGCCAGCTCTGGATGTTAACTAGTCAGGAAATTTGATAGACAACACTACCTCAGCTCAGTTATGATCACTCGGGGGATCAATTAAAAAAATTAATAAATATGCACACCACAGCTTTCACGTTTCAAATAAAATGCTTATGACTAGCTGATTTCTTCACAAGCTATTGGTGTGCAGTTAGACAATATTTTCCAAAGAAACATAAGAAGTCCTTTTTTACACCTAGTCTATGACTTTGGAAGACAACTTGTGGATGTACAAAAGTCTGTCCCACTAAGTTTAAAAATAGAGAAACGAAAGGGGCACACCTCTGATGAATACAGTGCTACAGCCTCAGAACGATACATTCAAAGGAATAAAAAGAAGGGTTGACAATCACGGCAGCGTATTCAATAAACAACAAAATAACAAAAGCTGAAGTACAAGTAACAAAAACAAGAAAGAGCACTCCTTTTTGTAACTGTTAGCACCAATTGCAGTGAATACAAATACTAACAAATATCAATGTAAAAACAAAATCAACCATAATGAACAATAAGCTTAACAAAATGACCTAAAAAAATGCACTTAGATTTAAGAAAATCACATTCACACAGCCCACTTAAAAAAGAAGGGAATGTTTTCATTAAAGTGTACATGACCACACATTATGAAGCGATATCTATTCTCTCTCTCTCTCTCTATTACTAGAAAAGCAGAATTGTTGAGGAACATGCAATTACATTTAGTCTCATATGGCAAATAGCAAATTAGTCTGTACCAGCTGTGCCAAGAGTGATCAATTGATAAAAATAATACACATAGCAATAAAAGTCTTCACACCTGTAAAAAAATCTGTTAACTAAAAGGTAAAAGACACATTGCGTTGCATAATACTGAAACTAAAACGCAGATTTTTTTTTTCTTAGACTTCAGACAATATTCTCATTTGTGAACAAACCATCTGGTGATGCAACAACAATCTGGAAAATTGACCATTTTTTACTCAGAACAAATTTGTTATGGCATCATTAAAGGAATTATCTGAATGGGCAAGGACGTGTGCCACCTAATTGAGGATTACTTCAACAAGATAAGGCCACATATGCTTAATAGGAAGGACATAAATACCAGAACACCGATAGTGAAACTGAAATCTCACTTGACTGTTAAATAATGCTTTTCATTTTCACCTACTGAGCTTCATATACATCTTACAAGCAAGAATTAATTTATAAGAACTTGACATAGCAAGGAAATGTCTTTTATAGAGCCATAAAGAATAAACGTACCCTAAGTTATGATAATCAGTAGAAATTTTAACAACAATACTCTTTATTAATAATCAGGATCTCATTTCACCTCATGTACACAGAAGTACAAGAAGGAAACACATAAGGAATACCCATCTAAGTCTTTTTAAAACATCCCTAAAATTGACGAGATAATAGCACTTTTCAAACAATTTAAAATGTACATAGATGAAAATCACAACAGAACAACGCTTAATTTTTGTACTATATGGTCCCATTCTTATACAAGAAGCTGAAAGGGAGAAAAACGAAATCTGTCTGGTTTTTTAAAATAGAAATACACATCAAATAGGAAAGGAGTGCTACCTGTGGCTGAGGCGGTCACGATGGTTTAGAACATACAGGATATCAGAATTTTCGTCAGAATCTTCTTCCTCACTACCGCTTATCAAAAATGATGCAGCAACCTCAGGCCCATTAGCAAGTAATGGAGCTCTCATTTCATATCCTTGGCCATGTGCCCCAGACTTTGGAAGAGATCGAACAGGAGATGAAGACTTTGTTGATACAAGCACTTTATGGGCAACATGAGCTGATATTCCCCCAATACATAATATCAACCCAATCACATTTATTGGGCTCAATCTGTCCCCAGCCCATTCCACTGCAACAACAACAGTGAAAATTTCCTGGAAATCAATACAAAACAAGATTTAATTAGAAAAATGTTGAAGAAAACTTAAAATCAACTATGTTTATTTTTTCATTATTTTTAAAGGTTTGAAATTTTATACTTTATGGAGATTTGTGAGATTTACCTTGAAAACACCAGCCACAGATAATGTAAGGCTGGAAGTGTTCACTACAACTAGGAACTCTGATATTTCCATGGCAAATGCCAAAAGAGCACCAGCAACAACCTTTGTTACAGTGTTTATGGCTCCTTGACTGTCATAAGAACCATAAAGCAAGCAACTTTTTGCAACCTGCGAGCCTGTAAACATGGATGAAAAGGATGTCAATGGTCAGGACAGAGAATGGAGTTTTGTAAATAATTGATCAAATCTGAGGCAATACAAGAAAAATGAGACAATTTTTTAAAAAATAAAAAAGCTAACCTTCATAAAAAGCTGCAAACGGGAGCACAGACAAAATCATCCATGGTTGAACATGATATACCATATCAAGGGGATTCTGATGTCCTGTTTCTGAGTGCTGCATAAAAACTTGAGCCATAGTCCATCTCACTCCACTGAATGGATAAATTACAAATGTGTATGTACAAGATTGTTGTAAATTTCCACAATAGATGTACGACATGTGTAAATCAGATACCTTAAAAATGAAGCAAGAAGAACTAAAGTAAATCCTAGAGTGTTAAATTCTGTGGCCTCATAAGTAAACATGAACAATCCCAAGGAAATCAATGCCACTATTAATACTAATGTCCATGACTGTAACAAAAATAAAGACATTATTCATGCAAATTTGACACATCATCTCACCAAGTCCAAGTTAACACACAATTCAAACGTTAACAATCTGAATATTTTAACTGGTCATTAATTTTACCTTCTTTTCTAGCTTAAATATGAGGGAAAACATCAAAATAAATACTATTGTTGTTGATTTTGTCATTGTATACCTAGGAAAAGAGAAAAAAATGAATGTGAGCAAGATGGAGGAGATTTAGAGTGTGAAGGTGACGGTGTTAATCAATTGTTTTGGGTGCGCTCTTGCCATTGATAATAGGAAAGTCACAATGTTTCTTCTCAAAAATTAGAAAGAACATTGTGGCTTTCTTAACATTTGTGGAGAGAATACACCCAAAAACATTGATCAACGCTGTCAGCGTCACCCTCACACTCTAAATCAACCCTGTTGAAAAAATTAAAAAATAGGTGACAAGAGGTGACTGAGATCAGCATTTATGTTTTTACAGTCTATTAGGGATGTCACAAGCTTAGTATGTAAATACCTACAAAGAAACTTGAATAAGCTCCAGACCCCAATTGGATAGACCAACATCTAGACCACTGCTAATGCCAATAGGGGCCAATTTGGAAACATATTTTTTCCAAGGGGTTTGTGATCGAGGCCAGCCAGAATACCACTCCAAAACTGTCCGCCAAACCGCTGCCAATACAAATTTTAGAACCATATGACAAAGTACAATCGACAAGGGAAAGTGAAGATCCTGGGAAAAGACAGCAACAAAAGTTATATTAAATTAGACAGCCAATTCCAAATTCAAAAAAGGCATCTCAGTGAGTGTTACCTTGAGAAGGGCACGTTGATAAAAAGTGAGTCCAATAGAAAGGGAAAAATACAGTAGGATCAAGCCCAGTAACCGAGCAAAGCTCCATGACCGCTTGGAATTTGAGACCTGTATGTCACTGGAGTTTGATTTTGTTGAACCAGAGTCGCTCTCGTCCATAAGTTTAGCCCGACTCATCTCACTGTCATAAACCTGTAAAATTTGAAGCTTTACTTTCACGATTAGACCAGGCAATGTGGCAAGGACAGAATTCAAGACAACTCTTCAAACAAAAACAAGGGGAAATCAATGGTGGCCATTACAAAGTTTCATTAAAAATTTCACTTTTATGTAAACCATTGACTAACAATAGTTTTACAATGGGCGGTTAATAAAAACTCCCACCATAAGGTATTAAGCATAACATAAGGTGCACACGCAGAGAGCAGAAAGCTGTCAGACTCACACATCACTACTTTTTTTTTTAGTATGGTAGGGTGACGAACTAACGTCCGAAAACACGGCGAAATAGCTAAAGGGACCACTCTATGATAAGTCTGTGCAACAAAAACAAATTGGAGCGGTTTTTGTTATTAATTAAAGAGTTATCACCTTTTGAACCTGTGCCCCTGTGCTGTTGTCACTTTTGTTGTTTTTGTTGTGTTGTCAAAAAGCGAAGCCTTGTAACTAGACTGTAACGTATTCCAATCTATGAGAAAGTTACGTGTGCATTTCCCGCACTTTGCGTCGGCCATCGCCACTGAGGGCCATCTGCTCTTTGTTTATGTATATTTAAGTGACTAGCTCATTTTATTTATCATGCAGCGTAACTGCGTTTTGATCTAATGCAGTTCACCATATAAGCAACGTAATCTAGTTGATTTTCTTTGTATTTAATGGTGTGATTTGGGGCAAACCCATGTAAGAACAATGGAAGCGTCTTTGCGGTTAATCCGAACTGTCGCCAGTGCCAAAAACGGAGTTAGAAATTTGAGCAAAGTAATAACTCCAGAACCCGAAAATCTCAGTTGCCATGATTTTAAAAAGGTTCTAACGCAAATGAATATGTCTTATGTTGACGGCTTCACGAGTCTGCAATCACAATGCAAACTGTGCTCACTAAAATCAGTGGGTAATCTGTACATAAACAAAACAACAGGTACGCATGATGTGCTTCCTTTACTTGCTTTGCCCTATTGTCTCTATAAAAGTGACTCGTTTATTTTTTAAAAAAGTTCAGGTTTTAATTTTTATTTCCGTTTATAAACTTAAAGAATTTTAAACTGGAAGATGGATCACAACATTTTCACTAAATGATGTTCTGATCTTTTCAGGGTATTTTACATGTGTGAAATGCAAAAGTTATGGTGAATGGGCAGCTTTACATAAACTTTATGACTCATTAAGCAGTAAAAAAAAAACTAAAAGAGATGACTTGCTGGAAATGAAGTCGACAGTAAATGGAATTCATCCGTATCCCAAAGAACTCAAACTAAAAGAGACTCTGCATCCTGTTTACACCAAATCAGAGGAAGAAATTAGTATGCTACTGCAACAGTTTCACTTACCAGTATGTACTTGGGTGCTTAGCCATGCCCCCATAGGTTTTTTTTTTTTTCAAAACTATGTACTAAATCTGTTATTATACTTTCCTTTGACTTTTCAGTGTACAGACAAAGAAGTTTTAAAACAGTTGGGGGCCTGTTTGGATTCATCAGGCGACTCTATGTATATCGCACTTAGGTCTATTGATGATTTGATTGCTGGTAAGTCAAGCACTCTCCACCACTAGTACCCAACATTTATGTCTAAAGCTGTTATTCTAAACATTGCTAGTAGTATATTTTTGAATTTTTACTAACCATTTGTCTTTGTTTGTAGGATACAGAGTGCTTTCACGAAATTCAACAGATGAAACAACACTGTTGGGTGCTGAGCAGTGCGGGCTTATTATCCTGCGCCCAGAAAGACTGGTTCCTCCCAAGCCATCAAGCAAGGAAGTAAAAGCTTCAACTTCTGTTGTGCTTGTTACTTCTGTAGCAGATGCCATGGCTTTAGTCAAAGCAGGAGTTAAAAGGCACATAATTTGTCTTCCGTATGGTAATAATTTTTTTTTTTTTTATAGTGTGCTTCATCTAATAGGTTTTAGTTCTGTATTGTTTGAAGCATGGTTGTGCAAAATTCAGTTTGACCTTATGCTGTGTCATGCACCTGCAGTAACTTGATTTAGCATCTTCATTTTTCAGGCATTAGCATGTTACCCATAGAGATTCTTCCCATGCTTGAGAGCTACAGTAAAATCACATTTTGGTTTAGAAACTGCACTGGTATTTGGGATGCGATTCGATGCTTTTCAAACAAACTTAACGCCAAACGTTGTTTTGCTGTAAAGTAAGTTCTGTTTCATCCTTTATGAGCAATTTTTGAAACTTTATTTGCACACTTCGCATGATTTTGTTTCTATCATCATTTTATGAATCATTTTAGGCCCAATTCACGGATATCCAGTCCATTTGCAGCCTATGAAAATGGTGAAAATCTAGTCACGATTCTCTCTGAGGCAAGAGCTATACATGTGGAAGACATCACCTCCTTCAAGAGTTTGAGATCTGAAGTTATGTCTGAAATGATGAACATTGGAAAGGTAAATGCCACAGCACCCAATCTAATGTGTAATTTAAATACCCTGATTTATTTTTGTTCCAACTTTGATTTAATTTCTTTTAGGTTGAGGGTGTTAAGTGGCGATGTTTCCCATTGCTCAACAATTTTTTGAAAGGCTTTAGAAGAGGAGAGTTGACTGTGCTATCAGGGTCTACAGGAAGTGGGAAAACTACATTAATGAGTCAATACTCTCTTGATCTGGCTGAACAAGGAGTATGTGCTCTTATTATTGATGAAACAATGTTTTAACACATTTTTTAAGGATTTTTATGAGATTTTACTTCTTTTTAGGTTAATACTCTTTGGGGAAGTTTTGAGATTCCAAACCATCGATTAGCTCGCACCCTTCTGACACAGTTAGCTGGAATACCACTGCCGGAGAACATGGATCGTTTTGATGAGTTTGCTGACCGATTAGAAAAACTACCCATGTATTTTTTGAAATTCCATGGACAGAACTCTTTAGATAAAGTCATGAGGGTAACTTTATAATTCTGTATATGCTGCCCATATTAAAATACCTGCTTGTAGTATTTTTTCTGTCTTTAACTTTTTTTAAATTTTTGCCTCAGGTTCTTGAACATGCTCAATATGTTTATGATATTGGCCATGTCATCATTGACACTGTTCAATTCATGATGGGAGTTAGTGAAGATTCATGTGGTGCAGACCGGTTTTGGAGACAAGATAATATAATTGCTGCATTTCGCAATTTTGCTACTCTGTATAACTGCCATGTAACACTAGTCATTCACCCAAGAAAAGAACGTGCTGGAGATGAACTTGGCCTTAACTCTGTTTTTGGTGGGGCCAAAGCTACTCAAGAAGCGGACAACGTCCTCATGCTGCAAGATTATAGAGAAATTAAGGGTGGATTGCATTTGAAGGTGAATTCTATTGTGACCTGTCTTTGAAACAATTGTTTAATTATTCCTCAATTCTGACCTCAATTCATCTGTTCCAGATTTTGAAAAATCGATTCTGTGGAGAGGTTGGAAAGGTTCCATTAGAGTTCAATAAAGCATCACTACGGTTTACTCAACAGAAAATCTTTCCTTCCGAAAGTATTGGAAATGAGAAGCATAGCAATTCGTGGAATAAATTGAATGTTCTCGGATAGTTACTCCCTTTTGTATTTGATCAGCCTGTAGTGATATTAAATTATTTTTAAACATCAGTTAGTTTTGTCTCTCAAACCAACCGTTTATTTCATAAGAAAATATACTAATGCATAAGAAGAACTCATTTCATATTCCATTTAGAAAGAAACACAAAGTTTTATTAGGAGCCTCACAATCTACAAAACTGAATACAGACTTGCACTAGAGGTACAAACTGTATGAAGTCTTCATATTGCTTGTTACTCATCCATTTACAGCTCTCCAAAGGAAAATCTTACAGAGACTAGATGATGCTACACATGGTAACTAAAACCTAGAGTATACTAGAGTCAGTCAGACTCGAGACAGACATGTCAGCACTACACACAGACACCGACACAATTTTATAACAAATACAAAGACAACATTCAATAATGATAAATAACAACAAACAAGGAGGAAGAGACAGAGAAGCAATGGTGAGAAATTGCCTTGACTGCGGATAAATTATGGACACTTAAAATTGTCAGGTCCCTAAATGTTAGACATGTTTAAAATTTAGCCTTGGCTCTCAAATTTACAGGATGTGAATGTACTCAAAATATCACAGTGGGCCCAGAACAGAACAGGAAAGTGAGGATATCATGGAGTATTGATCTCAATCAAGTTTACTTAATGATAAATAAAAGAGTCTTTAAAAGAGAGAAAAAACTTATAGCTTTTGATGCACAAAAAAATCATTTCATGTGACCTTTCAAAATACGTTCTATTGTATGCCTTGTTATAGGATAATCCAACACACCACTTAAAGCAACAACACATCACCACTCATGCAAAAATTACAGAATATTATGAATATAATTTTTGGTACGTACAGACCTACCCTACGCAAGCAAAGGTATGGTTAATCGAACAATCACAGTAACAAACAGCATATATTGAACGTACAAGGACACTCCCAATAAATTAAATTATTTACAATTTCTTACTTTTCAATATGGCAACTAAAGGTTGAGCATGATTAAGGAAAAAGATTCAAAAAATAGTTCAACGGCAGCTTGCAGATACTCAGAAATGAAGCCAAAAAAAAACAATAATAGCAAACATAACAACAAGTCCGGGCATTATAATCCTTGAAGCAGCTGTTTGAGATGAGCAAGCTTGTAAATTACGCAGATCCTGAGACAAAATAGTGCGCTCCACATTACATTGAGAGAATCTTTCACGAAGCATAACTATTTCTTCTTCTAACTCTTCTACTTTATGGGTAAGCCTTTTACACTGCTCATTGCGCTCATCCAAAGCAGGCTGAAGAACTTTCTGATCCTGTTGCAATTTGGCAAGTTGACCCTCCAGGACAGCTAGACTTTCAGGACCATTTCTCACAAACTTTTCATCTTGTTGAAGTTTTGAAAGTTGTGCTTCTATTTGGGCCACAACATCAACACCATTGCGCAGTTGCTTTTCATTTTGCTGAGCATCCCATTGCAATTTTTTCAACACTTCAGAGTCCTCGGATTCTCTATTATTAACCTGTAGAATGAGAGACTCATAAATATAATTCAAACACAACTTTCAAGCTAAAATACACTGGCAGTCTTATTTGGCTTTTTATGGCCCCTTTTACGGCCATTTTTCACTTACGCCCAGTTAAAGGGGTGGTGTACTCCCTTAGAATGAATTAATCAAGTTGACGTTTTGGACACAAAGATATACTCTTGGGACCTACCCTATCCAACAATCAAGTCCCTATGTCACCTGGGACAAAATGGCAGGCCCTCCAAAAAGTGGATCGCTAAATAAGGCCGCCAGTGTATTTAAAATGAATAGTAGTAAGCTTACCTGAGAGTGGGAATCCTCTGTGTTGTCCCCGAGACGATCCATGACAGCCTGTACTTTTCTAAGTTCAGCATTTAGCTGTTCATTTTGCTTTTCATTCTCTCTCTCCTTCTCTCTCATTGAAGCTAACATTTCATTTTGCATTGCAATAGTGGCCTTGAGCCTGTGGATGGAATTAGTGTTATTACCAGCATTATCAAGCTCCTTTTTGGACATTTGATCCTCTTCACTGATTAGCTCTGTGTTGTCCAATCGCTCCTTCAATTCAACCTTTAATGTGTCACTGATTCGCTGCAGTATAAGATCCATTGTAACTCCACACTCCAACCCTGACAAATGTGTCTGCACTGCCTCCAACTGCTGCTGTGTGAGATCACCGTCAGCTTGCAGTCTTTCAAGCTTTGCTTGAAGAGCTCGCTCCGCTTTAATTTGCTCTTCTAGTAGAGATTGCAGTTGCTTTTTCTCTTCTTCCAATGCTTGCATGGATTCTTGATGCTGTTCTTCAGTACTGTTGAGTTTTACAGACTGTTGACTGTACTTTTGTGCAAGTTCTTTAAGGTCCTGCTGGCTCTTTGCTAGAAGCTGCTTTAGTCCATTACACTGCAACTCCACACTAGTTTTTGAGTCTTCCAGGTCCTGTAGTTTTTGAACAGCCTCCAGCTTCTCTTCAAGAACCTTTTGTAGGCCCTGTTTGGCAGTTCCCTGGTAATTGATTTTGTCTTCTTGTAGCTTGCGTAGCTCATCTCTGAGAATGTCTTCAGTGGCATTTTTGGCATACGTCTGCAGTTGACACTCTAGGATTTCTACACGTGATAGCAAACGGTCTTCGTCAATTAGCGCTTTCCAGCCAAGGTCACAACTCTTCCTAAGATCTTCAAGCAGTCGCTGCAGGGTGTGGATTTTCTTTTCTAATTGATTTTCCCTCTGCAGTGCTTCTTGAAGATAGCTATTAAGGGCATAGAGCTCTTCAAGTCCAACACTTTCCTGGGAATTGACTGTTGAGGGACTTGCTTTTGCTTCTTTGCCATCTGGCAAATACAAACGAAGAGTAGCAATAATGCAGCCATGAGTTACCTTCCCAGCATTCTCCATAACATCAACCCCAAACTGTACAATGTCCCCAGAACAGACCTCTCTCGGAGCTGACTCTTCCCCACCTTTGCCGAGTCTGTGGTTATTAACAAAAGTGCCATTGCTACTTTTAGTGTCTTGAAGGTAAAATTTGCCAGTATCATACCAAAGCAGGGCGTGGTTTCGTGACAAAACTTTACAGTCAAAAATTGCATTGTTGGCAGCAGGCTTTGCTCTTGCCACTGACCGTCCAATCTTAACAGGTTGATCAAGAATAAGATTGCGCTCCTGGAAGGGGTGAGAGTTGAAGCGGCAAGTGAGAACCCCACGACTTGCCATTTCGTTGCTTGATGTGAGGCAGGAAAAGGTTTCTGTCAAGGGGACAGCCAAATTCTTCCCCCAGCCATCATTCACCACCACCATCACTGCCAGTGGTTCACTTAGAACATCATGGTGCTACATGGCTCCATGGCTCCACAGAAAACGAGGCGCCAAGTGCAAAGCAAAACAAATAGTTTGCTACGGCCAGACGACGATACACCTCCAGTGCTATAACCAATCTCCACGTCCCACAAAAACAGCTGATGCTGTCGAGCGAGGGCTGCAACAAAGCAGAAGTACAATCAGACATCTCGGTCACTAACGAGAAGGGCATATCAATGAGTGAATGAATGAAAACGGCAGGCTTACGGAGACACGAAACGAGTAAAGCTACCAAAGAACAGCAGCAGAGCGAGTGAAAATACATAGAACATGTAACGTCAGAACAAAGTCACCAGAATGTTTTACAGAAGGCTTAGGGAATTTCCCCCTACCTTCCTCCTCGCCCTCCCCCACTACCTACCCCACTTCTGCTCCTCTCCTCCCCCATTCAAACGCAAATTAACTTACCGCATCTAGTTGACCGAAAAAAATAATAAAAGCACTTGAAAATAAATTGGAAAATTCATGGCAAGGAATAATTTTGACCCGGAATGTAAATTATATGTAGTTACGATTACACGTTGGTGCACTTGTATTATATCGATTTCTCTCGACTCTCTCGATACCTTTCTGCTGTAAGCAGCTGTAAGCGGGCAAGGGTTTTTTTCTGTCAATATTTTTCTCGATGCGGCCAATTTGTTGAAACGATGTTTATCGTGGGTTTGACTGGTGGTATTGCCAGTGGCAAATCTACCGTTTCAGCAGTTTTCAGGGAACATAGGATCCCAGTTGTGGATGCTGATGTTATCGCTCGCGAAGGTTAGCACTTTCTGGGTAATAAATGTACCCAAAGTATATACCACAATGTTTGCAGCAATTTATTGACAGTTTTGACAGTTTCTAAAGCCTAAACTTTCAGTTGTTATGATATTGTTTTTAACTTTGTTTTTTCTTTTAGTTGTGGAACCCGGCTCCTCAGCTTGGAAAAAAATCAAAGAAGAATTTGGAGATGATGTGCTTCTGCCTTCAGGTCACTTAAACCGGGAAAAATTGGGGGAGATCATCTTTGCTAACTCGGATAAACGTAAAAAGCTGAATGAATGGACACATCCGGAAATTCATCGCACTATAATGTTTGAAGTTCTTAAACATTTTTTGTCTGGTAATGGTTGTTATTGTACTTTTTAATCCCCTTTGCTGCTAATTACATTCACATATCATTAATATACTCTAATTTCTAGGGAACCGCTATGTCGTATTAGATCTACCATTACTCTTTGAAACTGGTGTCATGCTAAGCTACATAC
Organism: Megalurothrips usitatus; assembly: GCA_026979955.1. Taxonomy (NCBI): domain Eukaryota; kingdom Metazoa; phylum Arthropoda; class Insecta; order Thysanoptera; family Thripidae; genus Megalurothrips; species Megalurothrips usitatus. The sequence continues at coordinate 2,506,677 of CM049599.1, read as the reverse complement.
ACAAAACGATCTGTGTTACCTGGTAAGGGCAGAGTAGATGAAATATAATTCTTTTCTTAAGTTTCAATCAAATATATAGCCTGCAACCTCTTAACATTTCAGCACCCCAGAGCAACAGCTGGAGAGACTGATGAATCGAAATATGATGTCTAAAAGCCTGGCTGAACAGAGAATTGCTGCTCAAATGCCTCTAGAAAAAAAGTGTGAGATTGCACACTATGTGATAGACAATACAGGTGACATTGACAGTACTCGCAAACAAGCTAAACGTATTGTTGGCATTCTCAATGAATCTTGGGAACACTGGAGAATTCGTATGTACATTGCAGTCTTTGCTGTAATTGTATTCTCTCCTATACTGTATTGGTATTTTGTATCAATGTGACTGGAAATTTAATTGTTTTTAACAAAAAGGTTCTAGAGATTTTGTTCAGTTTGATCGAATTCCCATCGGACTTTATAATATTGACTAGCATTCCATACTTCTTTTATTTTAGGTTGTAGTAATTATCAGTATTTCTTAACTCAGTGTTTCTTGAATGTTACTTTTTTTTTCTACATTCTATGATTGTACTGAAGATAAAATAGTTATAAGAAGACTGTCAGTTTACAGGTATTTCCAAACTGTTGAGAAGGAAAACTAAATGTTGGAAATTGAATAGAAATATTCTCATTTAATTGTTTGACCCCACCATTTTGAAGAAACAGAAGTCCAGTCAAAATATACAAATCTGCTGACAGACGCCGCTGATTACCTGTTAATAGGCCTAAGAGACACGTAGTTTATCTGTGCAGAAGGAAAGGCAAATAAGTAATTTAAAAAAATTAAGTTGAAGATGATCTTTGTTGGCCTACCGGTGGGCAAAGCAAATTTGTACTACAGAAATAGATGTATAAACCTACACAGTAAATTATAAATAACTTAACACATTTTTAGTACAAATGTTGACCGTCAATGGAAATACCTATTTACAATTACATTGAACTCACCAAGAAAAATAAAATACAATATGAGACAATGTTGTAAGAGGGGTACTGAACAGCACATCAGTAATTCATCTTATTTACAAAACAAGTATTTAAAAATATAACTGTACAACAATTATAAGAGAGATCAAAGTGAAGCTTCAAAATGTCACGACCCTATGGAAGCACAGTGGGTATGCAATGAAATAGTGTCTTCTGCAATCCTAGAAAGATAAATTGTAAAGGACTTCTTCACATACCACCACACACTCATCTAAAGAGAAAGCAGAAGAGAGGCAGAACTACTAAACATACCCAAAGTACAAAAATATAATGTGTACAGCTACTTAAATCAGTGAGACAGGCTGGTTTGCAAGACTGGTATAGGGTAGGTTACAGTAGTTCCTGCGGTGATCGCCAAGGGTAGGCTCTGAGGACATGCAGTGGCAGCATTGGGGGGCTGAGCTCCCTGTGGGGGTGGGGCCCCTGCTGTCAGAGTTGGAGGAGGTGGACCTGACACACCAATTGTCTGAGGACCTGATACGCCAATTGTCTGTTGCGCCATTGTGACAATGGGTGGTTGCATTGACACTGGTGCCATGGACACTGTGGCAATAGATACGGGAGTGCCTGCCACTGCAGCAATTGACACTGGAACAGTAGCAACACTTGCAGCAACAGTTCTCAAAGTTCCAGTGGCAACCATCATCTGTGGAGGAGCAGGGGTTTGCGCAGATGTTATCTGAGCTGGTAGCGGTGGTCCCGCATTGGTTATGGTGACGGCAGGTACAGTGAGTGCAGCAAGACTTGTTGTAGTGCGCTTTGAACCAATACGTAATTGGGCATTTTGGTCAAGGAGAAATTCGTTGGTTACAGTCAAATCTGAAACCTGAAGAGGAAAAGAGGAATAAAAAGGACTTCATATTGCCAAACAAATTATTTGAACCTTCTTTCTTACCTGCTTTTTCAGCTCTTCCAATCGCCTCCTAAGGACCACATTTTCTTCCTCCAGCATGAGAGACCTTGCTTCAGCTGGTGTCAGAAGGCGGTGGTGGGGGGCAGTAGGGACTGCCGGGTGCAACCCATATGGTGGAGATGGCTGGGATGCTTGTGGTGGTGGGGCATGAGTGTGTAGAACCACCATGCCCGGTGGGACATGGGTCTCGGTTGAGGTCTCAGGAACATTTGGAGGTCGTGTGTAAGGGTGATGGCGGTGATTTGGATGAGGAATATTCGTGGCTGGAGCAGGTTGATTTGTGATTGTCGTCGTATAATGAAATCTTTTCTGATCTTGACTTCCATCAGTTAGTTGAGCACCATGGCTAAATTGCACCTGAGAATAAATGAAAAAAATAATTGAAAAAACTCAGCTATAACAATAACAATAAGTTTAAACGCATTGTTTTGATACAGGTTGAAATGTGCCTGTGCTTGCAAGTACTTTTACCATTGCAATTGATGGGTGCTGATGTTGTAGCTGTGGTTGCAGAGGGGCCTGCTGTTGAAGTGGAGGTTGTTGAATTTGGGGTTGAGGGTGAAGCTGTGTCTGCATTGGTGGTTGCATTTCATTTACTGGTTGGTGAGGTGGAGATTGGGAGCAGTAACCAAGTTCACGTTCAAACTCTCGTTTAGTAAGATGACGAAACTTGCACTGAACCCCTCTTCGACACTCTCCTTTCAAATAATCTTTACAGGCTGGTGGTTCTCCAGCACGGGGAGTGAACTCCAAAGCCCCTTTGCTGTTTTAATTTCGGTGAGTTGAGACAAAAAATTAGCTCTGAACCTAATGACTACAGCATTTTTTAAAAAATGTACCCCGGCTGCATAATTACCTGAGAGCACTGTCGATGACATGTTCTGGGAGCTTTCCTCGTGACTTAAAATACTGCTCCTCTTCAACTGTGCAATGCACAAATTTGCAATCATCTCTTTTACACACTTGCCCATTTTGATAGTCATGACAAAACAGGAATGTGGTGCGGCCAGTGTTATTTGTGGCTCCTGCACCATTTGTATCATCATCTGGGTGGAGATACCGGCACCTTTTCTTTCCTCTTCGGCATACATTGCGCAAAAAGTCTCTACAGACCTGTTAAAAGAAAATTTCAAAGATCAACAGCACAGTTTAAAGTCTGAAATTGATACAAGTGAAAGATAAAGGTATTTACCTTGGTTTCACCTATGTCATGTACCGACTCATTCTCTGCAGGCATCTCATTAACTCTGACTACACACAACATTTAAAAGCCGCTCCTGTTACTTTGTTCACACATTTCTGGCACGGGCTATGTTTTGAAGCCAGATAAGCAAGGGCCATTTCCCTTGCCTTTATACTTTTTCTTTTACTTCTATGAAATAAAATTATGAAACAGAAAAAGGAAAATTCATCAGACTGACAGCTTAAAATGGAAACCCCAATTTTGATTCATGGCCAAATCACACCCCAATAAGTCAATATCGAGGAACAGGTCCACATGCCAACGATCAATGTCGACAGTTTGTTCTAAATAATTACGTAAAATTCCACACGCGGATAAGACTGAAAAGGTCTTGAAACTGAATGAACGAACAAAAAGGAAAAATCAGATCCACGGTTGAGGAAAACAACATAACCCCAGCGGATGCAAACGGCAGCGTAATTTCGTAGTACCTTGTTTCTGTTGCACAGTCAATTGACACAACATTGACGCACGTTCAATGCATCAAGAACGATCGGAAATTAATGACGACTAAGCTGTCTGCGAGAGAGAAAAATCGCGGAAGTTAACGCTGAATCAAAACACAAAACTCTCTCTCTCTAGGGAGACATCTACCCTCTACACCCACCGCTTGTCATTTCTTTCCCAAACACCATAGTATGAGAACAACTGCGGTCATTTGGCATCAGACACTAGGCATCGCCTGCTGAAGTCAAGCACCTCTGTTGGGGTGTGTTGTTAATTGTACCCTCGGGAGTTGCTTTTCTCACAAGTCTTTAGCAAGTATGCGCGAGTCGTAGCATCAGGGCTCAGTTTTCGCCTTCGTCAGTCTTTCAGGTCGACCTGATTTCTGTCAAAATGGCCATTAATTTGGACAAGCACAAGGAGTCAATGCTCGCTGCATGGAGTGAAGTCGTGGATGACAAGTGCCCAACTAACTGGTAAGATATCGCATGTTTTCCGTGAGTTTTGTCGGAAGAAAGACTATAGTTGCGGAAACTGACTTCTCAGTACTTTGTAGTTGCTGTCGCATTCTCTACAAATGTCGCTAGTCAGTGTTAAATGGTAGTTAATGCGTGGCCGGTCACTCCCCTTTCCCGTTCCTCCCCTCGGACCCCACCTGTCAGATGTGGTTTCTCCCTAATCTTGACTTAAAAGTCTTGCTCTAATGCGTTTCTTTTGTTCTCAGGGCTCTGTATGGATATGAAGGACAGACAAATTGCCTCAAAGTATATGGCAAAGGAGGTAATCATCTTTGTTTTCCTTGAAGTAAGACGGGTAATTAACCAAACTTCATACCAATCTTGAAACCTTTTTTTGATTCACTCACTTCAGATGGTGGTCTATCGGAAATGGCAGAAGATCTGAACAGCGGAAGTATTATGTATGCATTCTGCCAGGTACAGGATCCTAAAACAAGTTTAGACAAGTATGTTCTCATAAATTGGGTAAGTTCCACACTCCTCAGCTTTTCTCGACATGTTTTGTAAGCAAACCTCAGTACGACCTTGTTGTTCCAGCAGATGGTTTTGTTTGAAAAGGAAATTGGTTTTGTTGCAGCAAGGTGAAGGTGCACCTGTGGTCCGGAAAGGAATGTGTGCAAACCACATTCGAACTGTTTGTGACTTCCTAAAGTGCATCCATGTTACTATAAATGCTCGCACTGAGGAAGATGTTGATCCTAAACTGGTCATGGACAAAGTGTGCAAGTCAACTGGCTCTGCATACAATTTCAAAGAACGTTCTAATCTGACCAACTCCAACAACAATGGACCAGTGGTAATCCTCTTATTCACAATTTTATGTTGAGTAAAAGCTGCTTAAGCTATATTTATCATTAAAATTTTGGAACAGGGTACAGTGTACCAGCGAGTCAATCCAGGCCAAGAAATCAACTCAAAAGAAAGGGATCGCTTTTGGGAACGTGAAGAACAGGAAGAAAAAACTCGCCAAGAAGCAGAGCGTAAACGCCGGGATGAAGAACGAAGGAAGCAGGAAGAGGAACTTCGCCGTAGAGAGGTCATTATTCCAATTCCATCCCTCGTAATCTATTTAGGTTATAAATTCTACTTCTTTTCAAATGCATCTTCTATGACAGGTTGCAGAAGCAGCTGAGCGTGAAAAACGTGAGTCTGAAATGAATGCTAAGAAAGAAGCGTCTCGGGGTGTTGAAAAACCGACTCGTGTTGAACAAACCAACATGGATAATGAGCTGAATGACAGAGAAAAGGAGGAAAGGGAACGGAGGGAAAGAAGTGAAGTTTTGAGAAGGCAGCGAAGTGAGGCAAGTTGTTTTGTGTTGGTGTGTTGTTTTGTGTTGGTGTGTTGTGGTACTTATATAATCTTAAATTTTAGGAGGCACAGTCACTCATTGCTAAACGCACTATAAATGCAAGAGCAATATTTGAGCAAAATACTGCTGCTGGGCAACTAAGCAATTATGGTCGCCGAGCCTCATTTCAACCCTCTGATACAACCACAGGTACGTTTTTTATTTTTCTATCTTCATATTATTTTAACTGTGCAAATTTATCCTAACTTCAAACTCTATTACACACAGTTAAAAATGGGATCACCAGCCCTGAGGCTGTCACTCCAACTCAGAATCTGAGTAGAAAGTCATCTTTACCCTCATGGCCGCCCTTGCAAACATCAGTTCCTTCTGAACCTACTCAGGAGTCTATATTGGAAACTCCTCCTGGAAATGAAACAGCCCTTGAAGTTCAGGAAGTATGTGATATGAATTCAGAGATTTGTAACTTTGTTGCTGTTGTCGGCCATTTCCTGACTCATTGATTTTCTCCATTTTAGAAATTTGTGGATGATGTTGTCCCTCCTCATAAAAATAATCTTAATTTGGAATGTAAGTACCTCTAGCCCTGTACACATTAATTATTAAAACAAAATTTTCACCATGTTGCTTGTTGTAAACTTTTTATTTTGAATTTGTAGCTGAGGACTCACAAACTGGCACCATTGTGAGAAAATCACACAAGAAGAGCACAGATGTACCTGAAGAAAAACCAGAAGTGAAGATCACTCAGCAGCCCATTCCCCAACCTATATCGCAGCCTTCTCCTCAGCCTGTAGTTCAACCCACCATAGTTTCTGAACCAGACCCAGTCTTCACTAATGGATCTTCAGCACTGGATGAAGATGACGACGATGAAGATGGAGATTTGGGTCTAAAGGCCCGAGCTCTCTACGATTATCAAGCAGGTAGGTGAAACCTCAAGGTGTTGCAGTTAGCTACCTTTCCCTCTTCAGTTGAACTAATCTGAGCTTCTATTTTTAAATTTATTGTTGCAGCTGACAACACAGAAATTACCTTCTACCCTGGAGACATCATCACACACATTGAACAGATTGATGAGGGTTGGTGGCAAGGCTTTTCCCCTGATGGTACATTTGGGTTATTCCCTGCCAACTATGTTGAACTGCTGGATTAGTTCAAGGTAAGCTGTGGGTTGTAGTTTAAACGACTGGCATGTCACCATGATTTCACTGTCCCTATATGTCTTCCTTATAAGTGTTGATTGGGGTTATATGCTACTCAAATGTTTTCTGAAACAGAATGTTAAAATGTGTGATCAAAACTTAGTGTTCAGAAAGGTAACTTCAAAAAGCACACTCTTATAGCTATGTACTCTATTTACATCTTTTAAATCCCACATCCCCTCCTGAATGTATTTTTCAGTATTTTATTTATTGAATGATGCCCTCTCATGAAGATTTAATAATCGGTGATGAATGTAAGTTAACAATATTATGTAGAATTTTACGTAACAAGACGCTAAGACAAATTAAGCAGCTAAACACTCCACATCATTTAGTCATTTGCGCTTTGCGTCCTTCCTATAGGGATATAGTAGTTTATTGCTCACTTTTAACTTATTCTGTGTTATTTATTAGCTTAGGAAAGGGATTATTGTGTAAATATGTTTAACCTCATCCATCACATTTAGCAGCTATGCAATTAACAAAGGTACATTTTTTATCTTTGACACCTAGAACAGGAAGTTTTACAGAAGTTTTGGTCTGAATGAAAGAAACAACGAGTTAGGGATTGGGTGTGCGGGGTGATTTTTGCAGTATCTGTCGTGCTTAATTAATAAGCATGCACAGTTGGCACCCAGTGTAGTGCTTTGACATTGAACACTTGGGGTCAGAGACACTCCATGTGGCCTCTAGAATACCTATATGCTACAAAAATCATTCACTTTAAGAGTCAACCTTTTAGAGTTTTTTAAGAAAATGTTCTCTCTCCATATCTTGATGTGACAAAATTTTATTATACATTTCTGAATGAGGCAGCATGTTAGCAAAATACCTGTAAATACAAATATGAAAAAGCTTTTTTAATCACCTTTTTTTCAGTAGTGATGTTTTAGTATTAACTATATGATTTCAATATATTCCAATTAAATTTATGTGTATCTTGTTACATTCGGTGTATGAAATGTTTTTAAAGTGCCATCCTGTCATGTGAAGGAAGCTAACAATAGAAAGATCAGTTGTTTTAGAAACCATCCTGGTACCAGTTATTAGGTGCTGGTATCAAATGTAATGTGCTGGGTATCACAGTTTATGGAAAGAGAAAAAAGAAACTTCCCTAGAAAATCTTAAGTGATATTTCAGCTACAAGTTTTGTAGATTGGCCAAATGATTGACTTAATTTTTCTCTATCTTATTTGTCACAAATTTTTGATTGACTTAATTTTTCTCTATCTTGTTTGTCACAAATTTTTGCCTTATATCTTATTGTTTGTCTTTGGTCATCAGATTAAGATTTAGCATAGCATTAACGGTGAAAGAAAATCCTTCTGTTCAGGTCCAAGTGCATGTGCTTTGAGGCATTCTTGTTTGTAAAGAATCTTTTCTTACCTTTGGCCTAGTTCTTGACTTTCAACTGTCGAAAAATTTATGGCATTCTTTAATACACAACAGTTTACATTTGTTTTTATCAAATTATACATTTATTATAAGTTGTTGTTAATAATAAACATATTTGTTATTGAAACACCTTACAATTCTTTTCACCACTGTAGCAAAACCTTCTCCTGGGTGAGTCCTTCAGGAAAGAGGCTCGATTCGAGAGCCTTGCGGCGCGTGCAGCACCGACCTGCTCCGACGTGCACCGACGCCACCGGGGGAAGTCTCTTGCTTCCGTTGCCATGGTGACGTCAGTTGGCCCCGCCTGGCCCCGCCTGCTGCCACCGAACTGTTCCGCACATGTTACACCTTCATGGTCATTGATGCTGGGCTGCATTGTCTTTGTATTGTTTTCCGCCATCGCTCTTTGTGTGTGTGTGTCTGCTGTCGGAAAAGATCCCAATTCTTTTGTTATCAAAAGTTATATTCAGAAAAGGAAAGGGGCACAAGTAGGGTCTAATTCCTTCATGAACTGAATGAAGCATGAATCCGGGAACTGGAACAAATGGTGCTGGACCATCTTCTCAGCAAGAAAGACAGAAAGAGGGAACTAAACGGCTCACAACATTCACCCCCGACAAATATGTCAGGTATTAGTGTACTGAAATGCCAAATGTGGAGTGATTTCATTTTACACGTTCTTTATTTCCATAATTATTGTACAATTCATGTTCTAGGGGTCCAGACACAATTCCATTCCACATTCCTCACAAAAGACTGCTTAATTCCCTTGAGATTAAAAAGAATGAAGCTGAACCTTTGGTAAGTTTCACATTTCCTCCAAAACTGGGCTTAAAATAAAAGTCAAAGCCAAGCATCTCTGTAGTTCCTACACCCTGTGAACTACAACTGACACTTCATGTACAGCTTCAGAAACCAAGCAAACTCAAACTTAAACATTTTATCACAATGCCCATTATTTGTTCAGTAATGAATTCTATAAGAAGACTTGTTACAGCCTGGTTACACCACTCACCAAAAGAAGAGAAGGAGAAACCTAGCTGCTCCAGAGTATCCATTTTTGCCAAGAGAGATGTTTGTTGCTTCTGTAACTAATGGATGTAAGCTGCTTTTTGGTCAGGGCTTTTGCCTGGGACTTTAATTTAATTTAACTTTCTGTTTACTCTTTACTGGTCTGAAAGTTATTGTGTCCATTGCTAGTCAAAACAGGTGGTGCATCTAAATCTCTGATTCAGGAGTCTGTGTTTAATCACAAAGATATAATTCAGGTCTTGCGAAATGACCCACGGGTGGGATTTTATTACATGGTTTATGCTGTGCCTCGAAACCATCAACTCTTTTCTCCCTACAATCTCAAGTTGGTTTCCATGCAGATTTTGTTGAAAATCCAGTGGTAAGAGGTATTAGCAATTTTAATTCTCTCTCTCTCTCTCTGTCTCTCTCTGTTTTCCTAGAATTGTTGACTATGCACATGTTGACAAAGACTGTTTCATGACAATCAGTGCTCATGGGGTGACACAATATTTTCCCAATGAGATGATTTTTACTCCACTGGATAAGTGGGAAAGAGAATATGATGACTATTGCCGTATTAGTGAGGTGAGGAGAAGCGAATTACTTACTGCATCCCTTAAACTTCAAGTGTGCTAAAGGCATTTCTTAATTTCTGGGCAGATCAAACTTTTCTCCAAATTTCGACTGTGGAAAGCATTTTTTATATGGAGGAAAAGAATCACTCAGGCCAAGTACAGAGAAGCTCAAGAGTCAATCAGTAAAAATCTTTTTATACTCAATACTGTCCTCCAGGAGGCATTGTTGAAAATGAGAGAGATGTGCCTTAAGTTATTGGATATCAACTTTTTTGACTCCTCACATATGCATCTAAATTCACTTTTTTATTTTCTTGAGAATCAGATGTACAAAAAGGAGAATATACAGGCCGAACTCAAAGAGTATCGGTCTCTATTCAAAGAAATAATAAACACAGCTTGCCGTAGAGCCTTGTTGGAAGAAGGTTTTACTCCTCATGATAGTAACATGCGTCTCTCGAGGGTGCAATTACGTTAGTTGATAGTTCTACCTAAACTCATGTATAGTTAATCAGTCAGTGTGACAGGCTGGTTATAGATATTTTCCTTTGTTTCCAGTCCCAGGACAGAGGTTACCTCCTATCAAGGATGGTAAGATTAAAATGTCGTACACTGAACAAGCCAAGAAACGAAGATTTTGCACCCGTTTGACCTGGTAATAATTTGTCCAACTGCTTTGAATGTACACTATCAGACCTACACTAAATACTGAGAAATTTCAGCTTCATTCATCTTGTGGACTTCCTAATAACGGACTCTTTCCACATCATAATCAGAAACTCACAAACAGCATTTGTGAGGGCCTTGAACAAATATATGACATTTACACCTCCTTATGATTTGTTGTGTGAAAGTGACACATCTGCCGTTTTGGAAGAGTCTCGCCCACTAGACGCTCCACAAGTAAGACCTTAGATACACAACATAATTATAACATTCGGTTTTGCTAAAAATTGCTAAGCTTTTCTTCTGTAATCAATGCAAAGGCAATTTCTAATATAGCAAATAAGCCAACTTTGAAATTAATTTAACAGACTCCACTTTTCACAACCGATATTGTGTGTGAACCTCAAGCTTTACTGCTGGATCCCTCGGCAGATGTGTTTCAAGCCATGTTCAACCAATTGATTGATTTGTGGACCGATGCTTTAGTGTCTATACCAACATTTCTTCCAGATCCTTTTTTTATCCCATTTGCGGAGTAAGATGTCCTACCATATTCTAATTTCATTTCACCTCAATTTTAAGTTCTTTTCTACCCATTGTGTATTTGTGTTCATTCCCATTCAGACCAGAGATTAATGGAAAGATGGAAGCCAGAGATTGTGGGAACGGCTGTAACTTAAGGTTCTGTCTGGATATTGATGAAGTTGTCAAACATACCAAGCACGAGTGTCTTAGTCTTCTTATGAAGGCTTTTCAGGCTGCAGATATGTACATTCAACGGTTTCAATTTATTAGACAATTCTACACTGAAAATCTCGCAATTTTACCCGAAAGTCTTGCAGAAAACCATTGTATGTTTCATATAATTCTTTTGTAGTTATTTGTCATTATTATTAATACGCATTTTCACAAAAATTACGATTATGTTCTAGTATTGGAGGTATTTAGGAAGCATCTATCAGAATTTGCTAGGCAAGAGGATGAGATCGAGAAAGCAGTAGAATCACAATCACTGGGGCTTCTCTTTATAAAGATGAATAGACTGAAAGAGGAGGTCCAGCCGACTTACCAAAATCTTCGTGAGATTATTGAACAAGTTATGCCACGGTACCGTTATATAGTTGCCTTAGTGAATAACTGTGACACTATTGAAGCTTGGTTGAACTTGAACTGAATTTGCTGTTTTTACAGTATTGGTCACGAGAAGGTTATAAATCTCCTGAAGGAAGTTGAAGAGAAACAACTGTATGTAGACAAGGATCCTATACTAACCAAAGAGTTTGTTGACTACCTTGTGTTCCTAGAAAGCATTTCAGAACGTGTAAGTGAAAGATGAAATCTTGAATATCTATTTGTATTCAGCATGCATCCATTCCTACTGATTATCTATTTCTCAAAGGTTGAAGAAATGGAAGCAGCCTTGGACTATTGCAAAGAGTTATATGATCTATGTGATGAGTATGGTGTGCTTGTATCGGAACAGGACAGTGAAGAGTATTATGTAAATCCTGCTCTCCTTTCTATGCTTCTTAAGAGTCTACCGAGCGTTTTGTTTTTCTCACATTACATTATTTTGCTCTAGAGATTTGGAGAGGAGCTTGGGATTTTACGCAGAACTGTTGAAAGAAAATTGGCTGACAAACTTAATTTAGTCAGTAAATTTGTTGCTCAGTGTCAGTTGGACATAAATGTGTTGTTGGATGACATTATGAAAACTCGTGAAATGGTTATGGTTAGTATGTAGGGTACTTCTGAAATTAAAGGAAAACAATATTCTGAGTGGAAATGATCACAGAATGAACCTTCCATCTTCTTGTAGGATAAAAAATTTGTTGATTCTTGTGCAAATCGGGAAGAAATTCGTCTTGCACTTGAAGAAGTCACCGAAAAAGTCAATGAGTATCAAGAAAGGGCTGCTGAAATTAAAGGATATCAGAAGTCATTCAGGGTATTTATATTATCTTCCTCACCTTTTGCATTTGCCTCAGCAAACCAACATGAATTGATTGGTTACTTGAATCCTGCACTTTATTAGGTGGAAGTTACACGCTTTGAAGTATTGGATGAAGTTACTAATGAACTGCGTATCCGACAATTATTGTGGGACAGTTTAGAGGAATGGGAGAAGTCATTAAATTTGTGGATGTCATCTGACTTCTTAACTTTTGATATTGAAGAAATGCTGCAGTCTACCAGTAAAAATCTTAAAAATGTGCAGCAGATGGAGAAACTGCTTCCAGAAAATCTGATTGTACCTGAGTTCAAAAACAAGGTTCAGGACATCAAGGAAAAAGTAAAGGAAGTTCTAAATCAAAATTTGTCAGTAGAAGTGAAATGTACCTAAGTAATGCCCTTTTTGTACACAGCTACCAACCATCACAAGTTTACGAAATCCAAATTTGCGAGCTCGGCACTGGACAAATATTGAGCAGATGATGAACATACGAATTTCACCAGATGAACCAGTTTCACTTCAGAGTCTCTTGGATAAAGGTCTCATGAATTTTACTGAACAACTCAATGACATTGCAGCTCAGGCAAGTTCTGAGGCGGCGCTCGAGAGTCTTTTAAGGAAGGTAGAAGATGCCTGGCAGGAAGCCGAACTAATTTTGCTAAATCACCGTGATCAGAAGGATGTTTTTATACTTGGTGGTCTTGAAGATATTTTTACTTTACTAGAAGAAAGTATGATCAATATTAATACCATATTGAGCTCTCGTCATGTTGGGCCTATTAAAAGCAGAGTTGAAGACTGGCTAGATCAATTGCAACTGTTCTCAAAAACTCTAGAGGAATGGATCCAATGTCAACAAAGTTGGCTTTACCTGGAGAGTATATTTTCTGCTCCAGATATACAACGTCAGTTGCCAGCAGAAGCAAAAATGTTCATGACTGTTGATAAGTCATGGAAAGATATCATGCGCCGAACTGCGAAAACTCCTATTGCGATGCCAGCTTGTACATATCCGGGGCTATATGAAACATTTGTCAATAACAATGCTCTTCTTGATCAAGTCATGAAATGCCTAGAGGCATATCTAGAATCAAAACGAGTTGTTTTCCCAAGGTTTTACTTTCTATCAAATGATGAATTGATAGAAATATTAGCTCAGGTATTTATTTTCGTATGCTTTCTTGCATATTGGATTTGGTTTTTATTTTATCTTGCTCCTTTTCACATTTGTAGACTAGAAATCCTCACGCAGTACAGCCTCATCTGCGAAAGTGTTTTGATGCAATTACTCGATTAGAATTTGGAAAAGGTGTACCTGGAATGGTGGAAGGGGAAGAACGTGACAAATTATCATCAGATATAGTTGCCATGATTTCCCCAGAAGGTGAAAGAGTTCTTTTAACCAAGGTGGGTAGTTACGTTTCCAGGAACTGTGGTGTTTTGTGTTTCTTTTATATTTTTTTTTTTGTAGGGCCTTAAAGCTAGAGGCAATGTGGAAGACTGGTTAACAAAAGTTGAAGAGTCGATGTTCACTTCCCTTAGACGTATTATGAAGGCAGCTCTAACAACATATCATAATTCAAGCATGGACGTTTGGGTTCTAAGCCAACCTTCGCAGGTAGAACCATCCTGCAGTTATCTTTATGATTCCATGTTCTTTAATTTTGGATACAATTTCTTTCTTCTCTAAGCAGATTGTTCTTACAATTTCACAAATAATGTGGGCACAAGTAGTAGAAAAGATACTTGAAAAAAAATCCACAGCGCACAATGAGATGAAGGCGTTTGAAAAGAAAAATTTTTCTGTGAGTAGCTCAACTGATGCTTGAACCGTGGTCACAGTAATTACCGACCAACAGCTCTCCTAATAATCTGATGAGAATCCCTTTTCATTTTTATTTTTAGGATCTGAATGTCCTTGCTGGAATGGTTCAGGGGAATCTCACAAAACTGAATCGTGCTGTCCTCTGTGCACTCATAACTATAAATGTTCATGCTAGAGACAATATCTCAGCTCTTGTGAAAAGTCAGGTTGTGGAAAGGTAAAGTAATTTTATGTCTGAAATAGTTTCTCTTTTACTACAGCAATCCTAATGTAAACAACAACTCTTTGTTCAGGTCAAATTTTGAATGGCTGAAGCAACTTCGATATTATTGGGATGAAGACACTGATAACTGTGTTGTGCGGATGTCCTTGTCTTGTCATGTATATGGATATGAGTACCTTGGAGCATCTCCAAGACTTGTTATCACTCCTTTGACGGATCGTTGCTATCTCTGTCTGATGGGAGCACTCCAATTAGATTTGGGTTTGTATTTCCATTACAATTTTTTAAATTTTAATGATTTTGTTTTGGGTTTTGCTAACATAATTTAAAGGAAAATTTCAGGTGGAGCGCCTGCAGGTCCAGCAGGGACTGGAAAAACAGAGACAACCAAAGATCTTTCTAAGGCTTTGGCAATTCAGTGTGTTGTATTCAACTGTTCAGAGGGCCTTGATTACAAAGTAGGAAGCTTCAACAAAGAAACATATTTAATTTGTACTAATTAATATGTACTGATAAATGAAATTTTATTTTCAGATGATGGGCAGATTCTTTTCAGGCCTTGCTCAGTCCGGAGCTTGGTGCTGTTTTGATGAGTTCAATAGAATTGATATCGAAGTGCTCTCTGTTATTGCCCAACAAATAATCACAATACGCAATGCAAAGGCAGCTAAACTTGCTCGGTGAGATGCAACTGGCACTGAATCTTTATTATTATTATCTTCATTCAACCGCAAGTCGCATTTATACCTGATCAACAGGATCACAAATGGAGCACAAATATTAATATGGATATAACACTCTTCCTTCAGCTGATTATACAACTAACATTATGTTTTTGGTTCAACCTTTACTGAATTGTTTTCCTTTCTATTACTAGTTCTGTCTTTTGAATACTGTCTTGTTTTATTTTCCAGTTTTATGTTTGAAGGCCGTGAAATCAAACTCGTCCACCAATGTGCTGCATTTATAACTATGAATCCAGGGTATGCTGGACGCACTGAATTGCCAGATAACCTGAAAGCCTTGTTTCGGCCAATTTCTATGATGGTCCCTGACTATGGTAAGATGATTATTTTTTAGTATGCCTTCTTAAATATAATTTAAGTGTTTCATATGTCAAATTTTGTAATCCCTCAATTAGGCTTAATCGCAGAAGTTATCCTATACTCGGAGGGCTTTGAATCTTCTAAAATATTGTCTAAGAAAATGGTCCAGTTATACAAGCTATGCAGTGAACAACTCTCTCAACAGGACCACTATGACTTTGGCATGAGGTAATGGACATAAAGCCCCTTAATTTTGTGCTACTGTCCTTTTTCCCACAGTTAATTTTTGCATCTCTGTCCCAGGGCTGTGAAGAGTGTTTTAGTCATGGCTGGTTCTTTAAAGAGAGCTAATCCCAATTTGAATGAAAACATTGTTTTAATTCGAGCTCTGCGTGACTCCAATCTTCCCAAATTTTTGGCAGATGATGCTATTCTTTTCCAGGTTTGTTCAAAGTTTGCAAAATTTTATCAATGTAAAACAGGTAGAAGGTGCATTGTACAAGCTTCAATTTTGTATTTATGTATTTTCAGGGCATTTTAAAAGACCTTTTCCCAGGGGTTGATATTCCTCAACAAGATTATGGTCATTTGCAAGATGCTATTGTTTCAGTCATGTTAGCAAACAACTTGCAGCCAGTAGAGTCAATGGTCACAAAGATAATACAGCTCTATGAGACATGCAATGTTCGTCATGGTGTCATGCTTGTCGGTCCAACAGGTGGAGGAAAATCAACTGTGCTGCGGGTATTTATCAATTGAAGGAATGAGATTTGTGTAATAGATTATGAAAGAAAAATTAAGTCTTTATGTCTTTCATCCGAAGTCTTTGGGGGATGCCCTTGGTGAGCTGCATAAGAGGGGAATTAATGATCCACAGTTTTTTCCTGTCCATTATTATATTATGAATCCTAAGTCCATCACTATGGGGGAACTCTATGGTGAGGTAAATCCGCTGACAATGGAATGGCGAGATGGTCTACTAGGCATAAGTGTGAGAAAAGCTGTTCAAGTAAGTGGAATAAAAGCACAGACTTTGAGCTTCTTTTGAAATTATAAAATAAATTGAAAATGTGACTTAAATTGTTTTCCCACTCCCCTTGCCCCCAGAGTACCAATGAGGATCATCAGTGGGTTGTTTGTGATGGTCCTGTTGACGCTGTTTGGATTGAGAACATGAACACAGTGTTGGATGATAACAAAATGCTCTGTTTAGCCAATTCAGAGCGAATCAAACTTACTCCCTATGTAACAATGATGTTTGAAGTGCAAGATTTGGCTCAAGCCTCGCCAGCAACTGTCAGCAGATGTGGCAAGTGCCTCTTTAAAAATTAAATATTTACCTCTTGTGACCTATTTAAAATTAGGTATTGCATTGCAAATAAACCAATTTCAGGTATGGTCTATGTTGATTCCAATGATTTGAAATGGATGCCATACGTGCAGTCATGGTTGAGCAAGCTAAGCAACATTCAAGATGACCTGAAGGACTATATACTTGGTCTTTTCAATTGTACTGTAGATCATGTTCTCAACCATATTACAAAGCATTGTGATCAAGGCATATACCAGGTAAGTATCTCTGTAGTCAATATGTTTTTCATTCTGAAGTACTTTACCAAAAATACATTAAATATTTCAGGCAGACATGGGCAAAGTTCAAGCACTCTGTTCTTTTTATGAAGCATTGATTTCGGAGCCTGGAGCCATGGATATGACAGCAACTGATAAACTGCGCCTGAAAAACTTCCTATGTCAGGCTTTTATATTTTCAACTGTATGGGGTCTTGGTGGTAATGTAACAGAGTCTGGAAGGGACAGTGTAGACATATGTATCAGAGAAATATTTGATGATCACCCAGATGCCAGGTAAACTTCTAAATTCATTTCTGTTCTTTTAGTCCTAAAATTTATTTTTGTTGATTGACAGCCTAGAAAATTATTGTAACTTTTGTTTGAAGCAATAAATTTGTTGTTCTGCAGATTACCTACCTCAGGAGATGTATGGGGATTATACATTAATATGTCTGCACGCCGAATGGAACCATGGACCAAAGTTATGCCTTCATTTCATTTTGATGCACAGATACCATTTTTTGATTTGCTTGTGCCTACACAAGATACTGTTTGTTTTACTTATTTGATAGAAAAAATGATGAGAGTGAATAAGCCTGTTCTTTACATTGGAGGGACAGGTACACATAGATGTCCTTACTATTTGTTTAAAAAACAAAACTGCAGCTCAAGAATAAAATGTTTGCATTTTCTCATAGGTGTAGGAAAATCCGTCATTGCAAAATCAGCTCTGAACAATTTATCATTGACTGATGCCTATGTTCCTGTAACATTAAACTTCTCTGCTCAAACGAGCAGTAGCAGAACCCAGGAAATCCTAGAAATGCGATTGGAAAAAAGAAAGAAAACTCTACTTGGGGCACCTATGGGAAAGAAAGTTATAGTATTCATTGATGATGTAAATATGCCTAAACTAGAAGTGTATGGTGCGCAGCCACCTATCGAGTTGTTAAGGTGTGCAAATGTTCTTGTAACTAAAGCCGTTTTTGTTGTCCCTTTCTAATTTTTTCTTATTTTCAGACAATTTTTGGATTTTCATGGTCTCTATGACCGTGAAAAACTTTTCTGGAAAGAAATAAAAGACGTTATCATCACTGCTGCTTGTGCTCCACCAGGAGGAGGCCGTAACCCTTTAACTCCACGATTTGTTCGTCATTTCAGTTTGCTGCTTATACCTAAGCCGAGTGAAATTTCTCTTAAAGTTATTTTCAAGGTAGACAAAACGTTCTGAATGTTGAGTACCAGTCGTGCTTGGTTTATGGTGTTGATTTCATGTTTTGTTTTAGTCAATTCTTCAAGGCTTCTTGTCTGATTTTGCAAAGCCCTTGCAAGATTTATCAGAATCGGTAGTGAATGCTGGCATTGACATTTATCAACGTATAACAAATGATCTGCTTCCCACTCCTATGAAGTCGCATTATGTATTCAACTTGCGTGACCTTTCAAAATGTGTTCAAGGAGTTCTTCAAGCTGACAGTGGCAGTTTAAGAGAGGGAGCTGACCTACTACGTTTGTTTACTCATGAGTGCTTAAGAGTGTTTCATGATCGCCTTATTTGTGTTGAAGATAAAAGTTATTTTTATAAATTGATGGTGGAAGTTAACACTAGGTCATTTGGTAGTCCAGTTTTGGAAATATCAGATGAAAATGTTATTTCAAATCCCCCCATAATTTTGTTTGGTGATTTCATGAGCCCCTCTACACCTAGTGAGGAACGGATATATGAGGAAATCAGGGACATGAATAAACTCCTAACCATCCTTCAAGATTATTTGGATGATTACAATTTGACATCATCACGTGAAATGAAACTTATCCTTTTCATGGACGCCATTGAGCACACAATTAGAATTGCTCGAATTCTGAGATTTGAAAGAGGGAACGGTCTGTTAGTTGGAGTTGGAGGGATGGGGAAACGTAGCTTGACTATCCTCGCTGCTCATTTGAATGGTTATAAGTATGTACTCTTAAGATGACGTTGAAGAAAAACATTATTTCAAAATTCTTGAAGACAATTAATTTTGATTCTTTTCCACTTTGCAGATGTTTCCAAATTGAACTGGCTCGAAATTATAACCATGACTCATTTTTTGAGGACCTCCGTAAACTGTATTTTAATGCAGGTGCCATGAATGAATCCACTGTATTTCTATTCAATGACACGCAAGTTGTGGAAGAGGAGTTTCTGGAAGACCTCAACAACATCTTGAATTCTGGTTTGTATTGTTGGAAGTGTTTGTGGTTTGATATGATTTTATTTTTACATTTCTGGTACTTTATTTATTCTAGGTGAAGTTCCTGGACTTTTTGAAAGTGAAGAGCTGGAGAAAGTTATCCAAACTGTTCGTCCAGCTGCTAAAGAGGCAGGTATCGGGGAACATAACAGAGATGCAATTTACAATTTTTTCATCAGTCGTGTGAGGTCAAAGCTACATCTAGTTCTTTGCATGAGTCCTGTCGGAGATTCATTCAGGTATATTTGTATATGGTTCATACATTTTTTTAGAATTCTTATTTTTGTCTCCATATGTAAATATATTTCTATTAACATTTGACTGGGTTCTGTTACAGACAAAGGTGTCGAATGTTTCCCTCTTTGGTAAATTGCTGTACCATAGACTGGTTCTCTGAATGGCCTCAAGAAGCTCTTTTGTCAGTAGCAAAGAATTCACTGAAAGAATACATTGAAGAAGAGCATCTTGAAAATTATGCTAATACTTGTATGGTGATTCATGAGGTGAGACTTAGAGAAAAGTAAATTTAGGCTTGTTCAAATATTTTTTGACCGTGATAACAAATAACAAATATCACACAGAGTGTTGGAGAGATGTCCACACAGTTTTATTTGGAAATGCGGCGATATTATTATACTACACCAAGCAGTTACCTGGAGCTAATCAAACTCTTTCTAGCTTTGTTGGATAAGAAGCAGAAGGAAACTAGTGGGCAACGAGATCGCATCGCCAATGGCTTACAGGTTTAGATATTTTTGTACATACTGAGGATGTTGCCCCTCCCTTGGAAATAACAAATTTTTTACTCATTTGCCATGCAGAAACTATATGAAACAAATGATTTAGTTGCGCAAATGAAAGTAGAGTTGTCAGCTCTGGGGCCTGTTCTCAAAGAAAAATCAGAAGCAACAAACAAGCTAATGGAGCGATTAGTCAAGGAACAGGCTCAGGCTATGGAAGTTCGTCAGGTTGTGGAAATTGATGAGGCTGTAGCAAAAGTAAGTTCTTTCAGGGAAGTAAGAATCCTTATACATCCTCCATCTACAGTAAATTATTTCTCTCCAGGTCAAAGCCGATGAAACTCAAGCTATTGCTGATGATGCTCAAGCAGACCTTGATCAAGCCCTGCCTGCAATGGAGGCCGCCACAAAAGCATTGGAGGCACTGAATAAGAATGATATAAATGAACTTAAGGTGTTCAATAAACCACCACCTCTTGTAAGGACTGTAATGGAGGCGGTGTGCTTACTCTTGGGTCAAAAGTAAGTGTTGTGGGTGTATGAGGTGTGATACCTTATGCTTTATCTGACCTTGTCTGTCGATCTTTTTTTTAATTCAGAACCGATTGGGCAACTGCAAAAGTTGTTTTGGGTGATACAAACTTTCTTAAGAAGCTACAAGAGTATGATAAAGATCACATACCAGATTTAACATTACGGAAACTGAAGATTTACATAGATAATAAGGACTTCATGCCTGATGTTGTAGCAACACAATCGAAAGTTTGTAAATCTATTTGTCTGTGGGTTCGTGCAATAGATACTTACTCCAAGGTTTATAAAATTGTTGAGCCTAAGAAAAAAAGGTATTTGTTTCATGTTTCACATGTGCATCCTCCATGTTTGTACGTTTTGAGGAATAGGACTAATGAATAACAATCATTACCTTGTAGATTAGAACAGGCTGAAAGAGAACTTGCAGCTGTGATGGCCATTCTGCAGGAGAAGCAACAAAAACTGGCTGATGTGGAAGCAACCATTGCAAAATTGGAAGCTACATACGATGCAAGTTTGAGTGAAAAAATAGAATTGGAAGATAGCATTTCTTTAACATCTGCTCGTCTTGCTAGATCAGCCAGTTTGACTGCTGCATTAGGTGATGAACAAATACGGTGGGAGAGCAGTGTTAAGGTACTAATCAATTTGTTGCTGTTTTACACTTTCTTTATCATGGGTGCAATGATTTACATCTGAGAATACTCCATCTAGATGTTAAATGAAGAGCTAAAAAATATGACAGGAAATGTTTTAATTGCGGCAGCGTACCTATCATACCTTGGAGCCTTTTCAGCAAACTACCGAAAAGAACTGATAGAAAAGTGGTTGCAACAATGTGTTAGTCGCAAGATACCTGTATCATTAGCTTTCGAGTAAGTATTGTTCTTAAACCCTTTTTTATTGTAGATAAAAACTTTTTCTGACGACCATCTTTGAATTATATTCAGCTTAATTCATGTGCTGGCCGATCAATACGACATACGCATGTGGAACTCATTTGGATTACCACGTGATAAGGTTTCCACTGAAAACGCCATCCTTGTTACCAAAGCTGGACGTTGGCCCCTAATGATTGATCCTCAAGAACAGGTTTGGTGGACTATTGGACATTTCTATTGCATATCTAGATTAAAGTCTTCAGCTCATCACTTTTGTAATTTCAGGCAAATAGGTGGATCCGGGCTATGGAAGCAAAGAAAAATCTCAAAGTTGTCAGATTGACAGATGGCAATCTTATTCAAACTTTAGAGAGCGCTATTCGTCTTGGATTACCTGTCCTTCTAGAGGAGCTCGGGGAAACTCTGGATCCTGCACTAATTCCTATTCTGCTTCGTCAGACTTACACTAAGGTAAGCATTCTCATTATAATCATAGTGTGCTTCATTGTTTGTGGTTCCCCTAAATGCATTTCTTTTCTCTTGAAGTCGGGGCGCTTGTTGATTCGATTTGCTGACAATGAGATTGACTATGATAATAATTTCCGCTTATATATGACAACCAAAATGAACAATCCTCACTATCTTCCTGAAATATGTGTTCAAGTCACACTTGTGAATTTCACTGTGACCTCATCAGGCTTGGAGGACCAATTACTTGCGTGAGTACAATAGTGTTTTTGTTTTTCCATGGTCTGATATCAGCTTTTTAAAAATTTCCTTCCTTCGGTGTCTTGCAGAGATGTGGTAAGATTGGAAAGGCCAGACTTGGAAACACAGCGAACTGACCTGATAACACGCATAAATGCTGACAAGCAACAACTAAAAAACATCGAGGACAAAATATTGCAGCTACTTTTTCACTCAACGGGTAATATTTTAGATGATGAAGAGCTGATAGAAACTTTAAATGAAAGCAAGGTACAATAAAGACATTATGTGATTTTTAATTATGGGGCAGACGTCTGATCTCTATCCCGAAAAAATTTTAATACAGGAAACATCTGCTATCATTACCACTCGACTGGAGGAGGCAGAAGCAACTGAAGAAAAAATATCAATCGCTAGAGAAAAATACCGCACTGTTGCATTACATGGTTCTAGCCTTTACTTTGTTGTGGCTCAGCTTGGAGATATAGATCCAATGTATCAGTATTCTCTAAAGTACTTCAAAATGGTGTGTAGTTTTAGACAGGGATGATCATTGGTTTAACACTTTGCTGTGAGCGTTTTTTTAAATTAATTTCTCTTGCCTTTTTTTAAAGGTATTTAATACTGTAATTGAGACTAGCAAAAAGTCAACAGACCTCAATCTACGATTGCGAACATTGCTCTCAGAAACTACTTCGGCTGTGTACTCAACTGTGTCCAGAGGTCTCTTTGAGAGACACAAGCTTGTGTTTAGTTTTTTATTATGTACAAGTATTCAGCAGCAGTTGGGATCTGTCTCTGACCTTCAGTGGAACTTCCTCATAAGGGGCCCAACAGGAAAAAAAGTGGTGTGAAACCTTTCTTTCTTTCCGTTTGTGGTTGTTGGCTCTTGTTATTCATCATTTTACATTCTTATGTTTTTTTAGGATAATGATTTAAACAGACCTCCGACTCCATTAATTTCAGACAGCATGTGGAAATCTGTTAATTATCTGTCCAAAGTATTTCCTCCATTATCAGATATTATAACAGCTTTATCTTCCACTATATCACTGTCGATTGGCAACTGGCATCTTGTAAGATATCACAAATAATTTAAATCATCATCATAGTTAATTTGGAAATTGAACGACTCTCATTTGCTTTTTAGGATATCAAATATGGTTCGAGTGGCCAAAGTAACAAAGATTGGAATGGAACTCTTGATGACTTCAGCAAACTGATGCTAATTAAGGCACTGAAACCAGAAAAGGTACAGTATATAATTACTATAATTTTTAAATGCTTCTACTGTTTTTAGTGGCGAAGATTACTCTTTTCTTTTTCTCCTGTAACCTTGTTTTTCAGTTAGTATTTGCCATGACTGAGTATGTGAAAAGGAACCTGGGTCAAACATTTGTTGAGAGTCCCCAGTTTAACCTGAATGTCCTGTAAGTAAAAAATAATTATTAAATTATTTATTTCTGTTTTTTAACATTGAATAATTTGTGATACAAATAAGTTACCTTTTCCAGATATCAAGATACAAATAACATTACTCCTTTAATATTTGTACTGAGTACGGGATCAGACCCATTTGCATCATTCCAACGATTTGCTTACGATATGGGCAATAGAGATAAAGTACAAGCTATTTCTCTTGGGCAAGGGCAGGGTCCTATTGCAGAGAAAATGATTCGCTCTGCATCTTCAAGAGGAGATTGGGTATTCCTGCAGGTCCAGTATCACAAATTTCAAATTTTGTTTCAGGTTTCCTTCATGATTTAAAAAAAAAAAACTTTTTGATTTAAATCTTTACAGAATTGTCATCTGGCAGCATCATGGATGCTGTCATTGGAACGTCTAGTACAATCTCTAGCAGAAGCACCTGATAAAGTGCATATTGATTTTCGTCTCTTCCTCAGTTCCTCCCCAACTCCATCATTTCCAGTATCAGTGCTTCAAAATTCAATCAAAATTACCAATGAACCTCCAAAAGGATTAAGAGCAAATATTAAAAGAGCATTTATGGATTTAACTGAGGATTTCTTTGAAGATATGCGTAAGAATACTTCATTACCAATTTTCATTTTGTGCCGACTCATCACATGACCCACTTCAAACTTTTCTTTACAGCTCTTGGGTCAAGTTGGCGCAAAATGGTCTTTGGGATTTGCATTTTTCAAGCAATTATCCAAGAGAGGAAGAAGTTTGGTCCGCTAGGCTGGAACATTGTTTATGACTTCAGTGATAGTGACAGGGAGTGTGCTCTCCAAAACCTAAAACTATTTTGTATTGAAGGTTTCATACCATGGGATGCATTAGAATACATTACAGGTACTGCTGTAATATCTATTATTCGCTTTTCTGAGTTAGAAGAACTAACCATTGGAAACTTTCAGGGGAAATTACTTATGGAGGCCGTGTGACAGACAACTGGGATCAAAGATGTCTCACTACTATTCTTCAATGCTTTTTCTCTGAGAAAACGCTTGAAGCAGGTCTAGAACTTATCTCTAAACATGTCATTTTGGAAAATTTAAGTAATTTCATATTTCTAATTCCCTTGTATTTCACCTTCAGGATATAAATTTTCACCATCTGGTGTGTACTACTGCCCTGAGTCCGAGCAATGCAAAACATTGGAGGGGTATAAAAGCTTCATAAACAAGCTCCCTATTATTGATGAACCTGAAATTTTTGGAATGCATGAAAATGCCAATACATCCTTTGAGGTAACATTTTTAATCAGATTCTTAAGTGAAATGTTTGCTAGGTTCTGGAACGTTAAAAGATTTTATTGCTCGTACAGATGAATGAGTCTGAAACAATTGTGCAAACCATACTTGCAATACAACCTCAGGAGTCGGTAGGGAGTGAAGATTCTTCCAGTGATGACATTGCTTTAGAATTATCAAATAGTGTTGCACAGCGCATCATTGAAAAACTGAATCCTGACGATATTCATCCACACATTGGAAAGGTAGGATTGGTGTCACATAATGACGTTAATGATTAACACATCACAATTTTGGGCTTATAATCGAAGGGAACGCTCTTTTGTCCTCAAATAGAGAGATGAAGAAGGACGGCTGCCACCTCTAACCACTGTTTTGCTCCAGGAAGTAGATAGATTCAATAAACTACTAAAAGTGGTGCACACATCATTATCCAATCTGAATCGTGCCATCAAAGGATTTGTCGTTATGTCTGAAAGTCTTGAAGAAGTTTACTCTGCTTTTATAAACAACAAAGTACATATTTGAAGTCTAATTTATTCTTCAGTTGCCACTTTTAATGTTTGTTGCCAAAATATAAATTAATTTATTTTGTTCAAGGTACCAAAACTGTGGGCAAAAGCTGCCTATCCATCCTTAAAACCATTAGCCAGTTGGATCCATGACTTGGAACTCAGGCTGGATTTTATAAAGGTGCCCTGTAAATCTGTTTTATTCTTCTGACATCATCCATTTACAAGAACTTTAAATTATTATTATTATTTTCAACACAGGTTTGGCTGACATGTGGACCTCCAGATTCTTTCTGGCTGCCAGGTTTCTTTTTCCCTCAAGGATTTCTCACTGGAGTTTTGCAAACACATGCTCGTAAATATGCCTTGCCTATTGATCAACTTCTTTTTGACTTTAGAGTAGAGAGTACTTTAGTACAACAGCATGAAGTTGAACAGAAGCATCGTAAAGCTAATTCTGAGGTAATTTTTGACTGTATGAAAAACTTACTTCATCAACTACTCAATTTCTCAAATTTGATACAATTCATTTTTGCATTCAGGTTAAAGCTGCCTATATGGGACTACAACAACCAAAGGATGGTGTGCTCATACATGGCCTCTATTTGGATGCAGCTTGTTGGGATTATGACAGGAAAATGTTGTCAGACCCAAGTCCAGGTAAGGGTCACTCAAGCGGGAAGTCATTCATTTAAATGTTCTTAATTGTCAAAGAAGGTAAAGAATAAATTCTCTCAGCGATTTTTCGCCTATAATCTTTAATGCTTTGCAGGAGATATAAATCCACCATTGCCAGCAGTACATCTGTTGCCCTGCTCTAGCCTCACTGAAGACTCAAAGAGGTACAAGGCACCTTTGTACAAAACAGCTTCTCGTGCCGGTGTCCTTTCCACGACCGGACACTCCACCAACTTTATCATGGCCGTGCTGCTTCCAACAGATCGGGAAGAAAATGTGTGGGTTACAAGGGGTTGTGCTTTGTTGACCCAACTTTCAAATTAGTTCTTGTTATTTAACTTATTTTATGTCTGTGTAATCAAGGTAGTAAGTTAGTTTGTCAATAATTTGACTATTCTTTATCATATGACAAGGATGTCAACACAAATTCCGTCACAGAGAAAAAAAAACAAATAAATGAATTTTGATATAAAATTGAGAACTGGTGTATCCATTTAAATTGCCCTCTCCACTACACTGCCAACTTCGAAACGCTGGTTTCTCCCGATCCCGGCAGGAGGGGGAGGGGGTGAAAGCGGAGGCGATCTTGCAGCTTGCAGTCCTTCCGACCTCGGGCATAAGCATGCGAACGGATTGAAAAAAAAAAAAATTAAAACCGGTGCACGTACTGAGAATCGATCGGCGTCAACTTTTCTCCAAAATAAAGACAATAACAGACAAAACACATACGAACTGTCGCCGGGAACGGACTGGCCATTCAAGTTCGTCAGCTGCAGGACACCACAAGGGCCGCAGTGGCGATGTTGATAACTCAGCGTTCACGTGGCCGTGGGAGGAACAGTGCACCCCCATATGTCTACATATCCACTCCGGCGAGCAATTTATTTAGCAGACGACGAAAAAAAAAATAAAGTATGGTGTTGCCATGGCAACTGAAAAGTGCTTGGTGTGAACGGAGACACGGAGCTAGGGGGGGGGGGGGGGGAGCAGGTTGTGGGTGGCTTCTTACGGCGCGAACGCAAAGGAAGGAAGACCAGCCGGCCGTAGGAAGGGGGAGGGAGCGAGAGAGATGCGATTGATCAATAAAATCACCTCCTGGGACCTGATAAGTTAACTCGTTACTGTGGCGCCGACAGTTGCCAAGAAGGGGCTGCCGGGCGAGGTGCAGGAGCAGGCGCAGGCGCGGGTGCAGTGGCGGAGCGGGTCCCGGCGGGGCCTGGACAGGATAGGGGCGCGCCGCGCGCCGCGCCGTACCGTACGTCCGCCGAGCCGACCCGGTGGGCTCGGGTGGTGAGTGCCAGCGTTCGCACCGCGTCCGGGGGCCGCGGGGGCCACGGGGGCCGAGGGGAGCTGTACTGGGTGGCATGCTTGGCCAGGCTCTGCCGACTCTGCCCGTCCGGGTCCGGCCGCACGGGGGGTTTGTTGTGGTTCCGCCCACGCAGGCCCCCAGCGGCGGCGGCGCCCCGCGGGCCCCGCGCCCACAGCGTACGAGCCACAGTAGTTTGTCTCACAATTTCAACAATCTCGCAAATACATTAGTGTTTAAGAAGGAGAAGAAGAAAAAATGTCGTGGTGAAATCCTCGACCCCTTATCAACACCGCGATGCTTCGCAAGGGCTTGAAGAGTGGTGTCTTCTGTGTCCTTTTGCCCCTATCGCTTGGCAGCGGACGAGTTGTCCTATTCAGACACTGCACCGATGGATGGGCAAGGCTTATAATCCCCTGTACATCCGCCAGAGCAATGCTGCATTTAGTCATGAGAGAAGGGCGCCCTTCTCGGAGTTCTTGATGGTGTAGTCCCTCCCAGTCACCTGAATGCTTCCGGGATGCAACAAAAAAGTTAAGTGACGGCTGGTGCTGGTGGGCTGCTTTCTAATCGCAGTTTATGCGAATTTGTTGTTTTTAAAAATTATGGTCAGACTCGAACCGTAGGCGACCAAACCTGCACCGCCCCGGCGTCCGCGAATCTCGTGGTTGGTGGTCAGTGCTGCGCTAGAGCCCGCACTGCCCACATAGGTACGGATATAGAGGGGTGCGGGGCGGGGCAACAGACCCCCCCCCCCCCCCTGGATCCGCCCTGGCTGTCCTGGTAGCAAGTAGGTCCAGCAGATAGACGGCCGGCAACCCCTCCGCCCGTGCGGCGCAGCGGGAGAGAGAGAGAGAGAGAGAGAGAGAGAGAGAGAGAGAGAGAGAGAGAGAGAGAGAGAGAGGGCAGCTCCTGCTCCAGGACAGGAAGTCCCCCACCCGCTGCCCCGCTGCCCCGCCTCGGCTGGCGTCGCTGCCGTGCAACAGAGCCTCCTGCCTGACTGGGGCTGGCACGGCTGGCAGTGCCCGTGTGTGTCCCTGGCCTGGCCTATCCCTGACCCTGCTCCGCCCGGTGCAGGCTGTTTGCGGCGCGGCGCCCCCTTACTGGGTCAGCCGCGTGTGTTGTGGGGCTTCCGCCCCCCCCCCCTCCCCCACCCCTCACCCTCGGGGGCCTGTCTCCGTCAGCCTCTGGCCGTGACAGCCTGCGGTGAGGGCGCAACCGTGCGAACTGAGCCGGGCCGAGCAGCCCGAGCCCCACCCCGGACCCGGAAATAGGCGAAAGGCGTCGGAGCCAGTGTCACTCGCTGGGGAGTGTTCCTTCCTGCTGCGACTCCACAAATCGAACCAAATTTCGAGGGATGGTACACCTAGACGAGTTTTAAGGACCGGTAAAAAAAATACCCATCAGCAGCGAATTCTTTCCCCCAGTCTCGTACACCACACCCCCTCGCCCCGCGGGTGAAGGCTGCAGGCTCGGCTCGCCGCACGTGTGCTCCTTAGCTCTGCTGTGCGGAGCGCGATTTCTCGTCCCAACGCCGTGCCGCCCGCCGCTGCCGCGGATCGGATTGGCTCATCGGCACATCACGTGCATGCGAGGTGCCGCGCCGCGTCTCTGCACGTCAGGTCCCTCTCTGGGTCAGGGTTCCGGATCCCCCTCGACGTGTGGCAGAGGCGGCGGGGGCCGCGGGGGCCGCTTGCCAGCCTAGGCCTGCCCCGGCCGGCTTGGGGGCGGAAGGCACAACCCCACAACCCTCCCATCCCCCTTGACTTCCGACCCGACCGGGTTATGACCGTGCCTCGGGGCCCTCGGGGGGTGGGGGTGGGGGCTCGCGTGCCAGCCCCATCACGAGCATTAAAATGACAATGTATATGCCGCGCTGATTTATCTGGCAGGGTGTAGTTTTGCTTTTTATTCGTCCGACAGCAAGGACTGGGTCAACATAACATACGGTGCACACGCGAGCTGCGCCGCGGGCCGCCGCGGGGCACAAGGCATCAACCGATTGGGGCATCGGGATCGGCTCCCTGCCGTCGGCGGTTCGGTTCGGTACATTGCTTCCCTGTGTGCGGTGAAATTGGCAATGCGGACCGAACCGAGATATCGCAAGGCAATAGCCGCAGGCCCAGACAGGAGCCCGGCAGCCCGGCCCGGCTAGCCGCGGCCTCGTCAGAGAGCGGCAGGCCGTCTCCAGGAGCGGTGGTTTGTCCCCTTCCCCTTCTGCGCAACTTGGTCAATTACCATGTCAACCTAGACGACACGGCGAAACAGCCGGATTATCATTCAAAACAGTCCCGTCCCTTCGTGCCGCCACGACCCTTCAAGTCACCTGCCCTGCCGACAGGGCTCCGGGCCGCGCCGCGTCGCGGGTCGCGGGTCGCGGCCACTGTTGCTGGCTTGTCCTTATCCGGATGAGGCCTGACCCCGTCTTGTCATGGCGACTCTGACGCGCCCGTGTCGGCCCGCGTCCATCCCCCAGGAGGACGGCGGCGACGCCCTGGCTGCCCCGGCTGCCCTGGCACAGCGCCTCCCGCACTACAGCGAGCGCCTGGGAGGCAGACAGCGGCCGCTGCCCGCACGACAGTCAAGTGTTGCGGGCGCCGGTCATTGTCTAGGGGGGGGGGGGGGGGGGCTCGCTGTACATAGTACGCGGAGTGCCCGGGAGATGGCGCTACAAGCGCTGAGCGCTCAGCTCTCGCGACTCGGGCCGCTGGCTCGAGCACACGACACGGGGAGTATCGGAGCATCTCCGCGCAGCCCTTGCACTGCACTATGGGGCGCCCTTCACCTCGACTCGTCACGTGACAGCACTGGGGATGAAGACTGATGAACCGCCCGGCCTTGCCGCGGCCTTGCTGTGTGTGTGTGTGTGTGTGTGTGTGTGTGTGTGTGTGTGTGTGTGTGAGAGTGTTCTGACTCATCCCCGCGGCGCCGTGTTTTGTCATCTTTTCACCTTTGACAGCCCCTCACACCGAGGAGTCCGCGGCCGGCCGGCGCCCCCTGTACAGCTGCACAGGCAGAGCATGAGCGGAGCGCTCCGTTGTTGCACAGACCCCGGCACGACGCTGACCCCCCCCCCCCCCACCGCAGGACTGACGGGAAACCCCCGCGGCGCTCTGCCGGCGCGGCGCGGCGGAGAGCTCGATGGAAACAGGGTGGAGATACCCCGCGCCCGAGCGCGCGGGGTATCTCCCCGGAAATGGCCGGAGTGAAAACGTTTTATTTCCACGAGCCGCATCACCGGGGCGAGAGCAGCGGCGCGCTGCTATGTGCCGCCATGGGTGAGCGGGTCTCGCCGCGGGGAGGGCAGGGGAGGGCCGCTGCAGGCCCTCCGCCCCTCCGCCCCTCCGCCCGCCTCCCTCCTGCACCCCTTCGATAGAAAGACATACTCCCGCCCTTGGCGGATTGTATTAGTGGTATTTGTGGCATCCATCGCAGGGCCCCAGCGGCCCCCCGCAGGGCCCGCGGGCCCCGCCGCGACTGGGGGCGCACTGGGGGAGGATGACTCTGTTCTGCGCACATAACATAAACACGGACGGAACAACCTCTCGGCGGGGCACGGCGCGGATCGGGCGCACGGGCCTGAGCACACGCCCCCGTCCGGAGCCGGGGGGAGGGGGGAACGGGGGGGGGGGGAGAGGCGGGCCGGTGCCGGAAGCACTGCGCTCCGTGTGGCCCGTTTCCGGTAACAGTATTCTCCGTGCCGAGTCGCTTCCGGCGAACGCGTGTCACCCGTAGCAGCAAGTGACAGCTGCTAAACGGGCCCCGCCGCCTATCCAATCAGGGGAGGGGTGGGGCCCGGAGCGGCGACGCCGACTCCACTCATTGCCGAGTTACTCGTACAGATGTACACGGCGCCCGTCAACTAACATCAACTGTCACCTCCAGCCTGCAGTCCCTCTTTTCGCAACAGCCGCGGTCTGATCATCAGTGGGAGCCGCCGGGAGGTCGTGCTGGCGCCGGACGGAGCACCCCGCGAGAGCGAACGACCCGCCGCTGACCGGCAGCGCCATCTCTCGGGACTCTGTAGTACCTCCCCCCACCCTCCCCCTCCCTCCCCCCTCAGCCCCTGGGAGGTAGGCGCGGACAGCCCGCCTCACAGCCGCGTGTTGGGGTTTGCCTGCCTGCCGGGCGGCGCGGCGTTTGCCGCAGGCTCTCGGGCAGTCGCCGCCCGTTCGCGCCGCGCGTTTCCGACGCGCTCTGGCCTAGGCCGAGGGGACCCTTTCCCAAACAGCGATGCGGTGCGGGTACGCTGAATACGGCGATGGCTGGCGCCGGTTCCCAAGGTCATATCGGGCCGTGAACATTTGGAAAATGCGTGTTTTCAATTGGTTACAAATGCTGGTCAACATCTGTATAGCGCCAGTGGCTCTCTGCACGCACCGCATCGACCAATCGGCGGCGCTCGCTCGTGAGGCCTTCCCGGCGACCAACATACACTTCCCTCACACTGGGCCAGGGGTTAAAATAAGCAAAACTACTGTAAAAGCTAGAAAATTTTCTCGGCGCGGCACCCAGGTCTGGTTACACGGCTGCCAAACGGCCCGCAGCGAGAAGTTACTCCTCTCAGCATTCCCGGATGCGTCACGCCGTTGTCTTGGTGGCGGGTACACCGGTTCCCATCTCAACACGGACAGTCCCGGTCCCGGCCCGGTCTGGGATGAGGTAGTGCGAAAAAATAAATAAAATCAAAAGCACCTGCAGGAGCCCACTGTGAGCGATGCGCGAGTATTTTCGCATTTCCCCGAAGGATGACCGAGCGAGTGGTGAGGTGCCGAGGGTGAGCGCCTCCTCTCTCATGTCTCTCACCAGCCGGCCTCGCCCCACACCCCCTCCCTCCCCCCCCCCTCGGGCTGCGCGAGGCTACGTGTTGTTCACTGCGGGGCGGTGGCGCACGCAACGCCTTGGAGCCCCACGCAGTCATAAACGGCGGGGGGGGGGGGGGGGCTCCTCGCGGGGGGTCGGCGGGCTCGTCGCCGGCACGGGAGGGGCTCGCCCAGGCCCGCCCCGCTAACCCCATCCACAGTGTGCGACGCACCAAGGTCGCGTGTCGTGCCCTTCCCTATGCGGGGCAGAGGCAGAAGACCCCCCGCGAGCACGAGGTCGGCGTGTGCCGTGCAGCATGCCACACCCCTCACGTCCGCCCTCCGTGTCCCTCCAGGTCCACCAT
The DNA here is from genome assembly GCA_026979955.1 of Megalurothrips usitatus. NCBI lineage: Eukaryota > Metazoa > Arthropoda > Insecta > Thysanoptera > Thripidae > Megalurothrips > Megalurothrips usitatus. The sequence goes on along the minus strand of CM049599.1, from coordinate 2,474,268 downwards.
GTCCGTCCGGGGCGGGGGTGGCGGCGGGTCCGGGGGCCTGGTCCGGCAGATGTCCCTGCGCCGCCCCCTCACCCGACAGGCGTCCGAGGACCTCGACAAGGACCACAAGGACCTGTGGGGGAGCGGCCGCAGCTCACCCCGGCCGCCGCACGGCACGAGGAGGGCGACGTCGGCGCGCCCGGCGTCCGGCGGACACCCCCCGCGCAGGTACGTGTGTGAAGTAAGACGTCAAAGAATATCATGCTTTACGGACTAACCGCAACACAATTTACGAAACTTTATATTCCTGGGACAAATTTACTTCCTTTCTACTTAAAAAATAAATCAGAACCCCTTGATTTTTTAAAAATGTTTTGAAGGTCGAGCACCAGCCCGATGCGGCCGCGGCCCGTGCGCATGGCCTGGGGCGCGCCCCCGGCGCCGTCCCCCGCCGGCCCCAGCGAGCTCGTGGCGAAGCGCTGCCAGCCCGCGCCGCCGCGCACGTCCGGCGCGCCGGCCGCCCCGGCCTCGCTGCTGCCGTCGAGGCTCGGCGCCGACATGGGGGTGGCCATGTCCAGGCAGCAGTTTGCCGAGCGGCTGAGGCGCGCCTGGCAGGACCGCCGGCCCAGCCTCGACATCTTCCTGGCCAGCACCGAGCCCCACGAGGATGACGACGACGACGACGCCGTGTCGCTCACCTCGGCCCGCTCCGTCCGCTCCGCGCAAGACGAGCCGCTGCAGCCGCAGCTCGGAGCCGCGGCCGGCACAGCGGGCAGCGCGCGGCCTGCACCCCCACCGTCCCTGCCGACCACCATGACCACCATGACCACCATGACGTGAGTGAACGATAATTTGTGGAAATCGAAAACAAGAACTCGGATCGTTCCGTTCGCGGAGGCGCTGACGGTGGCTGCCGTGTTTCCAGGGCGCTGGCACGGGGGCGGGGCCGCGGGGCGCTGCGGCCCAGGGCCTCCGCGAGCAGGAGCCCGGCGCACGCCAGGATGGCGGTCGGGATGATGCCGGCGGCGGCCTTGGCGGCCGCGGCTCCGCTGGCCATCACGTCGTACAGCATGGCCAACGATGACACGCTGTCCGTGTGCTCCGTCTCCAGCGAGCAGCCGGTCCTCGAAGCCCCGCGGTACCCGGCCCCGTCCCCGACCTCGCCGCCCCCGCACGCCACCCCCCACATGGCGCCGCCGCCGCCCGCCCCGCCTCCCCCGTTGCCCGGCCCCTCACACACGCCCCCACCTGCGGCGCCGCCCGCCCCAGCCACCGCTCCACCCCCGCCCCCGGTCGCGGCCCAGCCCCCCGCGGTCCCCATCACCGTCCCCACGGCCAGGAGCACGCCGCCGGCGCCGGAGTCAGCGTCGGGCGAGCGCGGCGCGCGGATCCCCGCCCTGATGACCTCGCGGTCCGCGTCGGAGGACAGCGGAGTCTGCCCGGTGTTCCCGCAGCCCGCGCCGCAGCCCGCGCCGCAGCCCGCGCCGCGCCCCACGACGCCGGTGACGGCCGCGGCCAGGCGGGCGCAGTTCCGGAACAACGGGAAAACGTTTAACAGGTACGCGTAAAAAAGTACGGGAGACCGCCTCGGCTGCCGCCGCGGCGCCTGCCTCCCCGGCCACGACACGTGTGTTGTTCGCAGTGCGTCCACGGCCTCGACCCCGTCCTCGGCCAGGCCGCGCACGGCGGGGTCCTCGCGGCTCGTCTCCTCCCCGTCGCCCGGGCCGGGCCCCGGGCCGGGCCTTCAGCGCGCCCTCTCCCTGTCCACCAGTGGCGCCCCGACTCCGACTCCGCCGAGAGGCATCCTCGTGAACCGGTCAGTGACTCGATGGAGCGGAGCAGTGACTGGAGCACATAGCGGCGCGCCGCGTCCGAACCAGTGACGATGACATGCTGGTCCGCAGGAGCCGCCTGCAGAGCGCGAGCAGCGTGGACGTGTTGGACACGGCGGGCCACGCGGGGCACGCCACCCCGCGGGCCTTGGCGGGGGCGCTGGCCGCGGCGCTGGCCGGCGGGGCCGCGGCGGCGGGCAGCGGCGGCGGCGGTAGCGGTGGCGGCAGCGGCGGGCGGCAGCGGCGGCGCCGGCGTCGGCAGGGTCAAGTCCGCGCCCCCGGCCAGAGCGCGGAAGCTGAAGACGGCCGCTGCGCGGGCGGTGAGGCTGCGGGCCGGCGACACCCCCGCAGCAGGCCACTCGGACTCTTCGAGGGACTCGAGCCGGGAGCGCGAGAAGGACAAGGAGAAGGACAAGAAGGGCCGCAATGGCAGGCGGGGCGTGGCCAGGGTGAGTAGGCAGTGGCGTTTGACAACTTATTTTACAAATTTTCGAAATCAAAAAGGTTCCGCACGGCAAAATGATCCTTTTGGTATGTGGATTCACGTCCAAAACCTACGACGTCAATTGGTGGTGCCGCGGAGGACCTCCGCTACAGGGTAAAAAAAAATCTTAAAAAATACGTTTTCTCCCTACAGTCACTTCGAGTAAAGTAAGATCCTTGGACCTCAAATTTAAAGAAAAACGGCGTCCTTCGAAAATTCGTAAAATAAGAACGTGTCTACGGTGGCGTGACTGGCGGGCATGGCCTGGTGTGGGGCCCTCGGGCCCTCAGCCCTAAGCCCTCCCCTCAGCCCTCAGCTCCGGGCTCGACCTGGGCTCGGCCCTCGGGGTACACTTCTCGAGCTGTCAGGGCCAAGAGGAAACTGGGCCGGGCCAGTCAATCAAACAGCGGAATGGAACGGCCAGCTCGGCACACTCGCCGCCGCCTCTGCTGCGTCGGGGAGGGCGCGGCGCGGCGTGGCGGGCAGACGCCGACGTGCTCGGTGTCGGCGGGGGGCGCCCGTTGCAGATAGTAGTGCGGTGGCTCTGCTGCTGGCCGAATGCTCCCGCTCCCCGGAGGGACGCCGTCGGCCCCGGGCGACCTGCAGGACACGAAGATGATCACGGGTGTCGTCGGCTGAGGTCATGCCGTCGGCTGGAGGTCCACGTCGGCGTGTTGCCGCGGCGAACAGTTTCATGGGCATGGCGCTGGCCCGGCGGCCGGGGTCAGGATCAGGAGCGGGAGGGCGACGTCGGAGGCGACACCGGCGCGCGCCCGCGTCGACTCCTCGGGTGGGTGCGGGTGCTGCGCGCCGGGGAGCCCAACCGTCAGCCAACGTGTCCCTTCTCTGCCCTGCAGGCGCCGGGCCGCACCCCGTCCGAGGTGGTCACCATGGTGTCGCTGCTGAGCGCGTCCGACTCCCCTCCCGAGTCCGACGCCGAGGCGGACCCCCATCACCAGCACCACCCGGAGCCGGACCGGCACCCGGGCATCCTCGGCCTCGGCGGGACCGCGGCCGCCTCGCTCCGGGGCCCGGCCGGCGTCCCCGGCTTGTCCCCCGCCCCTCCCGCGCCAGCGACCTCGGCTGGCCCAGCACAGGCGCCGGCGGCCGCGGCCGACCGCAAGCCGAAGAGTGGTGAGTGCGAGCCGGCGGCCGGCCGGCCGTGTTGGCGGCGCCCTCCTTGTAGCTCTCCCTGCAGCCTGCCCCTGCTGTCCGCAGTGTGGTTCCAGCCCAGCGGCATGTCCCTGCGCCGCCTGGGGCCCGAGCTCTGCCAGTCCCCCGCGCTGGGCACCCTGGGGGGCCTGGGGACGGGCGGTGCCCTGGGGGCCCTCGGCGCAGGCGCCGGCACGGGCCTCGGCCTCGGCCTGGCCAGCGAGAAGCGCGCCCCTTCCGTCGAGGCCCGCACGGCCAAGCGCCGCCTCACCCGGACCCTCAGCGAACCCGCGGGGTGAGTGAGGAGAGCGGAGCGGCGGGAAACCGCAGCAGGTTTTTGTGCCGGAAACTCGTCTCCTGCAGAGCCGACATATCTCTAGCAATCTGGGTGTTCGTGCGGAGAGGAGAGGGGGGCCGGGGCGCCGCGCCCCTCCCCTGCCCGCGCACCGTGGTTTCGCGTGTGTTTCGCTGGAGTCGCTACCCTCGCCGAACTGTCGATAACGCCACTACACCGCTTCCTGCGTGTTGACGGTTCGAGTCCAGTCGCCGCTAGACGGGGCTGAAGCCTGGAAGTAACGAGGGCTGCGGGGGCTGCGGGGGCTGCGGGGCTGCGGTGTGCACCCGCCTTCCATATCGCCCACGACCGCAGCGGCGCATCGCTATCGCTGCCACCCTGGCACCTCCCTCCACCTCGCCTTGTTGTGGCGAGGTCCCGCGTGGGAGTAGGGGTTGTCAGTGTAACGGGGAACGGGGTGGCGACGACGGCGGCCGCGCCGAGCGCCCGCGAGCGCCAGGGTAGGCCAGCCCGCGCGGCACGCGTGCGTGTGTGAGCCGTGGTTGCCTGCCCAGCAGGCGCTGTCGCCGCACGCGCACTCGGGAGCAGCGGTGTGGCGGCCGGTGACCTGCGGAGCCACACGGCACCTCCCAGCCGAGCCAAACCCCCCGCTCGAAGGCCCGAAGGCCCGAAGCCTCCCACCGAAACCAGGCATTATTTTCGTGCCGAGCGGCAGTTTGATTGAGAGCATTGCCGCAGGCCGGCCCACCCTGCCCCCGCCCGGCCCTGTCGGATAAAGTTGTAACGTTCTTTGCATTGGGTCAGAACACACGCGGCGCCACTCTTGTCGAGGGAGAGACGAGGGAGGGGGCTGCATGGCCGTGCCGTCCACACCATGTACAGCGGGGAGGGTCTGCCTGGAGAGGAGTGCGGGGGAGTTGGGGGAGGGGGGGGGGGAGTGCGTGTGCGTGTATCCAGCGTGTATCGGTCCGCGGGGCGCGTGATATGGCGTGTACTTACACGTGTTCGTGACGCCGCTCGCGCCTCCCGCGCGCGCCGGGCGCGAACACCCGCACGACACGCGCGCACGCACGACTGCCAACCTGGCAGTGGCAGGCGCCGTGGTTTGCTGTCAACTGCGATGAGAGTGCGACGGCGTTGTTCCCGCAGGTCGGAGGAGGGTCACATGCCACACGCCGGCGGCGCCGTCGGCCTCCAGATCCCGCTGAGCCTGCTGCTGCGCGCCACAGAGGTGCACGAGGACGCCTCCCCCGAGGACGCCGACGACGGCCGCAGGGTCGCCGGCGCCGTCCCAGCGGCCCCGGGCCCCAGGGCCGCGCCCCGCCCCGCCTCGCAGGACGAGGACGACCGGGAGGGGTCTGACGCGGAGCCCGCGGAGCCGCCCTTCAGCACGCCCAAGGAGCGCGAGTGCTGGGAGCTCTTCAAGAAGATGAGCGACAAGGGCATCACCGTGTCCTACGACACCGTGCTCAGGTACTCCTCCCCTTCGCGGGCGGCCCCTTTCCAACACTTTGACGCCGCGTCTCTCTTTCTCCCATCTTCCAAAGACCACTAGACGGCCTTGGCGCATCTGCCAGGCCTGCCTCGAAGTTTTCAAATTAAGTTGCCCTACTTACATCCGGCGCGGGGTCGTCCCCCATCCCCCCCCCCCCTCGGCTCGGCCGGCCGGAACAATCAATCATCTCTCACGCCTTCTCTTCTTGTGTCATTTCTAAATTGCTTGCTTGTGTGGATGCACGCCGTGCATTAAACAGGAATGTGTTCTTCGCAGGGGGATGTTGACGCCGACGGAGTACCGGATGCGGCGGAACTCCCTCCTGACAGGCTGCTAACGCCGTTGACGTTGTGCGCGGGCGCACACCTGTTACCGCCGCTCATCCGTGCGATGATGATTCACATGATTGTGAATACGGTATGGTCAGTCGCCTAAACGTGCATTAGCGCTGGTGTTTTCCCAGCGTCAGACATGAAGGATTGTTGACCGTCCGCTGATTTGCGAAATATATAATAAAGACGGATGAGGTGCAGAAAATTCACAAACACAATTGATTTTATTTTACTTTTATTCAACATTGCTTCTAGGCAGACCGAAATCTCCCAGAATTAAATTACAAAACGAACAAGAGAAACAACATCATGACCAAGTTTAAATAATAATTTTAAAAAATAACACTGTAGTCAAACAATTTCTCAAAAGAACGAATCTATAGTCATAGAACAGAAGGAAGGGAAGGGATAATCACAAACTACTCAGTCAATACCCCTTCAAGTATAAACATTACTGAGCATCACTGGTTCATATTATTTTCAGAGGTCATTTTGTGGCACTGTTTACTAGTTTAAACATCAATTTAACCTTGGCATTATCAGTTCACAACTCAAGAATAACAAAAAGAAGAAACATAGGCTATCAGTCCAACATCATGTTTTACAGAATATTCTAGTGCAAGGTAAAATTTTCTCCATAACGGCAAAAAAAAAAAAAAAAAAAACACAACCTATGACTGTTAAATTAACAATGTAGGAACAGGAAAGCTCCTTGTAGAAACAGTTCTGACAAAGTCAAGTTGGGTTTGAGAAGAAAGACCAGAAACATCTTTTCTCTGAGTACAGTTGAAATGTATTCTTGTTAGTTGACAATCTGTAAAACAAACAGTTAAGCTAAAGTGTCTCATACAAAGAGGAAAACACCAAGTGGGCTAAAATAATTTCCAACGTACCTTAGTGACCAGGCCAGCTGCAATTGTGACCCCACCAACACGAAGCATGACACGTCCCAGTTCTTTGATGTCACAGTACAGTTCCAAACAGATAGGGCGCGTGGCTTCTAACTCGACTAGGGCCACCGAGTTCCCAGTCAAGCAACGGGGCTTTGCTTTTACAACAGCTCCTGTGCTTTTGTGCAGTTGAGCAACCAACTTACAAATTACTGCTTGTTCAACAAGTGACTGGTGGTGCATGACAACCTGGGAAACCAATTTAAAGTCAATTACAAATTATACAAATACACAAAAGGAAGATACAACCTCACATACTTACAGAATATCCTTTCGTAATTGGAACCTTTAGCTGGAAAATAACTAAACGCGCTTGAAACCGTGTAGTGATTGGGATGGGTCTTTGAGGATCACAAAGGATATAGCCAACAGAGATATTTTGTTGATCCATGCCAGAAATTGTGGCACTGATGCAGTCACCAGCGAATGCAGTTAGAATAGGCATATCATCAACTGTCAACCCTGAAAGGAAGTTGGAAATCAGCATCAACCAAGTCTGAAATTCAAAATAAAATTAAAAGCTGTCATTTGATAGTGGGAAAATCTCACCCTTTATGATTGCTGTTTCACCAAATGGAGAAACTAAAACTTTGTCTCCTGGCTGGACCATGCCAGTTTCCACCCTTCCAGACACACAAAATCCTGCTCCCATGCCTTTGAAAATGTCATTCACAGACATTCGGAATGGTTTTGTGATGGGTCTGTCAGGTGTTTTGAAGCCATCTATAATGCAGGTGAATACCATTCAGTGCAAAAACTGTTAAGGGTATTAAGAGTTAGGAGCTCAAGGGGTCAACTTACCTATAACTTCCAACAAGCAAGGCCCAGTATACCATGATGTCAAATCACCAGCGGTTGATTTGACTACCATGTTTTCTCCTGTAAGACCACTACAAGGAACAAATGTCACATCAGATTCCTTAAAGCCTGCCAGACGGAGAAATGATGACAATTTTGAGGTAATTTCTTCAAATCTTTCTTGTGACCAGCCAACAGTATCAAGTTTATTTACTACAACTCCAAGTTGACTTACACCTGAGAGCAAAAAGAGAAGCATTTTAAAAATTATGAAACAGGGAAAAATAAGAAAACAAAGTAAGGAAAACAATATTTTTTAGAACTTTCAATCTACCTAGAGACCGGACAAGCAATGCATGCTCCCGAGTCTGTCCTCCACTTTCAAAACCTGTCTCAAACTCTCCCCTTGTGGCATCAACAACAAGAAGTGCTACATCAGCCTGAGTGGCTCCAGTTATCATGTTAGGGATGAAATCTTTGTGACCTGGAGCATCCAATAATGTCACCAACTTTGATTTGGTTTCGAATTTTGATTGGCCCACATCCATCGTAATTCCTCGTGACCTTTGGAAGTATTAAAACAGAATTATGTGGGATGTCAAACTGGACTACTTGACTGAAGAGTGGAGTTGTTTAAACCTACCTCTCTTCACCAGTTTCATCCAATATCCAAGCATACACGAATGATTGTTTGCCCAATTTTTTACTTTCTTGCTCATACTTATGCATCGTCTTTTTTGAAACTTGTCCTAATTCCAGTAGGAGGCGGCCCATAAGAGTGCTCTTGCCTGCATCAACATGACCAATAACAACCATGTGCAAGTGCTCTTTGCCCTCTCCTCTTTCATTCTTATACTTCGCCAATATTTCTTCTTTTGACACTCTGGGTGGCCTGCAACACAATAGGACATGGAAGTGATAAAGACTTTAGAAAACTCTCAATATTGGGGGTTCTAGGGAAAGGGTCAAGGCATACCTAGAGCGAAATTCGCGAGCGACGCCATCTCCCTCGCCACATTCCCCCATGTTCGGGGTGTCCCTGCCGGACGGGGTGCCGCGGCCTGAGATGGGAGACTGGGTCCGGGGAGTCAAAACGGCAGCCCGCAGGCCTTCTCCCGACTCTGAAATAAAGAATGGACATCAGAATAGGAGTGCAATTAACATTGCAACAAATTCAGAGCAAACAACCAACCATTACCATTGTCCTGTTTAACTGAGAGGACTTCAAACCCTTTAGTGACATTCACTGTCTTGGCCACAGCTGGCACAACCTTGATGGGGAGTGGTGGTGGACCTGATATGGTAACTGGCTCCAGCACTGGTAGAACTGATGTGGCGGAAATCGTAGACTCATCTGCTCTGAAGGCTTTACCTGCTGGATCATCATAAGCAATTCCAATTGAAAAAATCCTTTCAGTATACATAAAATAACAGAGCGACTACCACTAAAGGTACTTGTCTGGAAGCCACACTGGATGAAACAAATGGTAGAATCAACATTTTGACAAGTAAAGATTTTATTAAGACACTTTATATCACTTAAAGTTTTAAATTTACAACATCATGAAAAGACGCTAGAAGTCTAGTTTGCCACAAACCCTGCTTTGGGGAGATTTACAAATTATTTCTCCTGCACCACTTAAATAAATATTACATTCACCACAGCCCATTAAGAGGCTTAATAAAAACAGAACACATAAATATCTCATTGGTACATTAATTCGTTCTCATGGGAGCCAAAATACTTTTCTCCAGAATTTGAGCATGTTATGGCATAGATGCACACAATAATACTGACCACAGCAAATGTACGAGTCTGTCAATATTTAAAAATTATTAACAAAGGTAATTTGGGCACTTGCAACAGCTCCATGACTCAAACCATAAAGTTCATTCTCCAAAAATATGCCCTTACAAGATGGTGGCAAACACTAGGCTCAATTCACCAATATTTTTCTCTTCTATGTGTATTTGTCAAAATCATTCCAACAATATTAAAATCTAATCAAAACCTGGTAAGATTAAAAATATATCCCTATGTACCCCTCTCCTAAAATAAATAAGTAATGAAGCATAAGGCAACAAATTGTCAAACTCTCACAGTTCAATGATTACCGAACATCTCAAATTTAAAAAATGATAAAAATCTCAGAACAATTATAGTGGTGCAAGTTCAATAATATCCCTACAGTCGACGCAAATGTTTTCTTATGATGGCATCTGGGGATGGTGTATTGAAAGCAAAAGGAACAATATCACCAACAAATGGACTGCTTGGGCGAACATATGGGGACTTGCGAATAGATCTTCTTCGACTCAAAATACGGCCGAGTGGAGAAGATAATTTTTGTTCCATACTTAAGCTCAATAGCAATACAGGCTTTGCATCAAGAACGCAGGTTCTATCCTGATTCCACAGTCTACGACTCTCATGCTCTTCCACTCCTCCAGCATTTTCTCCTGCATCCTCAGAAACCATTCTAGACTGTGGTCTTTCGAGTTGCTGACGGAAATCAGGTGGGTTAAGGGCACCCAACAAATCAATTACAAACCCATCATCATAGTTGCTTGCTTCAAATGGCATATCAACTGCAGGTGCATCTGTTTTCATGTCTTCCTAGAGTTTCCATTATTGTTAAGAAATACAGTTGACTCAGTATGCACTTTCAAAGATGGTATTACAAATTCTGAATTAGATTGGGAGTTTAGTCTACTACGGTTTCCTTTTAAATGAAAGTCTGCAAGAGCCGAAAGAGAGGTGTGCTCTGGAGTAGATGCCATAGATGCATGTCGAGCCATAAGGGCAGATAGCGATGAACATTCTTCATCACTATCTGCATTTCCAATAATTGTCACTGACATTTGGTAGATGATCTTCCCCAAAATTTTGCTTTATGCTAAGTGGCAGGGAGGGTGCATTAGGCAGTTTTGAAGGTAAAGCTTTTGTAGCATGTTGTGCCATAAGAGAGTTAAGGGATGAACACTCCTCATCACCGTCACTGCCATCACCACTGTTTGAACCCACAACTTTCTTCACTAAAGGTGGAATTCTGCTTGACTTTAGAGTTAGTGATGGTATATTATAGACATTTGACCCAGAAACTTTGATGTCTCCAATACTTGGCAAACTTTTCCCACCCAAGCCCATGGATGCAACTTCATCGTGGATATTTTCTTTGTTACAATTGGTCACAGTTTTGGGGAATTTGGGTATTTGAAATACAGATTTGACCAATGGAGAGCCGAACTGATAAGACAAATTCCTCCGATCATTGCTCAAATCAAGGCAGTGTGTTCCTTCTTTCACGTTGAACAGGACACCTGAATGGTCATCTTACCTTGCACATTAATTGATGGCAGAAGATGAATTTCCATTGGAATAGACAAGTAGGGTGGGAAAAGAAAATTTTTAGTTAGATACAATAGATATACAGGTTACACAGCAGTATAAACACTAACTAAATCTTACCTGTAATTGGCCGAGCTGTTGGTTCCCGCTGAGGTAAAGGGACTTCTGATACAGAAAAAAAAAAAAACACAAGAAAATGTAAAAAAAAAGTAAAAGGAACAATCAAGAAATTAAATTCAAGGTTAAATTCTTGGCAAAATTATGGCATACCTTCCTTCCTGATCTTAGAGGGTGGTTTACTACTGGCTGCATTTGACAGAGCTGCATCCAATGATTTGGCAACATCAAAATCATTTGCTAGAATAATGTCTGCAAGTAATGCCTCTGATACAGAGTCTCCAATCACATTTCTTATCTCATCTAAACAGGAACGTAATCTGGCTTCATCAATTTCACTTAAATTCCGATTCTGAAAAACATACGAGTTTGATAATTAAGGATATAGCATCAAAGGCACAATGAGTGAAAGAGTAAAAGAAGAGTAAAAACTGACATACTTGAAGTCCTAGTGTGTCAGAGTCCCTTCTCTTCGTACATTCCGTTCCATCTTCCACACCTTCATCCTCCTCTGCAATGTCTTCATCACCAGCCATATAGGCTGACATTTGAGCCTTGCTTCTGTCAAACACATAGGCAGCTGAAAAAAGGAAGATGTTTCACACTGCAGGCTCCTACTTCCTTACAATAAAAATCTAAAAAATAGTTATTGAGTTCACCCCAAGCCTTACCATCACTTGGTGAAATGCTGTAATCATCTTCAACAGAGTGGCCATACACGTCATCGTATCCTTCATACTCTGTAATGCAAAAGAAAACATGGAATAAATAGAGAGTACAACAATCAGAAATACTTTTAGTAAATGCGATAAACCATGCAGCGAAGAAGCTGGCTAACAATTGCATTTCGAGGAGGATGTGAACAAGCTACAAAGTAAAAAAAAAACAAAAAGACAAAACAAGTGCAATAATAATGGCAGGGTTCCAGCCGTTATAACATGGTTAAGAACCGCTGTATATTTGGGTCTCTAGTGCCTGTGTATAGAGATACAGGGCCTTGACCTGAAGGTTATGTTCTGTTATGACATTTTAAAGTTTAAAACGACGATGACAGAAGGAAGGCCCAATGACAAGATTTCATTGTAGGGTACTACTACAACTGCAATATGGTGGCGAATTGGCAATGCGCTGATCTACAATAAATAAAATACATACCATCCGCGTAGTTCATAGATCTCACATTCCTGTGCCTCGCCATGGTTGCAGCGCACTCGAGTAAATGATTAACTTATATAAGAGTATCATGAGACGCATACACACATCACTAATAGTTCACGACGCAACAAAGGTCATGTCATATCAAAACAACAAGTAGTATTCGTAGTATTGTAATTTGATGATACACTAACACACACACATATATATCAAACCATTTAACCAATCAGATGGCAAAACAGTAAACAATTGAGTAGCGTTGTAGTAATTTTGCCAACTTTTAATCAAAGCAAAAAAAAAAAGCAGTGACCGTTTGTAAACAGGCAATCGAAAGCAAACAAATTTAATATTGTCCTAAAGCTGTGCAATTCAAGATTTCCGACTTAAATGCACTCAGTTTATGTTTTGCTCTTTAGTCATGGAGTGTTGGCTACACTGATTCTGGATGCCGGGGAAATGTTTTGAAAAACAGACAATAAGAAAGGTTCACGAGGGCGATTGTTTTTAGAAGAATTAGAAGCTTGCCTGAATTGAAGGTATTTCAGCATGACTGGATCTGATGACGATATGTTAAACACCGTTCAGCGATACCAAGTGCTCGCTGAAAATAAAGAAAACCAAGCTGAAATGATAAGGGTAAGAACACCGTAATCCTTCGCTCCAGAACAACGATCACTTCGGTTATCCGTGTTCTTCTTTTTTAACTTCCACATGCCAAAACGACTTAACTGATTAATACGTTGAATGATTTCTTGTGATGCGGTCTCGTGCTACTTTCATCCTATCTAAATTGTCCTTGTCGAGTTTTTCATCAAAACTTCCTCATAACCTCACCGGCGTGCTGTTTTGTTCTTTTCGAAATACTTTGTCTTCACATATTCCACTTTCTATGAATTCACCTGTAGAGTCCTTCTGTATTGCTATGGATTATTGATGGTTTCCTCTTTTTGTTGTAGGATTCTGCTGTCGTGCAATTCCTTGTGTATGCGTTGGAAGGGACATCGTGTGCAGTGAAAGACACAGCCATGAGAACCCTGGAGTTGCTTGGTGACAATTTGAAAATCTGCCCCACTCTGAGGAAAACATTTGGTGTGATGGAGTCATTAGAGGCTATCGCCAACAGGTCGGTTGAGCCATTTTCGTCACTATTTTCTGGATCTTTGTAAAACCTATTAACAAGTTGCTGTTGATGTCACATTTAAGCCTGTGCGATTTGTTTCAGTTGCACTCCGGAGAATGTTGACCTGGCTGATCGTGCTAGGAAATTACACAACAAACTGGAACAATCTAATAACTTGGTTTGGGAAGTACCAAAGGAAGTTAATTTACGTATTCCTGATTTATCTGCGGTGAGTTTCATAGTTTCAACTTGTGTTATTTTACAGCAATAATGAATTAATGCACTTAAAATATCTTTTAAATATCAACCTATTGTTACTGCTTTAGGAGGACTGCACAGAAATTTGGCAAGCTTTGTCTTCTATCCGAGGAGTGGTTTCATGCCAATTTAATTTGGAGCTACAGATCTGCACCCTAACTGTTTTTAGTAGCATGAATCCCCAGCATTTAGTGCAGACCCTCTCCAGTAAATGTGGTATAGAAGCAGATGTTCTCAAACCTGGATCACAGGTGAGCAATCCACCAGCTGAAAAGAGCATATCCTGCATCCATGTATTAATTTTTAAATTTTCCCCCCAGTCAAATGCCCATGATAAATCAATACCTGATTTACCTGCATATTTACCTGAAGAAGATTCTCCCGTTGTGCAAAAAAAGGCAGTGGCCCGACGAAGGCCAAAACGAAGAGAAAGTAGCTGGTTCACAAGGGCAGCCAGTGTACTGGTGGATTCCTTCTTTTGGTGATCAAAGATACATGGTTTGTTTGTTTTTGAAAATTCTGTAGAAACTAATTTTTTAGGTGATATGTTTTAATATTTATTTTGGCATTGGCAAGAAAATTCAGTTTGTGATAAAAACCTGTTATCTCTGGTATCAACCATTATACTTTTATTTTCTAATAAGGTGTTCAGTTTCGCCATTACCCAGGTACTAGGTGCAGGGTTGACAAATTTGCTGTTCAACTCCTCTGTTACTGTACATTCTTGAAATGTATCTAAAAATTCATGAGCAAATTTACAAATTCAAACAGGTTGGTTTTCTTTTCTTGTTAAATGTAACGCTTAGACTGATGATAGTTTTAAATTACATGTTGTCTTCACATTGTATCATATCTGTGTGAAAATTGTGTTGTTGTTGTGCAAGTTGTTGCATAGGCTTGTTGGTATTACTGACTCCTTAGAAAATTTAGTGACTGAGATTAGATGGAAGTCTGCATTTTAGTTTAAATTACTTTACCATTAATTTATGAACTCCATTCCTATTATTTTGTACTCATTAGACTAGACGCAGAGTTTGGACAGTTCAGACATAGTAAATATGTTAAATCATTCTTGAGAAGGACTATTATATTTGTTTTATCCAGCTTGACGGGCCATCATCCCATTATTATTATCATTATTATAGTTGAGTTGGTAAAGTTCCAAATTAACATAAGCTCTAGATTGTGATCTGTTTTTAGTCTTAAGTTGTGTCACACTTTCCGTCATTTAATAAACATTTTCACAAAACCAGACTATGGCTTTCATTTTCCAATCTGCCAGCCGCAGACACACAGTTTACACCTCGGGGGGAGTGAGTGAGGATGGCATGGGAGGCTCTGCGCTGCTGCGCCGCCTCGGCTCGGACTGGGACTGGGGTTCAGCCCGGCCCGGGTGCGCTCGCCACTCGGAGGCGACGGGAGGGGGTAGGACGCGGCACGGCCCGGGCCGGGCCTGCTGCCGGACTCAACTGGAGGGAGCGCTGCTTTCTGTTTTACTCTTGCTCAAGAATCGCAGCGCAGGAGGGGGAGGGGGGTCATGAGGTGACCAACGCGGCGGCGGCATGAGCCGGGGGCCTCTCAGTCTCTCCCCTTGGACCGTGCACGCCGGCCCGCAGCGCGGCTCCAGCTCCAGGCGTGTTGTTCTGCTCGCCGCGGGTACGCCAGCCGCAGGTGAGCTGCTGGGGCAGGGTTTCGGAAGGGCGAAAAGCACAGTGGGCATCACACACAGGCAGGGCTCGGTGCCGTGCGCTACGTTACGGTTGCCGCCTGCGACGGCTGGGGTAGGCCGACCCGCACGACACGCGTGCACGCCGAAGTGGTGCTTGCCTACCCGGCGGGCGTCATGTGTCAGATAGGTCCGTGTTCGGAAGGCGTTTCGGGCCGCAGATAATGCCAGACCTAGAGGCGGAGATTTCTTTTCCCTATCCGAGAGCCGGGCGTTAGGTTTCCGTCGGCCCTGGTCCGAGCCTGGAGCCTATTTCCATAAGCAGTACGTACTGCAGTGCTGTCAGAAAAGTGGACAGAAAGTAGCACAGGCGCACGGGTGTAACGTTGGCGCCTACCTCCGCATATCCGAGGTAGCCACTGTCGTTCACGTGCGTGTCTGGACGAAGTTTTGCCCACTTCTCTGGCACTGTGCAGCACTGCCTGGCAGTTCGTCCCAGCTTGTAGCCGAAGTCGGCCCGAGCACCGGCCGGTCGGTCCCACCACGCACTTTCATGCTCGACTTTGTTGGTTTTGGCTTGAGAAGTTGCAGCTTCGCAGGCAGCTCTTTCGTTGGCACGAGTGCAAAAGCCCCCAGGCCGCCCCCAGCGGCTTCTGGAGAACCGCCCCTTCCCTCCCCACGTGGGCGAGTGAGTGAGAGCGTGTCGCCGTGAGAGACTGCGATGCGATTGCTGCCGCGCCGGAGGACATTCCAGCGATCGTCTGTCCCGAGAAGCAACGCCGCACGCCGTGTTCCCTGCGGGGGAAAAGCATTCCGGAGCACCCGCCGCCGCGGTCAGACACGGCGGCGAGGCTCACGATCGCGGGGTATCGACGTGCGCAGGCGGGACGGCAATCGCGTTACGTCGTAATTTGCGCGGCACTACCCCATTAGTCTGCCGCGATGCGTATTACCTAACGGGTGGGGAGGGAGAGGGGGGGGGGGCAATTAAATCGGCGTGCCGGTGAGGATCGTTAGGGCCGCCTCCTGGCCGCCTCCCGGCCGCCTCCCGCGGCAGGCCCCGCCCGCCGGGGACCCCGTGCGTCTCGGTAGGCCAGCGGCTCGGCGGATGTCCCGCGCCAGCCGCGCCGACTTCCCCGCCCAGCTGTGGCATGACACATCGGCCGCGGGTTCAAACGCGGCGCGTTCCCTGTGTGGGTCATGCGGTTCACCCCCGCCCGCTAGGCAAACTGATCCGTGAGCGATACATGCACTGACGACTGGTCTCGTCTTGACGCTCGACGGTGGCGACATACATCGTCAGTGCATGTATCGAAACCGCGGGGCCGGAGTATTAACATGTACTAGGTGCGCTGGCTGTGCAACTGTGCAACAGGCCTGGCGATGACCAATCGCTCTCGGATCTGCCGTCGAGGTGGGAGGGGGGAGGGAGGGGGTATGGGCAAGTGTTGCAGTGCCCGCGGGACCCGCCACAGCGAAGCCGCGGCCGCCGCTGTTTACGTATGGTAATCATGCCGCAGCCGGCGCTAGCCGTCTCGCCCTCTTATTCGGGACATTAGTTTTTTTACTCTCTCGATTTGCCTAGCACCACGGCTGAGGGCTACTTCCAACGAAACAATCAACTATCAAACGCACCACGAGCAGCGTGCTGAAAATAGGTTCCCCTTTTGAAATTACCATGATGCGCTCGGCCGAGCCCGTGTTGCGGTGAGTTCCTCATATCTCCATCTGACTCGTATTCGCGCATTTCAGCGCTGCGGCAAGACCGAGCGTTGCGCCCGTTCCCGTAGCAGTGCCACCTTGTGCCAGGGGGTATCGTCACCTGGCGCCAGTGTCCCCTGGTGTCACCCGCCTGGGAGGTCCCGAAACTCCGGCCCGGCCGGGCGCCACGCATAGGCCGCGGAGCGCAGCGAATGAGGGCGGGGGCGGGGCGGCACTGTGGGAAAATGCTTTAAAAAGCCGTGTTATGAGAAATTGCACCGGGCGGCCTTGGGGACAGGCCGGCGTGGCCCTCCAGTGTCGCCAGAGAGAGTAAGAGACAGAGAGAGAGAGAGAGAGGTATATAACATATTTTCGAGACATTATTTTTTATTGGTGAGAGAGAGAGAGACGGACAGAAAGAGATAGAGACCTGACTTCCCCGAGAGGCGCGCTCTACGTGGCCATCCAAGTGAAGTGCATACGCAGCCGACTATACGGCCCGGCTTGCGAAAACACGCGTCACGATGAAAAGAAGGAAAATTACTCGCTTCGTATCGCTGGCGCGCCGCTGCCACCAGCGCCCGCACGTCCGGGCTGTGCCGCGTGCTACGTGATGACCACCGTTGAGGCGCCACCCGACGCCAATGCGGCGCCATAATCACGCTCACACTCGGACACGACGCGGCTGTGCGCGCCGAAATTTTCCTCGAAGGTCAAGGGCGTGTTTACCCCGCGCTCGAGCGCGCACTCGCGGCCGCTACTCCATCACAAACAGCTTCCCTCGGCTCGCGGGCCGCGGCGGGATCGCAAACAAGTTCCCCATCGTCGATGTCCACCCTGAACCATGAACACGGACTCTTCCCATAGTCGTGTACTGGTGGCGTGTTCGAGGCGGCTTGCTGTTCTGTGCGTCCTGGCCTCCCCCTGCGCAACACAGCGTTCTCGGGGCGGCCGCCTGCCGGTACCGGGCTAGGCCGGCCCGCACGACGCGCGCGCCTTGATTGCCTACCCGGCAGGCGCTCCCGTCCGCGCGGCCCGCTCTTGCGTCACGGACGCGGTGCGTCGGGAGGACTTGCTCCGGGATCTCCGGCGGCGCGTGGGCCGTGGGCAGGGCGGGCGGGGCCGGGCCGCCGGGCCGCGCACCGCGCTCCGGGCGGGAGGGCCCGCCCATCCGCCGGCCCAAGACCGAAAGTGCCGTGTGCGGGCGCGCGCGGTCCCCGGCGGGAAAGGCAGCCAGACGGCGCGGCGTGGCGTGGCGTGGCGCGGCGTGGCGTGGCGCCCCTTCTATGACCCTCTGCCATGCCTCCGGCCGCACCGCCGGTCCGGCCCGCCGCTGTTATGTATCCGACGCACCGTGCACGCGAGCACGGCGTAAGAGGGGCACCGCGGCGGCCGCGGCGTGACTCCGCGCCGTGTGGCGGCCAGGGAGGACTCATTCCGTTCCCTCTGGTGGCGGCTCCGGGCCGGCCGTCGGCGCCCGCCACCGCCGCCACTTAGTACGCGGTGCCGTGCCGCGCCGCGCCGCGCCGCGCCGCTTCCCCCGCGCACTGCATCAGGGCAGCCAGGATCAGACAACCACCGCTCCTGCCCTCTGCCGGACAACGCCGAGCTCCAAGAGTCTCTGTCGTCGCACTCGCATAGTCAAGCGCTCACCCGCCTCCTGGTGAACTTTAGCTGCACTCTTGGCCTGGCCCTGCAGCCTTCCTGTTCCGGCTCCCCGCACGGACCCCGCCGTGCCCCGTGGTGCTCTCGTTCCTCGCCTCACTGCAGGCGAACACAATAGACTCGTTGGCCCGGCGTGGTATAGACGTGGCGATGGCGAAGCTCGCGCAGTATCGAGTGGAGCAATGCGAAAGAACAGACATTGCGGCCGGCGTTCCTATCAAAAAGGCGGGAGGAAATTTTCTCGTCCTCGTCGTCCTGGCCCCCTTCTCTGACTCTGTCTGACTCTGTCTGTCTCTGTCTGTCTGTCTGTCTGTCTGTCTGTCTGTCTGTCTGTCTGTCTGTCTGTCTCTCTCTCTCTCTCTCTCTCTCTCTCGGTAAACATGGAACCGGATCGGCCCTGACATACCCCAGGAATCCGGATCCCCCCTCCCTCACACCCCCCAATGTTCCCCCGGGCCGCTGAGTAGGGGCGGCGCCCGGCTTTGGCACGGAGGACGGCGAGGTGCAGAAGACATACTCCTTCACAGCCTCACAGCTTTCGAGACGCGCCCGCCTTCGGTTCGAGGACCCGACGATGTTGTGCTCCCGCCGCGGCGGGGGGGAAGTCTCGGCGCAATACCAATCCGTGTGTTAATCTGCGCGCAGGACGGCTTGTCCCACGCGCGTTGCGTTGCATGCGCGCGCGCCCCGGCCGTGGTTCGAATTCAGACCTAACTAGCCACCCAAACGGCGGCTAGCAGCGACCGTTGCAGCACGGCCGGAGGCTAGCAGCGCGACGCTCGGTGCATTCGAGGCATGCATTGACGTCACGGGCCTGGCCGCTGCAACATAGCCCAGGCCAGCCCCCCGCGCCTGGCGGCCCGGCGCCGAGCCGGACCGGGTCCGCGACTGGACTCCACTCCGGCAGGGAAGCCGAGAGGGCAGCAGATCGCGATGCAGCAGTGCCGGGAGGGAGGGCGGGCTGCACTGACGTCAGTGGAGCTCTCCGGGCTAGGCGAAAGCGGGACGGCGGGGGCGGGTCTCCACGAGGGCCCGCCGCCTCCTGGTGTGCACCGATTCACATCGTAAATGTGTTTTTTTATTTGTATAACATGTCATTCTTTATCCCTCCCCCCTCTCCTTTTTTTAAAAATTTTTCTTCCAAAATTAGGTGAAAGGTATATTGGGGGTTTATGATTGATCAATGTATCTATTTTCTCCCAATTTTCTCTTTTCATTTTTAAAACACTTTTTAGATTTTTACGAGTTTATAAAAATAGCTAGTTTTTTAACTGATTTATTTCCGGGGCTTCCATAGGCGTGGGGGGGGGGGGAGGGGGCTTGTCGCGAGATATTTTTCATTTCATTTGTTTTCTCTCCAGCTCCAGGATGGGGGACCAGGACGAGCACCGGCAGCGGGGCGGCAGCCCCACGGCGGCCTTCTACTCGGGCCGCGGCGTGCTGGTGACGGGCGCCTCGGGGCTCATGGGCAAGGTGCTGGTGGAGAAGCTGCTGTGGGCCGTGCCGGACGTCGGCAACGTCTTCATGCTCATGCGGCCCAAGCGCGGCAAGACGCCCGCTGAGCGGCTCGCCGCCATCCAGGACCTGCCGGTAAGCGAGCGCCGCGCCGCGCCGCGCCCGCCTACATGCAGTGCAGTGCCACGTACATGAACGCCGTCCGCCACTGCCCGTCCCGCAGGTGTTCGAGCGCGTGCGCAGGGACTGCCCGCAGCAGCTGGCCAAGATGCGGATGGTGGCCGGAGACGTGGGCCTGGAGAACCTGGGCATCCAGCAGAAGGACCTGGAGCAGCTCAAGGTAGTCGCGAGCGGCTTTACTAGTGCGCCCGTCTCCGAGACACGCGTACCAAATTTAATTGTGAGAGCCGTGAATATAAAAACTGAGTGGGGCTTGATTGCGCCCCTCTCTCTCTCTCTCTTCCCACAGAGCGAGGTGTCCGTGGTGTTTCACTGCGCCGCGACGCTCAAGCTGGAGGGCTCCCTGAAGGACGCGCTCCACTTCAACACCCGCGGCACGCAGCGCGCCCTGCAGCTGGCCAGGGAGCTGCCGCGCCTCAAGGTCCGTTGCTCAAGTTAAATAAGGGTGTCTTACAAGAAGTCGGCAGCCGGTGCAAGCATCTGACTGCGATGAAACTCGCTAGGTCGACTATCCGATGGCAGTAGAGGAAGATTCTAACAAGATTTCATTCAAAATCTCAACTCTAATTTTTGCCGTAGAGGCGCAGGAGCAAGGAGGTCCCGCATAGAGTGCTTCGAGAAAATTCAAAAGTGAATTTTATGGCCTATGTTTCATGGCCGAAGGATGTCAAGAATATAATTTTAGCTTTTAACAAAATAGTATTTACCTCAGTTGCCCCCCAGCCCCCCACCTCTGCGACCGCCTAAATCGAAATTAAGGATTAATCGACCTAGCGAGTTTCACCGCAATCGGACACTAACTTGTTGCAGTCTCTCGTCAGTGCTTTGCAAAACAAGCCGCGTGAGGATGAAATTTCGCATAGCGGTTGTCTCCCCCTTGCGTGCGTCATTTTATTGGGTGCACTCGACACCCTCACCCTCGTGCGAGCAGTGCTGGTATAACGGGCCTGAGAGCCCCCCCCCCCCCCCCCTCCCCTCTCCCCTCCTCTCGCCTATTCTATCCCGTAATTTGCACCGAGATGGCAATAGTCCGGGACCATCCTCGGCTGCGCCGCCGGCGCGCCAAAACGGCCGGGCGAGCTGTGCAGGGGCTAGGTGAGGTCTGGTCGCCATAAACTTACGTCGCCGCCCAACACGCGCGCCTGTTGCAGGTGTTCGTCCACACGTCCACCGCCTTCTGCCACTGCGACGAGGACGTGCTGCAGGAGCGCGCCTACCCGCCGCCCATGTCGCCCGAGAACATGATGAACTGCGGCGACCTGGTGGACGAGGCGTCGTTGGAGATCGTGGCTCAGCAGTCAGCATCCTGGCCTCACGTTATGCGCCGAGCCCCCGCCGCGTTCTGACTGACCGACTCCCGTTTCCCTCCGCAGGATACTCGCACCGCACCCCAACACGTACACCTACTCGAAGCGGCTCGCCGAGGACCTGGTGGCGCGGAGCCACGCGGAGCTCCCGGTGTGCATCGTGCGGCCTTCCATCGGTACGTGCGGGGCCGGGGCGCCTGGGGGGTAGGCACGCCGGGCACGCCCAGGGCACCGGTGCGGCGCGGCACTGCCTACCCCCGGCTCGGCAGGCGCCTCCCGGCACGACGGCCCGCTCAGTTTTACTTCCCCTCTGCCCGCAGTGTGCCCGGCCTGGGAGGAGCCGGTGCCCGGCTGGGTGGACAACCTGAACGGGCCGGTGGGCGTGATGGCGGCGGCCGGCAAGGGCGTCATCCGCTCCATGTACTGCTGCGGCGAGTTCAACGCCGAGGTCATCCCCCTCGACTTCGCCGTCAACGCCACCCTGGTGGCGGCCTGCCGCGTGGCCACCGGCCCCCGGGAGGACGCGGTGCCCGTGTTCAACCTGACGAGCGGCAAGTGGCGGACGGCGACCTGGAGCGCGGTGCTGGACGAGGGTCGCCGCGCCGGCTACGAGTACCCGTTCGAGATGATCCTGTGGTACCCGGACGGCAACATCCGCTCCAGCAGGAGGTCCCACGACGTGCACGCCTTCTTCCAGCACCGCCTGCCCGCCTACTTCATCGACTTCATGATGATCCTGTTCCGGCAGCCCCGCTTGTGAGTGCCTAGATAATCCGCGATCTGAATGGCACAGCCGCGGCGACACCGCCCGCACCCGCGTCCGCTGCCACGCCAGGAGTCCCGCCGGTCCAGGTGTGCCGCGGAGCCCCCACTTCGTCCCCGGGCGCGCACCTCGCTAATGACGGCGCGCGCCGTGCACGCCGTGCACCTCGCTGCACGCCATGCGCACGCCGCGCGCACCGCGCACCTCCGCCCGCGTTCCCACCTCGTGCCGGTCCTAACGAGGGTGACCCGCCGGGACCTCGACCCCCGTTGCGATGTGACTGAGCCGGGCCGTGCCGCCGGGCCCCGCGTGGGATCACGTCGTCGTGACAAGTGCGCACGTGTGTGAGAGGGATATCGTGTGTGCGCGCGCGGTATTTTCCATGTGCAGCAGGGGGGGGGGGGCGTTCCCGCATCACGTGGATGCGAGTCCGGTAATGATAGACTTCGCTGAGAAGGGCCCCGGCCCCTCCGGCCTGAACGTGCTCTCTGCTTTCCCTGCAGCATGGTGCGCATCTACAAGCGCATCGCGCTGGGCCTCGAGCTGCTGCAGTTCTTCACCACCCGCCAGTGGAAGTTCGACAACGACCGCTTCATGGCGCTGTGGGACAGCATGCCGCCCGGCGACCGCCGCCTCTTCAACTTCGACATCCAGGAGCCCAAGATGAGCGAGTACATCGACCGGTGCATCCTGGGCGCCCGCCAGTACTGCCTCAAGGAGGACCCGGCCACCATCCCCCGCCAGCGGCGGCTGCTCAAAGTGTGAGTTTCGCCTTCTGACCCTCCATCTGAGCTCTGAAATGAACTACAATTGTTCGGGTTACTTTGTTATCTGCAGGTACTACATCGCCGACCGCCTGGTGGTGCTCCTGTTCTACGGCCTCCTGCTGTGGCTCGTCTCCCGCCTGTTCGTAGGCGACAGCACCGCCGCCTCGCCAAGCCGTCTGTTGGCCAACGAGGCGTTCGCCGCCAGGAGCTGAATCACGTCGTCTGCCGTGGTCAGGTTCCACGACCCTCACCCGCTCATCCCATTACGCTCACTTTTCACCTTTTGTTTATGTCATGTATTATATAGGAATAAAGTGCTAGTTTCGATTTTTTAAAAAATAGTTGTTTCATTTGTGTAAAGGCAGAGAAAAAGAACCCTTGGCAGATCCCCTTGAGCCTGCATAACAAGTGTAGGAGGAAAGGAGTGAAAAATCAAAGGAGATATATGTTTTCCAGTATTTATTCGTGCATTGAAAAAGCAAGTATCACAAAACGAATTGTCACCATAGTTAAAATAAATTTTACAATCATTTGATTTTCAATCAGAAAAGAAAAAAAAAACACACAAATTTCAACTTTTAACAGCAGAAAAAGTGTATCTGTACACAGTGGGGGAAAAACACTCTCTTACTATAATTAAGGGTAACAATTATTTATACTTAAAGTGTAACAACTCAGAATGTTTATGACATGATTTTTAACAGACAGGTCTCAATGTGTTGGCACTCTTTTGGACCAGAATCTTGCCCTAAAATCATCAGAGCAAGTCAGGAATGCGGCAGTTGTTGGCGAGTGAGAGATATGTCTCACAGGACCATTATGACCTAATAAAAATGAAAAAAAAAAAATTATTACAGTGGGTACACTGTTATTACAAAGAACTTTAAGAGTGTGGTGTTTAATAAGACAACTGTGAATAAAATCTTTAAAATATTTACCTAGTGATAAAAGATGCTTGCGAGAAGCATTTCTTGAATTCCATGCACATAAAGATGTAGTAGCTTCATCAGGGAACATAACATAGTCTTCTGTATGGTTAAAAACAGCCAATGTTTTGTGCTCTTGTTTGCCTAGAAGAAAAAGACAACAATAAGTAATCAACAGAGACTTGGTTAATAAATCGTTTAAAGGTTTCACATCATTGAAATAAACTGCTAAGCTCACCTGTAGTGCCTGCTCCAGTATATGCAATCAGACAACGGCTAGTATTCAATTCCCACAGCTTAACTAGGGAGTCTTTCCCAGATGATAACAAATACTGCACAAGAAAAAATAAAATTATACGCACATGAAGAAACTCACTAATGTGAAGGTTAATATATATGACATCTCATGTAACTACCTTGCCATTGCGAGTAAATGTGACTGAACAAACTTCAGCTCCACCATGGGCTTTTATAAATGTATTTACACATCTATTGGAAACACCATCCCAAATTTTAATGCTGCCATCACGGCTTCCTGAGGCGAACACCTTGGCATCTGGAGAATACCTAAAGTAGAAAACAGCAACACAAACAAAATTATTAATTAATTGAAAGGAGAGACCTATTTTTTTCTGCACTTTAATTTTGAAACAGGCAGCTCACTTGATAGTAGTAATTCCAGATGTGTGTTGGTGGCTAGGAATGTTGCACACAAATGATTGAGCCGTTTGAACATCATACAGTCTGATCACATTGTGGTCTGTGCCCACAACAAGATATTCCCCACCAGGATGGAATGAAAGGCACTTCACTTGATCAGCGTCCTGGTACAAAAAAATATATTAGTAAAGTAAATAAATAAAGAAGCATTTGTTAAATTTGGCTCTTAAAACTAAATTTTGTAACAAGTTGGCTCTTTACATCACTCACAGTTATAGTGCGGAACGCCTTTTTCACAGATGTTTTACTGTAGTCAAAAAGTTTGATTGTAAAGTCTCTGGATCCCGATGCAAGTATAGGCTCTCGTGGATGAAATTCAAGGCAGGTAACTTCCTCCACATGGTCATACAGGGTCCTAATAACAGGGTGGCCCTGAGACTCGGGTCCAGAAGATTCCATGCCTGCTTCTGGGGCAGATTTAGCTAACATTCTACTAACATCTAGAATCTAAACGGTGGTAAATCAAAAGAGAAAAAAAAAAGAGAGGTGACAAATAACTGATACTCAAATAATTATTATATTTGAAGAAGAGTACTCACTTTAATGGAGGCATCATGGCTTCCAGTAGCAACCATCTGTGCATCAGGACTAAATGCACCAGCACGACAGGGGCCTTTGTGGGATGTTACATAGGCAGTCTCGTACTTAGCAGGTTCGGGTGCATTACTATGCATTTCAGTTTCAAACTCCAAGTCTGCAATTTGAATACACAGATTTAAAATCCAATAAGTCTTATTTGTAAATAGGATTTAAGAAAACAGTCTGTTAGGCACCTAGACCAGGCCCAAGAAAACCATCAGGGCTAATAGCGGCATTCAATCCATCTTTTTTCCGCTTTCTTGAAGTCTCGTGTTCCAGCCCCATCATCATCAAATTAAAGAGACGGTCACTTGGAGGGCAGGGTGGGTCTGGGTTGGTGACAGATTGCACTTCAAGAGCCTGCTTCTGATTGCCATCATAAAACAGTTGGCTGGAAATTAAGATTCAAATAAACATATTAATCCTGGGTCAAGTGAATCAATGGAGTGAATTACAATGGTTGAGGTTAATTGAGGTCAGTCATCAGAACTATTAGAGACCGATACTGAATGTATTTATTCCAAAGCGAGAGCGAAGTGTCAATACAGCTAGACACACACCTGACCATAAGACGGTAAAGAAGCTCTCTATTTTTGACTACATTTTTGGTTTCGAGCGTATCTGGTGGCGGTAGAGGGACTGTTGGTATGCCCGGCCCACTCGGCGGAGGCCCCGAGTTGTTATTTGCCATTTTCAACGCTTTCTATGGCAATGAAAAATAACTGGGCTACGACGGCTCCAAGTATATGGGCTCAATCCTTCCCGACAATGACGAATTCACAAATGAGTACCGGTACAGGAAAACATAACCAATAGCAAAACGTAAACAAACAAGCTCAAACGCGGCGATTCGTATTGGCAGCTGCTCGTCTGTTCGGAGGCTACGCTATGAAAAATTTCGCGTCGACTAGCCGCACCTGTCCCTTCCCTGGTCAAAAGTTTCGGCTGCGATAGCCGGAAACTGGAAGATTTTGTAAACTGGAGGAGTATTTGGGGGTTGTTCATGAAAAAAATAGAAAAATGAAATTGTTCAATTGACATAGCCCATTCATTCCTTCCTTAATATACGTTCGCAAATTGGCATTCCCTGCTATAAACTAAAAAGCGAGAGAGGGCGAATAAAATACACACGGCCCTGCCGGCCCTGCATTCGCCGACAATGATTGATAAAAAAAACACCTCATTACTTTAAATTCGCATATTTCGACATTTTTCTTGAAACAACTATTTTTATCTACTGGCCTAAGTTGGTCTTTGGTCTGTTTCATGAGGCTCCTTCAACGGCCTGGCTCTGCGCTTCTCCAGCCGTTGGAAAGCGACGACGCCCGCGCGCCGAGGAAGCGCCGTGAGGCGCGGCAGCCCAACTGACAGCTCTGCAGCGCGTGCTGCCTATGCGTCATCTCGTAGGCGTCGGGCCTCTGCTGCTGCTGCTGCTGCTGCTGCTCTCTCTCTCTCTCTCTCTCTCTCTCTCTCTCTCTCTCTCTCTCTCTCTCTCTCTCTCTCCCGCTCTCTCGCTCTCTCACACACACAGACTCACACAAGAAATGTATAGATTGTACGGTATCTCCACGCTATGTTTTTTTTTCTCTCCTTAACTTTGGCATAGCTTTGGTTAGGTTTGGTTTTGTTCCGGGCTGCGGCCGGGTACAGTATTAAACGGGCATGCGTGCGCGGGCACGCCCGGTGCGGGGCACGCGGCAGGCACGCGGCAGGCACGCGTGCGCCGTGGGCGTACAGTAGGTACGGTACGCGCGGCGCGTGGCTGCCGGCCGGTGACCGGCGGTGACCCTCGGCCACCGGAGTATCGGCGGCCAGGTGCTCCCGGCCGGGGCCCGGCCCGCCGCCGGCCCCGCGGCCACGCGGGACATTCATCCCGAAGCACTTTCACGAGTATTGTTCGGCCGGGCTTGGTAAATAATGTATGAAGGGTAGCTGACGGCCTGCTTCTAGGAACGCGGGGCGGCCGCGGCGGCGGGGCCCGCGGAGCCGGCGGAGCCCGCGGCAGCAGCTGCCTATGCGCGGGGAGCGGCACGGAGGGAGTTCGTCAGTGGCGGCGCGAGCGAAACAACCGAACAACCGCGTCCGACGTTACATCACGGAGCTCGGGCCGCATTGCGAAGCGACGCGAACGCGGCCCAGCGGCAGCAGCGGCGTCGGCGGCACTACGATTTGTGTTTTTTCTGACGCGTCTATAGAATCCATTGGCTTGGACGTAGCCGGGAGGGGCGGCAGTTCAGCAGGTGTGGGCGAAAGGGGAAAACAAGACGCTGTAGCGAGCGTGGCTGTTTGCTTTGTAAACTCATGTAGTTGCGGTGCATTCCTAAGGGACGGGGCCCTTGCTAGAATTCACCAATGACCTTTTTCGGATTAAAAAAAATTAAAATTGAAAGATGGAAATTAGGTTTGCCACTGGAAAACGTTAAAAAAACAACTGCATATAATCGTTTTAAAACCAACTACCTGTCTTTATTGTCTTTCCGAGTTCTGAAGCACAACATGTACCCTATTTTTTTCATCGTAAGAAAACACATTTTTTTGCGATTTTTTGTTACTGTATGAACATTGATTTTTTTTTGAAAAAGTTATGTTTCCTGCCGACGGTGAGAAATGCCTCGGACGACACAGTGATCACCGCTACTGTTGCCACCCCCCAGAGAGCGCGCGCACGGAGCCAGCGGAGCCTGGCCTGCAGCAGCGGCTGCAGCAGCGGCCTGCCTGGCCTGCAGCAGTGGGGGGTCGGCCGGCCGGGCCTCTAGCGTGTCGATTTGTCACAGCCGTACGCCCTTAGGCCGTGGCCCGGGCGCGTGGCGGCGCTTGGCGGCGCGTGGCAGCGCGCGGCGGCGCGTACTACAACACGCGCGCGTGTGTGGCGACCGAGCGTGACGCGTAGTAGTCGCGGCGGTAGTATCGTGAAGTAAATGGAGGCAATGCCAGGCCCCGCCTCGGAGCGTGACCCCTGACTGTCGTCGGGCAGCTCCATCACGGTGGCGGCGTCGGGGGGCTGCTGGCCACCCAGCGGGAGGCTCGGCCGCGCCACCATTTGTCAACGCGGAAACCAGGCCGGGAGCGGAACCACCCCGCCTGCCCCGGGCCTGGTCGCCAAAACGCCCCGGGAAAATGTGCACTTCTTTCCGATCGACGGCTTTTTTTTTTTTGTAGGTGATGAAAAGGGACAGTTTTCGAGGGTTTCCCTCCCGTCCGCGTTCGCGTCTCATCATCATTGACGGGGTGGAAGTGATGCGGGCTGCCGGGTCCGCCTGGAGGTGCGGGCTCGCCTCGTGCACCCGCCGCCGGGGCGCGCGGCCCCCCCTCCGTGTGTGTCCGCACACACGCCGAGACGCCTCTGGCCGCCTCTGGCACTCACGGCCGTTAATTCGCCGCCGCGTAAAGTCCGCTCCCCGCCTCGGTCCCTTCCTTCTCCTTGATGTGCACTGCCGGCGGCGGTCAGCGCCTCCGCCACGCCGCGCCACGCCGCGCCACGCACTGCCCCCGGCAGCCCCCGGCCCCCGTCGTCGCGCCCTCGGCATACATACAAACAATGGACGTGGATGGACGCAGCGCTGCCCTCGCCACCTGGTAAGAAATCACATCAAGGACCGGCGGCGCGGGGCAGTGCGGGGCAGTGCCGGGCGTAGCGGGCAGGGCGTGCGTGGGGGCGGGGGCGGGGGGAGGCGAGGGGGCGGCCGGGCGGCCGGCTTTGAAAGAGAGGTAAAAAGGGGGAACAAAACCCGCTGACGGCCGGCCCCGTTCGGCGAGCGCGGGGGAGGCTGGCTGCGGGGGCTTGCCGGAGCGGGCCGCCGGCCGCCGCGCCCGGGATGGAGCGGAGTAGAGGGTGCCGAGAATGGACGGGACGTCCGAACGACGCATTGTGTTCTGCGCTACCGCTTCCGAGAAAGAGCGGCGAATTCCTTTTCGTCCGGGCAGCCTCCTCCTCTCCGCCTCCAAGTCGTCCGCGGACGCGCTGTAAATAAATTACGTAACGCCACCGCCACCTCCGCTGCCGGCGCGGGAGAGGCATTCCGCTGGCCGCGCCCCGCGCTCGAGAGCCTCGAGCGACGGAGTGGGTCCGTCCTCGTGGTGTAACGCGGTCCGCGGCGTAGCGCCTGTGGGGCAGGCTGCCCTCCTGCACGGGCGTCGTGAGGGATGGCCTACCGTGGCGCTCGCAGGCGCTCCGGGCCGGGGTCTCGGCAGCCGCGGCCGAGAACCTCATTAACATTCCGCCCCGTGATTAACTCTCCATGAAATATTTGCGATTGCGAAGTGCGATGCGGCGGCGGCGTGCGCCCGGCCCGGCCGGCCCCCGCGGGCCGTCGTCCCCGCGTCGCCTGGGGACCGCTGCGCGCACCGCCGCGGCCGCCGGCGTCCCCACTAAATTACTCATTCGGCGGCGGCCAGCAGCCCGGGGCTGCCGGGGCTCTGTGGCCGTGCCGCGTGCACGAGCTACGTAACGCGGGGGAGGAGAGGGGGTGCGGCGCAGCGCGGCGGCAACAGCTGCAGCCCGCCGCCGGCCCCGCGATGACCAATGCGTTTCGACGCTCGATCGCTCTGAAAACAATTCCACCGCCCCCCCCCCGCGGCTCCCGTGGCCCCTCGAGTGTCGTCTCGGTGCCGCTGTTGTTGGTGCCGCCGGCCGTATTGAAGGAGGACAAATTGTGGATGTATCCGTGGCGTGGCGAGGCGGCGACCCGCGCCGGCTGCCAACAAAGTGCACTGCAGCGAGGGAAAGTCCACGCGGTCTCCATGTAGCCGCCTCTGCCGCCACCGGCACTGAACCGCACGTCGTGAAAACGGCGTCATCGGCGGGGTAGACGGGGCGCGACGCGACGCGTCATCGGCTGCGCGCGGCGAGACACTCCGCCTCCGAAGGGGTGTCGCGCCGCGCCGCGCCGCCGCAGACGTCGAGACGCCCCGCTTCCGGCGCTGCAACAACAACTGTGTACGCACTCCCCCCGTGCCGCGCGCGCATCCGCCGCCTCGCGCACGTCTCCCGGGGCCCCTCCTCGCCGCCCCCGTCCTCGGCGTCACCGTCGTCGTCGTCGTCGTCCTCACGGTCCGGGTCTCCGGGGTGGGTGTCCTCGATCGACACGCACGCGTGCCTCTTGTTTCGTCTGGCCGGGGGGCGGCCGTGACGTCAGCGGGGCGGCGCGGCGCCGGGCTAATGGCCGCCGATGCGTGCCGATGCCGATGCGGGGTCCTCCCGCTGCTAACTACCCCGGCCGCCGCCACAGGCCGCCGCCGCCGCCGTGTAGGAGTGTATATTCCCGGTTGGTTAGGCGCGGCGGAGGCGACAAGACGACACGGTCCCCGGGGACCCACCCCGCCCGCCTCCCCCCAGTGTGCCTACTTGTAGTGATGGATGCACCGCCGATGCAACATTGGCGAGCTGGGGGGCTGCTGTGTTGGGGGCCGCGGGGTCGGGGCTCTTGTCCGCCGTCGTACGTCAGTGGGTCCGCGCTGTCGTCGGGGCCGGCGGGTGGCGGAGGGGAGCGGGGCGGGAGGGGGTGGACGCCTCGGGTCTGCATTTACGTAGATGCAAGACGCGGCCGCGGAGCCGTCGCCGCGCGCCGCCGGTTGGCGATACGAGGTGGCTGACGGAGTTCTTCTTGGCGGCCTCCCCCACCCTTTCGCAACAAACACCCGCTCCCCGCCCCCGCCTCCACCCGCGGTAGCAGCGCCCACTCCTGCGAGACAAACTACCTGGCTCCTGCCCTGCCACTCCCGCAGCCTTCGCCAGGACGACCGCGCCGTGGGGGGCGTGCTGGCACCGCACCGCCGCTGCGGCCGCTGCCGCCGCGGCGCGGAGGCCCAGGGCTGCGCCTGCGCCGCCCGAGCTCACTCAGCCGGGGGGCGTGTTTTCGTTCACTAAATTTTTACGAGGCATGTTTTGTCAACAGGCCGTTTTGGAGGTGCGCGGCAGCGATGTGTGAGCCTCGGCCTGGGCCGCGCCGCCGCGTCTGAGGTGAAGGTGCCGCCGGGAGCCTCACGGTTTATCTGCCAAGAGGTGCGCGGAGAGAGAGAGAGAGAGAGAGAGAGAGAGAGAGAGAGAGAGAGAGAGAGAGCTGCTCCGTCGTCGCGATGACCTATCGCCAACGCCGGGCGATGAGTAAAAGGCGGGAGCAGTACACTACACCACATGCCCGGGGCGGGGTCCGACCCTGCCCACAGGCCCGCGGCGGGGGGCAGGCACACTCAGCCTTCCCGGGGGACGGCCACCTGACTTGAAAACAAAAGCCGCGCGCGAAAACGAGAGGGTGTTAGCGCGGAGACGTCAGCGCCGCTTTACTGCGCCGCCACGCGGGGCCTCTCTCTCTCTCTCTCTCTCTCTCTCTCTCTCTCTTGCCGTCCGCCCCGCGTCGCGTCCGCGGTCCGCGCGCTGAGTGGAGGACATCAACCGCCCCCGTTGTCACAGGCGAGGTGCTCTCTCCCTGCCTTTGTCTGCCCCGCCATGCTCATGGCGTCCCCGGGCTGGCCGAGCTATCTCTGGGAATCTCACGCCGCGGTTTCGGGACACCGGGTCACCTACCTCTTGTTTCTGTCTCTCTCGCTCTCTCTCTCCCTCACCCTCCCGCTTTCCGTGCCAGATGTTTCACTGAGCCGTGGCCGTTGCCGCCGTGTGTGACAGATCATCGCGGTCCTCAGAGTAAGACCGCGATCGGAGAGCCACTCCGTCCGACCCGACGCGATGTGGCCTCACGCGTGCACTTACCTCCTGCATGCACTGTGTGCGCCAAGAACAAAAGGCGCCGCACACCACACACACACACGCGCGCACACTTGCACAAGTGCGAATCGGAGGGAGAGGAGGAGAACTGCCATTTACCGTGGACTCCTGTCCCCCAAAAGTTGGGCATGTGCAAGTGCAACATCCCGTTCGTTCGCGTTTGGGACGCTGGCAGTGGTGGTCGCGGCGGTGTAGGGCGGTTTGTGTGTGTGTGTGTGTGTGTGTTTGTGTTTGTGTGTGTGAAGAGGAGGTCAGCAGGTGGTTGACCTGCGACCCGCGGCGGCGCGGGCCCCGGGAACAATAAAGCATGGCGCGTCAAATCAGCTTGTTTTCACGCGAGGCTAGAAGAAAATACTGTCGCGACATTGCAAGGGGCAGTCGGTGCGGTGCCGGGCGGTGCCGGGCGGGGCGGGGCGGCCTCCCTCTGTGTGTGTGAGAGGGGGGCGGGGGGCATGGGCGTGGGGCCCCGGCGGTCGACGTTAACGCCGTTCGCGTGAAATATCTGAGGGGCGGAATTTTTACGAGACACCCCGTTATAATGCCCGCTGTGTCGAGCGTGCGTGTGTGTGTGTGTGTGCTCTCGGGCTGCCACAGAACGCACTGAGGCGCCGCCCCGCGCGCCCCACGAGCGAGGCGAGTAGTTATGGGTAGTTAGTAAAAGGCGCGTGGGTAAAAACTGCACACAATCAAAACGAGGAGGAGCGGGACGGCGAGAGTGTCGGGTCGGGCGCGCGCAGGAGCCGCGGGAGCCGGTATCCCCCCGCCACGCCACGCCACGCCACGCCACGCCACGCGGCGCCACGCCCCGCCGCCGCCGCCGTCAGCGTCTCGCCGCGGACCTGCGCGAACCAAGGCGCGAACACTGGGTGAACACGTTTGGCCTGCGGTCTGTCGTGTGGACAGGAGACGCCTCTCCGCTCCGGGATCCCACCACTCCGCCGGGGGCCGCGGGGCAGACGGGGCAGCCTCCCCCCTCCCCTTCCCCCCGCCGGACACGCGCGCGCCGCGGCTGCGCTATCTCCCCGACGTCGTCCCCGCCGAGGACCAGGAGGCGGCTCGCCGGCTCGCGGCGGCCAAGGGACGAAATATACGACGGGCGCCTTATCTGGCCGCGCGCTGTCCTCCGAGACCGTCCGGGACGCTGCTCTAGGCCGGGGCCTCGGAGCGCGGGCCGCGTACGCGTTTTGGGGGCGCCTCGCCGCGCCGCGGGCCGGAGTCCCAGTACAGAGTCGGTGTCAGCCGCTCCGGACACCCAGGCCAGACCACTCACTGCGAGGCGCAGCCGCGCTCAGCCGCCGGCGGGGCGGACTTGATAGCCATCGGCCTCCTCTGTGTCGGTGAATGTGAACGTGAACACGAGTAGAGCGGCCCGGCGGCGGGGCGGCAGGCGGCAGTCTTCCGGGAGGCGCGCTGACGCCCGCTCTCGTCTCCGCCCCGCGGGCACCGTGGGCGGGGCTGCACTGCACTGGCCATCACGCCGCGGACGGCTGCGGACGGCTGCGGACGGTCCCCACGAGTTTCCACACACGCGAATATGAAGCCCGCTGAGATGTGCAGGTGTCGTGTGCATCGCTGTAGTCTCATCAGTCCCCGCTGCGGCTTCTGGGGTGCGGCAGGCGCCCGCCGCACCGGGAGGGCCTCGCGCCTCACGCCTCGCGGTGCTCGGAGCCGCTGCCGTCGGTAAATTGGCCGGCCGGCGCCAATAATCCGTTGACCACACGAAGCAGGGAGAGTCACGCTGCGTCTCCCCACGCGACGCCCCGCCGGCCCTCTGTGGGGCCCTCTGTGGGGCCCCGCGCCGCCCCCTCGGGGCTCCGGGCTCCCCAATCAGAGAGGGAGAGCTGCTCGCCGGGCCGGACTGGCGCTGGATGAGCGCGTATGCAAATGGCGGCTGCGGTATGGGCTCGGCGGCCCCCGCGGCCCCCGATGATAACCGGACAGCAGTGACAAGCGGGCGACGGCTCACTCCGGCCGGGGCGGCTCACACGGCCAGACTCCGGAGAGACGGCCGGGCCTGACTAATGACCCGAATGCGGCTGGGCGGACGAGTGGAGCCGTGCGGCCCGGGGGCACGGGACACGGAGGGAGAGGGAGAGAGACAGTGGGAGGAGAGTGAGAGAGTGAAGGGGAGAGAGACAGAGAGAGGGAGAGAGTCCCCGATACGCACTACTCCAGACGCCGGTATCGCCGCGGAGGTGGGGGAAATTATGACAATGAGTGATGAACGCGTCGGCCTACAGGGCAGTCGGCGCTGCCAATATGCCGGGTAGTAATGGCGGATACGGGGACCTTGCGCGGGTTATAGACGGCGCGGGCAGTAAATGATAATGACAAACCGAGGATGACGGTGACAATGATCATGATGATGATGAGGGAGGAATCACGTCCGTGGGGAGTGCGGGCGTCCTGCACAGGTCGTGGGGGAGTCGTCGGCAGCCTGAGAGGGACCTCTTGTAGCGCCCCGGGCGCTGCCGCGCTGCTGTGAGGTGCGGCCCCCGCGCCCGCCGCCCGGCCCAGGGCAGGGCAGGCCCGGGCCCTGACCTCACCAACAATAACCATAATAATGATAATAAAATGCATGCCCCGGTAAAAACACGGTGTGCGCCGGCCGCACTCGGTAAGCTGGGAAGCACATTACCTGCCATTTGCTCCCGCCGCCCCGCCTGCTGCTGCTGCTGCTGCTGCTGCTGCAGTGGTCGGGGGGCGGCAGCACCGTCGTCCCCTCCCCCGCCTCGGCCGGTCTCGGCTTTAGCTGCTTTAGCCGCCCCCGGCACCGGCACCGGTGGCACCGCCTGCCTGCACAGAGCACTTGCAGAGTGGCGCTCTGACCAAACAACACTTCAGCCAACGGGGCTCCCGATAGCGTTCCTCGCGGGGGTCCTGGCACTGGCAGGCGCCGCTTGCGCTGCTTTCCGTTGGCCTCCGGGCCTCCCGCACCGCGTGCAGTTGGCCTCGCCCGCAGCACAGCAGCCTATTTCGTCGCTCTCATAATCGGCAGCCCTCCGCAGCGCGGCGGCGGTAGCCGCGGAGGTGCAGCGTCAGTGTATGATGGTGTGTGCGTGCGTGTGTGAATGTGTGTACCCCCCGCCGCACCCACTCATTAAGTGAGTCGATTACTCAGGCATTGTACACCCCGAACACTCGGGGAGGGACGAGGCAAGATAGTAGGGCGGCGCCTCTTTAGGCCTCATTAATGCGGGGTGCGATGGAATGGAACCCCTTCCCAGAGGCCACCTCCGAATCTCGCTTGCGCAAAATGTAGACCGGAAAATCTCCGTTCGAGCGCTATTTTGTGCAGTGCCCTCGAGGCGGCGTGCGGCGCGGCCTGGCGAGGGGTCGATGCGGGGGCGGAGGGAGGCGTTCGGCGCGCGTCCCCGCCCCGCAGGCCCCACTGGCCCCACCCGGGGCCGCCTGCCCCACTACTAGTACCGCACGGTCGTGGGTGGGCGTGGCCCCGCGGAGCCGGAGGGGCCGCGGGGGGCGCGGGGGCGTGGCGGCGGCAATGGGCGGCGTGGGTGGGGCGCGCAGGAGGAGGAGGGCCTCGACGGCGAGCCCGGGGATTGGCGGCGGCGGGCGGCGGCGGGTGGCAGGCGCCGCAGGGGCCGCCCGTGTCACCTCCGCATAGGCAACCCGTAGGGACGCCACACCGAGGAAACGAGTGTCATCTGTCGATAATGTGCTTCCTAGGGTTCATCGTCAAGAAATTATCAAATGAATTTTCAGAAAAGCCCTGAATTTTTCAGAAAATTTGTAAAATTTAAGGAAATGTTACGGTTGTTCTTAGAAACCCTGGTGCATGCCCCCACGCCTCAAGAACGTTTAAGCGTGCCTGAGAACGTATGTCAAGCACACCTACAATGTGCCCTGTACCTGGTAATTCAGGAAACTCCCCAGGAATGCGCGGCGTTTCCGAATCACCTGGTATATAACACTTGGGATTTTCAGTACACGTCGAAAAAGCGATTAACTCGATTTCCGATTCCAGTTGATTCCAGTGGAAACTGCGTTGGTGGCCGTGGTCCGGCCTGGCCATCGGCGGCCGGCGGGGGCCCCCCGACTGGGTCGGGCCCCGCGGCGGCGGCCCCCGCGTCGGCCAGGCCCTGCGGCAGGTGGGGTCCGTAGTTCGGCCCCCAAATATGATGCGAACGTCGCCATTAGAGCCTGTATTGACCATAATGACCGGGTCCCGCCGCTCCGGAATCTCGCACTGAGGTCGGCGTAGCGCCGAGGCCCCGCCCGTCGCGGGTGACGGAGGGCCGACCGAAAGGTAAACATTATCCGGGCCGCGGCGCGCCGGGGCAGCCGAGGCAGCCTAGGCGACAGTGCGAAAGGAGACCCCCACTGCCTCTATGCAAATTACACATCGCGCCCGGTTATAAAGGCGAGGGCGCCGCGGGTGAGGGAATCGCCGCCACCGCCGCCGCCTCGGGGTCGTCATTTTCGCCGTGGCCCGCATTATTCCCCGCATTTCGGCCGCCCCGGGCGGTTTCTCACGCGTCGCGTAGGCGAAGGAGAGAAATCGCAGCACGCGCGCGAATGAGCGTCTCTGCGAAATTAAAAGGATTTGTCGCGGCCGACCCGGAGCTCGGAGCCGACGGCGCGTTCTGGCGAAAGGCGCCCGCGGCCCGCGGATTGCCGTGTCGCATCTGGAATGTGGAGTGCGGCCGTACGCGGACGCGCCGCGGAGGTAGGCAGTCAGGGCGGCGGCCACGCACCCGTGCGCTGGGGCTGCCTACCCGGCACTCGGCAGGGGCTCCGTGCCCTATGGGGAGCTGGAGTGCGAGTGGCCGGGGCCCCGCTGTTGGCTCCTCGGCCATCGCGTACAGTAGTTCCTCTGCGCGCTGCGCGCCTGGAGTAGCGGGGGCACCGCTCAGCACGGCTCAGCACCGCTCAGCAACGCTCAGCACAGGACGGGCCCGCGCTGCGAGATGAGGGTTCGGTGTTCGGTGCGTGCCGTGCGCCGCACAAAGGCTACCACTCCGGTGTTGGTTATTGCTTTCCACTCGGCGCGCGAACAAACAATGGCGCGGCAGTGGGGCTCCATAGCGGCCCCCGCGGCCCCCGCCGCCCTCACGGCGGCCCCCGTCTCGGAGCACTGCCGCGGGTAACTGTCGCGCGCGCGGTGCGCCAGTTGCGAGGTTCGTCGTCCGGAAAGTGGCCGGTCATCGCCAGGCATTTATGCAGCCGGCCGCAGAGGAGAACTCCGGGGCGCCGTCGACGGGAGCCCCGGGCCAACGGGGAGACGCGGGCGGCCTCCCGCGGCCCTGGCCGCCGCCCAGGTGCGAAGCTATCGGCGTCCCCGGCGGGTGCGCAGCCGGCGTCCTGGCCGCGTCCTGGCCGCCTGCCTCGGCCCTAGCCATGCCGAACCCCAACCCCTGCCTCCCGCCTAGTCCCCGCCTAGTGCTCTGCACCTGCAGCGCCGGGCGGCCTCTCTCGGCCTCGGGGGAGCTGGCAGGCGCCTTCTTTGTGTTTTCCAGGCACCTTTTCCTGTTGCCGCAGCGGCAGCCACCGCGACGTTGCAAGCGCTTATTTCCTTTGATGTCTCCCAAAATCGACCGGATTTGGCCGCCATCCTGACTTTGAGCTTGGTCCCAGCCCTGCCCTGGGAGTTGCCGCCGGCTGCCGCGTCCCTCCCGGACCCGCCCGGACCCCGTTCCTTCCTCACGCCTAGCACTTGCATTTATCTTCTCTCCACCTTAATCCGAAAATTACGAGCGCGCGGGTATCCGTCCGGGCCGGGCCGCTGCTGCCGAGAGCTGCGGCGCCGCATCGGGCCGCGGCATCTGCCCGCCTCTCCAAAGGGGTGTCACTGCCGCCGCGGTGCTCCGCCACGCGCCGCCACGCGCCGACACGCGTCATTGCTTTTACTACGGAACGGTGGCGGGCGCGAAAACGGAACGCACTTACGCGACGCGGCCGCGCGACTCGTCGCCTGCGAGACCATTATCGGGCCGTCGTTGGTGCTGCTGCGGGCGGGGCTTCGCGCCGCGTGCTCGGAGCGGCTCTACACCGGCACGGCGGGGCTCCGCTACCGTCCCCGCGGCGGGGTGCGCGGCCCGTGCCGCCGCCGTGCCGCCGAGGGAACCGCCTCTTTTCCAGGTGTAAGATGTCCTGCCGGCCGTTAAATCTATCCTCCGCACGCGGCGACAGAGGACCGTCGTCTCTGTGAACGCCGCCTCTCTCACCCCCCCCTCTCTCTCTCTCTCTCTCTCTCTCTCTCTCTCTCTCCCTCCCTCCCTCCCTCTCTCTCTCTCTCTGTCCGTCTCTCTCTGAATCGAACTCTCTCGCGCGCGGCACAGATCAGCGGCGTGAATGCCGCCGGTTTCCGCCGTGGAATGAGATTGGCACACGGCGATTGAGCGGCGCGCGCCGTGCGGTGCCGTGCGGTGCCGTCGTGCGGCTCCCACCGCCGGGGAGAAACACATCAAATACGTATCGCCTCGTTGATATGAAAATACTGCCGATAATTCGACGTCCTCTCCTCCGGCGGGCCTCCTCACATTCACTGATGTACTCTGGATAAGGCATGAATGGTCGCTACTTCGATCGAGCAGGCGCGATTATATCTTTACCGACTCACTTTGCCTCTTTTTTTTAAAAAAAAATCTCTCTTTTCCTTGCTCTCTCTCTCTCTTTCTTTGTCTCTCTCTCTCGCTACCTCTTTTTTGTGTTTTTCATATTTCCATATAAACGGTTAGGCAAATAAAGGGAACGCGCGACGGAGCGTCCAGTAGCGCACAGTGTGCCCCGCGTGAGCCGGCAGGCGGCGGCGGCTGGAGGCGGCTGGAGGCGGCTGGAGGCGGCTGGAGGCGTCGCCGCGCTGCCCCCGGCGGCCTGGCGGCCTGGCGGCCTCTGACTGCCTCGCGCACCGCGGCACGCGTGGGCCGCCGAGCGCCGCCGCATTTGCATCCATCTTTACTCCAATCTCTCCGGACCAATATCGCGTAGTGAGCTGTTTGCTCTGCCTTCCGCTCCGCCCACCCGCGAGCACGCCCCCCCCCCCCCATGCTGAACACCTCCGAGGGAGGGCGTTACAGTAAACCGCATGAACGCTAATTCCGCATCAGAGGATGAAGGTCCTCCAGCACAGGCTGAGCAGAGGGCCCGACTAGCGACAGAGACGGACAGTGACCCGCGCGGAGAAGCCTGCGAAATGTGCGTGCAAAGGTTCCAAAAGGGACGTCGTCGTCGGGATCAGACAGCAGGGGGCTGCGCCCGGTCGCCCGGTAGGATCACCAACCGGTGTCGTCGTCACCATCATCATCGCCGTCATCATCACCGTCTTCATCCACCTGACCCCTTCGGACGCCCTGCAGTGCTGCGTCAGCGAGCGTATATACCGCGCATGGAAGTACGCGAGATCGCCAGCGAGAGCTAAGCGTCGGGGGACGGCGGAGGGGTGGCCTACCTTGCCAGGAGCCACAGCAGTCCTTGGATACTTTCACGGGGCATCGAGAGGCGAGGGGGTGGGGGACGGAGGGGGAGGGGGGGGGGGCTGTCTGCGGCGCTCCGCTCACCCAGACGCACGGAAGAGAGAGGAGGGGGAGGGGGGGGGGGGGAGAAAAATTAATCGGAACACAAAATCTCATGCGTCGAGTGTCCAGCTCGTTCGAAAACCGTGAATAATTAACGAGGTTCCATTAATAAGGTGGAGGAGTCGTGGCACCTCGACGCCACGCTGCGGGTGCGGGGCCCGCCGCCGCTACTGCCGCCACCACCGCCGCCACCGCCGCCGCGCGCCGGTTCTGCTTTGCTGCTGATCGCAGGCCGGAGACAAGGCGTGGAATGTTGTCAGGGGCAAATAGAGGCGACAGGAAAGAGGCAAGATGAATGTCGCTGAGGGGCCGGGCACAAACTACAGTCAGTACGTGATTGCGCCCAGATCGAGACCCCGCGCTCGAAGGCACGACGCGGTCGCGGCGCTCGAGCACGGGGTGTGAGCGAACCAGCAAGCCCTGGTCGGGCACCTGTCTCACGCCGACGCAGTGCCGCAGTGACGGGGTCGGTACCGGGATTTCTAGAGTTTCTTGTCCCGTAATTTTCCAAAAACTCTCCAAAATTTTCAGAAATATTTTTCCCGAAAAGCCCTAGGGCTTACGAACGGTCCCTCGCCGGGCCGGCCAGGAACGCTGCAGGACACACAGATGCGGAGGAGGACGGGGTGGCAGCGGCGGCTGCGAGCGGAGCACACGGAGGCCAACGGGGAGTCGCGGAGGTGGCAGCCTCCCCCCCCCCCCTTCCCCTCCCCCAGCGAGATATTACGTCAAGATAGGGATCGCGATCGCGCCCGCTTACGAACGGGTCGCGTTGCGGGCAAATGACTTAGATCCTGTTTTGATTTGATCCAATTAGCTGTGCACAAAGGCCGTGCAGTGGGCACGAGAGCGGGCGTGTGTGTGTGTGTGTGTCCGCGTCGCCGGGCCCGCGGCCCTGCGCTGGCAGCCCTCCGGGGCCCTCCGGCCTCGCCCCGCGGCCAGCCCTGACGCGGAGTGTACAAGTGTCGGGCGGCTACCCCGACGGCCACGGCCGGGCACGGCTGGAGGGACACTCGGACGCAAGTGGACAGCCCAGTCGCCAGTTTCCCAACCCGCCCTAGATTTCGAGTCCTGGAGCAGCCTACTCGGGCCAGGGCGTCCGGGGCAGAAGAGGAGGCGGTCATCGTCGGCGCCGTACGCCCGGCGGCCACCGCCTCCGCCGGCCCCCGCAGCCACCTGTATCACCGCCGTGATCTTGTTCGGGCTGTCCGTCGGGGGCCGTGGCCGGGGGCAGACCGAGGCACCGGACCGGACTGGCCCCGCCCGCGCACGCCGGCCGGAGCGGAGCCGGCGGGGCAGGGCACGGCGGGGGCCCGGAGCCGAGCCGAGGAGCCCGCTGGCGACGCTACGGTGAACACACCCCGGCCGGCGGAGCCTGTCCGATACAGCATCTGGCGGAGTACTGGCCATGCCGTACTGACAACAGAAGCCGCCGCCGGTAGCCGCGCCGGTGCACGCCGCGGTGCCGGCCTGTAGGGCGGGGCCCCGCTCGGGGGCCGCGGGGGCCGCGGGGGCACGGCGCGCCGGCGTCGGCCACGGGAGCCCTCCTCGTAACGAATGCGTCCGTCTCGCGGCTCGCCACTCCGGCCCCGCGGCCCCCGCAGGCCCCCGCAGGCCCCCCTCCCCCTCCCGGTAACATGCACTGCATCTCTCTGCGGCCGGCCCTGTACGCCGGCGTGCTTACAATTATGATGCATTAACGTGATGCCCTGCCCGAGGGCCCTCGGGGGCCGTGCTCCCTGGCAGCGCCGCCCCGAAAACACTCCGCCGAACCGTGCCGAAACTCTGGCTGGGCGGGCGGGCGGCGTGCCCAGCGCTGCAGCGTGGACGTGCCAGCCTCCGGCGGCGGCATGTGCCCCGCGGCCCGCGCCCTGCGTGGGAGGCACACAGCACACGGAACCCCGGGTGACGAACGCCGCTGCCGTGCACGCTGATGATGCGCTCCGAGAGGCGGCCATTAAAAAGATTCCGTCGAATGCAGTCTATAGTGAAATTAGAGGACCGGGGGAATGATAAGCGAATTCCGATCAAACGGCCCGTGACGAGGAACGACCGTGTCCCCTGACTGTGTCCCGTCCCGCCCCGCCCCGCCTCTGGCCGCTGCGAGTTTGGGATTCTCTGGGCCGGCCGCCGCTGCCCCCGCCGCCGCTGCCCCCGCCGCCGCTGCCCCCGCCGCCGCTGCCCCCGCCGCCGCTGCCCCCGCCGCCGCCGCAAGGCACCCTAACATGGTCATCGGGGCGACATCTACACGGACAAACAAAACCGAGCGACCCCAAACGTTCGCAACATTTCAGTAAAGTCTGATGTTTTTTTTTCTTGGGTCTGGTGGCGCTGCGGGGGGCGGTGAACTAGACAGGTGTAGGCGAGAGCGGTGCCGGCGCTGCGGGCTGCCGACTGGGCCGCCGCCTCGGCTGCCACCACACCCACACACTCAGCCACACCGACAAGCCTCGCCCGCACGCCACAGACACACGTTCCAATATTGAAGAAACATATTTTTCGTGTCTTTCCTGTTCGGAGAGCTTCTGGTTTTAGATGCGTCGCCGCCGGGCGCCCGGCGGGGGCTGGTGCACGGCCCTGCTGCGCCCGCGGCCCCCGGGCCCCCCGGGTCCCCACCCCCTCTCTGCGTGCTCCTGCTTTCCCTGACACATGTCTCGAAATTTAAAACAAAAAAAGAGAAAGAGAGAGGCGGGGGGGGGGGGGGGGGGGGGGGGGGGGGAGGAGGCTGAGTGAAAAACAGGAGCCCGTTGTCCCTCTATCCATCCATCCCCACCCCCCGCTGCTGCCCCCTCCCCCTGCCTCACCTGTCTGCGTGTGGACTTTGGGCCGACGGGTTGGCGGGTCCGTCGCTACGACGGCCTCTTCTTTCTTCGCTACGGCGGGTGGTGGGTTGGGGTGGGGGAGGGGAGGCACGTCTCAGACCTTATTAGTTTTGGTAGAAGCTCTTGTGCTCTTACTTCTAGTCGCACGAGTCCAGATTTAAATGTAGGGAGTCTTTATAGAGAGCCTGCCCACAGGGATAGCGCCTGTGCGGAGCGATTCCGGAACACCGTCTTCTCTGTCTCTCCCTGTCTCTCTCTCTGTCTCTCCCTCTTGTTCTCCTATGCACACCGAGAGATCGACAGAGACGGAGCTACGATGGCAGTGGTAGCCGCCTGGTAGGTAGGCAACAGCGAGAGCCGCTCGCACGCGTGTCGTGCGGGCTGGCCTACCCCGGCATCCGCAGGCGCGACCCCAGCACGCACTGTAGGAAGCTCGCCATAAGCGGGCCTCCTAGACTGCGTGGGCCTCGATGCCTTGTTAGCGATGTCCGCGCAGATGATGTGGGGGCCGGCCGCACGGGGCCGCACGGGGCCGCGGGGGGCAGAGAGGCCGCGACGCGTTAAAAATAGAGGCGCGTGCTGAGAGATGTGTGTGAAAAGAAAGAAAAGGGGCGGGGCGGGGCGGGCAACCACCGCGGGGGGAGGGGGAGGGACCGGAGCGGGCCCGCGGCGTCCTTGGCGTGTGAGTCGGCGGCTCCTGCTGGTCGGTGAGGGATGGGAGAGAGGGAGACAGTGACAGTCAGACAGAGAGAGGGAGACAGACAGAAATACCCCGCGCCTCGATATTGCGGGGGCGGCGGGGGAGGGCTTGGCTGCGGGGGACGCATCACGATGCCCCCCCCCCCCACCCCCTCCGGCTCTCTTCGCTCATCACGCATGCCAAAATCACAGACAACGGCAGTAGCCGTCAAACGTCGTTCCTGATGTGTGTGAGAGAGAGCGGGGAGATAGATAGTGAGAGGGGGGGGGGGGGGGGGCAGAATGTGGGAGGGGGAGGGGAGAAAGCGATTGTTTTCTTTTTCTTTCCCTTCGCAACCCATCACGCCAAAAGTACACTACAAACCCACCACACACACACACACACACACACACACACGCGTGCGCGCGCGCGCAACCATAGCCGGATGACTCAAATTAAACTATACGTCGTGAAATGAGCCTTTTCGTGTCCGTCGTACAAAATTCTGAGATGGTCGTAAAAAAAATAAAGTAGAAAAAAACTACAACAGAAAAGCCAGTAACGCAAAATTCATAAAAAAGATACGTAACACTCCTGCACAAAGGAGGTCGGTGGCTGTCGGCGGCGCGTGCGGTGCGTCTCCATCCACCGCTCCGTGATCTATGGGCCCAGAAAGGACTGATCCTTGAAAAACAATGGGAAATTTCCGCATCCTATATTAAGGAGGCGCTGGGGGAGGCAGAGGGAGAGAGCGAGAGAGAGAGTGAGAGAGCGAGAGAGAGAGAGGGAGAGAGGGAGAGAGAGAGAGAGAGAGAGGGAGAGAGAGGCGGCCCAGTCAGCAGTGGACACAGCGCAGCGGGAGTCCTCTGTGAGTGAGTGGAACAGTGGGTGGGTGGGAGGAGGGGGCGAGAGCAGGCGCGCAGTGCTTTCATTTCAGGCCCCATTACCGAACAGGAATGGCGCCAACTTCAAACGAGCCGACAATGCGGCTCGGGCAGCGAGGAGGAGGCACCCGCTCCGCCCACGCGCGCCGCCACGCGCCGCCACGCGCGCCGCCCGACCTGCTGCAC
This sequence comes from Megalurothrips usitatus, assembly GCA_026979955.1. Classification (NCBI taxonomy): domain Eukaryota; kingdom Metazoa; phylum Arthropoda; class Insecta; order Thysanoptera; family Thripidae; genus Megalurothrips; species Megalurothrips usitatus. Next base: position 2,430,396 of record CM049599.1, on the reverse strand, counting down.
CTCTCACTGAACCGGTGTATACAGTCATAACGGACCGCATCTCTGATCTCGAGTTATATAGAGTTCCGGTGGCACGGGTACGGGTGCGACTACTAGAGCTCTGCCTCTTATGTGAGAGAGGGAGACGGACGAAGGGGTGGTATCGTGTGAGTGTGTGTGTGTGTGTGTGTGTGTGTGTGTGTTTGTAAGAGAAAGAGTAAGGTTTCTGGTCCCCAGGTTTTCAAAGAAATTTTTAAAATACAAAAATTCTAAATTTTTAAAAAAATCCGAAATTTTCGGGACTGCAAACCCTAAAAAAAGAGTGGGCTTCTCATGGCTCCCGTGCCACAGGCGTACGTGTCGGTTTGTTTGCCGAGGGCGAAGAGAGGCGGGGCTGATATGCCAGCAAACACGTTGTGGCGGGTTAGGTGGACGCGGCGGCGGTGGACCGACAACCGCGGCGTGTCGTCCCCGAAGGACGACAACCCGCGGCGTGCCCCCGGCGGCCCCCCGCGCCGGTGTCCTACACGAAATCACACCGCTTGGAAAAACAAACAAGGAGATTGGCCTCGGCTTTGCGCGCCCGCCCTCCCGCCCGCCCGCCGGCCGGCCGGCGGCCCGTGTCCCTCAGCCTGTCTGCCTGCCCGGCCCGCGCGGGCCTCCCTCATTGATGCCGGTGCGCTGTATCTGTCGGCGTCGGCCGCGGGCCGCGGGTGTCGCCGCGCCGCCTAACCGCCACTAATCCCTCCCCGTGCCTCGCGCCCGCGGGGGGCAGAGCAGAGCAGAGCGGGAACGTGAGCGGGCAGGCGGCAGGCAGGCGGCAGCCCCGCGGCCCCGCCCCTGTCGTCATGGCTTGTGTCATCCACAATGTGGACCGGCGGTGGACCCATAAAAAATGACGGATGGGATCCGAAGCGGGCGCCGGCGCGGGCCGCGGGCCGCGGGGGCGGCGCGGGCGGAAGGGCGCGCGCCCGCCATTAATTAGTTCGGTAAGGGAAGCCGACGGGGACCCCCGGGGACCCGCCCGCTCGGGAGGACGCCGCTGATGGCCGTCGTTGTCCGCTGAAAAAGTGAGTGGCGCGGTGCCGCCGCGCATCCGCCACGCTTTTTATGACACGTTACACGCCGAGCCTCGTCTCCAGTCAAGTCAAGCGCGACGGGGACAACAGAGGGCGGGTCTGTGTGCGGCGGGGGCGGCGGGGGCGGCGGGGGCGGGCAGGCCGAGCAGCGCCTTTGCCAAGAAACGGTACGCCGCGTTTGCGGGCCGAGTTATGGAAGCCTGCGCGCCGCCCGGCCGCTGGCGGTGCCCCCCGCGACGCCGCGCGGAGCGCCGCGCATCCGACGCGACGCGGCCGACGGACTTTGCCGCCGGCCGTCCCCCGCGGCCGCGGTGGGTGGCCGCCAGGAGCGGTCCGCAACTGAGACAAGCGTGACTATATATTCGCTTGAATCAGACTCAATCAGGAATTTTTTAAAGTCCCCATATCAGTGCAATTTTGAGCTATTTCTGGGTTTTTAATTCGGCAGTACTTCAGATATTTTCACCATTTTTCAGTGTGTCAAAGATTTGGAAAATTTCTTCGAAAGTCAATAAAACAGTGCACACCACACAAACGGCGCGAGAGAAACTGACCGCCACGGTTTGGCTACCGTAGTTAGACGGACAGAGACAACCCGGCCGGGCATCTCTCTCGCACCCGCTGTGCACCGAGAACGCACAGCACAAGAAAAGGGCGTAAGGCGCTAGGTGCGAAGGCGCAGACAAGAGTTACGGGGCGTGCGGCCGTCGGCGTTAATTCCGAGCCGGCGCGGCTACCGTGCCGTACAGGGCCGCTTCTCTCCTCTGCCGAACCCTCACGCGGAACAGCGGAATCGCTTATTCGCCTTTCGTTCGCAGGTTGTTCCGCTGACTTGTCGAGGCGCCCCGCCCCGGCAGGCGATGAGTCACTCCCCGTGGGCGGGCCGCGGGCAGCCGCGGGCAGCCGCGAGCGGAGGTGGGCTGCGCCGAAGCTGAGGTAAGCGGCTACCACCCCCACACGACGGGTGCCGGCGGCGCGGGCGGCGGCGCGGCCGACCCGAGGCACCTGTGACGGCCAAGTCGCGGCGACGCGTGTGCTGCCGCGGCCACCACCGCCGCCGCCACCACCGCCGCTGCCACCACCGCCGCTGCCACCACCGCCGCTGCCACCACCGCCGCCGCCGCTGCAGCGCCGTTGACGTCGCAAAGCGATCGGAACCGGAGGAGCGGCGGCCGTAGAAGCGGCAGCGAGCCGCAGCGGGCCGCAGACGTCAGCCGAAAAAGAGGCAGAACAAACTGCTTCCGTGGCAAATGTCATTAGGCGCGTAAGCTGGCCCGAAAAAAACACGGGGAGGAGGGAGAGGTGTGCGAGGGAGACGGGCGAGGCGGGAGGCGCGGCGCGCCCCGGGGGAGCGAGCGGGACAGACAGGCAGGGTGAGTGCGGGGCAGAGAATGGGCGGCGGTGGCGGCGGCGGCGGCGGCGGCGTCACTTGCACCGCCATGTTCGCAGCTATTTACGCCCTTCAACGTGATCTGTTGCGACTGCGCGACACCGGCGGGGCGGACGCAGGAAATTTAAAGAAAAAGAGGGGAAAAAATACTACGACAAGGAGAGAAAGGGAGAAAGAGAGAGAGAGAGAGAGAGAGAGAGAGAGAGAGAGAGAGAGAGAGAGAGAGAGAGAGAGGCGGGGGGAGGGGGAGGGGAGAGAAGGAGCACAAGGATCCTAATAGGCTCAGGGCAAACGCGAGTCCACAGCGTCGACATCGGAACAGTATTAATAGATAGAACTCCATTCTCTGCAAATTACTTGGAGGGTATTTTCTCCAGGATAAAGCAATTAAAACTTTAGAGTGCCTGGATAGACAGGGACGGTGGACAAATCGACTTTTTCGAAGTACACAAATAACTTTCCAATGTGTGGTTGGCTCCGTTCGCTGGGCGCGGAAGGAGGGGGGGGGGGGGGGGGGGGGGGCGCTTGATTCGAGTTACAGAATCGCATTCATCGAATGTTAATTTCATACGAGCACATTTCACAATGTGTCCATTCCATGTCCGCGTATGGGACGCCAGATACTGCACGCAGTGACTTCCCTGCCGAAAAGATTGATCACCCAAACCAATGAAGGTGTTCGGAGAGAGAGAGAGAGAGAGAGAGAGAGAGAGAGAGAGAGAGAGAGAGAGCTATGCCCCCGTCCGCCTCTCATCGGGTCCGCTGGTCCGCAGCCGATTATTAGCGGACCAATCACGCAGCGTCACTCGCCGGCAGCCAATCAGCCGCGCACGCGCACTTTGTCTTTCCATTGTGTAAACCCTCCTGGTTGGATATGCGGCTTCGACAGGAGCTTGCACTTTTTTTTGTGTGTGTGTTCTGGACGCGCATGTCGACCGAAGCGCCCCGAACACCAAACGGGAGTACCGAACGCGGTCGCTTTTCGGCTCGGCAGACGGCCGCATGCGATCTCGCTGCCTGGCGTCCTTTTCCAACTGCTAACGAGCGAGCAGCGCGTGGCCCGGGCCGGGCCGTGGCGTGGCGCGGCTGCTGCAGATCTCCTCCTCTCCCGGGGCGCTAAGCATTCCTCTTCGGCATTGCGATTTATAGGTCTGCACTCGACGCGCACTCCCGCGCCCCGCCCGCCACCCGCCGCCGGCCTGCCGCCGCCCCGCATCGCCTACAAACGCGCAAATTAATACCGGGCTGCTTATTTCGCAGTGGCAGCGGCTAGTGGCAGCAGTTAGTAGCAGTCGTGGGGCTCCTATAGTCCCGATAATTTGGAGAAAATTTTCGCCCGGCGCCCCGCCCTCGGCAGCTCGGCAGCCCCGCCACGAGCAGCAGACGCTTCCGGTACAACCCGACACCCGTGTCGGCGGCGGCGGGCCGCCTGCCTGCAGGCCTCCTGCAGCCTTTAGCGTCGTCTGGTAACATCCAACGCCGCCGCCGCCGCCGCCCGAAAAGCAAACTCCTCGGGAGAGGGTGGGACCCGGCGGGGCCCGGCCGGGCCGCGCGGCTCCGCCCGAATTGATGGCGGCCCCCGCCGAGCGGATACCTCTCTCCCGGCGACATAAACTACAGCCCCCGCGGCCCGAAACACAGACGGCGCGAAATGGTATAAACACGCCGTGTGAGGGGCGGCGTCGCGCGTCGCGACGGCGAACGCGGCGTAAATATTGTCGCAGCACCGCCGCCGCGCCCCGGACGGGGCCCCGGACGGGGCGGTCAGCCGGGGGGCCTTGAGGGCGAGGAGAGCGCGGCGCGGCGCGACGTGTCTCCAGGGCTCCTTTCACTCCGGGCTCCGTCTCTACGCCGCGAAGCAGGCGCTCGACGGTGCGGCGGCGTCCGTAGGGCGGGTGGCGTGGCAGCGGTAGCCAGCCCCGCCGCTACGCTGCCCATTGATCTAAATTGGGACCCCCCCCCCTCTCCGACCCATCCCCTAACACTCCCTCACACCTCCTGGCTGGTATTTTGAAAGTAAAATGGAGTTCTTCGTTCATACCTTGTGGCCCTTTACTTAACCCTTTAATGACCCACAGCGTTGCTATACCCATTTTTCACTCGACATATTGGAAACAAGGCGACACGAGATGATGGAGCCCCTGCGGCAATAATATTGGAACAGTTAGAGTAGTGATTTGTCAATGCGTAGACGATATTGTGGAGCAACTTCGCATAAACATCTTCGGTGTGCAATGGCTAGAGGAGTGCGCGATCAGCAGCCACTTGTGAGGGCAATCTTTCAAAGCTGGACCCGCTGCCGCCGCCTCGGATGCCACACCCCCGCGCCGCGTGCCCCCCGCGGAGCCCCTCCCCCTCCCCTCGGACAGGTGCGTCGCCGCGTCGCGCCTCGCGCCACCTTCGCCGCCGCCGCCGCCTTGTCGTTAATTGTTTAATTGGCGCGAAAAGCAGACGACGCATTGCTAAACGCGTCCCGTCCGCGCGACGCTAACGCGGTCACAGCCCCCCCCCCCCACCAACGGGGCTGTTGTTCTCTCCGCAGTGTTTGCCGTCGCCTGCATACAATTATTCATGTAATTATGTCAACCGTGATGCTGTGCATGCCGAGGACAAGGGGGCTGGCCGACGTGTCAGCCTTTCCACCGACCCTCTCTGTCCTTCTCTGTGTTGCTCTCCTCGCCCACCGCGCGCGCCTGAACCAGAGCGAGACAGCGACACGCCAAGACTCTTCCGGACGCAGCCCGCGACCGGCACGCTCGCGCAGCGCCGATGCGTAAGGAGGCGGCACGGCGGCATTCGCAAGGCCGCCGTCGTCGAGCGGCGTCCCGGAGCGCGGGGCGCCTGGAGGGCAGGCAGCCTCCGGCCCGCCACGCACCCGAGGCCTGCGGGACTGCCTACCTCGGCGGGCGCTCTCCCGCTGGCCGTCGGGGAGCGGTATTTGCAGCGCGCACAACGGCAGTGTCAGCGGATCGTATGGGATCGTGTACACTATCCGTCCTACACTGCCCCGTATGAAGCCGTGCATTGGTCGTATACAAACCGTATAGGAAAACCGTGCGTGCACACGATGGAGCCCGGACTGCCTCCCGTGCGATGAGATGACTCGCGCGGGTCCCTCGAGCGAAGCGGGAAAAAGATTTACGGCAGTCGATCTCTCGATTTGAGTGGAGTCGGGTCTTTCCCCACTGTGCCCCGCCCCCCTTCCTCCCCCTCCACCCGTGCCTACGCTCTCCGCCCGCCGCGCCACGGTGCCCGCGGGCTCCGTCCTAGGCTGCCTCATTTAGGCAAATTGAACGCTTAATATTGATGAGTCAACCTCAATCAGTGCACTTCACTGGCCGCGCGGTCGGCCAGATGCCAGCTGGGGGAGGGGGAGGAGGTGTGGTCCGGGGTGCAGCGCGGAGGAGGGGGGGGGGGGGGGGGAGGAGGCGGAGGAGGTGTGGCCCGGGTTTGGAAACAACGAAATTGCATACGCGGCCCGCGTTATACGGCTCTGATTCCAGGGAACGGCGAGTCTCGGGGCCCGGGGGGCGGCCGAATGGTATTATAATCAGTCCGCCGGCCCGCGGAGTTATCCCTGGTTATCCCTGGCCGGCGGCGGCTCCCCTGCCGGACCGCGGCTACTTTTGGAGCGCACCGCGTGACCACCCGTCTTTCCCCCCTCCGCCTCCCCCTCCTACTCCTCTGCCTCGTCAACCTCTCGCCCCGCCCTCCCCTTGCTACCACCACCGTCGCCTTGCACCGGCAATCAAGATACTAATTATTTGCCGAGATTAACTGTTTTTAGCCCGCGGGTCGTCTTGTCGCTGTATGGGCGGCCGTGCCCGACCACCGGCCCCGACCGGCCCTGGGCCCGAAGCGCGGCGGCAGCTGCTGTAGCTGTAAAGTTTGTGGTCCCGAAATTTTCAAAAAAAAAAAAAATTAACACGGAACAACGACAAAAATTTTAAAAAAATCAAAAGTTTTGTGAAAAAAAGTTTGTGAAATTTTCTGAAAAATCATTGATTTTTTTTCGTAGATTTCAGAGTCACCACTAACTGAGAGATCTCAAGGAAATTTTCTGGACTAGAAACCTAAGCGACGGCAGCGGCACCGCAATCCCCATGCCCGTTTATTGATTCCTTATGTCCTCCCTGCTCATTCCTTCCGACAGTCCGAGCGGTGCGGGCGGAGCCTGGCGGCCCTTGCTATCGATAGGATCGAATACGACAATCGACAGTGACATCGAACCGAAGGCGGGGACGCGGTAAACGGCGGCGGCGGCGGTGGCGGCGGCCGGGCAGTGCGGTGGCAAACGCCTAGCCGAGTAGTTGTCGTTACATTCATCAAATCCCATTCTCGATCCCTATCGAAATTGGCCTACTATTACTGCATTACATTGCCATCGTTTTCCACCCGAGATTATCGCTGCGCTGGCGGGCCTTTCAAACTGCGTAATGCGGCGGACGTTGACAGCCCGAGTCCAGTCCGCGGGACGGCGGCGGCCGTTGCATAAATGTTTTAGCGCGGTCCCAGTTGCAGCCATTGCACTGGCCTCTCTCTCTCTCTCTCTGTCTCTCTGTCTCTCTCTCTCTCCCTCTCTGGCTCACATAAAAATCCCGATCGGACGATCGTCGCGATAAGACCAGCTGCAAGCGTGTGTGTGTGTGTGTTTCCACACAACGAATGGATACGACGCCAGTAGCGCACCGGGCCGCCGCGGCCTGCACCTGCGGGGGATGGAAGTGGGAGAGAAAGAGGCAGTGGCGGAAATGCGGCTCCAGCATTCGCCTTTCTCTCTCTGTCCCTCTCTCTGCCTCTCGGTGTCTCTTTGTCTTGCTCACACACAGACACAACCTCACAAGACAACAAAGAGCCGCCGTACAAGCGCGCAGTGTGTTAGCGGGTCGAGAGACGTTAACGTGAAAGAGTTAACTACGTCCGACGGCGCCCGGCGGCGGCGGCGGCGGGCGGACGAGGGCGCAGCCAGCGGAGGTCTGATGGCCCGTTCTCCACCCACCGGCGTTATGCCCCTACTTACCGCTGCTGCCGCGGCCCACACCGCTCCCATTGCGGTCCGCTGCCCGCTCACAAAAAAAAAACGTGAAAAGATGTGAAAAATGGCAAAGCGTGTATCATTGAGGAGCTGCTGGAGCGGCTGGTACCGGGAGCGCAGTGCCGACGTATGCCTTGTGGCACCGTAGACGCGTGGTTAGCGAGTCCGGCCTAGTGAGCGGCTGGTTGAGGGTTCGAATCTTTGCCGCTGTGCCTTTTCTGAGTGCCTACAAGGACACGTGCCGGCCGGAAGGGAGCCCTCCCCGCCCCGACGGACGGCCGCGGAATGCGCGCCAGGTATGCCGGCCAGCGGCGCTGCGAGGCTCGCGAGCCGCGCCGCCCGCCGATGGGCCCCGATTGCCGGTCATCCGGCCGCGCCCCCAGCAGCACGTCTTCTCTCTCAGTCTCTCCCTCTCTCTCATGCAGAATATCACGAGTGCGACAGAGACATCCCTACGAAGGCAGTGTTCGGAACCGGAGACCCCGCCCCCCCTCTCGTGTGGTGTCCGGGGGGCGTCCAAATAGTTTACCGGGGGACGCCTCTAATACTTGTCATTTGTCATTAGGCGCGGTGGTTCGAACGCAGGAGAGCCCCAAGGCGTCGACATAAAAACACACAGCGCCAAGGTTTGCTCCGCGGGGTTCTCTTGGGTGGACGGATTCAGGCCGGGGTCGCACCGAGCAGGCCGACGGCGTCCCTACGAAAGAGTACCCGCGCTGAGCCGCTCCGGCCCGCCCCCCGCGGCCCGCGGCGGCCGCTGGGGAGGTATTGACTGGATCGCGGCCCGGCCCGGCCCAGCCCGGGGCGGTGCGGCGCGGGCAGGGCGTGGGGCGGAGGCCCGGGCGGCGCCGGGCGTCGGGGGAGGACGCCGTGTGCGCCGTGGGACAAGGTTACTGCCCGGCCCGGCCTAGACGTAAGCGGGGGGCAATTTGGATGAAATATTTGTAATGATAGTGTAGGTGCGAAAGCGACCACTTAGGAGTAATGGAGGCGGGGGGCCTCACGGGCGGGCGGGCCGCGGCGGGCCGGTCAGACCGCGCCTCCGCGGCCTCCGCCCCCTCCGCCTCCCCGGGGCCCGCGGGGGCGAGCGGCCGAGCGGCCGAGCACCAGGGCCGTCGTCCGATTGGCGGCCCAAAACCAGATCAACGGGCCAATTTGGGCGGGCGGACCAATTTGGAGCGGGGCGGGCACGCGTCCCGGGCCGTCCGCCCCCGCAGCCCCCGCAGCCCGCGCGTACTCCGCGGGGGGGGGGGGGGGGGGGGGGGGGGGGTCGTAATCTTGCGCGGGGAACACAGACGCAGGTCGCGCCGGGAGAGCAGTCGGCCCGGCCCGGAACAGGAACATGGGAGCCCGAACACGGGATGTGCACAGCGATCCGGGACAGACACATCAAAACCCTGGCACATCGCTTTATATTTATTTAATAATTACATTTATTTCTCACGATATTTACAAATTCTTGAATAGATATATTCTCCACACGGGGTATGTACAAGGTGACTTGACATTTCCACCACTGAACACGTGAAGGTGGTAATTGACGACACGTTTGGCTCTTGAGGCCGCGGGAGACCGCTTCAGACCGTGGGGGCCTTGCGTGCACACCCCCTCAGGCCACCTGTTGCGGTGCATTGCGCCGGCATCACTGACCTCAGTGTCTCTCGCTTCACTTCGTCCGCAGGACGTAAACCGCGGACCGGTGCGGGTTTGCATTTCTCCCGCGTTGCCGAGTCCATACGGGCCGCGGTGCCGGGCGGGGCCGCCGGCGGCAGGGAGTGGTCCCGCTTTTCGGGCGTGAAACCCGCCACCACCAAAATTACATGGCAGCAGCAGCAGGGGAGAGTGGGCGTGCACGGGCGTGCAGTAACCGCTGAGGCCTCGCGGCGGGCCCGGCCCGGCCGGCGGGGCCCGCGGGGGCCGCGGGGGCCGCGGGGGCGGGGCGGTGGGTGGCGGTGATTCGGCGCCCCGCTTCACGCGTGCGCGTGCGGTTAGACCCCGCCGCCGCTCCGTACGTGCGCGCGCACGCCTTCTCGCGCTCACTCGCCTTCTCGCGCTCACTCGCTCGCACAGCACGCTATATGCATTGTCTCCCTCCCTTCCTCCTTCCCCCCTTCTCCCCCCCTCTCTCTCTCTCTCTCTCTCTCTCTCTCTCTCTCTCTCTCTCTCTCTCCCCTCTCGCTCTATCACGGGCCGACAGTGTACATCGCACCTGCGCTCGTCTTGTCTCGTCATCACAGCGGGACCACACCGCGAAACTCAATTCTAATGCACCAAACCCCGCTGAACGAAGGGGTGTGACGAGAGGGCGAGATAGGAGCGGGGAGAGAGAGAGAGGGAGAGAGAGAGAGAGAGAGAGAGAGAGGGGGGGGGGGCAGAGAGGGGACAGAGAGGAGGGCGGTCGGTCGGACCATCGGATGACGTCACGGCCTTCGGCAAGGCCGGTGCGGTGCGCCTAGAGCGCGAGGACGCCGCCCTGGATGGCTTAGCCGTGTGGCCGCCGCCGCCGCCGCTGCCGCTTCGGTGACTGTTGAACTTGAAAGGCCGGGGCCGGGCGGGCGGCCGTGGCGCGCCGTGCCGGGGGCGCCGTGCCGGGGGCGCCGTGCCGGGGGCGCAGAGGCGCAGGGCCGCAGCGTGGCGCACGCACGATGATGAATGACCACTTTGGCGGCGTGTTATCTTTAGCCCGCCGCGTCCCCGCCAGGCCCGCGCCCGCACCCCGCCGCGCCCCGCTGGGCCCCGGCCAAGGAATCGGATCGGATGTTTTCCCTTGAAACGGCCGCGGGGCGTCGCAGGAGCAGCAGCAGCAGCAGCAGCCCCGCGCGTCACAATACGCTGCGGGGCCGCGAATATGTCGATCGGAGCGGTGTCCTGCAGGGCTGACAGCCGCACCCTACAGCGCAGGCAGGCGGCAGCGGCGGCAGCGGCGGCAGTCTGCCAGGGGGCTGCCAAACCTCGCTCAGGCATTCCATATCACAAAATAACAAATGCGTTTTCCGTCTTGGGGGGTTTTTCTTTCCAAATAAAACATTGAATATTATGATTTTTCATCTCTGTGAATTTTTAAACCGATTTTGTCAAAGCGTTAGCTGGCTTGATATTAAAAATGTTTTCACCGGCAGTTCTCTTTTTTATAGTAGGTGCTATAGTAACAGTGAAGTTTAAGCCCTGAAGAAATTACAGGGCCTTAAAGACCAAACGAAATCGTTTCAAAACGGAGAGAGAGAGAGAGAGAGAGAGAGAGAGAAGCATAAACAAAGTGCCACGCCACGAGCAGGGTGGGGGCAGGAACCTGTAGCGCACCTGGTCTGTCGGTGGTCGGAGGCGGTCGGTGCACGCGCTGTGGCCGCGCGGCCACACTTGTTGCAGTTCGGGGTCCCCGCGGGTCCGCTCGGCTTGCCCGGCACGCTCGCGCACACGCGCGCGCACGCACACACACACACACACACACAGACGCTGGCGGTGAGAATTATTGATCGCGGCCTGTTTGTAGCCCCTGATTGAGAACACGTAGTATAACGCAGGCGTGGTCTCTGGCCGCCTCTGACCGCCCCTTGGCCGCCTCTGGCCGCCCCTTGGCTGCCCCTGGCCGCCCCTGGCCGCCCCTGGCCGCCCCTGGCCGCCTCTTGGCCGCCTCTGCCCCCCAGCGGGGCACCGACGCGGACTCTCCCGCTGCCCGCGCCGCCCCGCCCGCTCCACATCGCTGACAGCAGAGAACGGCAATGCAAATCGGCAAACATATACACCGCAATGTCCTATTCTCGGATCGAGCGAGAGCGGCCGGCGACACCTCTCATATCCTCTCTCTCACTGTCTCTCTCTCTCTCTCTCTCTCCTACCTCACGAGTGAGTTCGAGTGAGTTCTAACACCCCGCGGAGGCGGTGTATCTGTGAGAGTGTGTGCGTGCCTGTGCGGTGCTATCTATTGCAATGGTTCCAGTCAAAACAGAGGGTGTGGTGACGTATATGTGAACAGGCGCTTAGCTGACCACCCCCGGCGGCGGCGACCAGCAAGGCGCTCGTGCAGTTCATAATGAGTAATAAAACAATTACGCCGCCCGCCGGCGTTCCAAGCAGACATGCGTTAATGCGTTGCGTCATGACATCCCGCGCGGTGCACTGCGCATAGAACACACAAACGACCTCCGCATACATGTACATATGGCACTTGTTTTTTTTGCTGCGATTCCGACAAACGTATCCGACCGCCACAATAAAAGTGTGCAGCCCCAATTATTCACGTTCGCGAGAGACTTCTTTTTCCCAGCCAATTTGCCGCGAGGGTTGTTAAGGCGGCGCCGCTCGGAGCCCGCGGAGCGCGGAGCCGCGGAGCCCCGCCGACACACGCGGCCGTGGACGCGGAGGCTGTTTTGTTGGCCACCCTGGCGAGGACCGAGACTGCCAAGCTGCAGCTCCTCGGATTGGCAGCCGTTATGTTGGTCACACTGGCTCCGCCTGGGCTCCGCTCGCTCTAGAGGGGCTCTTTTACGAGGACTCGTAACCCAGAGGCCGGCAGCGGGCGGCTGCGCGGCTGCAGGCCACTGGGCGGAGCGGGCGGGGGGTGGCCCTCCACTTTACCTGTCAGTCACCTCAAGTTGGTAACAATTACGGCGAGCTTTCATTTTCTTGGGCAGCGCCGGCGGCGGCGTTCGAGGCCTCCGGTAAGGTCCTCCGGTGCCGCCGGGGCCGGCGGCGGGTCGCGCATGCTGGGTGGCTCCACGGGGGCTGCCTTGCGCGACGAGCCTCCAGTCGGTACCCCGCGCTCCGATGGCGAGAGCTCGAGCGCGGGGTATAGACCGGGTTGACGCTGCCTCGCCCTCGCCCAGGAGGCTACAGAGTTTCACCTGGACAGCGGGGTGCCCTGGAGATACACGCGGAGGGTGGTGACACCGCCGGGGGGGCCGCGGAGACGACGGGGTCCTCGGAGTTGACGAGGTCCTCGGCGGTTGGCGACAATTAAGTGGCCGTCGCTCACAACGGAAGACCTGGGAGGAGCGCGCGGTGGCTCGGTGCCAGCGCCAGCGGCCGGCCGACACACACGGCTAGCGGGCAGTACTGCTCTGATAAACAGGCCGGCCGTACCCCGCGCGCCCAGGGACCTGCGGGGACCCTCCGACCCTCCTCCGGGGTTCCCGCTGTCCTGGCGGTGCTGGTGCCGCCGCCGCTGCTCCGGTTGCTCACTCGTTTCCCTGGCGGCCGGTAAATCTCGGGCATTATCTTCTGCGGGTAACTCCCGGCACCTCCTCGGCCGGCTCCAGACGGGTACCCCGGGTACTATCCGTCCTTGGCCCCGCCCGTCCCCGCCCGTCCCCGCCCGGCCCCGCCCGGCCCCGCCCCGCCGGGTACGCATATCGCGGCCGGCCGCGCCTAGCAGGGAGCTGCCGAGCTAGTTAGCGGGCTAGAGGCCGGGGGAGCAGGGAGGGGGCGGCAGCAGCGGCGGCAGCAGCAGCTCCCGCTATCACTTCTTCTGAGCGCTCGTAAAATATTGGGGCTGTATTGCGAGCGCCGTATTTCTGCAGGGTGCGCTCGCGCGCAAACACGATGCGGATAGGAGAACAAGCCGACGAACGTCGCGTCCTCCGTGTCACATACCTTGGTTTTCTTAGCCGAATTACTCCTACAAAATGTAAATTACCTACGGTCTAAAATGAAATTGGTTTGAAAATAAATTTCTTGGAAGCAACCGTAAATTTTGATCGTGTAAGAGTGCGTGGTAACCCGCAAAAAATTCCAACCCCTCCCCCTTCCCAGGACCGCGGTACTTAAAATTTTCGAAGGGTCGTCGATCTACACGGACTACCTCTGGGTTACTCAGCGGGTTACTCAGGCGTGTGTGTGTCCAGGACGACGCCGTCATCAGACTAAGTGATGGTGTCCGGGAGGCCGTGCGTCTTCGGGGGCGCGGCGGTGACAAACACCTTCCCCGAGGCGGGCGGCGGCGGCGGCGGCGCGGCGCCCCGGCGTGAGGCGTCTGTGAGCACCGCCTCACACATCATGCGGCCGCGGCGTCGACGTGCGTACTTTTGAACTCTGTACCACCTCCCCCTGCCCCCCTCTCCACCCGCCTACCAATACCGGCTCAGCAGTCGTGCGTCGAACGCGAGTAGACATTTCCGAACTCCCAAAACGGAACGTAACCAACAAGAATAACACTAGTAATTCCATTCACCCGGGAGCAACGTCCACTCTGAAATAGGCCGGTGTATGAGAAATCTTGATGGCGCGCCTGCTGCCTCCGCCGCTGGTTTGCACGGAGGCAGCCACGCGCTGCAGCAGCACTCCCAGCGCCGCTCGCCAAGATAAGAAAGGCCAGGCCGGCCAATCGTAAACCGCGGCCGTCACCGCCTGGAAGGCTGCCGGGGAGATGGGCTGGGGGAGGTGCCGTGGGGACACCCGCGGCAACACCAGGGAACACCCCGGCCTCCCCGCACTGCCGACGCCCCGCAGTGGTTGCGCTCGAAGCCCGCGAGGCGGCGCTGCGTGCCTGCCGCGAGAGACAGGACCGATGGTTCGGCTGCGTGGCCGCTCAGTGAGTCTCTGTGTGCGTGTGTGACACAGGGCGGTATTTTTAAAAGGTGTCGCCCGAAGTTCGCGTGGGGCAGGTCATGGTCGGTGACAGCAGCGGCGCGACCGAGCGCCGTGTGTGTGTGTGTGTGCGAGTGTTTATAGGGGAGGGAAGGGGGGGGGGGCAGCAAGAGATACGGGACTCTGGATCTGACTGGTGACCCACACGGCGCGTCCTTATTTTAACGAAAGCCCTGACCCGCAGAAACCGTGACAATTTCGAATTAGTTAAAGTCGTGTCTATCTATCCACTGAGAGGTATGGACTCCCCCCCTCCCCTCCCCCTCCCTCCCCTCTCCGCGGCCTCGCCGGTGGCGAGTGCTGTGAGATGGCGTTTGTGTGGACATCCCTTTAATCTTGCAAACTCCTCGTTACTTTAGAGAGTGAGGCGCGCACTCCCGCACGTGCGCGGGTTAAATGCGGCACGGTTTTCTGGCGCGGAGCGACGCGATTCGCGCTGCGCTGCGCCGACGGTGTCGTGTCGGTGTCGGTCTTGGATTTCTAATCCAGAAATTTTCCGGAAGAAAATCCAAAACGTTTCCGAAGTTTTCGAAAAAAATTCGTGAAATTTTCTTGAATATTTCCGGACTAGAAACCCTTTTGTACCTCTTGGGCGGTGCGCCCAGATTGGCATATCACGCGTTGTTTGAAACATGCGAACGTTCTCGTCCTGCTCGCGGGGGGCGGTGCCTTGCGGCGGCCTTGTTGCCGCCACGATCCCTCACGAAACAGTATAACAAGGCGGCGGTCCGTCACAGCCGCCCTCATCCCGCCCCTGCAGCCGAGGCATAAATTTGTGTACATACGCACTACTTTTGCACGGCGGGTGAGAGAGAGAGAGAGAGAGAGAGAGAGGGAGAGAATGAGAACGTAGGAGTGTGCGCGGCGGGATACGAAATAAAAGAAAAATGACGCGTCGGTCGTCAGTCATACAAATTCACACGCGCCGTAAACAAAACATAAAACGGCGGAGGAAAGGGGAGGGGTAGGAGTATGAATGGGAGGGCCGGGCAGCACGCGCCAATTTGCGGACTGAAGTCGTTTGAATCGAGGCAAAAAGAAAATATGAAAAATTCACATTTGCGTTAAAACAGGCGGTGAGCGGCAGGGGTAAGAGTGTTGTGGAGCAGCTAGAATGCTATGCGCCCCACACAATACCTGCGGGCCCGGCGGCGGCGGCGTCGCCGCGTCGTTGGGGGAGCTGCAAGAAATATAGTCGTATGGTCAGCGAGTCGGACTGCGAATAAGAGCGGCCATTGCTCAAGGCAGCGCGGACCCCGACCGCGGCCGCAGAGCGCCGCAGAGCCGCACAGAGCGGCGCGCTGCAGGCGGAACAAGCCGCCTCCGTAAACACGTATTCATCACCAATAGTGCCACGCACTGCATCACCGCGGCCGCGGCCACCAAACTGCACACGACGGGTCACTTTCAAAACTTGAATATTATACACATTAGAAAATGAAACAATGAGTGATGGAAACGGTGTTTAGACCTGGTCGAATTTCCGGTTTTCCTCTCAAATAAAAGAAGTTTATCAGTCTTAAATTCTCGGGGAGAAGCCCTTTGACAGGCTCACTTCCTCGCCTTCATAACGAGCTCTTTAATTAAAACCCGCGCATCAAGAGGAGCCAAACTCAAAGAGAAACAATAATTGCGGGCGATCGTCGAATAGAACCGGACGTTTGGCGGCGGTAAAAACGGCTCAGGACACACACACACACACACACACTACTGCAAGCCAGGGCTAGGACACTAGCGGCAGGGGGGGGGGGGGGGACGTGGGTGCGGACAGACACACGAAAGCGACGCGGCAACGTGTCGTGTCGCCCCGCACCTGTTATTAATCGAAAGCGACGGATTGGGGCGGGCGGCGGGGGCCCTCCCCTCGCCCGCCCCTTATGACACCCGTCTGCCCGCGCTATGACACCTCCTAGCCGCCCTCCGACCGCTCTGAACACGCGATGGTCCGGTCCCCTGCAAAACGACGAGGCGCGGCTCGTCTTCACGAGATTGCAGAGGCGGAGGAGGCGGAGGAGGCGGAGGAGGCGGAGGATACGGAGGGTACGAGAGGTGTCGCAGGCGGCGCGGCTCGCTGCCCTCTTTGACTCCTGTGCATCCGAATGCGTGGGAGTGGGGGAGAGACGGGGAGAGAGAAAGAGAGAGAGAGAGAGAGCAGAGAATATCGTCATGAAGTGTGTGCGCCGGCCGCGAGCGCTGTAAGCGATAATTCAGGGCGGGAGCGTTTCAATTTCACGCCTGGGGTCCCCGCCCCGCACCCCGCGCCGCGCCGCCCCGTCCCGCCCCTCCGTGCCGGCTGCTTTTCACTTGTGCGAAGGCGTTTTCAGGGGGGGGGGAGGGAGGGATAGTGGTGGTGGAGGGTGGGGGCGTGGGATGCGCCAGCTGAGGGGCGGGGGGCACGTCATACAGGACGCAGGGCGGGGGCCGCGAGCGGGCGGGGGAGGGGGTCGAAAGCGGGCAGAGTGCACGACATATTACGCGAGTGGGATTGCGCTTCGGGAATGGGAATTGGATTCGTTGATTGGAGTCTTAGCCTACTTGCGGGGCAGATATAGTGCGCGCGCGTGCGGCCCGCGTGCGGCCAGCGTGCGGCCAACGTGCGGACAACGTGCGGCCAACGCGCGGAAGCCAGGAGAGGGTGGGGTGCAGCGGCCAGCCGACTGAGAGCGGAAGAAAAGGGCGGCGCTCGGCACCCGAGCCCGGAGCACTTACAACACTCTCAGAAATATCAAATCAAATGTAAAACTATTAGTAAAGTTTCAGTAACGATGAAAATTGCGATGGTAAAACTTTGACGAAAAGCTGACTATGTACTTTATGTAAAGCAGAAAATCTCTCGATAGTAAATAAATCCTGCTGGATTTTTAAAAAAAAAATGTAGATGTGCACGTGTGTGTGTGTGTGTGTGTGTAATTCTTCGGCTAAAATTGAGACGCAGTCCGTGTGTGCAACACGAGTCCTGGTGCTGTTCGAGGTATATTTCCGTTCCGCCGCCGCCATGCCGCTCCGTGTTGAGGAGGACACCTCCCCGCCTCGCCTGCAGAATTTGTGCAGCGGCCCGCAGCGGCTCGCCCTGCTGGCCTGTCGGCCTGGCCTGGCTGCTCCTGTCGGGTCCTGTGAAGTCGCCGCCGGCCGCTAGACTCTCCTTCCTCGCATAATGTTGTCAGCTTGACGACGGCACGGCAGCAGAAGCGGCCCCAAACTTTTTGGTCCTGCCGCTGTCGCTGCTGCTGCGCCGCGCTGCTGGTTCCCGCGGCCGGCCATAGAGCTTTCGGCCCCCAGCTGGTCTGTCACCGCTCACAACGGTATCTCCTTGCCCCGCTGCCACTGCTGCCGCCCCGCGGATGTTGTTGATCGCTGTTGTTGCTGCTGCAGCTTCTGTTGCGGCTCACCGACATGTGTGCGTTCGTGCGTCTGTGTGTGTGAGAAAGAGACAGAGGCACAGAGAGAGAGAGAGAGAGAGAGAGAGAGAGAGAGAGAGAGAGAGAGAGGGGGGGGGGGGGGGGTTGGAAGACCGCGTCGCGGGGGCGAGGCGGGCTCTTCAAACGCTGCAATTATGTCAGTCGGGTCCTAAAAGTGTCAAAATGCAGTCGCTGCGCTCAGGGCCCGCGGAGGGGTCGGCGGAGGGGCCGCGGGGCCGTTGGGGCCTCGCGGGGGGCGCACGCCCGCGGTGTCGCGGCTGAGCGGTGTCCTGCTCCCCGCCTTGTTTCGTGTCGCATAAGTCCAACGGGCGTCGCACTCGCGTCCCCGCAGGACCACGCCCACGGCCTCGGCCACCGCCGTCAGCGTCATCGCACAATGAGTCCGCGGGGGGGGGGGGGGGGGGGGGGGGGGGGGGGGTGGCGTCGTCGGAGCACCGCCGCCACGACGGCCTCGTTGACGGCGTCCCGCACGTCATCGCGCGAGTATATCACTGGACGACGGCGGGCCGCGGCCCCCTGGCGGACCCTCCGGCCCCCCGCGGGCGGCGGCGACGACTGCATGGTGTGGCAGGGGCAGCCGGGCCGGCGCCACCCCCGCCGACGTTGGCGCCGCGGCCTCCGCCGCGACCGTTCCGGGCCCTTCGGCGTCGTCGGCTGCTGCTCTGCCCTGCTGCGTTCTCTCTCGACATCAACAAGGGCGCCGCGCAGCTCTCGTGGACCCGTGCGATAGAGCTAGGCAGGCGCCGCGGTGTCTTCTTTGGCACACGCACACACACACACACACACAAGGCACAAGGCGCGTAATTCACAGCCAAGTCTACAACATTCTGGGACATTTTAACTGTACTGGCACGCACGCACTCACGCGCTGCACACGACATGGCACGCGTCACACGCACACACACACACGCGCACGCGTGATGTACGGGCACGCGAACGCCGGTGGTTGCACTGCGCGCGGCGCGTGTTCGCTCTGTGAAGCCGCGCGCGGACGCCGCGGCCGCCGCCCCTGGAGGCGCGTGGCGCCGCTCTCAGGCGGAAATAAATAGGCTTTCAGCGGGTGCCGAGTGAGGCGAGGCGACGGGGCGGCCTCCCGGGGCACCGCAGCTGCAGCTCCGCGACAACAGAGGCCGCGTCGTAGATTTTTTGGGGGGAAATAAATATCACAGATTATTATAAAAATTACAGCATTTCTTTGGAAATTTCGGGACTAGGAACCTTACCTTGGTGCCGTCGTCGCTCGGTTTCTCTTCTCTTCCGCGCGGGTGGCTGCAGCAGGATTGTGGGGGCCTCCGAGGAGCGCCGCACCGCGCCGCCGCCACCGGGGAGGGGACGGCTCCTTCCCCTTCCTGGTCGTGAGAGGCCACGGCGCCGTGCGACCGTGTTTACCCAACAAACAAATGCCCCCGGGGCGCGGCCAGCGGCCACCGCCGCGGTGTCCATCAGCGGGCCGGACTCGCGGCGCGAAAGCAAAATGTTATTCCTGGCAGGGATGGCGGGGGCCGAGGCCAAGGCCGCGCCAGTGCCACCGCCGCAGCAGCTCCGGCTGACGCGGCGACGCGGCCCCCGGCAAGAGGATCACGTTCGACCCCGGCGGCACCGTTTGGGAGCGGGCCGTGTCACGGCCACTCGGTCAGGGCGGCAGCGGCGGCGTCGTGACGCCCCCTGCTTGCGGCGGCCCCCGCGGCCCCCGCGGCCCCCGCGGCCCCCGGAGCTGCCGCCGACGCCGACCTGAGGCCGCCTAGAGACACCGTAATAATGAAAGTCAAACAGCACCCCTCGTAGCTACCCGTTCTGGGGTCTGGGGCTGCGAGTACCGCCCGCCGGGTAGGCACCCACGGCCCACGCTACACATGCGAGTAGGGCGGGCTGGCCTATCGTCCGGCGTCGCCGACCCGCTGACAGTGTGTCAAACAGCCAGCCTGACTGTGGCGGCGGCCGGGCCCCGGGCCCCGGGGGGACGGGAGAGGGCTCCTCAGACGCACCGGCGCGGCGGCCAGCACACGAGGCGGCGCCCGGCTGCGTTAAAGAGCGGCCTATCGTATTTCCTGTCCTTGTCGCGCGCGCATTAGCAGCTTGACCGCACAGGGAGCGGGACAGAGACGGCGGGTGGCGGCGACCGGCGCTGCGGTGAGCGCGCGGGGGCCCCGTGAATTAGTGCGCGCTATTTAAAGTTTATATTGGCGGTTTTATTGGTCGCGATAAGTCCCGCGACAATCACGTCCTGAGCGCCGCCGCCGCCGCGGGGCCGTCTGTCCTGGCCGATTAGTCGTCGGCGCTGCTGCGCCGAAAAACAACTTGGAAAGTAACTGCAATTATTTTTCTGATGTTGATTTTCGGACGATGCGATTTTGTTCCCTCGGCAGTATAGGCATAGCGTTCCCATCCCGCCCCTGAGTATATATACATAGAGGAAAGAGGGAAAATGGTAAAACGCGCCAAGTTCCTCTCCCGCGAGGCCGATTTACATTGCACGTTGGGGAGGGCGGGGCGAGAGGCCCTCTCACTCAACGCACAAAGACTTGCCCCCCCCCCCTCTCCCGCCCCCTCCCCCGGGGGGCGTATTTGTCTTAACGGCAAATTACAGGGTGGCGCACCGCGCGTCGCGAGCCCTGATGAGCGGCAGCGGCGGCACCAGCGGCAAAACGAAAACGGCTACATTCGCACGACAAATGCACCTCACATCTCACGTCCCTTTGAAGTGCATAATTAGAGCATTTTGCGCAGCGCAAGTGCTCGCTCATCTGCAGCGTCGTCGGGGCGGAGAGAGGCGGCGGCGGCGCTGCGGGGGTGGCACACCTGAGCCGAGCGAGGAGAGAGAGAGAGAGAGAGAGAGAGAGAGAGAGAGAGAGAGAGAGAGAGAGAGAGAGAGAGGAGAGAGAGAGAGAGAGAGAGAGAGAGAGAGAAGGGGTGGGGGAGGGTGATATTAGACGTGTCCTCATCTCATGTTCCGGGGCAAAGAGATTCTTTCTGTATGCCAACCGTGGCGTACAGAGACCCCAGATCTCCGTGCGCCGCGCTTCCTTACGAATCAACGTTCAGCTCCTGCTTCTCGATAGCCGCACGGTCATCCTGCACACCCGTTGCGCGCCGCCCGGGTCGCGCGGCGAACTGTGCGCCACGCCAACAACGAAACGCCGCGGCGGGGCGGGGCCGCCTCCCCCGCGGCGGGGCCAGGCGGGCGGGGCGGCCGCGGTAGGTAGGTCGATGCCTCGAAATACCTCTCCTCCTTACGGCCCTGCACGAGACGACGTGCACCCGGGCGGGGGCGGGGCGGCAGATGGGGAGGGGAGGGGGAGGGGGCGGGAGCAAAGCGAAATATTGTGTCCGTGTGCCATCGTCCCGCCGCGGCCGCCACAACAATGTTGTAGTGCGACGGGCGTGCACGCGGTGGTGACGTCGTGGGGACGCCCACGCCGACCTCGGGCCGCCGGGGGCCGCCGGGGACCCACGGGGACCCCCGGGGACCCACGGGGACCCACGGGGGCCCTCGCACGCTCCGCGCGCCGGGAGGCGTGGGGCCGGCCGGTCTACCGCGCGCCGAGCCCCGAACAGCGGGCTAGAGAAAGAGAGAGAGAGAGAGAGAGAGAGAGAGAGAGAGAGAGAGATAAAGAGAGAGAAAGAGTTAGAGAGAGAGAGAAAGAGTTAGAGAGAGAGAGATAGAGAGAGAGAGAGAGAGAGAGAGAGAGAGAGAGGGAGTGATGTTGTAGGTGTAATTATACGATAACATTAAATGTCGAGCCCCAACAAAAAATAATTAAAATAAAAAAAGTAATTTTGCACGCCCAGCCTAGTTGTGCTCAGTGGTCATCCTTCCCATCTGACGGGATACGCAGATTTTAAAAAATGATATCGTCCGCCACACGGCACTTGTGTTTGTGACATAATTCTTCTCCTCCCAAACAGTGTCGCACTCACACACACACACATACACCCACGTCGTACACCGCGCGGCGCAGACAGCAGATGCAACCCAATGACTAGCCCGTATAATTTTATCTGCGCACCCCCCTCTGGGGCCCTCTGCCACCCCTCCCTCCCCGGCTGGCGGGTACATGCGGTGTAAGCTGGCCGTCCTCCGTGCTACGCCCCCGTCCTCAGCCCTCCCCCACCGACCCCCCACCCCATCCGCCACTCCGCCCCCCTCGTCGGCCAGCTGCTAAACACCTTCATTCACGCCGTTCTTCATTTCTCACGTCCACGCAAAAGAGTGGAGCGGAAACACGGAAGCGGGTGTGGTATAAAGGGTGCCATAAGGGGACGCACAGACCAGAGAGACCCCCAGCGCCACGGGACAGTCAGGTGCTCCTAACCTAACCTGCCGCGGCGCCCTGACCCTGCCGTGACCCAGTCTGACTCCGACGCCCTTTATCAGACCACAGCATCGGCGCGGGGTTGTTTGTCCCGAGGCCGTCATCCGCGAAGGCCGTATGTGTTATGCATGCGAGGCGTCCGCGTGCCCTGGTCTGGTGCGGAGGGCCATGGGAGCGCTGCGACGTGATCGGAGGGCGCCGGACGGGTGCGCCAACGGAGGCGCAAGGGAAGAATGCAAGGCGGGGCGCGCGCGCCTCCTCGCCAGGCCCTCCTTGGCGAGATGAGAACCTCGAGCAGGCCCTCGGAGAGCGCCCCTCGGTGAGGGCCTGCCACCTATTCTGGGCGCGACAGGGCCCTCGCCGTTCTCACACCTCGCCGCCCTGACCTATCCACTCTGGTATTCCGCGTGCTCCGCGCCCGCCCGGCCCGCGGCACGCCGACACTCCGTGACAGCGTCTCCACGACGGAGCCGGCGACAGGCTGTTGGTTGGCTATCCGAGGCAACCCTCTGGTTATCAA
This sequence comes from Megalurothrips usitatus, assembly GCA_026979955.1. Lineage (NCBI taxonomy): Eukaryota > Metazoa > Arthropoda > Insecta > Thysanoptera > Thripidae > Megalurothrips > Megalurothrips usitatus. Next base: position 2,408,079 of record CM049599.1, on the reverse strand, counting down.
TCTTTTTTTTTTTTGTGGAAAACATCTGGGACGGGAATCACCCGGGTGTCGGGCGCATGTACGTCGTGATCGCCATCGCAGTCACACCGGCGACCATCCCTCTCTCTCTCTCTCTCTCTCTCCTCTCTCTCTCTCTCTCTCTCTCTCTCTCTCTCTCACGCACACCCACTCAGGCAGCGCAGCCCCCATACCTCCTCCTCCCCGCCCATGCCTTCTCCGTCTGACAGGCGTCATACTCTCGCTAATCGTACAAGTAAACGTCACGTCTGAAACCGCCCCGCGTCGTGCCCTGCATGTGTTGGAGAGAGAGAGAGAGATAGTGCGGCGAAGCTGAGCGGGGGCGGCGTGGGGCGGGCGTGCATCCACAGCCCCGCCAGAAATAGAGGACGCATTATATATTTCGAGCGCCGTCGTTCCGCGGTCGTCCCCTCTCCCTCCGTCCCCCTCCCTCCTCCCCCCTGGCCGGCCCTCTACGGCGCGATGGAGGGCGCGGGGAGAGAGGGGGAGGAGGGGTGGTGAGGGGCGGCGGGCCATCTCCTGCGACGTCTCACCTGGTGTGTGGGATTGGAGGCGGTGCGTTGTGGTGCGCGCGGGCGGCAGGGCGGCTCCCTGGCGGACACGCGGGAACTATCGTGGGAGGACGCCTGCGGGGTAGGCAACCACGACTCTCGCACGCACGCGTGCCGTGCGGGCCGGCCTACCCCTCCAGCCGCGGGCGCCGTGAGCGCCAGCTCCGGCCGCGCGGGAGGACGGCAGACGCGAGTGGTGGACATCGACGTGCTGAAGTTGGTGCCCCTGCCGCCGAGGAGCTGCTCACGGCGCGCCTTGGCCCGGCCTGTCACGTCACGACACGCTATTCTTTTCGCACGGGACAACGGCGCGAGGGGGATGGGGAGGGGGGGGGGGTCTCCACCGCAGGGGGTGGGTGGTGCGGTGTGTTGACCCGCGGCCGCCTGCGAGAGCAGACTCAGGCGCCACTCGCCCGCACGGTCCCCCGGCCGGACACGTCCCAGAGTGCGAGAGAGACACGCGGAGCGCCGCCACGTTTGACTATAGCGGTGCGAGGGAGACGCCCGCGGCCGAGGGTATCCCTTGTTGGGCGTCTCTCTTGCACCCACGCCGTCAAATGGGCCGTCCCGTCTCCCTCGCACTCGTCCAGACCGCCGCACACTGCGTCCGCCGGCCAGCCTTTTGACTAATGGGCCAGCGGGGGCCCGCCGAGTGGGCCCCTGAACCTGGGCGCTCATCGCAGTTCGTCAGACTCACAACATCATTAGGCGACACACCGGGGCGCCCGATGCCCCCGTCGGCGTGGAGTCGCGGCCAGCAGGTACACGCACACCTTGATGACCTCCCGGACCTCAACTGCACCGTGGGGCGGGGCACCTCGCCTGGCACCGCGTGGGCGGCCCGGCGCCGGCCATCGGGGCCGCACTCGTCATACGTCAGGCCGGATGAAAATGCTATATACACATATAAATTATTGTGCACAGTATTATTATTATTGTACCATACTGTAAGCTGACCTAGATATGGTCACTAATCGGTATACGTCTGATCACATTTAATATTGTGACCATTTATGTGATCATACGCCGCATACTGAACGGCATCCCTCGTGTGCAAGGAGAAAATAAACAATACACAACCACACCGCAATGTTTACCTGGGCGACCGGACCTGCTTGCAAAACGGGGCGAAAAAAACATCTGGCCGCTAAAACCGGCATAAAGCCCTCGCCGTCGGCTCTCCCGGCCGCCAGAAGGGTTCCCGCGCCGCGCCGCCCGGCCTAGCTATTATTGCGATTCGTATCTCCAAAGCAAAACGTCACCGCGCAGAAGTCCGCGGAGCGGCGAGCGGCGAGGCCGCGGCGACGGGCGGCCGGGCGGCGCGGCAGTTTGCAACCGTCGCCGCGATGCGGCTCTGATAAGGTACCGCGCGCCGCGGCGAGGTGAGAATTTATAGACCGAGAGTGTGCGTTCTTAAAATGGCCCACACCTCAGCACACTTGAAGCCAGGGGTGTAAAGAGCCCCCCCCCCCCCCTCCCCCCGCCTCTCCTGCGGCTGCCGCCCACCCCCGCGCGAGAGCCGCCGCTGCCACCGCTGCCACCGCTGCCGCCGCTGCCATCACGGCCGTATGACGGCTGCCGCCGGGCCCCGCCCGGCTCGCCTCGCCTCTTTGTGGGGGAGACAAGCGACGCGCCGCTTGGCGCCGCTCGTCAAAATTCACGCTACGGCACCCCCGACTTGCCCCCGGACACCTATTAAATTGTTTCGTTGGCGCCCGCAGTCAAAATTCACGCAAGAGCGCGCCCCTTCTGCGCCGAGGCGGCAGCAGCCGCGAGCAGCCGAGCGACGACTGTACGCCGCGGGGGCCGCGGGGGGGCAGGCCGCCCACTCAACACGCCGAGAGGTGCGCTGCGGGCGCGGCGGCCGCGGCCACGTCGGCCAGCTAATTAAGTACGGAAACGACAGTGACGGTCCGCTGGCATACAGTGTCGTTGTGCCGGTCTACGGCCCCCGACGACGACCCTGCGCAGCCCCCGGCCGCCCCCGGCCGCCCCCGGCCGCCCCCGTCAACGACACCCGCCCCACCCGCTGCCCCCTCCCCCCTCCCCTCCTCCCTGAGGCCGGTCACCCGTCGGGACGTCACCTCTCTCACCGCGCGGCGGGACAGAGCTGTAAGGCCCCCGACCCCACCCCCGTGGTCAGCGTCGGGCTCGGCACGCCGCCACCCGCAGCCACCCGCAGCCACCCGCCGCCACCCACCGCCACCCGCAGCCACCCGCAGCCACCCGCCGCCACCCGCCGCCACCCGCAGCCACCCACCGCCACCCGCCGCCACCCGCAGCCACCCGCAGCCACCCGCAGCCACCCGCCGCCACCCGCAGCCACCCGCAGCCACCCGCCGCCACCCGCAGCCACCCGCCGCCACCCGCAGCCAGCAACGGCGTCGTCGTCGTCGCCGTCGTTCTACACGCCTCGTCAAAAGTCACGGGACGGTGAGCGCGCGTCGGCGGGGGAGTGGGAAGAATGGCACAGGCCTAGGCCATTACTACCTCGTAATGCCGCTAAGTACGAGCGTCGGAGAGAGAGAGAGAGAGAGAGAGAGAGAGAGAGAGAGAGAGAGAGAGAGAGAGAGAGAGGGAGAAGAGAGAGAAAGAGAGAGCAAAGAAAGTGGGAGAACAGCGATTACGATCCTTATACTACTGTCTCTCTAGAGAAGGAGAGTACTCTCTCTCTCCCAATACTCCTCCCAAAAGAGCCTCTCTCTCTCTCTCTCACTCTCCCTCTCTCAGGGAGTCTCCCCCATTACCCTTGCTTAGCCCGGCGTTGACAATAATCTCCGCCGACTGCACCAGCCAAGCCTGGCTCCGCCCACACACTCCACCTGCGCCTATGTCTGTGTGTGAGAGAGAAGGGGGTGGGGGGTGGGAGACGGACAGATAGACAGACAGAGTGAGAAGGTGGGGTCTGTATTTGAGGCCGCAATAAAAGCCCCACCACCCACCCGAACAGCGAAATTTCTGAATGGCTCATTGTTTCATTTTAACCTCACTTTGCTCGAAATGATAGGCGGCCCGTCATGAAATAAATAATCCGACCTCCCCCTCCCCTCTACTGTCCTGTGCGGAGGCCGCGCGTGTACCTGCAGGGCCCCTGCAGCGGGGAGACGCGGGCGCTCTTAAACGTGCGGAACACATTAAAGCGGCACGGGGCCGTGTGTGCGAGCGCCACGCACGCGCACGCCACGCACACGCCCCGCACACGCACGCACGCACGCCCCGACGTAGTGGGTGGAGTGACTTGGCAGAGGCCCCCGCCGCCCCTCGTGGGCCCCCTGAGCGTCCCCCTCCCCCGCTGCCAAAAGTTTCGCATGGTAATGACTTATGTGGCTCGGCTCGGCTTGTGTGTTAAATTGTGTGCCAAGACGACGTCTGACGGCGGGGCCCGCGGCGGCCCTCTGCGCGCGCGCCGAGAGGGGTAACAACTGGGGTAAGTCGGCGGGCGGGGTAAGACATAGGAGGTAACGAAGTGAGGGTGATCCCAGCCACGAAGCCGGCCGCCTCATGCGGGATTTCTCGGGTGATTCGGGGACGTATTTGGGGCGAGGTATTACGGGAGTAACACCGGGCGGGTAATGTTAGGGTGATCCGAAGGGCGATCCAATTCATGATGTCAACTAAATTACCTTTCTCTGCACCAGATCTGCTGGTGTCTAGGTAGGGACGCCCCCGGGTGTACCCAGGTGTACTCCCCCCCCCCCTTCCCTGACAGGAGCCAAGTGCGAACGGCCGGCAGGGAGCCACTGCAACAACAGTCGTCCGTGTAAAATAAAAATCTCCCCAGCGGGGCCGGCGAGCGCGTGCAGCGGAGCCGGCGTCCGACGAGGACTTTATCGTCCTGACAAATCTACCTTGAAGAATAAACGAAATGACACAATCGTTAGGCACATTCAAGGAGACGGACGCAAGGAGAGAGAGAGAGAGAGAGAGAGAGAGAGAGAGAGACGGCGATACGATCGCACTACGAGGAGCCGAGCACGTCATAGCGCGGTCACAGGCGGCCGAGGGCATACGGTAGGCAAAGTTATTACAGATGGCCGGGCGGTGGGGCCCCGTGGACGGGGCCGTGGACGGGCTTGTGGACTGGGCCGTGGACGGGGCAGCTGCACGACGCAACACGCGGTACGAAACACACATTGTGATGGTCACACGGCGTCCAGGCGTCCAGTCCCCGGGCGGCGGCGGGGGCCTCACGGACATCTTCCCGACAAACACGCCCCCCGCCGGGTCCAGCGGGGCCCAGCAGGGTCCAGCGGGGTCCAGCGGGGTCCAGCACCCACTCCAGAGAATAACCCGCTCCCGAGCGCACCTCGGACGGGGATATGAAGACCGAGAGAGATTAGCCTAGAACTTTCAGAGGCATTTCTTTTTATGGCGCTTTTATACGCTGCGTGGCCCTACTACCCCCCCCCCCCCCCCCCTTGCGTGTTACTGCATATTGGAGAATTTCCACGGTTTTTCTACTGATTTGGACTTTTATTAAATTGGGCCTAAAATGCCTAAAAATCTAGCTTTTTCGAAATTGTCACTTTACGTGTTACACCGGTAACATAGTGTTTTTTGTTTATAATTTTTTATGGGCCCGAGCGAAGCGCGGTCTGAGATGCCGAGTCGGCGTGCCGCGAGTTCCTGATTCCAATACTGAATATTTTTATGTTTATAGAGTAACTGAAAACTGTCTTTTCTGTTATCGAGGGCGACCCGACCCAGTGCTGTAGGCGCTGGGATTTGTTTTCTTCAGGCGGCGTTGTCTGTGAGGCTGCGGGGTCCGTGTACGTACTGACAGCGGCGGCAGTAAAAGGCTGCGTGTGTTATCCGGATAGGAGAAAGTGTCGCCACCCGCTCCAGCGGCTCCAGCGGCTCCAGTCCACGCCGGGGTGCCTTATCACGGAGAACTCAACGCGGGAAGCGACTGGAGCGCGTCGTCAGTTGGGCGTGGCACGGCGCGGCGCGACACGGCGCCGTGGCCTGTACAGCACAGAGGGCACCGCGCAGCGGGTGTGCACCCGGAGTAGCCTGGCCACTGGCGACAGGGTCCGGGTCGGACACTTACACACCACGACTAGACAGGCGAGCGGCGGATGTTTCCGTATTTTATAATTAGCAAGATGACATCTCATTACATCTGTTTATGTAGTTATCTAAAAAGTAAAGCCACGGTCTGCAATCCGAAAATTTCAAAGAAAACTGTCCGAAAATTTTCAAAAGTTCAAGAAAATGTCCAGGAGTGGGAACACAAAATAAAAACTTTTTTCTCCAATCGGTCGAACAAACAGCCCATTATTAAGCTACGTTCGCACAGCCGCCAGGTCGAGCCCCCCAGCCAGCCTGCCTATCTCCTGCGCCTCTCCCCCAATTTCTCCCGGAGGCGCACGAGAGCCCTATCGCGGACGTGCGCAGGCGGCAAGAGTGTGACAGCGGACCCGGGGGAGCCGGGGGGAGCCGGGGGGAGCCGGGGGGACACGCCGATCCGCTCCCCTGCGTAACGACCCGGGAGCCCGGGGTCCCGACGGGCCGGCGGCCCGATGGTCGGCCCGATATCCGACTCCACCCACTTTCTTCCTGGGGGCCCCGGGCCGATAGGTGAGGCGAGGACCGCCGGCATTAAGTCATAAAGGGAGGGGGGTCGATTAAGGCGACAAGTCGCAGAGGGCGCACAGGTGTCGCAGGGGGCGCTAGGCAGCCCCGGGGGCGGCCGGGGGCGGCCGGAGGCGGCGGCATAGGCTTATCAGGGGCGGCGGCCCGGGCGGGCGGAGCGCGGCACGGCGCAGGCGCGCGCGTGCGGCGTCCCGCAACAGGTGAACCGCAAACCGTATTAAAATGAAAGGATCAAAAAGAGCGCGCCGGCCGATCGGCCTGCCCCGTCCGTTTATTGGGGAGGTGGTGGTGCCGCTCCGGTGCAGCGCGCACAAACGGACCCGAGAGAGAGAGAGAGAGAGAGAGAGAGAGAGAGAGAGAGAGAGAGAGAGAGAGAGAGAGAGAGAGAGAAGGCACATGGCCGTTGACGACTCACCCGACGAGAACTCGAGGAGGAGGGGGAAGGCGTCTGACAGAGAAGGAGAGAATTGGATATAGTAATCCGTGGGCACGCGGCACTCAGTAAATGGATTCGCTGGGAGTCTCCCTTCCCTTCTGTGCCAGCTGGGTTCGGCTTCACGCGTATACCCACACGCACAAAAAGTACTGGTCTCACGACCGCAGTGCGTAGAAATCTCAGGTCCAAAATTGTTTTTCGGAATCATGATCATCATATTAAGATTCCTGGCAGCTACTTGAGGTGACCTGAAATTCAGCTCTGCATTCTGGCTCTTTTATTCCCAGTGGAGTCCCATCTCCGTTACGTACTTTATAAACGTCCCCCCCCCCTCGCCCCCGGGGGCGTGGCGTGGTCGGCAAAGGAGACATTTCAATTTGCTTGGAGCTTCGGCGTGCGCGCGCTCACACACACACACACACACACTCACACATATATTGGCCCTCTGCGCAAAAGATGATTGCCTCCTAACGAGGATCGACTTGCCGTGATGCGGGCTATCGACGTGAAACGGGGGCGTGCGGCCGGCCAGGCATCAGGTATGGGCTCACCCTCTGAGTGAATGGGGGAAAGGGTCACATCGGTATCCCCCTCCTGCTCTCTCTCTCTCTCTCTCTCTCTTTCTCTCTCGCTCTCTGACACCTAGCACCCGTAACATACATTATCTCTCTCGCTCGGAGTTTATTTTATCTGCTTCAGTGCGCCGGAAAGTTTTTTTTTTTTTTGGGGGGGGGGGGGGGGTGATACCGGGGGGCCTTGCGGCGGGGCCCTGCGGACTGCGGAGGGCTCCGGCCCGGCGTCCGCTGCCACCGCCGCGCGCCCCGTCACCGGGACAAATAGGCCATCAGAAGCCGGAGGCGGGGAATGCAAATGAAGCCGCTGCCAGCGATCTGGCGCCGGTACCGACAATGCGAGCCAGAAATACCGGCGACGACGACGGCGCGGCCGGGCAAAAATGCACTCGTTTTAAAATAATCACGTAAGATATGTTTCCTTTTCTTTTTTTTTTGGCTGAGAGGGAATTGATGACAGCTGCCAGCGGAGGACGCGGCGGGCACGCGGACTGTTGTTGGGGCCGGTCTCAGAACGCCGCCGCACCCCGCCCGCAGTAGTGCACGTAGAGAGGACCTTCTGGTTAATTAGGGTGTTTCGCCTCGAGCAAAACAGGGCCAAATGTAGAGGACGGCGACTACTGTCCGTAACTGCATGCGGTTCCACTCTGTGAGAGACATCGTATCGCTTGGTGGAAAGTGTACACAAGTCGTCCCCACCCACGGGGCGCCGAACTGACGTGAGTGCAGGGCGGGGCTAGTGTAGCCAAGGCACCTCGAAGCTGCTGAAGTTTGTGAACAACTACCGCGGAACAACAAACCTCTGAAACGAATAAACGTTGTTTCCGCTTTACGGGTCACTTTTGCCGTGCGCATTTCCGTGCGTCTCTGTCGCTTCAATGTTTCGGGACCGCGATCAGCAGGCTGACATTGTGGGGGCACATGCGAGGTGGAAGGTGCGGGTCTGCGGGTCCTGTCGGCACTACTGCCGCCCCCTGCCAGGCCCGACGGCCGGGCAAGATGGATTGGTCTTTGGGCCAGGTCGAGTCCAGACCAGAGCGAGAGAGGAAGGGAGCGAGAGGGAGTGAGGGATAGAGAGAGAGAGAGAGAGAGAGAGAGAGTTCACCTCCAGCGCGGGAGTTTATGATGAGGTTGGCGCGACATAAACAAACACAGGCGCCCGTTCGGGGGACGGGCGGCGGGCAGCCTTGGCGCGCCGGACTCTGTCGGCCTGCAGCAGGTTGACGCGTGCGGGCGCGGCGGACCCCACCCCGCCGCCCCGCCGCCCCGCCGCCCGCCGGCAGGCTTGGCTTGTCTACGTCGACGACTTTGTGAAGGCCGAAGCACAGCCGCTGACCGCGTGCCGCGGGGTAGTGCCGCGCGCCGTGCTGCTGCACTTTACACGGGGCATCATAGGGCATTGGTCCATAGCGCTCAGTCCCTTCGGAAATGCATCACTATGCGTATACACGCAAATTTTCCGGAGTTTTATTTTTTGAATCTCCACAAATGATAAGATGTTAAGTTGTGGTTATTGTTGTTTTTTTTTGTGGTGCATAGACCGCAAGTACGCGCTCGAACGGCGGAGGAGGCGAGGTCCCTTGCGTTGGAGCCAACGACGACACACAGGGGGCAGGGCAAGGGGGTGAGAACCGGGGTGTGAGAGAGAAAAAGGAGTGGGAGTAGGGGGGAGAGATCGACGACCAAAATAACACGCTGTATCAGTCTGTGTCATATTAGATGCCCCGGCCGCGCGGCGACGAGGCTCGCCAACAGGTGCGCGGCGCCCGGCGGCCGCGGCGGCGCGGGCTGCGCGCAGGTAATAGGCGTTTCCAATCGAGGTGGGAAACGGATCTTTTGGGAGCGGAGAGTGCTTCCTTGTGAGCGGGCTCTGGGGGCCCCACTCCCCGCAGTACTCGAAGCCGGGGCCGTGCCGGGGCAGCCAGGGGGCAGCGCGGCGCAGCCGGCGGCAGGGCGGCCCACAAAGCCGTGGAAACAAAGCCGTCTTCATTTCGGCGGGATGCCTCCTCCTCCTCCTCCTCCTCCTCCTCCTCCTCCTCCTCCTCCTCCTCCTCTTCCTCGCGCGAACCGCTGCCACCGCCACGACCCGGCGCGTTGATAGCTCTCCCTTGAAGCAAAACAAAAACAACAAGAACAACAAAAAAAGACAAAAAGATTTAGAAGATGAAAAGAGAATGAAATAAAGAGCCGCGTGACGCTGCTGCTGCTGCTGCCGCTGGCCACCGCTGCCCGCCGCGGTTGGTGCACCTGACGCTGGAGGACACGAAGCACACCGTGCGCGCGGTCCGAGCCCAGCCCAGCCGAGCCCAGCCGGGGCGCGCAAAGCCGTGAAACCGCAGCACGACCCGCGCTGTTTTGTCTTGCGGCGTCCGCCGCGGCACGCCGTGGCCGCGGTGCCGCGCCGGCCGCCCGCCGTGCCGGGGCCGCGTGCGAATCAGGCCCTCTGATAAGCGCCCCTCGGACGCAGCCCGCCCTGCATCAGCCGCTGCTGGACCGCGAGACGCGACTGCCGCCGGCGCGTTCGCTGGGTGTGAAACCGCGAGGCGGCGGCGGCGGCGGCCAGCAAGGCGCTTGCAAATTAGCGAGCGCGCCCGTGAGAGAGCGGACCCCCGGGGGGGGGGGGGAAGCCGGGGGCGATGACGAGCCGCGTTGTGGGTGATGTGATGATGTGGGTGAGCTAGGCGCTGATGATAAATCACCCGGGGTGATAAATTACCAAAACGAGGCGTGGCGCGCCGGTGTATAGCAGGACCAGACAGCAGTGGCGCGGCGGCGCAGCGGCGCGCCAAGGTGTCGGCACGCCGCCGCTGCTCCTGGTGCCGGCCCGCAAGCCACTCGAAACGAGGATGGCGCTGCGGCAAGGACGCGCAAGGCAGGACAGCATGGCGTCAAGACGCTAGGGCGGCTACGCGGGTGAAAGCAACGCGTTGAGCTGGCCCGACTGAGTGAGACGGTCATCCTCGGTCGAGCATCTCTCTTGCACTACCACAGTCAGGTGGAGTGTCTCGTCTCTCTCAGAAGCAGGCAGCCTCTGGGAAGGTCAGGACGTCGATGGCTGATCCGCTCGCGGTGTCCGGCCTGCAGCTGCGGCCCGAGACCATCCTCATTTGCCTGCCCGCGAGCCACTCCCCCTCCGCCGCAGTCCGTGCTGCGAAGCTCGGGGGCTGACTTCGGGAGGCGACAGCAGCTAATCCCAGAGGCCGCGGAGAGGAGCGGGCGAAGCACGTGAAGAATACGCCGCCGTCCGCTCGGCGGGGAAACCAACTCCATCACAGCTCAGCCCCGGAGAACAAGCAGCTGCAAGCAGCACCTAGGCCTAAATTAAGGTCAAAGCTTCTCTCTCTCTCCTTGTGCCCCGCCTGCCACGCCCCGCCACGCCCCCACTACAAACGGGGGCAATGGCAATGCGTGTGATTGATGTAGACGCTGAGGTTCGCTGCGCCCGCCGCGGGCCCGCGGGTGGAAACTCCTGCGGCTGATCTCATCCCGAACCTGGCGGCTGCTGGCCGGGCTCACCGAGCGCCGGCTTCAACTGCGCACGACCGCCCCTGCGAACCATTGGAGTTTTCTTTGCATCTTCTCACGGTCCCGGTCGGAAAATCGACCCGGATTTTTTTTTACCGCCCCCTTGGAGCAAAGACAGTGCGTTGAAAAGTTGACTATGTCAGGTACCGGGCTAAGAGGTCATGAAAAGAAAAATGTAAAAAATAAATAATCTATTTTTTTTCCTACGATTTGGTGGCCCGTCCGTCGAAAAATCGACCTCAATATTTTTGTGTCACGCACCGCAGTTTGAATTTTGCCTGTCAAGATCTTAAAAGTGCCCCTGATTTACAGTGCACCCCTCACGGTCATATTTTGCACGTGACCTGAGCTCGCATCGTGAGTCATATTCTGGATAAAAAGAGTCTCCAGTCCGAGTCCGGAACTCCCGGCGCGGAGAGGTGAGACCCCATTTCGTTTATAACACGGCAATTTTCACCCCGTTTTGTCGAAAGACGCTGACAAAGTGGCGGCGGCCGCCCTGACGGCGGGGGACATTTGTTCTTGGTCCGAGAGAGACGGATGCCTCGGGAGTGGCGGCAGCGGGAGTCCCGGCACGAGGTAACCGGTACCCGGCCCCGCAGGGAGGCCCTGGACACGCCGAGACGACCGCCTGCTCCTCCCGCCTTTACACCTTTATTTCTCATCCCCCCGCCGCCCTCTCCTGCGCGCCTCTCGCCAATAAGCGGCTTTTGCGAACGCGGTAATTAAAATTGCACATTAGCACGTACGGCGCACGGCGGCCACGCGCGGGGCTGCCGCCGCCCACGGAAGCCGCCCCGCCAGCCAGTATAGCGTGTGTGTGTGTGTGCCGACACCGATCCGTGGCAAGGGTTTCGGGACCGTGCTCCCTCGCGGCTGATCTTCGCGTGATTTGAGGACGGCCCCTGCCGCCACCCGCCTGCGCAGGTCAGGTCCTGGTCAGGTCCCCCATTATGCAGATAGAGACATTCGGCGGGGGCCGGGCGGGCGCGACGCACGCGTGCACACCTATTTCGTCTGTCGTTTTGTCCGGGCTGCGCGCGGGACGCGCATTAGCAGGCATTTCACATGCGGAGCAGGCGAGCACGCGGCTCGGTAACAACGCCCATCGCCGGGTACACGGCGCTGTAATGAGGCAACCGTCCGACGGGGTCCGAAGTGCGCGGCGCAGCTGCACTGGAGGGGACGGGCTCGCGGCCGCGCGCGCTCTCGAGCGCGGTGCATCGACGCTGGAATGTCCACCCGGCTCAGCCCAACGGCGTGACAGAGTTTATGGACGGGCCATGTGGAACGGGTGGGGAGGGGCGGGTACAATTACTGGACGACCGGCGCACTGCTGTCTTCATGTGTGACGGGGTACTACACGGAGGACTGCAGCCCTGCAGCCTCCGGCGGCCCTCGGCGGGCTGACAAGGCCCCCGCCACCCCGCACACCTCTCCGCCCTCCCCATCCCGGCCGCGATGGCCGGGCAAAAAGTGAGTGCAGCGACACTGACATGAGTAGTACACGGCGGCGACCACGGCGGCGGCACTGCTTGTCCGGCTATGAGAAATGCCGCGTTCGTTTCGGCCTAACGAGTGGCGGACGACGGCGACGACGGCCCGGCCCTCCTCGCGGCTCTCGCAGGAGGCCGGTCCGAAGAGACGCCGTCGTCGTTCCGTCGCTCTGTCTCCGTCGCTCTCGTGGGCCGTTCCTCGGGGGCGCGAGAGAGACGGACGCCCGCTGCCCGGCCCCTTTCGTGTGCCCTGATGAGCGCGGCAGAAGCGTTGCCGACGGTATGCCGCCGCGGCAGTTACGGCCGACGGGGGTGGCCGGCCCGCCGTGTCGACCGAGCGCGGTCCCGTTGAGGAGGCTGGCGTGCTCGTTGAGGTGGGTCATGACCGCCGAGGCCGCACGCCGAACGCGGGGACGGCGAGGACTCGGCGTCGCCGCTCGCGACGGACTCGCCGTGGGGGTTTCGGCCACACCTAACGGACCGCGCCGGGGTGAGGCAGCGAAGCCACTGCCCGTCGTGGAACGAGACAGAAGTTGACGCGGCGCTCTCTCAGAGGGGATGGGGGTTATCGAGGCGAGCGCATTGGGATGCCGGCGGGGCCCCCGCTCGGGTCGCGGGTGGGAACTGTGGGTAACACGACCGGCGGGTCCCCGCGGGTCCGCCCGGGTCCGCCCGGGTCCGCCCGGGTCCGCCCCCACTCCGAGGACCCCGGGGACCCCGGGGACTCCGGGCAGGAGTAATGCCTGGCCGCTAAGTCGTCCCGGAGCCCCGGAGAGGCGGGGGAAGGCATTTGCGCGGTAAAATATCACCGACGTCCGCTTATTTGTTTCGAGCATGGAAAGTGAATTAGCTCTGCTGGAAGGCGGCGAGCGAGCCCCGCCGACCCGCCGCAGCCGGTGCCGAGCGTTCAGCCGGGCCCCGCCGCGCCGCCGGGCCGCCGGACCCGCCGCCGGACCCGCCGCCGGACCCGCCGCCGCCGCCGCCGCTGCGCCCTTTCAGAAGTGTGCGCGTGAGTGGGAGAGAGAGAGAGAGGGATAATTGATTGCTAAACAGCTAGAAGCGCGATGTATGCGCAGCATTAGTCAGGAGCAAGTGAGACAGACCGGCTGTCAACAAGAGAGGCAGCGGGGCCCCCGCTGGCCGAGGCCGGACCGTCGCCGCGCCGTGCCGTGCCGGAGTAGCGGCGTCCGGACAACAACACCCGCCCGGTCCGGTAGCGCGGCCAGAACAGCTGTCCGCGGACCTGCTGCCCGTCGTGCTGCAGCGCTGCCCGCGGTGGCCGCGGAGGCCCGCCTCCCGTCCCGAACCCCGAATGCAAAGGACATCTCCCTGCCAGAGGCCCTGTCGGGGTCGGCGGGTATCGAGGAGGAACTTCGGCGAGCGGAGTGGGGCTGAACCCGCGCAACGCTAACCCGCACTTCCAGGGCAAGAGCGGGTAGTACTGTATGAGAAATAGCGCGGCAAAAAAAAAATGCAAAAATGGGTGGGCACTACCTCGTCCCAGGCCTCCGCCTGGAACCCTCCTGCTTAACTTCGGTGTTCGAATGGGAACCGGTGTACCAGGTATCGACCGCCGCAAAGACACGGGCACAACGCAGCGGCCTTTTTCAGGGGCACGCTTCCGCAACGGTCAATGTAGCCCCCTCCGCCAGCCAGATTTCCGGAATCAACTCCCTTCGACTGGCTGGTTGGTCTGTGGCACTGCGGCCACTCCCGAGCGGACTGGGGGGGAGGTAGGCTTTCCTATATCGTACACAGCCGAAGCTGCTGTACTTCACGACGAACCCTAGTCGCGACGGCGTGTCCTCGTCTGCCAGATTCACAGGGAGCGAAAACGAAGGTACCGAACCCTAGGTACCCCCGTAGCATACACCCGAGTCTCCGAACCAAGTTTCCTTGGTAGACACAGAGCCCCCCCGCCGGAAACCCCGGGCGACCGAGAGAACCTCGGACCCGGGAACGGGGGTAAGCCCGACCGTGCTGCGGGAATCTTCAAGTTGAAACCCAACGCTTACATCTCTCAGTGACGCAGCGCGCACGGCCGTTCAGACAGCCATACCGACGCCACGTTCGGAAGTATATTTTACCCTCTGTCTTCCAAGCGCAGACACAAGAAAAAATCAATGGAGTTCGCTAGGCTCGAACCCACGACCTCTCGGTCGCTGGTCAGCCGCTCTACCGATGCGGCCAAAGAGCCGCGATGGTGCACGGGGCGCGCCAATCATACTTTCCACTCCGTCGTCTTAGTTGAGCCGACAGGAAAATGAACGGACCGGCAAAGAGTTGAACCCCCGACCAGTCGCCCGCCGGCTGGACTCGTTAACCACGCGGCTACCGAGCTTCGGTGCGGGGTGGCCGTGCGCTCCCGGTACTGTAGCCGCACGACGCGGGGGCCTGCGGGGGCTGCGGGGGCCTGCTCATAATCCCCGGGGCCCTGCGGCCGGCGGCTGCCTGTCCTGGCGCTCTGCGGGGGGCGCATCTATTACCTCTGATTTGAACAAGCGCCTCTCTCCGGCAACAATCCAGGGCCCCTGCTCCTCTGTGGGCTCCTCGCTGCGTTCGCCATATTTCAAGCTTGTGGCCGAGCCGGCGGGGAGGCGGGGGCCCGTCCGCAACGCACGACACGCGGCCTGGTCGTGGCCGACCGCGCGGCCCTCCACAACACAGCCAGAAGACCACGCAGAGCGCACCCCGCGCTCGAGCGAGTGCCGGAACACTCGGTGTGACTCGGTGCCCGGCCACGAGGACGGCGCCAACGTGGTTTACGGCCAGCCCCCGCCGTGGTTAGCTCGGATAGCCGCGCGCGGCCGGGCAGCCCTCGTTTGGGAGAACATCTCACATTTCCCCGGCAGTGCCGCGCATGCATTCGCCATACCCGCGCGGCTCCCTGAATTTTACTCGCGCTGTCTTCAATCAGCGACGCGGTACCCCCCGGCGGCAGCGCGGTCTAGGCAGTTTTCGTGATTGTGAAATATGCTCGCGGCGCCGCGGGGCGGAGCGGCGATGTGCTGCCGGCCGGGGGGTGCCGGCGTGCCGCCTTGCCGCCGTCCCACGGGGCGTCTTTCCCTTTCACCTCGGGAGGAAGGCCCCGATCGAGACACGCGGAGCCGAACGCCCCTCGATCCCCTCGGCCCCCGCGGCCCCCGCGGCCCGGACGGAACGATACTCCTAAGCCCGAATTTATCACCCGGACGAAAATTTGGATCCCCTTTGCGGACAACAACCGAATCCTGTGGGCCGCCGTCGGGGGACTCGCTGCTGCCGCCGGGCAGAGCAGCAGCAGCAGCCGTCACCGCAATCACCGGGAGTTTCGGCCGGCATTCACTGGGGAACCGACGACTTTTTCTCAAGGAGTTTAAATTGACAATCATCCATCACTTCCGTACGTTCAGTGGCAAGCTGTGCCGCCCGCACTGCTGTCGGTGACCGGACTATATTTCGCCTTCTCCTCCGGACGCACTTCTCGGAGTTGCTTCGGTGTGTGAAGAGCGAGGTGTGTCCGTGCGTCATTGTAAGTGAAACGGAGCATCGTGCCTCTCATGGGAGCATCCTGACCAAACGTGCGCAGCATCCAGCGCCACATAAATGTGTCCGAAAAACATATCGCATCGCGGTGCCGGTGATGGACTGTTGCTGCGTAGGTTAAGGGGATAAACGCTTGGCACGCTCGTATTTCCCTTTTGTGTACACGCGTCTGTGTGTGTGTGTGTGTGTGTGTGTGTGTGTGCCCAGGGCTCCCGGCTCCGCACTGCTTCACACGCGGGCTGCGCGCCTGCGGGAGGCGCTGTGCGGCGGCCGGTGGCGGCTGAGAGAGAGGGAGAGAGATAGAGTGAGACGGCCGCATTTGAATGTGGGGGTGCAAGAGAGATGCTGAGCCGGGGATGCCCGGCAGGGCAGCTCAAATGGGGCGTGCCGTCTCTCTCGCACTCGGTGGCGTATGGCGTCCGCCGGCTCCGGCAGCCCGCGGACCTGTTGCGCCGCCGACACTGCCGGACGGCCGCGGCGGGGCGGCGGTGCAGGCAGCGGCAGCGGCAGCCAGCGCCGGGAAATTTACGTTACAAGGCCGTTTATTACCTGTATCCCTTGTAAGATTAATGTCTGCTTCTAATTGTTGGCGTATTAGAAAGTCAAACAACAACAAGCTGAGGTTATACGGCTTAAGCCGACGAACGTGTGCTTTTGCGGGCGTGATTTATGCGGCCCGATCTATGAGAAATATACTCTAAATACGTGATATACTCGGCGGCCGGCCCCGTGGAGCCCCGCGGAGCCCGGCGGAGCCGCAGCCTGCCAGGTAGGCAACCACGGCCGGGCATCGCCCGCGTGCCAGGCGGGCCGGCCTACCCCGGCGTTCGCAGGCGTCACCGCAGACTGTCACCGGCTGAGTTGCTTCAATTCTTTTTAGAAAGGTGATCTGAATGCGTTGCACAGGGCACAGTTTTCTCGGGTTGCCTACCTATGAGGGGGATTGCCAATCCCCCCCCCCCCCCTCCACGCCTCTCTGGATCCGGGCCTGCTAGACTTGGACGCGAACACGTCCCGCTGCTCTAGTTCGGAGAGCTTATTACCGAGGCCCTCCCTGCGCTACGAACACGTTTCCGATCGAAATACTGTTCACACACACACACACACACACACACACACACACGCGCCGAGGGTCACCACCGGGCCAACCTCACGTTCGTCGCCGTGGCAGCGGTGCGTGAGAGTGAGAGAGACGGGGCATGCCCACGTGCCCCTTTTGCTAGAGAGATGTGTGGTGTGGTGAGGGGCGCTCATGTAGCATGGTAATGCTGGGGAGTGCGTTGTACCGCGTTGTGTGTACGAGACAGAGAAGAGAGAGAGAGAGAGAGAGAGAGAGAGAGCGGCAGTGTACCGGGCAATGTGAACAAAGCTGACAGCAAGAGGAGTAACAACAACAACCAAACGGTCCATACGGCCCCGCCCACCACGTCCGTGCCTACCGTACACGAGGGCCGAGCTGTGGACCAGAGGTGTGCTGGGTGGTCTGTCAGAGGCCCCGCGATATTTCCCATACTGATCCCGGCCGGCTGCAGCACCTGTGCTCGCCTGTCGGCGACGGTGTCAGCCAGCCGTGTGTCAGCTGCGTGTCAGCTGCGTGTCAGCTGCGTGTCAGCTGCGTGTCAGCTGCGTGTCAGCTGCGTGTCAGCTGCGTGTCAGCTGCGTGTCAGCTGCAGCGGGACGCCCGCGTGATGAGAGTCGGTGCAATCAGCATAAATCTGTTGGTTCCGCGGAGTCACCTCAGCGTGCGGGGGCCGCGGGGGCCGCGGGGGCCGCGGGGGCCCCAAAGGGGTCGGGACACCACCGCCAGCGGCACCGCGAGGGTCTCCTTCGAGGTCTCCTTCCCCTCCTGCGATACCCTTTAATATGAGGTGATTGATGTCACGTCGTGTCATCTGCATTGTCAAGTCCAGCTAATAAAATACGCGCCGACTCCGTTGCGATGCGTTGGCCACGGAAATCGGCGAAACAGCTTCGAGGCACAGGTTCCCATGTGTGTTTGTGTGTACATATATACATATGTGTGTGTTCCAAACGTGTTGCTGTTGTAGCGAGCGCGCAAAAGGGACTTCCGAGAATGCTGTTTGTGAAAGGCGGAGATAATTTTGTTGAGGTCGGCCGCGTGGGGGTAGAGGTGGGGGCGGGAGCTGAGGGGTCAAAGCTACTCGTCGTGTGCCTCTCGTCGATCTGTCTTGTCGTAGGTCAGCGAACAACTGCTTCGGTTTTCGTATCACGGAGAGAATGGGCGCGACTGCGAGAGAGAGAGAGAGAGAGAGAGAGAGAGACGTGAAGGT
Source organism: Megalurothrips usitatus (assembly GCA_026979955.1). Classification (NCBI taxonomy): domain Eukaryota; kingdom Metazoa; phylum Arthropoda; class Insecta; order Thysanoptera; family Thripidae; genus Megalurothrips; species Megalurothrips usitatus. The sequence goes on along the minus strand of CM049599.1, from coordinate 2,390,070 downwards.
GCGGGAGATACGCGCGAGCACACGTCCCGTCTCGTGATGTGGTAGGCGGCCGCACCGAATCAGAGCCCCGCATTGCATTACACATCATCTCGGACTGATGTCTTCATTCCGCCGGCCGGCGGCCGCCGCGCGATAGAAGGGGGATAGAACCGCTTCCCTTTCGCCGATTGGACGCGCCGCTACCATTCTATCCACAATCACGAGCGAGATGCACACAAATTGCGCGCGGCCATCTCATCACCCCTGCCGCACATAAGGGCGAATTGTTACATTATTTATGAAGGGCCGTGAGTGTGTGTAAGCCCTGATCGGACACGAGCGGACTATCGGCACGCGGCTTGTTTCCCGTCCGCTGCGAGCAGTTTGTCCGAGTGCGCTAGAAAGCCCGGGAGCTCTCCGCAGTGTTGTTATAGGGCTTACATGCCCTTCTCTCTCTCTTTCTCTCTCTCTCTCTCTCTCTCTCTCTTTCTCCGTGTTAAAGTCTGCCAACTGATGGGGTATTTTGAGAGGTATATATACGGACCAATCGATAAGAGTCTGCAAGTTCGGTGTTAAGGTTCATTAGTATACTTACGCTTCACCCTGTTCCAAGCTCCGCAAAGCTGCAGCTGCTAGCTGCTTTCTATAATGCTATCGCAGAAGATGCAGTGCAGCCCTTCTATTATCATTTTTTTTAAAGGAAGGGATTGCTCTTTGTGTAGAAGATAGTTGCGAATTTCTAGATCGGCCCCCCTTTTTTCGGCTCTTAATAACTGACATGTTCGACCACAAAACTTTCCCCCTTATTTACGCTTGTATTTTGTGTGTGAAATTACAGAGATGGGGCTGCGCTGTAGTTCGGTGAAATCAAGGACCCCTATGCCCGCGTGCGAGAGAGCGGTCCGAGAGCAGAGAGAGAGAGAGAGAGAGAGGGAGAGAAGAGAGAGAGAGACGAGGCGCCCCGTTGGACTGCGTTGGTGCAAGCGAGATACCCAACCGCGGATACCCGGCCAGGCAGGCATCTCTCCCGCACTGCCGTGGTCGAATGGGGCGTCCGAGCTCGTCCCGTCTTCCTCGCACTCCGCTGCTCATCCAGGCAGTCATCCGTCCGGCCCGGCGAGCCTCATGCCCCTCCCCCTCCTCCTCCCCCCGGCGGTTGTACACAATGGCATACTGCTTGGCGACACTCCCCGATGAGCCGTGTTTGCGGCCGGTACGGTTCGGTGTTCAATCGTGGGAGAGGCCGTCATAACCGCACGCCGGCTCTAGGCGGCGCCGGCCACCGTGCCGGCCACCCAGGGCGCTGCCAGGCGCTGCCAGGCGCTGCGAGGCGCTGCCCGCCGCAATCCTTGTCATTTGTTGTGCTACACCGACGCCGCACTTGCGGTCTCTTCCGATATCTCCCTTTGTGGGGCTCCCGGTGCCTCCCGGTGCCTCCCGGTGCCTCCGGCCCGCTGGCTCCTTCGCGGCCTACCTCGGCCACCAGCGGACCCACCTCTTACAACAGCCTCGCTCCACTGCCCCCTCCCCACATCCCCTCTATCTCTCTCTCACTCTCTCTCTCTCTCTGGCGGCGCAACGGAGAAAAAGAAACATTCAGAAAATAGAGTATAGCCAGAGAAAATGTCCTTGATTCGCTATCAAACCTGGGGGGAAGATAATAAAATCCAACGAGCCGCTAACCGGGTGGCTTGTAGCCACTGGATGGGTGGTCTCCGCCGCCGGTCTCAGGCCAGAGCTCCCGGACTGCCGGCGCTAGATTAGCAAAAGGACACGGGAGTTCTGAAATGCTTCTCGCGGGCCGTGTGCGCGGGTGACGGCGAGGGCAGCGGGCTGCGGCCGGCGTGAGGACGGCGTTGGCCCCGGGGGCTCCCCACGTCCGTAACGGCGGCCCGGCGGCGGCGGCCCCGGCGCCGCACAATGTCCTTTTGTCTTCCACACCCATTCGCCACACGCACTGCATCAGCCCTTTCATTTTCATCACCGAATTACCTCCGTGTTCTTTCTCTGCCACCATCGCGGTCATCATGGCCGTCGTCGTGCGGTCCGGGTGCCGCCGTTCGCCGCCGCCGGGTGCCGCGGCCGGCCGTCGTGCCGACGCCGCGTTGGTCGCGGTGCCGGCGGAGCGCCGCCGCCGCCCGTATTTGCTCTCCTTCATCGCCGCCGTCACGCGTGAGGACGGCGGCGGCGGCGGCGGCGGCCCTCCGCAGCACTGCTCCGCACGCCGTTTCCAGGAACACAACGTCGGCGGGTACCTGTCGCGCCGCGCGTCTCTCGGCGGCTTTTCTCTTTTCCTGTTTTGTTTTTTCTCCGCAGCCGCGTGCGCGCGCCCCGCGGCCGGATATTCGTGCCGGCGTCAGTGGGACACGCGGAGAGTCGGAGAGGGCGGCGTTGGCGCGCCGCAGTCATTCCCACGGCCGCGCGGTCACCGCGGCGAGCAGAGCGCAGCAGAGCGAGGGCTTTTTGCGAAAATAATATCGGACGCGCAGAATGGCTGTGCGGTGGCGGCGGCGCGGTGCGCGAGGAGGAGGCGGAGGGGGATCAGCTGACGGCGACAGGCGGGGAGGCCGCGGCGGCGGCCGCGGGTGAGTGGCGTGGACGTGGAAATAACGGGGCCGAAATGATGGCTGCCGGTCGGGAACCTTGAAACCCTAGACGAGCACGCGCGGCGGCCCCTCTCTATGTAAAGCAAAACAACTGTCAGAAACTAGGCAAGGTCCGGCCGGCCGGCCGCTCGCGGCCTTGGGTCATTGAGTGCCACACGGGCGCGCGCGCGCGCACGCAGTCCCCAACCACCGCGAAGGCGCCACCCCGTCCCCACGACCGCACACGCGCGCGCAGTGACTGAGGCGCGTGTTAGACAAACGCAGCGTCGCGGACGTGTTGTCGGCCCGTCAGCGCCGTATTTTACTTTCCGGACCAACTCCGTCGTCGCCGTCCTCCAACCGGGGGCGGCGTGCGCCGGGTGACACATGGCCGGCCGGGGCCGCTGCTGCGGCGGCGGCCCACGGCGGCCTCGCGGCTCTGCCTGGCCGCGCACAGCACAGCGGAGCACAGCGGCTCCCGCGGTGAGACGCGCCGTCGCCGCCGCGGTGGTCTCTGCTCGCCGGGGGAAGCCCCCTGCGTCAGCCTCGGCAAGCAGGGACCCACCCGGTCCCTCAGCGACGGAGGGCGGGCGCCAAGGTGGGCGCCTGGTGTGCAGGCAACCAGGCTAATATCACATAAAACTTCGGAATCTTTTTCAAATCCTGAATTCTTTCCGAAAATTTCATTGAAAATTTGCCAGGCGCAAGCGCTCACCGCGGAGCACGGCGGGCCGAACCTATACATGTACTCTGGGCCGGCCGAGTGCGAGGCGGACGAGACGCCCCAATTTGACTGCGTTAGTGCGAGAGAGATGCTATTAACCGCGGATACCCGGGCCGGCATCTCTCTCGCACTGCCGTGATCAAGTTGGGCGTCCGGGTGTAGCGGTTGTGACGATCACCTCCGGCGACTGACGCGGCCTCCCGGCCGGCCGGACAAAAGCGCCGAAACAATAACGGAGCGCGCGCCGTTTCATAAGGGCTCCGCGGGCTCCGCGGCAACGCGGCAACAAAGCGCGTGTTTATATTGATACGGGACGCCTTTGGGACGCCTGCATGCGGTTGCGGCCGCGGCCCGAACAGCTCCTTTCGACATCCCGCGCGCGGTGGCCGGCGATGCCGCGGCGACGAGACACAGAGACTGCCTTGCGAGATGTCAAACTGACTGTATAGCGGTACCTTGCCATAACATCCACGGTAGGAAGGCGTCTGGAAAATGATACAAACGTTTTCTGCAAACCCGAATTTCAGGCACAACATCAGCGACATTCGCGGGCGGTATTCTACGGCACAGCTGTCAAGTCCTTGACCGACCCGGTCAGTGACATACTGCCCCCCCCCCCCCTACTCCGTGAGGGTCGCTCTTCTCTCCAGGCCTTGCGCGGTTAATTCATTAATGAAAGCTCGCATCTTGCCTTCGAGGCGGGCGTGTCGGGGGAGGCACGGCCCCGCATGAGAGAGGGCCAGAGGGGGAAGCACGCCAACAACAACAACAACAACAACAACAACAGCACCAGGAACGCATTGCGCCCTCAACATTTCGCGGAATGACTATTGTGTCAGCCTGCTTGGGCAGGAAACGCCGTAAACTTATGGCAGCCATTCCGTGCCATTCATGTGCTCAACCAAAACCCCGCCACTGCCGCCCCGTGCGAGGCCCGAGCGGGCGCGCGGCTCGGGGCCATCCCACGCCACAGCCGGCACCGCGGCCGGGCTCGGCCTGCATAGGGCACTCTGGTAATGCCGCGGTCGCTAATTCCGACATGTCCCGTGCACTCAAGTCGAAAAAAGTATATGTCCGACGCACTTACTCCTCCGCCTGAATACATTACGGACTTATTTAAATTTAAAACAGGACAAAGAACGCCAATAGAAAGATTAGCTTCCAGCACAGAGTAATGTAAGCAAAAAAAAAAAAAAAATAGTTTGCACCGTGGCAGAAGTTATGAACAGCTAAAATTTTAGCTTTCCGTCTAATCGCGCCGCAGCAACGAAATTTAATCACACAAGCTATTTCTTTTTGCTATGCCGTCCCCATATATTTTTATCACTACAGCGAAAAATTTGACGAAAATTTGACCTCAGTGCCCTCTACAAAAAATTAACACGGATCGCAAGAATATTTCATTGCGAGTGCAGTATACACTCCTAGTTCAAAAATCAGCGACAGAATAAGACAAAATGCGTGCGGACGACGAATGCAGTTTAATCCGCAGCACGCCACGCGCGGGGGGACGGCGCGCGGCGGGGCCGCTTTGATTGCAAATCAAGCATTCCATTCGTCCAAATTGAAATCCTCCGCAGGAATGGAGCCGGCCTGCTGCACTGTACTCCGCGACATTCTCTCCCCCTCCGCCGCGTGTTCATCAGGGCTCGACGAGAAAAAGTGACAAAACATGACGTTCTAAGTTGTCGCGCTCCGCGTTTCTTCCCCCCGCGTCCCCCCCTGCGCCCCCTTTCGCCTCGTTGAAAAGTCATGTTTGGAATCCGCATCGGCGGCGCGGCGCGGGGTCCTGGTTCGGATCCTGTTGCCGCTATGTCTTTATGACCCGGGCGGAATACCGCGCCTCTTACACCAACCCTTGTGCATTCCGCGGTGACGGGGCGGGGCGCGGCCGGGCCTCGGGCCGGGCCTCGGGCCGGGCACATGACCTCGGGACGCATTCCGCCCATGCGACACTCACACACGCCGGTCACGGCGGCCACAATGACAATTTACACACGCGCGGGCCACACGGCCTGCGGCGCCCGGGGAGCGTTCCACTTTGCAGTCCTCAACGTCGGCGTGATTGGGCCGGGGATGTCGTGGGGGCCGCGGCGGACCGCGGCAGCGCCGGGCGCGTTGCGGTGGTCAGGGAGCGGGCGGCCGCCGCAGCCGAGAGCCGCCAGGGGGTTTAGGGGGTTCCCGTCGTGCGCCAGTTATAAACGGCGCTTTCGAACTCGCGGAGCACCGAAGGGGCGGCCCGCGGTGCACGCAGCAGCGCCTGGCACGCGGAGGCGGGCGCGGCGGCGGCGGCGTGTGAAGCGCACGCTCCTAGTTCCCCCGGCCGCCGCAGCGCAGCGCTGTCGCGGCGGCGGCGCCGTTTCGCTCGCGCGCCGCCGCCATTTCTCCTTCTTTTGCCACCGGTTCGCGCGGAGCTCCGAAACAACTACAAATCACCGGCCATAAGTCGGCCCGCCCTCCGCGCGTCCCGCGGCGCTGCTGCGCTCTGCTCGGATGAGTCACGGGCGGGCGGGGCCGCGGGGGCTCCGCAGTGCACGGCCGGCCCAGGACGACAGGGCGAGGCCACAGCGGGACACACCCCGAGACAAAAGTGTGCTGCTGCACAACGCACTACGCTTGCAGCCCTCCGATTGCTAAAACAATCAACACAGTTTGCATCCAACGAAACGAGTTAAAACGCTCGTCTATCCAGACACAGTATTCTCTATGCCTGCTCATAAACGAGGAAATTCCGCTAAGAACCTCCAGTTGGCATTCAACCAAACGTTCTCTTTCGCAGTGCAGGACAACACGCTCGCGCGTCCCATCTCCCCGGCGACGCCAATTAGAGGCGATATTCGCGCGCGCGTGTGGCCGCCGTGGCCGCCCCGCGTATCGACCCTGTTCATCGGCGGCTACAAACGGGCCGCCCGAATACAAAACGTCGCCGAGGCGGGGGATGAGGAGGCCCGTGCCAAATTAGTACACCACAGCGGGGTGCATGGCGGCGGTGAGGTACTCCACGACGGAGGAGGCGCGGAGCGGCGGCGGCGGCCACGGCGGGTGCAGCGGCCCGCGCGAAAGATTCCCGCCCGATACAGGGATGAGGGACGGCCGGCGCGGGCCTCGCGTTGTGTCCCTCCCCGACCGTGTCCGCCAATGCGGGGACAATGCCCCGGACCGGCCGGCCGCGACGCCTGCTGGCGACGCCCGGCGACGCCGCCTGAATGCGCCTCTTGTCCGCGAAGACGATGCGACGCGGCCGCCGGACGCCCGCGGAGCGCCTGATAGGTTAGGGCAGGGCTCTGCCGTCGGGATCCGCTTCCACCGGCCAGATTAAGATGCTATCTAAACTCCGCCGCCGACCCGCGCGCCTCCCTTCTGTCGATCGGCCACAGAATTGGGAGATTGAACGGCAGCAGTCGATGTCGTCTCGTCTCCTTCGGCAGCCCGCATCTGCATACGTGCGTTCCCATGTCCCGTCCAGGGGCGGGGGGGGGGGGGGGGGCACGTGGCGGCACGCTTTCGGACAGAGGGGGGAGGGGGGCGGGCGGCGCGGAGCTGGCAGCGTCCGGGAATCGTCGTGACTGTCGATTAGGTCCAGGTTTATAGTCCCGAAAATTTCGAGGGAATCCATAACATTTCGAGGGAATTCATAAAATTTCGAGGTAGTTCAGAAAATTTCAGAAAATTTCACAAACTTTTCGAAAATTTCTGAACTAGAAACTCGCAGGTCGATGCGATCACAGCGGGTCCGCAGATTAGGTTAGGCCCCATGCGTTGCACGGTCCTCTCCCGTGCCTCCGCTAGTTTTCCTGCGATTGAGCATTGCTGGAGCTCGTGGCCGCGGCGTTACTCTGCCTCACAGACTGCGCGCCTCGCTAATTTACGGACAGTCCACAATCAGGCTGCGCGGAAGGGCCGAAGGAGATAGGTCCTCTTTTACGGGCACGTATGGCCGGCGCCGCCGTGCCTCAGGACGGCAGCCGGGCGTCGGCGAGGTTATGGCGATGTTGGTGTGATTGGAACGGAACGGCTTTTTTGGCTGGGCTGGGGGCCGGGGGCGGGGGGGCGTATGGCGGCACCGGCCCCGCACTGCAAAAGATCCCCCGCAAAGATGGAGGGGGGAAGGGGGCTGAGAGTGAGAGCGAGGCTGAGGGAGAGAGAGCGGTATATATTTATATTTAATTCTATGCGTAAAATACGTGGCGCGCAGCGGTAAAATCGGAGGACAGGCACATAAAACAGTCATCAATTCGTGAAACTTATTTACGGATGGATGCCGTTTGATCCGGGCCGGTGAGTTACAGCGGACGGGTTCCCGCCTGCCGCCGCCGCCGTGCCGACCGCTCGGCGCGCGGGATCGGCGTCGGCGCGGCCTGGACGCCTACAAGCGCCCCGCCGGCCTCCGCCGCGGCAGCCGCCGGGGACCCCGCGTGTCCGTCGTCATCTTCATCACCGCGGGCCTCCGACCCCGTCGGCCCCGTCGGCCGGCAGCTCCGCCACTTCCCGAAAATGAGCCGTAAACGTTTGATTCGGAACGGTCCGGCCGTTCTTCACATCGGATTCGGTCAGGTCGGTGCGTGGTCGCGTTCTAGGAGTAGGCGGTGCGCGCGGCGGCAGCAGCGGCACGGCAGCCCCCGACCGGAGCCGACAGCCAGCATGGTATACGAGCTCGCGTCGTCGCGACGCGTTCGTATGGCCGCGCGCTCTGTGCGTGTGCCCGGCCGGCCCCAACGTGGGCGTCACCGACGACGGCGGCCGCGCGGCCCGCACGATGTCTCACTCGGCGTCCGCTCCATGTCCCTCCCGCTCCTCGCCACCGCGACCTTTCACGGCCCTCCGCCCGCCCCGCGCCGCCGGCCCGCGGCTCACCGCGGCGCGCCGCTCCTCCCGCATTCTGTCGCCGCGGCACAGCCGGCCCGAAAGGCTCCCCGCCGCAGGAAGTGCGGGCAAGGAGCCGGGCGGAGCCGGGCCGACGAGCGACACACGCACTTATACTTGTTGTGCCCGTCTGGCGCTGCCGGCGCTGCCGGCGCGGAGGGAGTGCAGGATTCCTTGTGTTCCCTCAGAGCCGCCGAGGGGAGCCACTGCTGCTGGTCGGCCTGGCCGAATTCATGGCGTTGGTCCAGGTCCACGCATCGTGCCTGTTCCCACCGGGCAGCGGTCTCTCTCTCTCTCTCTCTCTCTCTCTCTCTCTCTCCTCTCTCCCGTCTCTCTATCTCTCTCTCTCTCCCATAGGGCTTCCTGAGATGCCTGCGGTTTTTTGCCGGCCGCGGCCGCCTGCGCGCAGGAGGAAATGCCGGTGACCTATCCGCTGACGGGCGGCGGCGCAGCGAGGCCCCGTCTGCCCCCGCGCCGCCGAGGCCCCCGCCGCCACACTTCCATCACAATTACAAGTAGAAAGCTCGAACGTGATCCGTCTCCCGTCCGAATATACAAGACGGTGGCGCCCGCGCTCCTTCACTCCGCGCGTCCGACGGGTGGGGACGGTTACAGAACACGCGCGCACAGCAATAACATCCCTCCTTTCCTCTCCTCCCTTCGCATATCCAAATGGGGAGTTCAATTGAGGTCTCAATTAGTGCGCGACACCCGTGGTGGGGCAGCTGGACGAGGAAGGCCGAGCGACGGGCAGGTGAGGCGGCACAACAACGGAACATAGCGGGGCGGGGCGCGGCGGGGCGCGGCGGGGGCCCCTCCGTGCGCCAATATAAAGTCCAACTTTACGCCCCTCCGTCCGGGCCGGCGGGCCTCGAGCCCCGACAGCCGGTATCGGCGGGAGCCGTCGGCGGCCGGGTCGGCCGGGGCGCGTCAATTGGAGTTTAGGGCCAGTTGCGTCGCCGGCCGGCGCGGGCCGCCGTTGTGGTCTTCATCGGGTTCTCCAGGAAGGCGGCGCGCGCGTCACGACAGGCGCGACGTGCGGCCACAACCGCGGAGACGGCGACGGCCGCCGCACAACGTTCAGCGGGCTGATTGCGCGGCGTGGACATGTGCATTGTGCTGCCCGCCTCTTCATCAGCCCCCCCCGCCCCCGGCCGCCGTGCGCCTGCTAGCCTATTTGGCAGGGACGCCGCGTCCGCCGCTGCACGCACGCGCTCTGCTCAGCGAGCAAATAAGTGGGCTGGCTGTGGCCGGCGGCGGCGGCACAGTGATTTCTTTGAAGCTAAATGTACGAATGTAAACAGCGTTGTTTCCACACACACGCCGCGGCGCGGGTGCTCTTAACTTGCCGCCTCCCGCACGCCGCTCTCCGAAGCCGCCTAATTCTTGTGAGATACTCGCCGTGGCGACGTGTCCCGTAAGGGGAGGGGGGGGGGGCAGCCCTGCAGCAGCTGTGCGCCGCCGTCAACCCTCCCGTGCGGGCTTAGAGGACCTCCGGTCCGAGGCGACGGAGACAGCGCCCCGTCTCTCCGCTGTCACGCCGCAGTCACGTAGCTCCCGCTGACAATGTGTCACGACTTCGGGTATAACGAGCGGCCTATGGTTCACCCGGATAAACTGGACGCGATGTCATTAAACCTTCATAAACCGCTGCCGCCGGCAGATCCTACCCCCCGCGGAGCGCGGAGCGGCCATACCCCCCGCACCGAGCTGGAGCAGCTCTACTCCGCGCCTCCGGGTTGTCAACCCCACACCTGAGGGCTCCCCCTCCACGCCCCCTGCAGCGGCGTCCACCCCCTTCACCCCACCACTCACCGCGAGACGCGACGCAGTAGCCGGAGCGGCGCCTGCCGGCCCGGAACCTGCGGAAGTGGGACGGAGACGGGGAGGGTCGGGAGAGGAAAAGAGCGTGCGAGTGAGTGAGAGGGGGGGGGGGATTGGAGGAGTGGCAGGAACCGGTGAGTGAGAGGGAAGTAGAGAGAGAGCGAGAAAAGTTGGAGAGTGAGTGAGAGGGTGCGAGAGGCACGTGGCGGGGCACAAGCTGCCGTTGATCCGTCGGCGGGAACAGGGCCCATCCGCTCCCTGTGTCCGCACGGGTATGGAAGTGACGGCGTCGCTCGTCGCGTGCGCCTGGCCTAGTTAAATTGAACCGTGCATCCAAAGGAGACATCCAGAAGTTGGCACTATGTTCACTGGGGTTGCTCGCCAGCTTGCCGGTCCATGAGAGTTCCCCGCCAGAGGACAGCGGCTACGTCTACGCTTGCATGTCTCTCCGACCGCCATGGGGTGGGATCAGGGCAGGGAGAGGAAGTCCGCCCACCCAAAATTAACGGCGCTCGCTTTTTGCGTCTGATGGGGATCAGACTTGTTGTTGACGAGGTGGCGGCAACTCTTCGGCGCAAACTTTCGGCGAGTTCTCGTCGGGCAGAGTGTGCGAGCACTGTCACCCCCGGGCGGGGCGGGCCGGTGCGAGAGAGACACGGGACGCCCCATTTGGCTGCGGTAGTGCGAGAGAGATGCCCGGACGGGGCGTGCGGGCAGGACAGGACAGATACCCCCGGGTCCACGCCACGGCATCGGATCGGAGGATCCGTCAAGGCCACCGGGGGAGGGGAGGGGGGGGGGGTTAGAGAAAGGACAGGACAGGAGGAAACAGGGGGGCTTGGGCTTCAGCTGGGGGCTCCGTGCCACTCTCGAGCCCCCGGGCCGCCTGACCTTGGGCGCAAACAAAAGGGAAACGTATTATAAAGTAATGTAAACGGAATCATGGAAAGCGTGTGGGAAAAGGCGAGGGACGCGGAAAAGCGGACCCCAAGGCGGTGGGCCCGCAGGCCAGCTGCCCCGCGACCCGCTCTCTCCGCGGGAACAATTTTTCTTTTCCCTTTATTATTTCTTTCTTGTCTGCCCCTCTCACGCTCTTACGGTTATTCGCCGTACTACACCACAGGTCGGGAGGAAAGAAAATTGCGAAAGGACACGATTTCCCATTTTCGCCGCGGAGAGTAACGCGATGCTGGTAACGTCTGGGCCGTAACGTTACGCCACGCTCTTCTTAAGGCATCGCGCGCTGCGCCCGCGGCAGAGAGAGATGGAAACAGTGTTGGCTGAGCTGGGCGGGCTGCGTCTGAAAAGGCCTCACTGACGAGCTCCAACACCAGTAGAACTGGCCGCGCTCATAGTTGATAGTAGTTGTTTGCACGCGGCTTCGATCATTACTCACTAACACGAGGAAACTGTCACCTGCCCCCCCCCCCCCCCTCGCGTTTTAAACGCAGCCCTTTTCATCAGGTAGGCGATCCCCACTCACGAGATGTGACCATGCGAGTGGCTGAGGCGGCACGGCACTGTTGCTGGGGGCTGATCTGCCCCCCCCCCTCTCTCTCTCTCCCTCACGCACTCCAGTCCTGTCACTCGTGCCTCGCCGCTGCTGTCCACCGCTGGGCCGCTGGGGCAGTCAGAGCGGAGCCGAATGCTTCGCCGGTGACACCTGTGACTGCCCGTGAGATTCTCGCAGCCCCGGGGCAACACGAGCCGCAGCCCTGCCCACGTGCCCCGCCATACCCTCCCCCTCCCCTCCTCCCCCTGCTCTCCTCTTCCCCCTCCTCCTCCCACCCCCCTCCCCTCCAGCACAGCCCGGCGGAACCTGGGAGGGCCCTTACCGCCCCTTGGAGCGCCACTCAGAGCCACGTGGACCAGGTTTAAAGGATCGGCCACTCCAGTGACAGGCGGCCAACAGGCCGCGACGACGGGGGCCTGCGAACGAGCGAGCGAGAGAGTGAGCGAGCGACCGATCCGAGACGGCGACAGCGAGAGAGATGGAGCGAGAGGGAGAGCGGGACGACCGCGGGAGAGAGCGCGCGAGAGAGAGAGAGAGAGAGAGAGAGAGGGAGAGAGACAGACAGACAGAGAGACGGTGGTGGGTGGTGGTGAGCGGGGAGGGGGGAAATGCGCCCTCGTCTGGCCCTCGCCACGAGTCAACAAACGCACCCCCTGCGCTCTCCTCCCTCTCCCCTCCTCCCCCCGCGCCAAACCCACCCCCGCTGAACCACAGGACCCCCCCCCCCCGGCCTCTCTCCGCCTCTCTCGCCGTCGCTGCTGCCTGGCTGCCACACGTGTGCCTTCTGAAGTGCGTTATATAGCAGCCGGCGGCTGGGGCGGCGCCGGGCGGCGCGGGCTCGCGTGGCGGGCGGCGCGGCGGCAGTACAGTTGGACGCGAGCAACACACCTGTGAGCGGCGGCGCGGGCCGATACCACACAGACTCGGAGACTCCGCGCCTCTCCGCGCCGCCACCCCCGGGACCAAGGTCCGGGGTCCGGGACGACGCGCTGGTGCCGCCCGTCGTCCACAGATGGCGCCCCGCGCCGCCGCCGGGGTTCGCCGCTCCCGGTGTGAGCGCGCCACATCCCCCCGCCCCTCTGTCTGTCAAACTAAACAAACTTTCACTCTCACTCACTCACCCCACCTGCTACCTCTGCCCGCGCGGCACCTGATACAAGGACGGCGCTGTTCGACCCTCCTCTCTTTCTGTCTCTCTCCCTCACGCACTCTTCGGCCTTCCCTTGCCCGAGTCTCTCACTCACTCACTCTCCTCTTCTGCTGCGATCCCCCAGAGTGTCACGACACCGACTCACAGTCCGTCAGTCGTCCGCTGATGCCAAAGTTGTGTTCCTGCCCCTGACACGTGCGGCCCGCGTGTGAGCTGCGCGGTTCCTGTTCTGCTCTAAACCCGCGCCACTTCTTGGTCGCGTGTTTATTGACCCTGCCGCGGCACTCGGCACTGTCGGGGAGGGGGGGGAGCTCGCTTGGGGCATGTTAAGGATTTTAACCCGCGCCTCCTTCCGCGTCGCGCCAACGCTTCTGTTGGCGGCACTGTCTCTCACGCGGCGCGAGGACAAAGTCAACAACATCGCGCGGGTCGTACCCCACCAGCCCGTGGCGGCGCGTGGCGGCGCAGTGCAGCAGAAGCCGTCACCACGCCACGCCGCCCGCTAACCGATGACACGCGAGATGCAGTTTCCCCCTCGCCGCCTCCCTCGCCGCCGCTGCGCTCCCTGCCACTGTTATCATCACCTCCGGGGAGCCCCTGTGCTGTGGGCAGACCCGCTGGGCCGCCGTGCGCGGCGGGGCTGCCTACCCTCCCGACCGCAGGGGCTCCGGTGCCATATGGCTCCGCTGGCTCCGCCGGCTCCGCTCCGACGGAGGTCTCGGCCGGCCCTTGCTTCGCCCCCCCCCCCCCCCCCCCGCCTCCCCGAAGGTTCGCCTTACGGATTTCGAAATTTCGCACGGGCCGAGTCGGCGACACGGGTCGGCGGCGCGGCGGCGCGCGCGAACACGGACGACAACATGTGTATCGCGGCGGGGCGCGGGGGCCGCGGGGCGCGGGCCGGCACCGGTACTGTTTGTGTTGGCCGCACCACGCGCCGCGTGTGTGTAAGTGCAGCGTTGCGTGTGAGTGTGTATGTGTCAGTCTGGATGTGTTTGCGGTGCTATTCGTTTTATGTGGCATCCACGTGAAAGTTAGAGCATACACGAACCATTTCATTCACACACACACACGCACACACTGACACAGCCCCGGCTTGTCGGGCCTCGCCGGCCTCTGGTATAGGGGCGTTCGCCGGGGCGGGCCGCGCGAGCGGCGACGGGCCTCCTGCTGAAGGACACCTTGGTAGGCGGATGTGACCGGCGCTGACAACAGGACGGCCGGGCCGCGCAGGGCGGGGCGGGGCACCGCACGGCCGACCCCGAGCACCGGCCGGAGCTGTCGGAAGCCGAGGTGCTGCTAATATTCCAGCCGCGGCCAGTCATGGTGCCATAACCGGGGAGGGGGGGGGGGTGGCTTTAAAGCCTGAACCCTGTCTGCTCTCCCCCCATCTCTCTCTCTCTCTCTCTCTCTCTCTCTCTCTCTCTCTCTCTCTCTTTCAGGGCCGCAGGGGTGCTGCGTATAGTTTTAAACTGAATCACCTTCTGCACTGCGGGGGTTTATTCCCTTAATTTCACTTAAGCAGCCCTGACGGCTGCCCGTATGGCCGCCGCCGTTCGTCCATTTCCCCTCCCGACAAAATTTCCCGCCGTGTTGGATCCCCGCTGCCCGTCGCCGTCCACTCAGCCGCGCCGCTCATCCACAAAATAGCCGCCCCTGCCGACTGTGAAGGGGTCCTGCGCTCAGACAAGACTCAGCTGCGATCCCCCCCCCCCCCCTCCCCGCTCCCCGGCCGGCCACAGGACCTGATTTATGCCGCGGGCCGGGCGGGGCCCGCGGCGTGGCGCAGCGCCGCAGCTGCAGGTCCCTCCCGCGCATCGGCTGTAGCGGCGCCTCGCACCTGCGCACCTGCGCGGCCGCCGCCCGTTTGCATCACCCTGGCAGGCGGACGTGCGCCGGTGTGTGGGCGGGGCTCATGCTCGGCGTGCCAGAGCACGCGGCCTCTGCCATCGTGTTATAGTTCCAGCGCGCTGCGCGCCGCCCGCTGCCGCCGCCGCTCCCGATCAGGTATCGGGCCGCTCGGCTGCGCCAGCACAGGGCTCCGGGCGCGGCGGGGCGGGTAAATTGAGTGGTGGCGTCGGCGGCCTGCCGCTGAGAGAGGGCGTCGCGATGCCCAGGCGAGCCACGTCCGCGTCGTGCCGCGTCCGTCCGGCCTCGGGGGCCCGGGCAGGCCGTTGCCCCGGGTCAGTGGCGAGCGGCGTGCACGCAGCCCCCCGATGATAACCCTCCCAGCAGGGCGGGGCTCGGGGCTCCCGGCCTCGGCCGCGGCCTGGCCGCCACCGGGGGGGCCTCCGGCCCTCCGGCCCTCTCGCCCTCCCTCCGCGTTCGGTGTGTTCATGCGCTTGCGCGCGCGCGCGTGTTGTGTGTTGTGAGTCAGGTGCAAAAGCGTTATTCGCCGGAAGCACCGTTAATTAAAACTAAAAGGTTAGCATGCACGCCGCCGCCGCCGCCCCCTGCGGACCCCCTGCGGGCCCCCGCTGCCGTTATCAACGGCCATAAAATTTGGGGCAGAATGTCATAGTGTCCGACACGGCCGACACCGCCGCGACACCTACTCGTTTCTCGTGGCCGCGCTGCCGGCTCTTTATTAACATCTCTCGCCGCCGCGCGGCGGGGGTGTGGGGGCTGCGGGGGCTGCGGGGGGCTGCGGGCGGCCCGCGGGGACCTGGGGACCTGCCCGCCCTACCCACTACCGCTCCTCGTGGGACCCCGGCGACCCCGGCGGTCCGCCGCGGGGCACCGGCAGGGCGTGCTGGCACGCACTCGTTACGCCCCGCGGGACAAGAAGTCGCCGCCGCTAAGCCGTCGTCGGCGCGATGAGCAGTCGTCAAAAATTCGGACGCCTTCAACTAGTAAACGTGAACTGTCCGCACCGAAGTGAGCGAGCGCTCCGATCGCCCAACGACGGGCAGCTCGTGCCGAAGTCGACGGCGCTGCCACTCCGCCGCCCGTCGTGGGCCCTCGTCCCCTCGGATGCACTCGAAATCTCTTTTCTCCCGTGGACCTCTGACATTAGCCGGCGGCGCCGCGCCGTCAACGTGCGAACCTCCCGCCGTGCCGTGCCGTGCCGTGCCGTGCCATGCAGTGTCGGAAAGGGCGTTCCGGCTGCCCCGCCACGCCACGCCGCGCCCCGCCGGCCCGCCGACGCTATTTCCACGGGAGGCCCCGGCGGCTGCCTGGCTGCTCTGCATTGCGCCGCCCCGCGCCGCCGCGTTTCGGTCTTATTGCGTGAATGCCTCTTGTGCAGGCAGCGCGGCCCCAAGTGAACGGCCTGCTATTTAAATTTATTGACGACTGCGGGCCGTCGCCGCGTCGTCCCCGGGAATGCAGCCCGAGGCAGCGAGGCGTTTGTTGCCTTTGTCGCCGGGTGGGAGGGGAGGGGGTGGTCGCGGGCGGGTCGTAGCGACTGTGTCGGGACAAAAAAAAAGTATTAAAAAAATGGAATTGTGCGTTTTGCTCCGAAATTCAAAATGTAGGTTCATGAAAAGAGCACCGTTCTGTGTTCTCTTATAAATGCGTGCCGGTATAAATCAAGTCGAGTCGGGTCGCTGCTGTGATCGAGGCGTTTGGGGCGTTTCTATTAGGGTGCGGAGGGCAGCCTCGCTCCACCTCCACCTCCTCCTCCTCCTCCCCCTCCTCCTCCTCCTCCTCCTCCTCCTCCTCCCCGTCCACTCTCTGCTCCTTCAGAAGCAAAAGAGGGGCATCGGAGCTGCGTTCCGCGTCAGAGCCCGGGGCCCTTGGGGGCGGGCGGGGCCCCGCGCCGGGCGGCCACAGTACCGCAGTCGTGTGGCGTGCCGTGCGGGCCCCGGCGGGGCCCCGACGGGGGGAGGCGCTGCATTCTACTGCGCCCCCAGGGCCCCGGGGCGGCCAGGGCTCTACTGTAGGTAGGCCCCCTCTGCCCGCACGTTTTGTTGCGCGATCACCTCCTCGGATTAGTATAAAGTGGAGTATGGGCGGCTCTCCGATCACCGCGGCCAGATGAGTGAGTGAACGTTTCCAAGCAGCGCCTCGAGCAGCGCGGGCCTGCGGGGTCTGCGGGGGCTGCGGGGGCTGCGGGGGCTGCGGGGGCTCCGGCGAGGGCGGGCAAGGCGCTCTGCCCCGCTCCGGGTAGATTCGATCCGCCGATACGGAGGGGTAAAACACACACTTGCGGGGGGACCCGGTGTGGTTGCGGGGTCCGCCGGCCGAGCTGCTGCGTCTCCCGGTGGGGGCGGCTGCGCGCCCCTCGCGGGGCCCGCGGCGCGACGCGCCTGCTGATTTGTGACAACGCACAGCCACTATCCTCGGCCACCATCGCCCTGCTGCTCGCCCACATCCATCAGCTTAAAGGCTTAATTAATTTTGCGCAATTACGTTGTCGCTCGTAAACGCGGCCAGGAGGGAAAGGGTCGTCGAAATTTGATCCGGCGCGTCGGCCGAGGCGCGGGGCCGTGCCGTGTGCCGGCCGTGCCGGTCTAAGGGCCGCCGAGGCCGCCGAGGCCGCCGAGGCCGCCAGCACATTCCTCATGCTGGAGGCGCTGGATGACGGACGGCCTGCCCCCCCCCCCCTCCTCCCCCTCGATGGTGATACAGATAAGGCGCCGGGCACGCGACACTTTTTACTCTTTCCGAGGACGACGGGGCGATAAGCGTGTGGGTTTTAGCAGCGGCCGGGCGGGCGGGCCGAGCTGGCCGGGCGGTCGGGTGTCTCAAAGTGCCCCGAGGGGCCGAGCGCCGTCCTCAGCGGCTCCGGACGACGGCCTCGACGGGGCGAGTGGCGGCTCCGGGAATCGGCCAGGTGAGAACCAGCTTCTAGTGCGCGCTCAACGACTCCGAATCAGCGGCTTTGAAACACGCGCCTTCAGTAGCCCAGCTAGACGGGACGCCCGTGCCTTATTTGACTGTGTCAGTGCAAGAGAGATGCTCTAGCGGCGGCGGTCGCTCTCCTCTCTCGCACTGCAGTAGTCATATGGGGTGTCCCGTCGCTCTCGCACTCGGCCACACCGCCCCACGGCTCCAGGTGTCCTCGGCTGGCGGCCGCTGTTGGCGGAAGCCTGCCTCCCCTGGCCGCGGTGCGCCGGTGCCGCCGAGTGGTGCTGTGCTGTGGTGGCGCCAGAGCCACGCGCGCGGACACGGCCGCCCCGCGATCACGATACGACGACGTACTACATTGTGTCGGCGATCGGCGGACCGCGTAAATAAATAAAGCCCTTCCTATCCCGCTAGCCGGGTGCCGGGAGCCGGGCGCCGGGCGGCGCGGGCGGAGGCGCCGGGCAGCGCCGCGGCCCGCGGGGTCCCGGGCCCCATACATGACCCCACCGCCCCGTTTCCCGGTGGCCGGGGTAAAGGCGTCAATTGGTATCGCCGATCGCCGTGTGTAACAAACGCGTCGCTGATTGGCGCACTTATCGAGCATCTCTGATTGCTGATTGGCTGCGCAAGGCGGCGCAAGGCGGCAGTGGGGAGGCAGCGGCGCGAGCGCGCGCCGCCGCCGGCCGCTGTACCCCGGCCGGCCCGGCCGGCACGGCGGCCCTCGGTGGCCGGCGGTGGCCGGCGCGCAGCCGGCTAGCTCTCGGATATCGTAAAGCTGGATCAGTATTTATCGTCGGCGGCGGTGTGTCATTGTGCACGCTGCCGCGCATGCTGCCGGAGCGGCGGCGGCGCGCTGCAAAGGCAGCGGCGGCAGCGGCGCACTGCCGGCATCCGAGGCGCGGCAAGCAGTCACCGCGGGCCCCGCCGCGGGTCACACGGGGGGTCACACGGGGGGTCACCGTGGCAATCACGACCAAATCGCGACGCGAGCACACATGCGCGTATTGCAGCAGGTCCCGCCACCACACATGGTTGAGGAGCTGTTCACATATTACGTCAGTGTCATTATAGGGGCTCAACTGGAGCAGCTGCCCGCGTGACAGCATACGCCCCCCCGTGAGTGCACGGCGTGACATACAGTAGTAGGACTGTTTCAAAGAGGCGCCGCCTGTGATCAGTGCGTGTCCGGCGCTACTAAACGGCGCGCGGCTAAGTGGGACGCGCGCCCGGGGGCCGCCGGGGGCGTTTGGTGATGAGGAGGCTCGCATGACGGGGGCCTGCTCCCTCCGGCCCCGTGGCCACGGGGACGCGCTGCACAACATACAACGCTTTCAGCCTTAATTCAAGCGACCTGACAGTTAAAAATGCTCAAGCAGCGCGTTCCGAATTGTGGCTCCGGTAGGGCCGCCCGTGCTGCGGTCGCGCGCTGTCCCCAGCGCCCTTCACCGGTCCGATTCGCCACCGCCGATCCATCGAAGCCACTCGCGTATCGAGAGTATCGACGGCGCGCTCGGATCGATGGGGACGGCATCGTAACCACTCAATCACCAGAGCTCGGCGCGCACGCGCACGCACACGCGTGCGCACGCGCCGACAGGCTGGCCCACACCGCGCTGTGCACACGCCGCCGGCCGACGCGGGCAGTCAGTAGTCGCATCGAAGGGGGATCACAGCGGCTCGGGCTTGCAGTCAGGATCGGTATCGACTTCGAGATTGAGATTCGAGTCCGGCCCGTGGCGGCGCGTGGCGGCCCGTGGCGTGCCGCTATCTTGTGCTGCCGCTGTGCCATTACGTCCACCCTGTGTTCCAGATCGGCCGATACACTGTCTGTCGTCGTGCCGTGTCATGTCCGCGCGCGCGTGCCGGCCGCGTGCCGGCCGCGTGCCGGCCCACCCCCGGCCAGGCGCTAGAGCGGCGCGAGGCTGGCGGGCTCCGGTTCGAAAGGAGTGGACGTCGTTGGCGGCCGAAGGTCAACCGAGACAGGCAGGCGTTTTTGAAACGCCTGCGGGCGACGCAGGGCCGACGATTTCGTGAAACTGAAAACACAAACAAAAGTTTGATTGATGACGTTCTCCTTGTTCCTGATGTCAGACTTTAAAAAATAACTGAACATTCAAACTGCTGAAGAACAATAGAAATTGTACGTGTATGTACAAAATCATCTTACAGACATTCACTCGAATTTGAGTTCAAGTCAACCTTAATAAGAACATAATATTAAAGAATTTTTCGCACAGCCATACATGCTGTTGATGCAGCCCCCGCGAACGGCATGGACTACCGGCCTGTCCTAACCTAACCTCGGGCGAAGGCAGCGAGGGAGGCGTATCGCACAAGGAGGCGTTGAAATTGGCGGGCAGTGGGGGATGTACATCGCCGTATCTCCGCGCGAGATAACGCAAACGATGGTGTAGCCGGCGTGTACCTGCACCGCTGCGGCCCGGCCGTGCCCGGCTGTGCCGGCCGCCGTAGTGTTTGTCGAGTCATGAAGCCCCAATCAGGGGCGATTTGTCCCTCGGCGTGTAGTGTAGCGGGTGTTGTGCATGATGATGAATGGTTCAGTGCGCCACGCCGGCCCCTCGTATGTGATGAGCTGACTTCACTGCTCCGCCACCCTACATCCAGCAAGGCCTTGGCACACGTGATGCGAACAAGAAGTTGTGGATGTAATTAGAAGGCCTCATCTGGGGTTCGCTTCGAGGTTTGACTCGGCGCCTTTCAAAGACCAAAGCTGACTATTTATAGGGTTACACCTCCCACACCTGACCTTGGGTTTGACTTTACGCCCCCACCAGTTGACTTTGGGTTTCACTTTACTGCTTGACGACAAATACTTGACATTGGGTTCAAGTTTTAACTTCCAAACCTACGGTTGACCTGTTAAAAAACAAAACGTCAGGCGCACCAAGTTCCTACCCGTTTTCAAAAAAAAAAAAAAAAAAACTATTACTTCAGAACCAGACCTCATTTTAACGTTCGGCGCGCTGTACAAAAATTGGGCGATGATTATTATTCTGGTTCTTTCACTCTACGAGTCCATCTGCGCCGCAGGCACGCCCTGTTGGCAACGTACGCGGGCGGCCAACGTACGCGGGCGGCCATCAGCTCCCACACTCACCGCACCACTCACCGGTGATGGAGGCGCCGAAAAAGGGGCGTTTGCGAGGACGGCGCGGCCCGGCTGTTGCCGGCCGACGCCGCCGACACCACGAACCGCCATTATCGGTCCTGGCCATCCTATTTTTCCCGGCCAACGCCGCCGCCGCCGCCGCAAAGCCACAAGTCAAGTCCGGCGATCTGATGCCTCGCCCGCAACGCTCGCGGTGCACCAGTTTTCACCCGCGTTTGTTATAAAAACTTTTAAGTCGATAGTAAAAACAACAGCAACGGCATTATTAAAACGATCAACTGTGTCGCTTCAACAGGTGGTGAATAAAGCGCCATTCGCACGCAGAATGAATAATCCCTCTGTGAACTAATATCAGTGCAGTGTCCCACCAGTATCGACCTCTCCAAGCACTTGTTCAAGTCTTAAAAAGCTCACATCCTATGATTCCAACGCGTCGGCACCGCGCACCGACAATATTCATAAAGTACGAGCGTCCGCGTTTGCAGTGCATCATTGCCTTCCCGCCGTGCAATTTACAGCAAAACGTCAACCTGGCGGTTTTTAGGGCCCCCGTTTGCGCGCAGGCTAGTTAGCCTGCGCTCTGCTGCTGGCTCTCGTCGTCGCAGGCGCGGCGAGCGGCAGATAAAGGGGGAGAGAGCGAGCGTGTGTGTGTGCGCGCTCTCCGAGAAAGCGCCGAAGCCGCGCCCGTGAGATGCGGCGCGCACGCAGATTGGGGTCGGTTACGCGGGTTGTTCAGATCGTCCCCGTCGGACCCCGCTGCCGCGATAGCCCACCGGACCGTCCCGTGAGAGAAAACAAGAAAGTCCCGAGCGCGCGCCGCACGGCACGCCGCCCGCCCGCCCGAAAAACCAGCGTCGTCAAACGGGGCAGGGACGACGCGCACCGGCCAAACCTGCATCCACAGACGGGACGGGGCGGCGCGGCAGGCGGCGGCGCGGCGGCGCTCGCCCACCCCGCGCCAACCCTGACCCAGGGCTCGGCGGGCCGGGCCAGTGAGGGGAAGCAACAGCGTCGGGCCGCGGGTGGAGAGCCCGCCGCAAGAGGGTGGCTGCGAGGCGCATCGAACCGGTTCCTTGTGCGCGGCGGCGCGGGGGAAGGGTCCGAGCGGTGCTGCGACACGATTCAGCGCGGCACCAAGGAGTGCGTCTAGGAGGTCACGGTCCACCTGACCCGGCCGCAGTGCGAGGTGACTCGCCGCAAACCGTCCCGTAGACGGAAACTGGTTCCACCCTCGGCCCCCGCGAGGTGCACTAGCTGTCCTGTTTGTGGACTAGAGCGTACAGTATGCGTAACCATTAGGAGGGGTCAAAGGAGCAGCAACGGGCCGAGCTGGGACGGCCGTTTCGCGTTGCTGCCCTCCTTGGAGGAGACGGCCGTTGACGGACAGAACACAGTACATACATTGCGCAACACGCTCTGGACTCCACGCCAATGTGACGCCAACAAAATTTGAGCTCAAGTCCGCTCCATTGCCTTGCAGTATCCAACATGAATGTAGAAATCACTCAAGTTTTGCTCTTTTAAGCCTTATAATAGGATTAAAAATGAAAATAAAAATATTCTGGACATTTGTACGTGTTGTTTTCCTTTTTTGAGGACTTGTAGGACTTGTAGGACGTGCACAATTATCTAGAGGAGGCTCGGAAATCGCCTCGATGATGTAGAGGAATGGGACCGCGCTAAGTAAACAGTGACGGGCCGGACGGTACGGCGCCGTAAGGCGCGGACCGCGAAGGCTGCTGCGCCCTGGATGACTGGTGGCCGTGGGAGCGAGCGAGGGGGGCTTCCGCTAATGACGAGAGAGAGAGAAAGGGAGAGGCCAGGGATTTACAAAGTAGAGCGGCGACCGCAGGTGGCTATGCCATGGCGGCAGTATGCGGCGTGCCGAATATCAAGTCCACCGACGCGCCTATTCGGACAGATGCCGGCCTCACACACACACACGGCTCGACACTTTATCGTGACAGTTTCCTCTCGGGCGTCCGTCTCCCCGACGTATTTCGAGCCGCCCACACACGGCCGCGGTGAGAGCGGCGCCTGTATCGCCGCCAGCCATCGCGGACGTGCGAGCCTCACAGGGGGGCACCGGCGGCACGGGGCGTTTTGGGTCGGGATGGTGCGATCGGCGCGCGCCGTGCCGTGCCGCGGCGGAGTGTGGCGGAACGTCTGTTCAAACGTGGTGTTTTAAATCATTTCTCCGATAGCATCGGCCTCGTCTGGGAGCCCCCCCCCCCCCCCCCCCCCCCCCGGCCCCCTGTGTGCCGACTTGTGATTCAAAGGCACACACATAAAAAAATATTTTAAAAATTAATTGATTGGTGTAATGGTGGCAACTACACAATTAACCAGTCGTGAACCAATGGCTTGCAGAACCTTTATTCCATACTGTATCGTATGTAGTTTTCTACGGTTACTGAGTTTGACCGGACGCGAGACGGATGTCCTGCTAATAACAGTGTACCTGCTATTTATATTCTTATCGAGTAAAGAACTTTGCGAGGTGCAAACTACAGTACTACTAATTCCGGCTAGATGAGAGGAGGTGCCCTCCTCTCTGCGCTCGCCGCACTTCTGCAGCGCCCCTGTACCCGCAGCTAAGTGCCCTGGGATTTCAGTTCGAGCGCCGGGGGGGGGGGGGGGGGGCAGCGCATGAGAGCCGCTCGCCGTGTGTGGCGCGCTGGGAGGACGCTGGCTGCAATTACCAACTTGGCCAGCAGCAGACGACACCAAGTTTCTTCTGCTTTTAAGCCGTATCAGCCGGGTCGAGTGTCGCCTGTTGGAGGGGGCGACACGGGGCCGATGCCGGCCGGAAGGGAGGAGCCGCGCGCCGCACTCAGGAACTCGCCGGCCGCAGACAATTCAATTTGCTGATATAGCGGCGAGTGGCGCGGGTGATGGCTGCAGAGGCCCCGGCCGCACCGGCGGACCTGCGCCATCGTGCGCCGCCGTGCGCGAGCGTCGAGGCCCGGCTTATTGGCTCTGCACTCGGCCTGACCTGAGCGAGACTAAATCCCGACAGTTTTACATGAATGCTCAAAGGTTTGCATGGGTTGCGCCACCGTCAGCAGTTTTGTCCAAGGTGAATGCCGTCGGCAGGTTTTAGTTTCGCACCCCTGAGGCCGTCGGGCGCTGCTCGCAGCCTTCGGCCAGCGCCTCCTCCGGAACGGTACGCGCTGCGCCGCATGCGCCGGAGTAAAAGGCCTGCGCGTTGCGCCCCGACCGAAAAAGAGGCCGGGATGTAAAAAGGCGTGGTGGAAACGAGGAGGGCATACACATGTCTCTCGGCTTGTTAGCTCAAATAATTTACTACGGCCCCCGGGAGGCACACGGCGCGCCGCACGGCGCTCAGAGTGATGCCCTCGCAGCTACTGTGCTCGGGGCCGGCGGGGTCCGAGGCCGCGGGGCCGGCCCTGGTTGGGCCCGCGCTCCTGGCTGGACCCGTAAAGCCAAGGAGTAGTTCGTGGCTGATTTACGTTTCCAGGAGCAGCCGGCACCCCCACTCTGAAACCCTTTTCTGCGTACGGCGAGAGCGTGCGAGGAGCCGCGCCGACACGCCCGGCCGGGCCGGCCCTGCGACTGCAAAACACACACAAACGCTATCCTTTCCCGGAGTGATTGTTCATTTCGCTGGGGGGTCGAGAGGGTTGTGCCGTGGAGGATGCGGCGGAACAGTCGGAGGCGCCGAGTCGGCGCCGCTCACCTTCGCCTCTTTTTACAAGAGCACGGGTTTGTTTGCCGTTCCGCACATGGGCTCGCCGTCGCCACTTACTACTCTCCGCCTCCCCGCCGCTCGCCCGAATCCTCCGCTTTTCGGCCGCCCCATTCGACAGCCCCCGCGCTGCCGCGTCGCGTTTCCTCCCGTTTGCGCCGCGCGCGCGGTGATTTGTCTCCCGTGGGCCGTAGGGGAGGAATTAATCACGCATTATGCCGGCGGCCTATACGGCGACAGAAATGAGCGGCCGCTCTCCGTGACGGCCCTGATGTATTGGGGGATTTCATTAGTCGCGTATACACGCGGCCGCGTTAGGGCCCCCGCCGGCTGGTGTCCGCCGCCGCATTGTGCCCCGCGTCTTGTCGCCATAAACCTCCGTCACCGGCAGATTATCGGCCGCGCGGATAGAGAACCAGCGGCGTCGCGGACGTTCGGGAAAATCGGCCGCCGTTGTAAGAATCGCTTACTCATTATTATTCTTTTCTTTGTCGTGCTTGATTTTCCTTTGCGCGCATTCAGGCGGGAAAGCAGTTGCCAGTTTGGTGGTTGTGTCGCGGGGATGCGGTAATGGTGACGGCCCGACAAGCAGCGCGGGTTGTAATCACGGGTAATCCTGCATTTATTGCCGGCCGCTCTGCGGGCGTCGGGGAGAAGGAGGAGTGGGGGGGGGGGGGGGGGGGAGCTACCGGGGCTGTTGGAGCCGCGGCGGCCGCCGTGCCGCAGCCTTCTGCCGGGCACAACCAGTCATCTCCTGATTTGTGCACTCCCGCGACACAATCGCGTCGCCATGGTGATTTTTCACATCTACTTGTCTCGTTGCCCTGGGGGTTGCCCGCGATTGTGAACCCAAGTGTCGATGTGTAGTACATCGCTTCCGGAATGTGCCTTTGCGTTAAGGACAATGGAGGAAGGTTGTGTACCTTTTTGCAACCCATGAAAAACTATGCTCGTCATTGTCTCTACGGAGCTTTATGGGTTGCACTGAGATTTCGTTAGAACCGTGAAATGACTCGAATCCCGGGTGCCAACGCGCTGCAATCTAGCCGTGCGGGTGAGGCCGCCCCGACGCGCATTGTTTTAGAGCCACATTTTCCGGGTTCACGTTTCCCGGAGTTTACAGTAACGAGACCGCCCCGCGCCCGTTATTCGTGATAAATCCTGCTCGTCGTGACGCGCGCGACCACCTAGTAGATGGGATGAGAAACTCAGCGCCGTTTCTCGAAAGCGCGCGTTAGTGCGCGGTGGCCGCTGAGCCGCTCTCCTCCGGCCCGGGCCGGTGCTGCCTGGGAACAGCACACGGCGGGCACCACTGCGCGCACTGCGTGCCCCGAGAGCGATGGAGATATTAAAAGGCAAAGCAAAACGCTTCGGGGCTCCGCGGGCTCCGCTGGTGCCCTGCGCTCTCGGCCGGCCGCCCGGCCTGCTTCACTAATTTAATTTCGCTACGCGTCGGACTCCGTGGGAACGTCGTTAGGGCGAATATATATTTATCCGGAAAACGTGGCGCAGGTCGTACGCGGCGGCCGTGATATACTGCGGCGGGGACCTGGCGGGGGCCCGGCGGGGCACGGCGGGGGCCACGAGGGGGGGGGGGGGGGGGGGGCGCGCGACACGGCTGCCGCGGGCAGACCTTACCTCCGAACTCGCCGAGCTCCGGCGGCGGCGGCGCTGCGGCTTTCGGCCATCAAGTGCGCGTCCCCTCGGCGCTGCCGCCCCGCCGCTGACCCCCGCCTCTGATGAGGTTCGCCACTAAAACGTGCGGACGACGGCGGCGGCTCCGGCCCCCGGCCCCGCCCTCGGCTACTGATTGCGCTCGAGAGTGAGCCGTGCAGCCCTGGGGCCGCCCACAAATAACGTAACGCGAGGGGTGGTGCCTGCGCCGCAGCCGAGGAGGCCCCGAGAGCTGTGGTGCGAGTAGGGACGTTGGCACTGTGACGTGACATCGGAGCTTTTCCCTCCTCTCCGCGGAGCAAACGGAAACGACGGCCTAAACATTTCAGGGTCGGCACTGTGAATCTTTGATACGCGCCAAGAAGACGGCGTGTGTAGGTTCCGAAGGGCGGCGGGCGGCGCGACGTCCGTCTCGCGAGGCGCGCGGCCATGGCGCTGCCGCCGGCCACGCCGCGGGCCGGCCCCGGCCATGACGACACCGGCTGGGCTCCGCGGACGGGATGCGCGGCCGGGCGCGGCGGCCTCCCGCGTCCCCATTGGTTATCCCCCCTCCCCCTGCCCCTCCCGCACACATCGGGCACGAGGCTCCGCCGCGGCTGCCGGTGATTTCAACATGACGTTAGTTATTTATTTCGCATACATTATTTCCGCGCTCCGCCGCCGCGCCGTGTAGCCGGCCGGAGACGGCCGCCGCTGGTGCCGGGGAGCTCAAGTCCCGGGGAGTAGGACTTGACGCCGGCGGCCACACCGGCCTTCAGTCACAGTGGGGCCGGGCTGAGGTCGTGTCTGGGACGGCAGGCGGAGAGTCCGTCACACGTGCTGACAACTCTGTACTGCTGCACGTGATTGCTAGGTAGTGCTGGGTGCAGGAAACTGTCGCTGGCGCGGGCCTGGGGCTCCCGTGGGCTGCAACGGGTGGACCAGGCCTGCGGGTTCGATTCCCGCGGACGGCCTCACCCACTCAGGTGCACTGCCAACGCCTGGTGCACGCTGTCACTGCGCCGGTGCTACACGCGTGCCGTGCGGGCCGGCCTACCCCACGGCTCTTGCGGGTGCCGCCCTGGCGTGTTGGTATGAGGTGTTTCAAAGGATGTTCGTGTGCACTTTTTGGACGACGCGTCTTTGAGAGCGGGTCTCTGGAGGCGGTGCTGCGGTGCTGTGGTGCTGCGGTGCGGCGGCTCGGGGGTGGCGCGGGCCGAGCCGAGCGAGCGGCCGAGGAAGGGCGTGTGCTGCATGCGGCAGACTGCGCGCGGCCCGGCGCGGCCCCGGCCGGCCGCACAGATTTATTGTTGTCTTTACTCACTCGCATCCACACCTTCCTTCCCTCTATATGCGTACATATATTTCGTCGCAAATGATGCGGACAATGTAGTACGGGCGGAGCCGGAGAGAGAGAAACAGAGAGAAAGAGAGAGGGGGGGGGGGCGGTGATGGAGAGGCGGTGCAAGTGGGATGGGGGGCGTGCAGCGCCGCTGCAAAGCGCGACGCCACGGACCCATGCTGCGGCAAACCGCTCCACATTCGAGCGAAATATGCGATAGGGAGGCTTTTAACGCCCTGCTGCACTACGGCCCGCCGCACCGCTCCGCACCGCACCGCGCGGCCCCCGGATGCGGAGGGCGGCCAAGGCGGCCAGGGCTGGCAGGGCGGCGGCGCGGCCGGCAAACGTTCGTATCGCACGTCGTAAGATACAGCAGAGCGTTAACGGGGCGCTCTCATTGCCGGCGTCACTGCGGGCCGTGGCGGGGCCCGCGGGGGGCCGCGCGCGGCGCCATGTGAACCAGTTAGGCCGCTGTAGATTACAATTATATTCCGCCGACGGGCGCGCGCCGAACTCCCGTGGAATCGGGAATCGCGCGGCGAGCGAAAGGCGCGAGCGTCGTGCGGCCGAGCAGCAAGTACCGTGCCGTTCCGTCTGTCGGCCGCCGCCGGCCTGTCCCTCCTGGGAGGTTTAATACCCCCGGAGTACCGCCGCTGTGAGGCGTCCGCAGGCGCCAGCCGGCGCTCCCAGGGGCGGCGGCGGCGGGGTGAAAGGCCCCCGGACGGCCTGGAGCCCCCTCCTGCTGTCATGGCCCGTTGGGCAGCCAGCCGCCACCCGGGAGGTCGGCGACGAGGAAGAGCGACCGGCGCCGCGCAGCTCCTGTGGGATTAGCGCACGCCGAACGCCGAGCCGACGGCTGGCGGGTATCAGGACGCGCGGCGAGAGGGGTGAATCGTATCAGGGCGGAGCGGAGAACACATCGGGACCGCCGCCGGACCGCGCTTACATTCTCCTTTATTACAAACAACGGCAGCCCAAACCTGCGGCGAGCCTGCGGGCGAAAGGGCGAGATAAACGAACGAGGGCAAAGTGGAGTAGTATCAGTAGGAGCGAGTCGGCACTGTAAGCAGACGTGAGTGTTGGGGAGGGGGGGGGGGGGTCTTTCACGAACATTTTGGTAGAGATGGTGCAGCTGCAACAACGGACGGGCCACTTTGACCTCGCCTGCACGGTTCACCGAGATGGGCAGACACTGCCTACATTGATAGCATCGTTTTCAGATGAACGAGTCCAGCAAAAGCAAAACTAGAAACATTGGACTTTAAGGCCCCCCCCCCCCCCACACACACACAAAGGAATAATAATACTGAATTCTGGGATTGTGAGGACGACGCCGAAGGCCGCGAGCTACGCCGCCACCGTATCGACCCCCCGCAGCCCGCGGTGGCCAGCCTCCGCGGGGCACCCCTGCGGAGGCGGCGCGCGCCGGGGCGGGGCCCTCACCAACGCGCCCCCGCGGCCCCGCGCCCCCGCGCCGCCGCTCCCACGCGGCGCACGCGCGCGACGCGGGCTCCACGGCCGTCCGCGGGCAGATACTACAGGAACGGGGCGACGCCTGCCTGTCACGGCGGTGTAATCAGGTGTAATCTGAATGAGCCGCCACACGCCCTTGTCGTCCGGCCGGCCGCCCGGACGCCTCCACTCAGTGGCGGGAGTGCGGAGAGAGAGAGAGAGACGCCCCGCGTGACCGCGGCGGTGCGATAGAGATGCACAGCCGGGCATCCCCGGCTCAGCGTCTCGCTCGCACTGCCACAGTCAGAGGCGGCCTCTCGCTCGCACTCGGCCGCTACCACTGCCGCCGCTGCCGCCGCTGCCGCCACTCGTCCCGGCCGTCAGGGTGGACACACCAGGACACACCCCGTACAGGCGGCCCCGGCGGCCCACGCCCGGCCGTGTGCGCACCACGCACCACCGCCAACACCTCCCAGCAATTTATTGCGCTTCGATAAAGAGGGAAACGCGTCGCATATCGATACATCAGCGCGCGGACGGGGGTTACGCAACGGGGCGGGGCGCTTGGCGGGCGCTGGCGGGCGCTGCGGCGGGGGCCTCCGTATTCACACACTTGCACATCCGGTGTGATGTGTCTGAGTGACGGCTAACGCCCTGCTTGCTGCAGCTGCTGGTCGGGCCCACGCCTGGAAGCGCACCCAACAGCTAGCAGCTACAACCCCCTTGCCGCTGTCCTCTCCATCTTCTTTCTTCTTGTTTGTGTATTTCTACAGTTAATGATAGGGCGCTGAGGGGGTCGACCAAAATTGGTGGAGGAACCCGATCGTCCTCGCGGCTGGAATCCGTGGCACTGCCGGCTGTGGCACATAGCTCGTGTGCCCGCGCCCCGCGTCATCCTTCACCCTGGTTCGGAGAGTAAAGAAACTCATCCCGCAGGGAAAGTACTGCGAGAGCGGCCCGACGCGGTCTCCAATCCCACTTTTGCGCCGGAGTTATCATGTTTCGGAAAGCCGGGGGGTAAGGAGTGCGGGTCGTTAACAAGGCGGTCTCACCTCGCCGCCGGGGCGCGAGCGGCGCGCGTCGCCTTCCATAAATCTATATAAAATGCGCTCTGCCGACCCCTCATCGGACACAATATTTATGCGTCATTGGGACTATAAACAAATCTAACGTGGACAGGCGGCCCGACTATCCCGGGGGGGAAGGTGGGCAAACAAGGGCTGATGCCCGCCTGCCCCGCTATGTCTGTGGCGGCGGGCGGCCTAGCGGGGGCTGCCAAAGGCCCGGCCCACCCTACGAGCGCCCCCCGGCTGCCCCCTGGCTGCCCCCGGCCCCCTGCCTGCCCCGCCCCTGGCACGCGCCGCCAGGCCACGGCACCTGTCCAAGGGTTGACTGGGGGGCGTTAATTGACCTGTTAAAGGGGGATCAGTCGGGTGACGCTGGCGGCCGCTGGGGGCGTCGGAGAGGGTGCCGGCCACCGGAGCAGCCATTACGACACCTCGGCAGCCGCCCCGGCCGAGGGCCTCGCTGCTGATGGCCGGAGGGCCCGCGGCCGGCCGTGGGTTATTTCGTGCATTATTTGCACGCACGCTTACAAAGCATTAATTACAAATCTGTAATTAAATCTGTAATTTGAAAAAAATAAGGAAAGGTAGAAATCGAAATAGCGATGGGAAATAGATATATTGGGCTACCCTGGGACGAAAAGTGAAGGTAACGGTCCGCGGGTCACACGTGGTCGAATGGCACACACCCCAGCGTTCTTGACCCCTTCTCCTCCCTCAATTCTCTCTCTGTCTCTCTCTGTCTCTCTCTCTCTTGCTCTCTCTCTCTCTCTCTCGCTAGAAAGCAAACACGCCGCTCAGAGCGACCGGGCCGGTCCCTGCTCTATGTTATCGGAAGTTTCAGTAATAATTGGCCGGAGAAAGAACCCGAGGGCACGAGCCCATTGAGACCTGGACCAACGAGGGGGCAGGTGCCAACACGGCACGGGCAGGTGATATGCCTTTCCATCTTTTGTGCCGCGCTCCCTGCCGCCTCCTCCCTTACCTACTCCTTCGAGTCCTCCGACCGGAAGGCCGTGTGTGTGTGTGTGTGTGTGTGTGTGTATAGGGCCCCTGTGTACATTAGGGACCAGCAGCAGGGACCGATCTACATCAATATTTTACAAAACAAATTGTCGTATGGCCGACGGCGCCGCACCCGTTGCGCCTCTCCACCTCCCTCAGCCCCCCTCCGCCCCCTCCGGCCCCTTCCCGGCCCCTCTGCTCAGCCGTTGGCGGGGGCCCTACTTCCCGACCGCCAGAGCTGCGTCCGATGCAGGCCGACAGATATCAAGAGCAAGGAGATATAAGCTGATTTTCAGACAAGCGGCCCAGTTTATTTTTGAGAACTCAATTTGGTATCATGGGGGATTCTCAGTCGCAGTTCCTTGTTGAACCAAACAAGAGTTACAAACGTCGTCGCTGGCACCAAAATATTCCCTTTTCTCTAGTTTTTGCTGTTGCCACGGATTTGGTCACAAACTCCCACACACATCCATTCACGCACGATCATACGGATATAAAATACACAGCCACACCGCGAGTTTGACACAAAAGAGGAGAAAACGTCCGGTCATATTTCTTTGCATCGTCCCTCTTTCTTGACCGTATGTATGAGCCCCCCCCCCCCCCCTACCCCTCAACCACTACCATTGTTCGCAGCCAATACATTTGACGTATACGTAAGGTCCAAAGGGACGAGCCAGGAGGGGGGGGGGAGGACTGGCTGGATGTACACACGGGCTTCGCCGGCCCGTCCGTGCAACAAGGCAATCCATGGTCCGAGTAATCGTATTCCGATTGGGGTTCGCCTAGAAATCCCCCCCCCCTCCCGCGCTCATCCAACAGGCAACCACGTCATCGTAAATATTTTTCAGGGCGTCGCGGGTCTCCCCCCGGTCCTCCAGGCCCCCGCATGGGAACGCGACACTCTTCTGATGAATGGTCCTGCTGCAACCAGCTCGGCGTTCCGAGCGCCGAATCTTATTTCTTACTTAGGCCACAAACACACACGCGCGCCGGTTAGTTTATTCCCGCTTGGAAAAAAAAAGTTGCTTACATTATATTATGAGAGGAAGGAGTAGTACGGTGTCCTCTGAAGAGCAAAACGGCCCTTGTTGCTACACCTGTGTGAGATGTGTGATAAGAGCGGGACCTAAACGACTGTATGAGGCATGGCTGTCCTCCCCGTAGGGGCGCTTTTCTTTTGTCGTAAATTGAAGGGTGGCGCGCGCTCGTAAAACGCCGTGTTTATTGAGATGTTTACTAACCTGACGTGTGATCCGAAATTCGTTGGCATACCTGCGAGGGAGACCCGCAGACCCGCCGCGGCCCGAACCCGGCTGACGTTTGAATTGGCTTGCGTCTTCCCGCTCTATGACGGTCGATGGCATGCCGTTAATGGCATTAAGCCCCGGCAGGCCCGGCCCGGTGCTCGTGTGGTGGGGGAAGAGGAGGGCGTGGGAACCTTGCATGTCATCTCCCTGTCGACAATTTTTTTTTGTCATTTCGCGAGTCAGTGGAAATGTTGGTAAGGCTAGCAGTAAACGCGGTTGCATTTTACTATTTCACAAAGGACTTGTCTTCTTCGTTTTGCGCTATTGGCAGAAAGCGGAAAAAGTATACTGGACTGGCAGCGTCAAATTTGTACGCGATGGATATGTGAGATTTAGGTCAAGCAAGCCGCATGTAAAGGAGGAGCAATACTTTCTGGGAGCCTTTTGTTTTCGTGTCGGAATAACAAAAGCGGGCAGTGTTGGGGAGCGGGCCGGTGCAGCGCCGCCACACGTTTCGGATAGAGTACGGTACGTGCCCGCGGCCGAACTGGGTCATTTTCACAACACCTTCCTCACGTCCTCCTCCCCCGACGTTCACATTATAATCCCATCTTTTCTTTTTTCCCCCTTCCCAACGACAAAAAAGAATATATACGCGTTATGGAAACCATTTCAGTACCGACAACATTCACTTCCATTCGCAAAATTACTTGAGTGTACCCAAAAATTGCAAAAGAAAAAAAATCACCCTGGGAACGTTAGGTTAACTGCTTCCTCCCTCTAGGTGAATAGCCTATCTATCCCTTTCAAATCCTGCACACCTTAACAGCGCGCACACACACACACACGCCGCCGTAAGATTCAATTGCGATCCGACCTTCCCTCTGTGTTTCTTTTCTCGCCTCGGCCGTCCTTTACTGCCCCGGCGGTGTGACGCCGTGAATTCCAGCCGGTAATGGTGGCGGCGGCTGCGGCAGGACACGACGCGTCGGTCGTGAAAAAGCCCCCGCCACGCCGCGCCACGCCGTGCCACGCAGCGCCACGCCACGCCCCGAGATGAGACCCACGAAGCCGTGCTGTGTCCCCACCAACACCCACATGTAATAAATTGGATGCAATTAATCGGCGAGCGGAGCGGAACGGTCCATGGGAGCCGGGCGGGGGCCGGGCGGGGGCTGCCTCATGCCCGTGCCCCGCGGCCAGCAGGTAATCACGCCCGCCCCAGCGGGGCCCCGGAGGGGCGACAATAAGACAAAGGCAAATTCAAAGGGTACGGGACGCGGCGATGCGCGCCGTGGCCGTCGGCTGCGCACGGCCTGTCCGCACCGCAGGGCCGCAAAAAAGGGGGTGGAGGAGGAGGAGGTCACTTGAGAATTTGTTGCATCAGAGATGACGACGGCGGTGTCGATGGCTGTCGTGCCGGTCCGCGGACGGTCCGGGCGCGGTCCCGGGCTGGCTGCGGGCGCCGCCCCGCCGTCGGCCCCGATAGGAGCTTCGCACCCGAATCTGCCTCCTCCCTCATTTTCATCCGAATGCGCTATCATGCCTAAACGCAGGTGCGCGCGGGCCGGCGGCGGCTGCGGGCGGACCGGCCGAGGGGCCCAGAACGTGACTCCGTAGGCGGGGCCGGCGGGGGCAGCCCTTGGCATTGGGATGCGATGCAGCGGCGGCGGCGGCGGCGGCGGCGGCGGCGCCCGGCGGCCCGGCGGTCCGCCGAGTGTGAAGTGGCCGCAGGTCGATTCTATTCGGAGGAGGGGAGGCGGGGCGCGGCTCGGTTTGTGGTTTCACTTTTGGCTCCCGCACGACGCGGTGCCCGCGGTGCCTGCGCGGCGGGGCGGACGGAATGCCCTTGCGCGCCGTCCGTCCCGGGCCAGAGAGGAGCGGCCCGGGCACTTCATCCCACCCGCTCCGCACACACCGCGCCGCGCACTTCCCAGAGGAGTTCCCGGGCTTCTGCGGCTGAGGCTGCAGCAGTGCGGGGCGGGGCGACACATAATTGTCAGCATCTCCATACGAGCGTGCAGCACGCGAGGCGAGGCGCGGCCAGGGCGGCTGGCGGCTGCCTCCGGAGGGCCGGGGGTGCGGGAGGACCCCGCGCGCCTCGCCGGGCCTCGCCGGGCCTCGCCGGGCCTCGCCGGGCCTCTCGGACGCGGCGGCCCAGGAGGCTCCAGGTGTCTTGCATGCGTGCGCCGGGCCCCGCCGCCGCCCGCCGCCGCCGCTCCATGCACCCGAAACCCACCCACCAATCTGACGCGCCATGGCCGCCGCGGCCGCCGCCGCCGGGCCGGCTCCATCATGCGGCCTCCCGCGGCTCCCCACGGCCGCTTGTTATGGAAGTCGAAATGAACTGCAGGGCGCAATGCCCGGCTCCGTTTGAGAGTGGGAGTCTCCGCGCAGTACGGCGACGCGGAAAGCCGGCGGTGACTACGTAGAAATTTCGTGAGGTACTTTTCATGTGCACGGGGGATTCTTGTTGTTGTTTTTTCTCGTCTGGTCTTGGGAAGGGGTGTGTGGAAGGCGAGGTTACTGAAGCACCGCCTTCGCGTGAGGGCCATACCGGTCGGTGAGTATGCGTGTGGCTACTCCCGCCGCCTAGCCTACCCAGATGGGGGTGCTGTTCATTCACGGAGGACATACTACTACGGGAGACGCTTGATTGATTGACGTCGTGAGAGTCTCGTGTTCTCCTCCCTCCGCTGTAGATGGGTGCTCCTGTGCCGCACTGGCGGGCGCCCGGCCGCCGGAGGAGCGGTTTTTTTTTTGTTTGTGTTCCTCCAGATTCTCGCCGAGGGTCTTGCATGGCAGCACCAGGCCGGGCGACCACAATTTGGTCTCGTGCAGCGCAGCGGCAGCAAGTGCGAGCGGATCGCATGTGAGCATTCCTTGTTTTACAGAGGCCTGACCGGGCCCGGCTGGGGCGGCCTCTCTCCCCCTCCCCCTCCCGCCCGCTCCGCCCTGACTGAGATGGATGGTGTGACGCTGGCCCCCGCTCAGCCCTCAGGTGTACCAACATTGTCAATAACACGCCGAACCAAGCATCAACTGTTCGCGGAGGCTGTTCTGCCAAAACTTGGGGGACAATACAGCCTCGTTGAAATCCCGTGTACAATATACCACAATAAAAGTCACAGAAATGCTCCCAAATCGACGATCTGGTCGGATTTCGAGATCAGGGTTAATAATACACGGGCTGTCATTCGGCACAAAACGACCGTAAGAGTTCAAAATTTAAACAAATACCGGTCGCCGTCCCGGGAAATCCTTTAAGCGCCTTATCAGCCAAATTTGGGTCGATAGTTATACTTTCTCCTTTTCAGTGCGTCTCCCTGACGGACGACGGACCCACAATGTAATTGTTAGCGTCTGGAGAACAATACAGTTAGCATGCCTCCTCTGCGGCGGGGCCAAGGGCGCGGAGCGCGACGCGTGGGCCTCCCCCTCCCCCTCTGTACCCCCTCCACTCCCTCTGCGTCCACAAAGGGAAATCAAAAAGAGAAAGGGGGGGGGGGGTTGACCGCGGATATTAAGAGGAAGTTTGTCACGTTGCCAATAATTGTCTCCCTCTCTTTCCCGCACCCTCTCGCCCCATTCGCTCCGATCGCTGTCTTTTTTTCCACTTGGGAGGGCGGCTGGAGAAGCTTCCGCCGACAGGCCGCGGGGAGAGGAGGGGAGGGGGTCGGGTGGAGGGGGCACGCCGAGGCCACAGCCAGGACACCCCGCGGACGCCCTGCCTCCTCTCGCCCACTGAGCTGGGGTCAGGTCGATGGTCGCCGGGCTCGGACACACCACAGTACTACACCCCGACACTACACACCACAGTACTACACCCCGACACTACACACCACAGAACTACACCCCGACACTACACACCACAGTACTACACCCCGACACTACACACCACAGTACTACACCCCGACACTACACACCACTCGCGCACTCGGTCTACGCACTTTCCTGCGTTACGCTACTCGTGAGCGCGACGGGGCAGGAGGCCGCGCCGTGCGGCTGCCGAACCCCAACATGGGGCCCGAGACGGGTGGAGAACGGCGCGGAGGCCCCCGCAGGGCGGGCGCGGGCAGGGCGGCGGGGGGGCCTCGGACAGGGTTAGCAGGCCGCGGACCCGCGGGGGGACGTTGGGGCACAGTGACCCCGGCACTTGCCGCGGCGCCGGCTCCGTGCCCCATACCGCTGAGGTGAGGGAGGCGGCAGCAGCTGGGGCCGCGACGCAGAGTCTTCCCACAGCTTTGATCCGCCGCTGTCGTACGCGCGTACGTGAACGGTGATGCCGCAGCGATCCGGGGTGGAGGCCAAACAAACTTACGCCTTCGGCGAAGCGGTGCCGGCCGCCGGCCGTGGATTCGGGGCGCGCCAAGAGAGCGTGTTTATATTTTTGCGTACGCCCGGCGCATCCCGGAGCGCGGAGACCAGGAAACGAAAAGTGGGGCTGACGGGGAGTGAACCGGCCTTAAGAACTGCATTGTTATCGCATAGCAACGCAACACAGTCCGGAGATGATTTGCTCTAGAGATCATATGCGAGACGGCGAAATAGTTTGACCAAAAACTGGGAAAGTGTGCCTGAATGTGCAGAGTCAGAGGAAAACCGTGCGAGAGGGTGTGAGTGTACGTGACGACCCGGGAGACCGTGTACGAATCTGCTGGACCTCGGAGAGCAGGGCCCGGCACGGCCGCGCACGGGGTGGGAGACATGGTTCTCGTGCGTTGGAGCCATTCCGGCCGAAGGACGCACACACAGACACACAGACACACATACACACAAACCCCCCCGCGCACGCATGCTGAGCGAAGGGCACTAAAAACTTGCCAAACCATTTATAACGCAAAAGACGCCCCCCCTCACACACACGGGCGACATTTCGACATGTTTCATCTTAACGAGGTCGTTGTGTGCGCATAAATGTTGCCCGGGCAAGAACACTCCGGGCGTAATGCCCTAGTACGTGTGTTCGCCCGGGCGTGAAAGATGTTTATCAAGAGGAGGCATGAAATAAGTGGTCAAGCCCGGCCGTGCCACGGCGCCAGCTCACCGCTGCCCCCGGCGGGGCCCCGTCCGGGACTGGACCCCGCTGGGTGTCATCGTCATCATGGCCACTCTAAGGTTTCACGAACGTCGTGGAGCGGCCTCCAGGTGTATCCCCGCGTGGTTAAAAATTCAAGACAGCGGTCACCCACCCCAAACTTGACAAAAAATCAAAACTTTCATAAAAATGCGAAAGGAATGTATCTGTGTATTATTGGGCACCTGTGCATGCATGAAAAAAAATTGCAAAAATGGGTGGGCACTACCTCGTCCCAGGCCTCCGCCTGGAACCCTCCTGCTTAACTTCGGTGTTCGAATGGGAACCGGTGTACCAGGTATCGACCGCCGCTAAGACACGGGCACAACGCAGCGGCCTTTTTCAGGGGCACGCTTCCGCAACGGTCAATGTAGCCCCCTCCGCCAGCCAGATTTCCGGAATCAACTCCCTTCGACTGGCTGGTTGGTCTGTGGCACTGCGGCCACTCCCGAGCGGACTGGGGGGGAGGTAGGCTTTCCTATATCGTACACAGCCGAAGCTGCTGTACTTCACGACGAACCCTAGTCGCGACGGCGTGTCCTCGTCTGCCAGATTCACAGGGAGCGAAAACGAAGGTACCGAACCCTAGGTACCCCCGTAGCATACACCCGAGTCTCCGAACCAAGTTTCCTTGGTAGACACAGAGCCCCCCCGCCGGAAACCCCGGGCGACCGAGAGAACCTCGGACCCGGGAACGGGGGTAAGCCCGACCGTGCTGCGGGAATCTTCAAGTTGAAACCCAACGCTTACATCTCTCAGTGACGCAGCGCGCACGGCCGTTCAGACAGCCATACCAACGCCACGTTCGAGAGTATATTTTACCCTCTGTCTCCCAAGCGCAGACACGAGAAAAATTTGGGGCTCCCGGCAAGGGTCGAACCCACGACCTCTCGGTGGCCGGTCGGCCACCCTATCGATGCGGCCACTGGGCCGCGATGGTGACCGCGGCGCGCCCCCGATACTTTACACGCCGTCGTCTTAGCTGAGCCGACAGAAAAATTTCACGGATAGATAAAGAGTTGAACCGCCGATCAGCCGCCCGCCGACCGAACTCGCTAACCACGCGGCCACCGACCCTCGACGTATCTCGTGCGCTCCTGGTACTGTATCTGCTCCAGCCAGCCCTGCTGCCTCGCCCGCGGACGACTGTGTTGACGGATGACGGCGGCGACTCGCGGCGTAAACACACGCCACAATAATGATAATGCACGTTAGAATGTGGCAGTGTGACGTGCGCGGCAAGGCCCGGCGTGGGTGTGGGCCCCGCCTGGCTCAGCTCACACTGCCATCACCTCGTACTTGGCAGGCACCCACAACCCCTACGTCTCTCTCTCTCTCTCCCTTCCTTCCTCTCCCTCTCTCCTCTCGCTGCGGGTCCGCGCGGGAGTGCCAATGCCGCGGCCTGCGCATGTGCCTTTGAGCGCTTGCCAGATCTTCGTCAGCTCGCTAATTGTGAGAATAGCTGAGTAGAGTGAGAGAGAGTGAGAGAGAGAGGGGGGGGGGAGACGGGTTCGCATTCACGTGTGTGGGGGAGGAAGACACGAAGAAACACTGGACCCTAAGTGCTCTCAGTTGACGCGCAAAACACTTATGTAATCGTAACTGTTTCTGAATAGAATGCGGCTCGCGTCAAACATATGACCCGCCTGGCCAAACCCGAGCCAAACGCGGTCCTCTGTCCGCCGGCATCACAGAGTCTGTCCAGCCGAAAATCAAGGAACGGGAGGCCGCAGCGGCGGTGCTGGGGGCTCGGCCGGACAGCCATTAGGACGCAACAAATCTCCATAAATTTGTTGTGTTTTTTCCTCTGGTCCGTCTCCCCCTCCGAGTGTGCCGCAGAGAGAACAGGATGTCCCCACCGATGTCCACCACACCTGATTAACAAACAGCTTGGGCTCCTCGGACGCGCGGCTCGGGGCTGAAGCGATTTTCAGCTCTGAACACCAGGTAGCCAATTCAGCTACGGCCCACGTGGCCCCATTGTAGGTCATGACCTCGTAAGCACGAGGAGCGCTCGCAGCCTGTGAGGGTACCTGTGTACCTAGCTAAACCAGGTTGACCTACTATTGGGTTTCGCTCAGATTCGCCTTCTAGAAACAATTGAAAACATGAGTACCACATCTTTCTATTTCTTTTTTTTGGGGGGGGGGGGGGGGGCGGGGGAGTGCTAGTTTGTGAACTTAAGCTTGCCCTTTTGCCGAGCGCGGGATACTTCATGCCATTGGGATCACAGATACCAAGACGGCAGCTGGTTCCGGCAAGCGTTGCATAGTGGTTCGCATCGTCTCATCAGACTTTAACACTTTAATCGATGACTGGGTCAAGGGAACGGCCCATTCCAGCGAGAGCGGCACATGACCCGCGCTGAAGCCGCTCTGTCCTCTCTCCTCCTCGTCCACCACCTCCTCCTTTCTCTTCCATCTTTCTCCCATTCACTTTTCTCCATTCACGCGGCGCAGTCACCTGCCGTTGCCATAATCTATCTCCCGCGCCGGTGTCGGTGGGGTGGCCCGGCTTGGCTCGGCCCCCGGCCCGGCCCCCGGCTCGGCCCCGGGCCCACGGCGTCCACGGGACTCAGTGTGTCCTTCCCGGAACGGTTTGATATTATTCGGACCGCACGGCCGCGGGCAGGTGGAGGGGGCGTTCAGCGGGGAGGCGGGCGTGACCACGGGACGCGGCGGTGGACGACATTCCAGGGACCTTCCAGAGGCCTTCCAGGGGCCTTCCAGGGGCAC
Organism: Megalurothrips usitatus; assembly: GCA_026979955.1. Lineage (NCBI taxonomy): Eukaryota > Metazoa > Arthropoda > Insecta > Thysanoptera > Thripidae > Megalurothrips > Megalurothrips usitatus. The sequence continues at coordinate 2,350,227 of CM049599.1, read as the reverse complement.
ACACCGCCGCCCCGCCGCCCCGCCGGTCACATTCCTGCAAGAGAGTTTGGGCAGTGCTAACGCGGACGGCGAGCGGCTCGCTCAGGCCCAGTATCACAGCGTTTCCGGGCCGAGGCACCCCGCGGAGACGGCGGCGGCGGCGGCGGGGGACACCCGCGCGACACACCTGTATTCCTCCCCCCCCCCCCCCTCCGGTGTCTAAGTTCATTTGGGGGATATGCAGGTAAACTGCAGGCTTCGCGTCACGTCCAACCTACGGTTTCTAGTCCCGAAATTTTAAAGGAAATTTTCGGGAAAAAAATCCAAAATTTTCGGAAAGTTTTTAAATTATTGTGGATTTTCTTTTCCAAAACTATCCTTAAAATTTTGGGGGCTACAAACCCTACCAATACGACACAATACCAACTTTACGCACATTGCCAATATGCGGACAGGAAATTTATTATCATGAGGTGTTGGCTGTGATCATAATTATATGCTTGGTCATTGGAGTGTTGGAGTTGTCTATAATTTAATGAAACACTTTTCAATATATTTTTTTGTCATTCTATGTCGGCTGTTGAAGACGCCACGATTTCCACTCCTTCTATTTCTAATACATTTGGGGGCCCCGTGGCCACCGCTGGCCCTAAGCGGTCCAGAAAATCGGCCTGCTTCGCTAGCTTGGCTACCTCCCGGCTCCGTTCCGCATATCAAGGTTATGGGATACGGTATGGCAGAAGCCGCCGCCGACGCCGCCGCCGCCGCCAGCGCTTTAGAAGGGATTCGACTGCCGAACGCGAGCGGAACACATACGGGGGCCACCGCCGCGCTGCCGCCTTGCGGCGGCCTACGCGGCGGCCGCGCGAGAGAATCCAATTTAGCGGCGCAGATGAACTCATGTACGCGGATGGGTTATAGGACCCGGCACTACTTCATTCGCCTCGGGCAAAAGTGGGCCGAGCCGCGGGCGCCCGGCCTGTCTGCATGGGAGCGCAGCGGGCGAACCATCTCCGCCGCGGGCCCGCGGAGAGTGGCGGCGGAGTGAGTGGGCGGGCGGGCGGCGCGGGGCGGCGGGTGGCACAGCGGCCGCCGTGAAAACCAATATGAATGAACAACGGAACTCTGGTGGCCGGGGCGGTGGGGCGGGCGCCGCGCGGTCAGGGGAGGCGCGGGGAACAGAAGGGGGCGTTCACAGGTCGACGCTTGTATCGGCAAGGGTATATTTTGTGAGGAGTCTCGGCCAGGAAGTGAGGCGCGGTGCATTGCGCGGCTGCCAGCGCGTGCACGTGGGCACACATCGAATGATGATTGACTAATTAGCCGCTGTTTGCGGGTTCGGGGAAGGAGGCTATTATTCCGCGGGTATTTCTGAGCGCTGCGCAGTCGAGCTGTCCGGCGTCACTCCGATCGCATTTCTAGCGGCGACGTCGATCGGGATGGGACGACTGGATCGGTGCCCAGTCCGTCCAGCCCGGTCGGCCACGGCAGCGCGGGCGAGCGCCTGGCTGCCGGCGGCTAGGCCGCCCGCTGCGCCGCCCTGCCTGGCGGGCCGCGCTCGGCCGCTGCCGCACGGGGCCCGGGTGCCGGGCCCTGGGCTGCGCCGCTATGGTTTCCAGTCCCGATATTTTCGAAAGGATTTTCGGAAAAATAAATAATACTTCCGAACGTTTTACAATTTTCCAATACTTTCTTTAAAAATTTCTGTTCTAGAAAATATACGTGCGGTGCGCGGCAGGGGTTTGCGGGGTATTGACTCTACATGGATTTTGCCGTGCTGTACAGACGACACGTCGGAGGTCGGTTTTGCGTGCAGAAGACAGCACACGAGCCCCCATGTAGACGGCTGCATCCGTGGAGCCCGGCTCCCGGCCTCGCTTTGCCGACGTGGAGCCGGACAGCGCTGCTCGGTGAGAGTCGAGAGAGGGCCGGCAGTCGCCCGCGCCGCCCGCGCCGCCCCCTCCGACCGCCCCGCTCCCCGACGGCTCCGTGCACCATGACCGTGCGCCATAAAGCACGGTGTTTTCCGTTTACCTTTTTTTTTTCCGCCGCGCCGGTGCGGCTCGGAATAATGCATAGACATCCTTCAAACTTTTATGTGGCACTTGTCGCAAGCGTGTCGCTCGGAGCCGCGGGCCCGGAGCGCGGCGCGGCACGGCGCGGCACGGCGCGGCGCGCGCAACAGAGTAATTTGTCACGTTGTCTGCGGCGCCCCGCGCTGTCCTCTGCCCTCTGCACCGCGCCGCCGCCGCCTCCAGCGACGCCAGCAGACGCGAGGCGCGCAGCTCGGCGCCTGGAATTCGGGCGAGGCCACCGCGCGCTGCGTACTCCTGCCTTTACGTGTGAGGTTGTGTCGGCCCGCGGTGTGGGTTCGTGGTGGGAGGGGATGGTCCTGAGACCGGCCGGCGCCTCGGCGGGGCAGCGTCTCGGCAACAGGTGGTCCGAGGGAGGGGTGGGTTGGCGCGGCAGCGGCGGGGTGTCACACGTAAACTGTACACTGACGAGGGTCTCCCGGGGCGTGAACCAGCCAAGGGATGTGACAGGCGCGTAATGGAGGCGCGGCGCGCGGAATTACTACTCGCTAAACGGAATTAGGTGAAATGATAGAACTATGATTAAAGTATGGCGGAAGCGACGGATAAAAACCTAGCGGCGTCGTCGGCGCCCCCGGAGGCCGAGGCTGCCGAGGCGGGCGCGCGGCCTCCCACCTCCGACCGCACACACGCACGGCACGCACTTGGCGCGGTGTGAGGTTAGCGGCGCACCGCCGCCGCGCCGGGTGAACGAACCCCCTCTATACACACCTTCAATCTCTCCTCTCGCCTACATGGTTAGATACTTCTTTGGCCGCGGTTACGGCAAGTGCGCGTACCGCAGTGTATGTACTACGTGCGCCGGTGTCATGCCGGCCGTGTGAGGTCTCCAGGAACAATCCTTCCAGCCGTGTACCCGGCACTTTTTGCATATGTTTTATTCTCTCTCTGCAATGTCCGTCAGGCGATTTACTAAGGCGCAGAGAATTGTATTTGCCTCACCCATTTCACCAGATTTTGTGGTAGTAAAATTTTTGTTTTTGGTCACAACTATCGGCGTTTGCCTCTCACCGCAGTCTGCTCGAATTTTATCCTAGAATTTTGGTCGTTGCAATTTGTGTGTGACGGGGAGGGGGCACTTACAAGTTGACGAAGAAAATCATTGAATCCCCTTTTCTTAACAGTCGACGTACCAGTTTAATTTACTAAACTTCGCGCTGCGCCGGCAGCTATATCACCAATTTTCGCTCTGTCTGTACTGCATGATTTTAGAGCAGCACTTGACCCCCCTCCCCCCACCGTTTACCTTTCCCTCCTCAGATTCCATTAGGCGCGCGCCCCGTCGGCAGCAACGGTGAGGGGACTGCGGGGGGAGGGGGGGGCAGGCAGTAGTCGTGAGCGACGCGTCTTGACTTTGCGGCGTGCGGCGGCCCGCCGAGTGTGTACATTACCACGGACGGGCTGAGGGCGGGGCCGGGAAGGGGCCGCGCGCCGCCTAGCTGCACATGGCCGACATGGGTGCCGCGCCAGCACGGGCAGCGCAGCGGCGCCGGCCGCCCACGCCCCCCCGGCGGGGCCCCCGCTCCATAGAGGGCCGCCGCGGCGGTGTCCCCGCGACACGCGTGCCGGCCGTCTCTCACGCGAACATGCAAGTGTGTCATACAAACCCCCCCGCCGCCCCGCCGGACCCCCGGCTGCCCTGCACGTATCGCCCGCACCGCCGAATACCAACCGCAGGACTTTATATTCTCTGTTGTGGAGCTGGCCGCTGCTGCTGCTCCTGCTGCCTTTTCATTTTTGATCACTTGGGGCTGGCTTCAGCACCGGGAGGAGCGCTCGAACGGCTCTGGCTGCGTGCGGCTCCGTATCCGCAATGGTTAGCGAGTCCGATTTGTTGTTCAATCGTCCACACCACTGAGGTAGTGCCTCTGAGGGCACGCGGCACCGCACGCGGCACCGCCCTGCAGTCCTGCGATAAGCCGGAGAAACGAATTTGAAGCATCCGTCAAGCCGGGGTTGTTTGTGGAGGGGGAGTGGGCGGTGGGAGAGAGAGAGAGAGAGAGAGAGAGAGAGAGAGAGAGGGGGGGGGGGTAGGGAGGGGGAGCAACAGCGCATTTGTTCCGGTCCACCAAGGAAAGTCCGTCTTAATCACTGATTCTATCCCAAGGGCCGCTAGCTGCGCCCGGCTGCGCCCGACCGCGTCCACCGTCCCCGCGAGGCGCTGACCTGGCCGCCAGCAGCACCCCGCCGCTACCGAACACGCCCCGCTACTTTGTGTTAACAGACATGACGCTAATTGCGGATTTTTATCGTGGCGAAGAATTATCGCATGCATCAGCACTGGCTGGAATGGGGCACACACACACTCACACACACACGCTCACACACACACACACACACACACACACTCAGGGGGCTGCTTGGCGCCACATAGCTATGCGCGCCGGGCACCGCCGGGGGGGCAGCGACGCTCTGCTGTGCTGCTTGCTGCTGGGCGCCCCATAAATGGAGGAGTTATACGGTTATCGCGGGCAAACGGCACCTGCGTTTTTCAAATCGAGCGCCGTCCGTGTGGAACGGCAGGGCGGCGACGAGCAGCGCGTCCCTGGCGGGGCGTGGCGGGGCGCCGAGTCCTTTCTGGTGCGGTCCATCAGGCTCGTGTGAGAGCGAGGGAGACAGAGAGCGGTCCGCGCACTGCCGCGGGTGGGCGGGTTGGCGTGAGAGCGAGGGAGACAAAGCGTGGGGCGTGCACTGCTCGCGGAGCGAAAGGAACCACCCGGAGACCACAAATGAGGCGGGAGGCCGGCCGCCGCAGCACGCCGAGGTGTTTCGCCCAGCAGTGCAGCGCAGCCAGTGCCGCAGGCTCGGGGCCGTATTTTCGGTCTCATCATGAATATTTTGTGAAAAGCATGCAAGAGACAAATCTTGGAAAAAAATAACTGTTAATCTCATATGGCTTCTTTTTTTTCCATGAGTAATTAAAATATCGAACATTCACTCTATAGAGATAGAGACACAAATTTTAAGAGCCAAAGACGGGAAGAGGAGCTGCCGAGGTGCCTGTGTGGAACAGAGCGAGAGGCCCGGTGTGCTTTGTTCTCCCGTGTCACGCCCACACGGGGCCCTACTGTGCGCGGCGCGGCCGTGTCGGTCCCGGCTAGGTCTGCTCTGCGCCGGGAGCGCAAATCAATAGGAGGAAGTCGGTCTCCATTAGTTAATGATTTAATCGACTCCCACTCGCAGGGGGGTTTCTCCTGGAGCTGCCCATAGAGCACACACAGCGCTCCGGGCCGGCGCCGTTAGATGCATATAATGAAGGAACGTATCACTCCCGGGAAGATACAGAGAAGTCCTGATGAGGCTCTGTGTGAGGAGGAGGGGGCGAGGCCCCGAGGCCCCCGCATCCCCGAGGCCCCCGCAGCCCCCTGGGCGGCCGGACACCCACGTGCGATGCACTAGGCATGCGTGTAAGGCCCCCCATTCAGGAATAACTGAGCTGCAAAGTAAATTTATTGATCGATAGATGACGAATGGAGCGAGGGGCAGCAGCACGCCGATTCCAGCCGGTGCACGCCCAGGTGCAGTATCCAGAGCGCACCGCTCTTGCTCCGTGTCCACCTGAGAAATGTCCCGGAAAGCTCCTGAAGGGTTCTGTTCTATCGTTTTCCCTTGAATCTCCGTCACGAACACGTAGGGTCAGTGTAGCCAATAAAATCACACATGGTGCATGGATAAAAAAAATCGCAGTGATGCATCTCTCGGTCTGAGACGAGGTAGTGCCCTCCCGATATTTTTTCATCTACAAAATTTAGCTAGCGCAAAAAAGACTTTTTTTGAAGTCAACTTTAAACTTGAAAAATTTATCCCATTACCGGATTACACGCACACTAAATTATGTTTTTGTTTTCAAATTTCTCCACCACGTTCAGAGTGCCGCCACGCGTCCGGCCCCGTGCATAAGGTGGCGAGGTGGCGAGGTGGCGAGGTGCTGCTCCTTGGGTGCCGCGGCCGGTCCTCGGTCCTCCAGTCCGGATCGGTGCTGAGGACGTAATTATCTGGCCGCGGCACGATAACGCCTCGGACGGCCCGCGGCCCGCGGCTCGCGGCGCGCGGCTCGTCAGCGCAGCTCGGCGGCTCCCGCTCTTCCTGCCGCCGCCGCTTGGCACGCGAGAGAGACACACTAAATCTCACCGAGGAAAACCGTTCCGATGATATCGAGCCGTTATATTGCCCAGGATATATGGCGGTGAGCGGCGCCGAGTGACGGCCGGCGGAGCCGCGGGGCCGCCGAGCCGCGGGGCCGCGTAGCACGTACCCGCGGAGGCGGGCGGGAGCGCCATCGAGGCGTCAAGTGTGCGGCTCATCCGGGACACTTAGCAAACATCACAGCGGCAGACCGCGGAGGGAGGGGACTTCCCGACCGATAGAGAAATTAGGGAGCCGTAGAGAATTTTCGTTTTTCACGTGGAATAAAATGTGTAGGAACCATGACATGAGGTTTAGTTACGGAAACTAAGACTGGATCGGATTGCGTTGGGGCAGCGGATACTTTTCGCTGCGGACATTATGAATTCGTTGCCTCGACAAATTCTTCGTCGACCCAAGCAAAAACGCGAGACGTGAAAAAAAAAAATAGGCGAATGTAAGACATCACGACATCTGATGTGGCTCTAGTTTCTCTGAGTGGAATTGGGAGTTTGCGAGCCCCGCCTTCACCTAAATAATGCCTTCCAGCTCAAAAAATTGGCGTGTCCATATGACGACTGGACCGGTGACACTTTCCCGCACTAGCGGCAGGTCCGCGCGGACGGGCGCGGGGCGGAGCGCGGCGTGGCCACGGCGGCGGCGGCGGCGCTTTGGCCCCGATGTGTAAATGGGGCGTAATCAGCCGGATGCCGAGCTCCGCAGCTCCGCGGCCCCGCGGCCCCGCTGCTCCTGCTTTGTTACTTTTCCCGCGCTACTACCTGTGTGAGACCGCGTCGGCCCTCTCTGTCGCACGACCCGCGGTCTGCGCCGGCGGCCCCGTGCGTTAGAGTGAGACGGCGCGAGTCCGCGGCGGCGGCGGGCATCGGCGGCCGCACAGCATTCGAAACGGTATGCGTGTGTAATCAAGTGCAGGCCGTCTGTGTGTGTGTGTGTGTGTGTGTGTGTGTGTGAGGCTTGCGGGGCAGCGGGCCAGTGGCCGGCGAAGAAGAAGACGGCACGATCGGGTTAGGCTAGGCCGCGTCCGATGCGTGTCCGCGGGGTGGGAACAAGGCGAGAGACGCGAACGCTCTTGTCTTTCGGGAGCTGGGACGTTTGTGCATGAGAAATGCCAGCGGCACCAACACCACGCACGGTGGGCCCACACGGTGGCGGGGCCCCTGACCCGCCCTAACCCGTAAGCCCCGCGGTGCAGGGCGGCTTTCTCGGACCCGCGCGGCCGCCGTTTCCGATACGCGCCGCTGTTTTTGCGCGCTTCATGTCCATTCGGGCCCGTTTTAGGACGCCGCGTCCATGAGCCGGAAGCTCTCCCTCAGAGTATGTTCAAGTCAGTCGGGAGGGGGGGGGGAAGGGGAAGGGGGGGGGGGCAAAGCCGTATAGGCCGGCGCTTGTAGGGAAAACAACGGGCGTCAAGTTAGTGGCCGTGGCGGCGGCGGAGAAGTAAACCGCGGGCGGCGGGAGGGCCGGCTGCCAGAGCGGACGAGGCGGCCGGGTGGGCGGGCGGCGCGGCGGCGCGGCGGCGCGGGACTGGGGCACTCCGATATGGTGAGCACGGCACCGCCGTCATTACACTCGGGGGGGCTGCTGACGTAGTGTCGGAGCACCGCCCACGCCACGTCTTGACTTACCGGCTCGCGCCGTAGCACCGCCGGTGCACCTGCCAAGTCATGCCTCACGCGGTTCGCCTCGGCCTGGCCGCTGCTGACCAGCCGAGCCCGGCGGCCCCGCCAGCGCGCACACACACGCACACACACGCACACACACACACGCACACACTCGGGCGGGTCGGGCGGCGCATAAGGTGGGCGCCGATAGGTCTTCAATCAGGCACTCAAGAACACGTTAATCGGTTGTGTAACGCGATTATAACCATACGGCAGCCGTGACCCCGGCGGCGCCGCCAGCGGCCGCCGGGGGCCGACAGCCACCCACGAGGTCGCCGTCGGCCGGTCGCCGCCGGTCGCCGTGTGTGCCTCGCATACCCGGCCACCAGCTTGTTTTAACGTCGCACGCCGTTTTATTATTTTCGGGTCATTTGCTGAGTGGTTTCAGCCCGCGGTCCCGCACACACACACACACACACGCACCGTGTGCTCTGCTGCAGGGGGGCAACTTTCACGCACTTTTGTTGCCGTTCTGGCGGCCCCTCGGCTCTTGTGGTGGTTGTCCACCCGGTTGATGCCCGCTCCTGCACGTGGCCGCCCGCCCGCCCTATTGTTTAGGGACATGTGTGTGTGTGCCCCTGCATGCTACCGGCCGGGATACATATGCGTGCGGGTCCGCTGCTTAAACCTAAACCGGGCTCGTTTGGGAGGAAAGTGTCCCAGAGATGGTCGGGAGATAACTGGATGCGTGACCGCACAGGAGAGACCACCGCCATGCCGGGTGCCGGGCGGCCGGGCCGGCGGGCGGACCGGCGGGCGGCAGCCTGCGGAGGATGCAAGAGCGTTGCATTAGTGAGTTTTTATTGCAGCCCCCAGCACCGCGTGTGATATTGCTTCGCACGGCGTGGCGGCGGCGGCGTGGCGGCGCAGGTCTGCCGTGGCGTACGGGCTCCGGAGGGGCGCAGGCGGCGGCAGGCCGCAGGGCCCGCGGTCAAATGTCATCTCCGTCAGCGGGTCCCGCACGTAGCGCGCCGGCACGTACTCCCGGCGCTGCTTCCGTTGCGCTACTGCTGCTCGGCTGCACTCCTACTCCCAGTGCGGCTGCTGTTGCTCCCATGCGCCAAGCACAACGGACAGTCAGTGTAAGCCGTCCAGGCCAGTCACTCTCCAGTCAAAGTCCAGTCAATTTCAGCCAATTCCCAGTCGGACACGAGCGCGGCAGCAGGGCTGGCTGGAGCGGCTACAGTACCGGGAGTGTACGACCGCGCTACATCGAGGGTCGGTGGCCGCGTGGTTAGCGAGTTCGGTCGGCGGGCGGCTGATCGGCGGTTCAACTCTTTGTCGATCCGTGAAATTTTTCTGTCGGCTCAGCTAAGACGACGGCGTGTAAAGTATCGGGGGCGCGCCGCGGTCACCATCGCGGCCAGTGGCCGCATCGGTAGTGAGGCTCGACCGGCGAACGAGAGGTCGTGGGTTCGACTCTTGCCGGGAGCTCTAAATTTTTCTCGTGTCTGCGCTTGGGAGACAGAGGGTAAAATATACTTCCGAACGTGGCGTCGGTATGGCTGTCTGAACGGCCGTGCGCGCTGCGTCACTGAGAGATGTAAGCGTTGGGTTTCAACTTGAAGATTCCCGCAGCACGGTCGGGCTTACCCCCGTTCCCGGGTCCGAGGTTCTCTCGGTCGCCCGGGGTTTCCGGCGGGGGGGCTCTGTGTCTACCAAGGAAACTTGGTTCGGAGACTCGGGTGTATGCTACGGGGGTACCTAGGGTTCGGTACCTTCGTTTTCGCTCCCTGTGAATCTGGCAGACGAGGACACGCCGTCGCGACTAGGGTTCGTCGTGAAGTACAGCAGCTTCGGCTGTGTACGATATAGGAAAGCCTACCTCCCCCCCAGTCCGCTCGGGAGTGGCCGCAGTGCCACAGACCAACCAGCCAGTCGAAGGGAGTTGATTCCGGAAATCTGGCTGGCGGAGGGGGCTACATTGACCGTTGCGGAAGCGTGCCCCTGAAAAAGGCCGCTGCGTTGTGCCCGTGTCTTAGCGGCGGTCGATACCTGGTACACCGGTTCCCATTCGAACACCGAAGTTAAGCAGGAGGGTTCCAGGCGGAGGCCTGGGACGAGGTAGTGCCCACCCATTTTTGCATTTTTTTTTCAAAGGCATACGTACATTACACAGATACATTTTTCGCATTTTATGAAAGTTTTGAATTTTTGTCAGGTTTGGGGTGGGTGACCGCTGTCTTGACTTTCTAATCACGTTTGATGTGGGTGACAGTTCAGAACGCAAAAACCATATATGCGTGATTTTTTTTTGTAAAATTTTCATCGAGTCAATGGGAAGGGCCGGTCCAGTCACCAGTCAGTGTACACCCGTCCGTGAGGTGAGGCGCCCCTCGCTGAGGAGGCATTTTGACTGCGGCGGATGGCAGGCGTTCGGCCGGGGTAGTCGGATGGGTGTCTCTCTCTCGCACTCACCGTCACCGCCACTGTCGCGGTGGTGTGCGGCGGGCATGACTGGCGCGCGGAGCCGCCGCCTCTCAAAGCGCCAGAAGCGTTTTGACCGCACCGCCGCCAATTGACGCACAGTGCTAACGATCAGGAGGCGCCTGCCTTATGGAGATGGAGGAGCCATGCGGATGGCACCGTGATGGATTGCAAATATGGGAATGGGGTAGAGAGAAAGAGAGAGAGAGAGAGAGAGAGGGGGGGGGAGGGGAGGGAGAGGGAAAGAGAAAAGAGAGAGACCATCCTGGAAGGACAGAGAGAGAGACCAGAGACGGAAGCAGAGGAACAGGGAGATAAAGGGGGAAACAAAGTACAGTCTAAGAAAAAGGAGACGGGTACTTTCCAAAACATATTGAGCTGGTGATGACGCACAGAGGTAAAAATTTGAAGATGGGGTTGGTGGGAGGGGTCCATGGAAGAGACAAGAGAGAGACAGAGAGCAGACATGGAGAGACAGAGAGAGACAGGTGCGCCTGACGCAACAAAGTAGCCTCTGACAATGGAAATCATAGGGCCGAAGGGGTCATCCCTCGCAAAGAGCGCGTGCGGGCGGGTGGACGTAGCAGGACCCGAGTGGCTGGTTAGCGGGACCACTGACGGAGTGACACACTCACGTAAAACTGACTGACGCCGTCTGTGCGTGCACATCGCACACTCGGCTACTGACACGCTGACTGCATCGCGGGTCGGGTCGGGTGGCGTCCGCCGCGGCGTCCGCCCGGGCCTCAGAATGAATGACAAAGGGTTTCCACTGCTGGGTTTTTTTTTATTTTTCTCACCGACGGCGCGTCGGCCGCGCCCGCCATGCGCCGCCACCCCTCCGCGCCGCGCGCCGCGCGCCCTGCACCAGTTCTTGGTAAGGTGACGCGGTGAAAGGGGACCGTCCTTGCCTTCGCACTCGGCGGCGCGACGGCGGGAGGCGGCGGGTGGCGTCGCCTCCACCGAAACGCGGCGATTCGGCAAAACGCAGTCCTATCTGCATATTTTTCTGTCGTGTGTCTGCGTGGGTCGGTGTTTCTGGGACTGAATGGACACCCACGCGCGTATTTCTGCTGCCCCGGCATGGGAGCGCCTAGAGGCATCATGTTCGGACTTTTGTCGCGAAACAGCAAACATCGTTTTTGCCCTTCTATCCCCCCCCCCCCCCCTCTCTCACTGCATATAACGAACAGCGCTATTATGCATCTCTAATCGATAACATTTCCGCGCTGGCTTTTGCCCCTGCCGAGGGAAATAAAATGAGGCACCGTAATCGCCATACAATGGGTTTTTCTCTCATAAATCACTCCCGGAAGTGCGAAGTTGCTGCAGGGAGTCGGGGAGAGCGGGAGAAGCACGTGGATCGACGTCGGCCCGGACGGAGCTGACAAATGAAACGAGACATGAGCCGGCCGGCGCCCACAAGCTGCCCCGTGACGCAGACCGCGGGAGGCGGCGGCTGCTGCTGCTGCTGCTGGCCAGCTCCTTGCAGGATGTGCCGGCGACGGTCGTCGATCATGGATCCAAATTCGATCTCATCTCTGCGGCGTTGGCTCAGTTTGGTTCGGATTCCTGCGGTTGCGGGGCAGCGCGGGCCGGGTGCGGGGGAGGAGAGGAGGGCCGTCCGGTGCCGTCCGGTGCCGCCCGGGTCACCAAGGGTGAGAGTCGAGGCTCCCGAGTCGGCGGGGAAGCAGGCGCCGGCGCTGCCGGGTCCGGGCCGCACCGGAGACTACACTGCAACGACTGCAAAAATTGCGATCTCCTCCGACCCCGGAAAAAGTCGTTGTCAGAAGAATTCGCGTACTGTAATTTGACACACAGCATTGTGCTGCTAGCGGCCATCGCATGGCCTCCACTGTCGCCCCGCAGACGCATTGGCTGCGGGGCCGTGTCGCATTCCATCTCATTTGCTGTGGTTTGGGGCGGGCGGGGTCCTGCTGCTGCGACGCCAACGCCGAGGGACAAAGAAGACAGAAACCCTTCCGCCCGCGCGGGCTGGCGGCCGAGCTACGCCCCATTTGACTAGGCGGTGAGAGAGAAAGAGAGAGAGAGAGACGACGTGGAGGCGTTGTGCGTCTCCCTCGCACTCGACCGCTACCGGACACACCCCCGCCGCGCTTTTGTCGCCCGTCATCCTCGTAGCGTTGCGCCGGATGGCCACCACGGTGACTCGCTTCGCGCGCCGCCCGCTTTTCCCGCGGTTTTATTTCCCGCGCCGCAGCCGCAGCGGCCGGGGCGTGTGGCGTTACATCACAACAAGAGACTGTCGCCGCCGCCGTCGCCGACTCGCGTCGCGCCCTTTCCCCCCCTCCCTCTGGCGTGACTCACATAGCGTCCCACATGGCGCCGCGCGCCACCACAGCAGGCCACCGAAATCGTGTTCACACGGACCATTTCGGATGATTTGGGGTCAGAGGCAGAGCGGGCGGAGCGGGGCGGTGCGGGCGGGCTGGCGGGGCGCCGGGCGTCGAGGGGGAGTCCAAAACGGGCCGCGTCCAGGGAGGATGTCGCCGGCGGCCCCGCGGGTCTCTGCAGGCCGCTTACAGCGCGCGCGGGGGCCGCCGCCTGGGCCGCCGCCGTCCCGCCGTCAGGAGGGCACTCGCGGCGTATGCAGGTCGGGAGGTCACAGCGTCTTCCGACTGAATTATTCGGCACGTCGTCGTCTGGGGCTGAGTAGAGCAGGGATCGCGCCGTGTGTGTGTGTGTGTGTGTGTGTGTGTGCTGCCTGCCCCTCCAATATCCCGCTCCGTCGTTACGAATGCAGGCCGTCGGCGAGGCGGCCGTCGGCGGCCGTCGGCGGCTGGGCAGCTCCGCAGCTGCGTGTGGCGGGAAGACGGTGGCGTCGGCGTCTCGGCGCGTTGACAACGTCTGGCCTCCGCGCCCCGACTCTTCTTAGACATGCACCGATAATAGAGAGAGAGGGGGAGCGCCGCGGAAGACGGCGCGCGGCCGCGGGGGCCCGTCCACGAACCGCGTGACGCCCGGTCAGTGCGAGAGAGACGGTACGCCTAGTGCGAGAGAGACACACCCGGCCTGACCGACCGCGGCCTCCCACAGGTTCAATAGGCGTTTCAAGAGAGGCCCGAGAACGGAAGAGTACTTCCCGGGCGCGAACAGAACGGAGGCGTTACGCAGCGGAGATACTCTTTCCTCGCAAATTTTCCAGAAATGGACAAGTATTAAAAGTTTTTTTTCCAACGGAGAATGTTCAGAAATTGAAAAAAAAAAACTTATTGAGATTCATATCATTTTCGGAGAGAGTTCACCTAAATTAATTCATATTAAGAGTTCCCCCTGACTCCTCTTCACATGTTTCACAGACGTTTTATCGTGCATATCCAAAGCAGTTACAGTGGAGCGCCCGCAAAGGCAATTTCTCAACACTTTTCGCAGCGACACAACTCCATTTTTTTAAAAGTTTTCCTCTTTTTTTAAAATCAGGGCTCAATTTCTGCCGCCGCACCGCCCTCCTCCTACTCCTCCTTCTCCTCCTCCTCCTCCTCCTCCTCCTCCTCCTCCTCCTCCTGGTGTTTCGCCAACTTCATGGGGACATGAGGCGACCACATACCCACAACACCCGCATGGCTTGTGTGTATGTGCGATCCAACACCACACACACACACATACACACACAATGCCTTCTCCGTCTGACTTCATTGGGAACCGCAGAGAAAAAGAGAGCAAGCGCGGGGCTGAGGGAAGGGGAGGGAGAGAGAGAAACAAAGTAAACTTGAGGCGCTGCTCTCTGCCCGCTCGCCGCAAGAGCGGCCGCAAGCCCGGCGCAGCCCGGCGCAGGGGGAGGCGCGCACGCTGGAATGAACATACGCCCTGTCTTCTGCGTCTCGCTCCCACTCACTAGCGTCAAATAGGCGCGAGAGAGGCGGAAGACGAGCGTAAGCCGGCGAGCCCGGCCGATTGAGATCCCGGTGTGCCGGGCTTGCAGCAAGTGACGCACCCGCCCGGTAGGTAGGCAGACCCGCGGCGCATCCGTGCCGTGCGGGACTGCCTACCCCGACTCTCGCAGGCGCTTCCTCTCTTTACCTCTCTCTCTCTCTCTCTCTCTCTCACACACACACACATTGTGGGCTGCCGAATACACCGAGCGACACGGCCACCTGATGTCGTTTGTCGGTTTTCTTGCTCTCGGCAGGACGACCCGCGTGAACCTGCACTTGAACGTCGCGTTGCGTCTCGCCAGTGTGTGCGGAAGCAGCCTCGCGGTCACTCGTCTTTTTGACTCTACCGGAGTACGGTTGTATCTTTTGCGACAGTTTCTTCTTTTTTTTTTCCTGTCAAGACCCGGGGTCTCCACCTCCGCTGAGGACTTCTTGGTATCCTCCACAGCCGCCGCCGGCACTCGGCAGGTCGCCCCTCCACTCCAGGGTGCCTTCCGGGTCTCCCCTGGAGAGCCAGACCTAACCCAACCGACGGCCAAACTCTGGTCTCAAATCTCGAATGCGAGGTCCACTTTTTAAAACAGCCTCTTCATGCCGCCCGTATTGCCGAAAACTATGGGCGATGACGATGACTGTTTGATTCTCAGTGCTCGGACTTGACGTTCCCCCGAGGCTCCCCGCCCCGCGCCGCCTCGCTCCGCCCGCACCTCGGCGCTGCCATCGGCTGCAGCCTTAATGTCGCAGCAATTACGCCGTTCTCAGACGGACGTTATGACGCGCGTTCGTCGCCTTCAGTTTTTTTTTTTACGACCGCGTCCGACAATTCCCATGTGTGTGTCTGTGTGTGTGTGTGAGTGCGCCGTACCTTCCTTCTTCTTATACCTCCGCTCCACAGCACGCGGCGGCGGCGCGGCGTCGTGGCGCGACAACGCCGCCGAGCGCGCTCATCCACCCCCGCAGCCATTGTGTCCCCGCCTGGAGAGAGAGAGAGAGAGAGAGAGAGAGAGAGAGAGAGAGAGAGAGAGCGAAAGAGAGAGAGAGAGAGTGCGAAAGAGAGAGGGAGAGAGAGACAGAGAGAGGGAGAGAGAGACAGAGAGAGGCCTCCTGTCGGGAGGTGGCGCGCCGCGTGGGCGGCGTGCGTTGCTGTTGTGGCGGCAGCAGCGGCCGCTCATATTTGCGTGATGAAGTGTCGAAGGTCCCGGTCCCGTCCCGCCCTGGCAAGGTGAGGTGAGTGAGGCGCGCACCCACAACTCTCCCGCCCGGTCCGCTGCAGCACTCCGCCGTGCTCAGGACCGTCTGCGGGGACCACGCCCCGCCACGCCCCGCCGCGCTCCGCCACGCCCCGGCCCCGCTGCTCCGCCGCGGCCGCACGACCAAATGTGTCTCACGGGCGCGGAAACGCCCAGGCCATGCCTCCCACACCCGCTGTATCTCTATTAGCGCGCCCCGGCGGCCCCGCGGCCCACCAGCCACGCCCCGGCTATACGTTTGGGCGAGCCGTGTCCATCGGTCAACTCTTTCCACGCAATCATTTTCTTTGGGCGTCGCACCTCATTTTTCAATAGCCGTTCATTTCTCGGCCAGCTTAGGGCTGCCTGTGGTTTTGTGGTAATTTGTGATAATTCCCGTTGATCTTTCGTGTTTGATTCTCGAGCTCCTAGCTCGTCTACAACCAACAACTACCATCCCATGGATGTTTTGTCATTCGTTTGATCCAGGCTCCGACAAGTGTAGGGAATGAAAAGGGAAGTGATTAAAAAAAGGTGTAAATGAGAAAGAGTAGTTTATTGAAAATAGGACACTACCAGGGTTCGGACCGTGCCAAAACACTAGCAGACCAGGGACATTTTGAGCAAACGGTGAAAAATTAAAACATAATGAGTAAGCCTCCATCCAAGCAAGCTTAACTTAGGACATTTTACTTTTATCACTTTTACATTAAAATTATAAACCTCTTTAAAAATTACTTCACAATATTGGTTTCGGACTTTGTGTTTTAAACACTCAATCAAAAGCAACTTTTACTCAACAACAGTTATTAATTTAAAAATAAATTACAATTGGTTACACTATGTACAGTTCCAACTCCAGTATACTATATCAACAAATAATGATGCAATTACAGCCATACAATCCCTCACTTAATTAAGGATGCCCCTTACATCCACGTCACCAAACGTTGCCTTTTCTTTTTTTGTTTTGGCACACTGCCTTTAAGGTGCATAGATTTAGCAGGTACTTAGGCGATACTGCGTCTGTCGCAGTAAACCGTCTCAGCGACAAACATGCAGAAAGTGACAGCAGAAAGTAAACATCTGCGAAACAGACAAGGGCACGAGCAGTCTTCGAAACCATCACGATACATTTACAACTCACAGACATTGGGAAAGTTTGGCGAGAACAAACTAAAACTTAGTTGGATTTTACTAAAACAGGCATGACCACGACCATTTTACGCAACTTTGGATTCGTCTAAGTACGTCACAGATAAAAGAGATGCATTTCACGCAAGTGCCATAAATTATAAAAAGGTAACTAACAAGATGCGATATCCGCCTTCGTACCCACGCCACATTTCATTTTCTTTTAAAAAAAGTACAAAACAACGACCACGGAGCATACAGCACACAACACATAAGCGTTATGAAAAATAACTTCCTACGGCCAGTGGGCGGTACGACCAGCGTAACCCACTCAGTTGGCTACTAGAGAAACTATGAGAATTCTACTGTAATACACACATGTAGCTGGTTACACATAAGAATTGGAGCGTTAGAAACATTTTCGGTGAAATGGTAAAGGCTGGCAGGTAAACAGTAAGACGTGTCGCCTACAACGGTACAATGGAGAAACGCTTACATGGTCGTGAATTATTCCGGATTACTTGTTACAATCATGAGATTACTGCATTTGAGAAAAGCCAGTCACACATTCACTGCGTTAGACACTACACGTAAGCATAGAGGGTTCATTTTGTGCTAGTGGAATTCATTTCAAAGAAGGTTGGTCTTAAATAATACACATTGTAAGAAAACACCGAATCTACTGACACACCTAATATCAAGGTTCAATAAGAGATGCAATGTACACCGAAGGCAACAAAACAAGTATCTTTGAGGTCTATACAACATATCTTACTGTACTTTGTCATGATATGCTTTCCTTCGAGGGCACCTGAATGGAATGCTGTGTGAGCAATCTTAATTACTGAACAGTCAAAAGAGCAAAAAACTCAGAACAAAGTATGATTTGTCCTACCCACAAACCTCAATGTCAATCCAAGATAGAGGGAATTAAACACAGGACGGTTAAGATTACATAGAAACACACACAATAGCGATGCTTACAACGCCAACTACGTAAGTAAGGATTACATAGAATTGGTAGAAAAGATGGGACCAAATCGAGACGTATTCATCCTGTCATTATGCAAACGGCGACGGCTTTGGTTCATCGTATTTTATACGACAATTTAACAAAAAATCTAATTACCACGTTCTTTTTAAAATTTAGATAAACTACTCGTGAATTTAATCACCGATTTGTTCCCTTTCGTGTCTAACAACTTGCCTGCAAGTTTTCTACTTACACGAATACCGTGCGGTTACAACCAATGTACGTATTTAGTTCATAAAGACAGTTTATCCGTAATTAACCGTAACTGAACCATCGAAGACATGCAGATTCTACAGCAACACAAAAATCATAAAAGTAACGCTCACGCCACAGTACACAAACACAATACACGAAATCTACCTAAGACACATAACACAAAGAATACTGTGCAACATGAATGAAATAATGAATTGTGCGCACCAGTGTCATAGTCTAAGTTCATACTGACGTTTACAAATGTTGAAAAAAAATGAGATCTTTGAGAGAGCAACTGTCCAAGAGTCATAAATTAAGATATACTTTCCAAAATGAAAGGTACTACACATGTAAGCTTTGACGTACACAAAGCTGCAAAAATATCAATAACGCATGTATCTACTTTCACTGTCACGAATAAATATGAGAAAAACAACAAACAACCACTCATGACTTTCCCGGAAATTATATATATATATAATTATACAATAGAATATACACTGTACGATGCTAACAGGGGAGAAATAAATTAGAGGTCACATTGTGGAAGGACATTACGCGCTTCCAAGCCAGTCATGAGTGGCACGAGGGGGGGGGGGAGGCAACGTCCAAGCGCGTCGTAGGCCTGCATCAGGTAAGTCACCGGGGTCCCGAGGGGCCCAAAGCGTTCATGGCACATGTGGGAAGGGTCGGCCCGACCAAGGGGCGGCCCAGGGCTCGGCCCAGAAGGGTGCGGCCCAGCGCCCCGGCGAGTACAGGGCAGCCGGGTAGAGCGGGGCGGGACGCAGGGGCCGCGTCGCCGCACCGAGCCCAGGGCCGTCCAGGCACACCGGGCCCGTGGCGTGCGATCATTCAAGCTCCGCGTCCATCATGCCGGGGCTGCCCGGCGGCGGCGACATGGGGATGGGCGAGCCCAGGCCGAGGTCGGCGCCCGGCGGCGGCTCCTGGCCCGGCTCGTAGCGCGCGTGGGTGCGCATGTGGCGGGTGATCATGTCCCGGCGGCACGCGGCGTACGGGCACTGCGGGCACTTGTAGGGCTTCTCGCCCGTGTGCGTGCGCTGGTGCGTCGAGAGGTGGTCGGACCGCGAGAACACTTGCCCGCAGACGCGACACGTGTACGGCTTGACGCCCGTGTGCAGGCGCATGTGCCGCGTCAACATGTCCGAGCGCGCGAACGAGCGCTTGCACACGTCGCAGAGGTACGCCTTGGTGGCCGTGTCCGCCGCCTTGCTCTTGTGCCGCGACGCCATGTGCTTCGCCAGGCGGTCGTGGAGGCTGAACATCTGGCCGCAGACGGGACAGACGTAGGCGACGTCGGCGCCGGGCGGCATCTCCTCGACGACGGGGGACACGTCCAGGTTGTAGCGCAGCGACACCGACTCTTTGGTTGTGGGGGAGGCCACGTCACCCTTGACCACGGGGACGGACACGGCGTTGGCGCCGCTGCCCCGCGGCGGCAGGAAGCCGGGCGGCAGGAGCTGCAGTAGGGGCGGCGTGGGCGGCCCCAGGGGCGGGCCGTCCAGCAACTCCTGCTTGGCCTCTCGGGCCGCCTCCCGCGCTGCTTCCCGCGCCGCCTCTCGGGCCGCCTCCCTCGCGGCCTCCCGGGCCTCGCGGGCGGCGCCCCTTGCGGCCTCCCGGGCCTCTCTTGCCTCCCTGGGGGCGTGGAGGGGCTCGGGGGGCGAGCCGCTGGTGGACGTGGCGGCCGAGCTGCTGCCGCTCGAGGACCCCGACCGGGAGCCCGCGCGCGACGAGCCCGAGGTGGAGGTCTTGACGGAGAGGTCGAGGGGGCTATCCTGCGGCGTGCTCGAGTCCGAGTCGAGGGACGCGGCCTTGGTGCGGTGCACGCTCAGGGCGCCGGGCCGGCCCGTCCGCGACCCGGGGGAAGGAACCAGCTGGTCGCCTCGCTCCAGCTTGGCGGCCTCCAGCCAGAGCGGCAGGTCCGAGTCGGAGTGGCTGCGCCTCCGGAAGATGTCGGGCAGGTACTTGTTGTGGAGGTAGTGCTCGAAGCTGTACATTGGGGCCGCCGTGGGCGAGAGCGGCGTGAGCGGGGATATGGGCGACGACCCGTACAGGCAGTGCTGGCACGAGCAGCCGGGGTACCGGGACTGCGGGCTGTGGTGGCCATGGTGCGACACGGCGCTCACCACGGGGTCCGAGTCGTCCTCGTCGATCGACGAGTCCTTGAGCCTCAGCGGGCTGAAGCTGATCTTGGGCGAGTCGGTGGTGGACGAGTGGGGCGACTTGGACGAGGACGCGCCCGAAGCGCCGGACGCCGGGCTGAACACGTCCTCCACCTCGTCCTCCTCGGAGATGGGCGACGCGTACCGCTCGCGGTCGATGCTGTCGAACCGGAACACGTCGGGCCGGGGCGGGTGCCGGAGGCCGCCGTCCTCCGACTTGTGGCTCTTGAGCTCGTTGTTGTTGTTGTGCAGGTGAACGTTGTTGTTGGTCACCTGCCCCGCCAGCTTGTCAACCACCTGCGACAGGCGCTTGCGCTTGCGCTGCTTGGCCGGGTGCGGCGAGCGGCGCTGGTGCACATTGTGGTCCTCGGCGCCGGGGTGGTTGTTGTTGCTCAGGGAGAGCTTAAGGGAGGTGTGGTGCTGCAGCAGCGTGTCCGCCATCGTGGCCAGCAGGGGCGGGATGGGGGGGCAGCGGGGCGCCGCGGCGGGCGGCGGGCGCGGCGGCGACAGGGCGGCGGGCAGCGGCAGGGCGGGCAGCGTCGGCAGGGACGGCAGGGCGCGCCGCTCATCCGCGCCGCTCCATGGCAGCCCCAACTGAAACAGAAGAGAAGACGTCAGCGACATGCGGCAGTGCAGGGGGCGGTGCGGGGGCAGTGCGGGGGCAGTGCGGGGGCAGTGCGGGGGCAGTGCGGGGGCAGTGCGGGGGCAGTGCGGGGGCCGGCTAACGAGCACGCCACTAATGCACCTCGATACTCCAGGGCCAATAAAGAGCCAACGGGGCAGAGCCGGCCAGCGGAGCCGGAGCGGCAGCCGGAGGCCGACGGGGACCTGTTCCAGCAGTTTCGTCACCGCGGGTAGCGTTTGCATTCCAGGCGTCGGCCAGTCATCCTCACACACACACACACACACACACACAGACGGAGCTTCCGCGCCGCGCACCGGCGGGGCCCGCGGTGCGGTGCGGTGCGCGGGAGTACAGTAGACGCCTAATCATCATTAAAGCAAACCCGCTCATATCTCACGCTGCGTTAACGCCGCGAGGAGGCGGCGCGGCGCCGAGAGCGGCGTCAGCAGCAGCGAGCCCCCCGAGGCAAGCCCCCGCGGCGCCCCCTGTTTACATCGGGTTCGAGGAGTAATCTGAGTACTCTCGTGGCCGCGGACTGCTAGGCTTATGCCTCTAGCGGCGAGGTAAAGGGGCACACGGGCGGTGCTGTGAGCACCCCTGCTTCCCCCACTCCCCTCCCCTCCCCGCCCGCTTATTTTGCTACGGAATGCTGTAAATGTCACCGGAGGCCGGCAGTGATCCACTTGCCCGCGCTCCCACAGAAAGGACCAGAGCACAGCAGCGACGGGCCACCGACGCCATCGCCGCCACGCACGCACACGCGGACACACACACACACACACACACACACAACTGAAAGCAGACTCTGCGAGAGAACGGCGGGGGGAGGAGGAGGGGCCCCGCGGTGGGTGCTGGCGACCCCTCTCAAGGACGAATACGATTCGCCGCCTCCCGCGCCGCCGCCTTGTGGCCTCAATCTGGGAATCACACACAGACTTGGTCAGAGAGATCGCGTTCCCGGAGATGCGGAGTAGCAGCGGCGGCGGCGGCGGAGGAGGAGGAGGAGGGGGGAGGGGGGGGGGGGGGGGGGGGGGGGGGCGTGAGGGCAGGCCAGCGGAGGTCGGAGGGGACCACCACACTTCTTTTGCCGCCGCAGCTTTTTTAGTGTTCAAACCCAATCCGGAGGACCGGATTCCTGTCGTCAGCCAGTGTTAAGCAACGGAGGCGAGGCGGCCCGGTCCACATTACCGCCGGCCGGCCGGCGTCCGGGAGCCCTGCTGACACGGCAGCGCTTCTAATTGGCAAGAAGTCCCCCTCCCAGCCGGCCGGCCGGGCCCCGCCGGGCCTCACCGGGTCTCACCGGGCCCCCGGCGGCTGCTGCTGGACAAGCGTATGATGCAGATCCGTCGTGCGGCCGCCACGCCACGCCACGCCCGCTGCCGCCGGGGCGGCCCTCGGAGGTCACCGACGACAGGCCTCTCTCTCCGTCTCTCTCTCTCCCTCTCTCCCTCTCCCTCTAATGACAGTCGCCACTTCATCAGCATCTTGCTTATCAAGCCTTTCACAACAGGCCCAGAGGACCGCAACTCGTGCGGAGCGGGAGGACGAGAGCGGCAGGACGGAGGAGGAGAGGGAACCAGTCTCCCCTCCCCACGGCTCCGGCAGCCAGAGCGACACCCGCCCGAAATACTCTCCGCGGGGCAGCCGCGACGTGACGCCCGATCGTGCACCAAGAGAAAAATACATAGAGAAAAATCATGTTTCAATGAGCACCACATTCCTGCGCAAATACTCGCGAGACCCGATACCAGTTCCACGCGCGCACACTGACCCCTCCGCCGCCGGCCCGAGCCGTGCTCAAACACCGCCACGCTTTATATTGTGCGTGCAACACTGCCACCGCCGCCGCGGCCGCAGCAGCAGCAGTGGCGGCACTGAGAAGCCACAGGCTTCGGCCCTTCGCCCGGACCCGGCCCGGCAGGACACCTCCGCCGCCGCGGCACGGCTGGACTCGATCCCCCGCCGGGTCCAACTCGTCACGAAGGCAGCAGGAGGAGGAGGAGGAGGCCCCCGACCGCACCGAGATCATAAAAAGCAGTATCAACCTCACCACACACTCACTCACACAGACACGCACGCACATCCAGAGAGGGAGAGAGAAAGGGAGGGAGCGAGAGGCGGGAGCGAGGGAGACAGAGAGGGAGGCACACGGAGAGAGCAAGACAGAAAGAGAGAGGGAGAGAGGGAGAGGGGGGGGGGCGAGTGGATATCGATGACAAGACCACGAGGAGGCGGCAGGGCATGCCGTACAGTAGTGCGATGCGACGCGGCAAGGACGCCTGCAGTGGACGCAGCGGGGGAGGAGGTGGAGGCGGCGGCGGGGGCACGTCTGGAGGAGCGGGGGAGAAGGGAAGAAGAACCTGCTCCGTGCAGCTGCCGCCCGCCGCGGCGGCGCTAGCGACGCGCGCACACACACACACACACACACACCGCGGTCGCCCGCCGCCACAGCCCTTCGGGGGCAACAAGAACAAGTACGCGGCGCTGCCGTGATGCGCGCGGTGCACACCAAGGCCGTCCGCGAGGAGCCTTCGGAGGCCACACAATGCAGCGCGAGCCCCCCGCCACACCTCCGACGCCACACGGATGCACCGCGGCCGGCCGGCCAGCCAGCCAGCCGCCCCTCCGGCCGCATCTATTCAGCGCGTCTCCGCAACGCGGCGGGCCGCCGAGGGCCGCGCCGCAGCCAGCCACACAACAGCTGGGGCCTCGCAGGGGGGGATGCGGGCCCAGCCCGGCCCAGCCTAGCTGCAGGGGGAGCCGCACCGCAGCGGGGCGGCGGGGGCGCGGCGGTAAAGCAGACGGCCCCCACAGCCATGGGGGGGGGGGGGACTGCAGCGCCACAAAAGAAGGCACGCGGACCGCACACACACACACACAGCCATGTCGCGAATAAAACGGCGGCATTCATGAAATTAAGAAATGCGACCACACACCAGACCAGATATCACACACGCAGTAATCCGCCCACCAGTGCAGAGGGCGCCCCGCCCCGCCCCGCGGCGGCCGAGGTGCAGAGAGCCGCCCCGGCCGTGCGGTTTAATAAGAGCAAACTGCACTGCAAGGGCCCCGCATGAGGAGGGGGTGGGGGGCACTGGCTGCCGGGCAGCCCGGTGGTGCAAGCAATTACAGGAGGCAGGCAGGCACCCAGCCAGCCTGCCAGAGCAGAGGGCCCTCGGCGAGGCCGCCGGCCGCCAAGGAGCCGCCGCCGCCGCCGCCGCCGCCGCCCGCACCGGACAAGAGCGACGATGGAGAAGATGGACGCACACAAAACTACCGCGGCAGCAAGCAGCACAATCGCGAGCCCCGGCCTCCGGACATCACGACGCCGCCGCCGCACCGGATCACGGGGAGGCTCCGGAGGGCTCGGGGCCGGGCGGGGCCGGGCGGGGCCGGGCGGGCCGTGCCGGGGGTCTGTGCCGGCATAACCGTAAACATCACGCAGAAAAAGGGGCGGTGTGTGTGTGTGTGTGTGTGTGTGTGCGTTGCTGCAGTGCAGGCGCACAGCGCAGAGGCGGCACAGCACCGCACCGCACTGCACCGCCCGCCCGCCCGCCCGCAGGGCCCCGCCCCCGCCGCGACATTGCACCACCAACACCACCGCCCCCTCCGCACGCTGTAACGACCCCCATTGCGAAAATTCCTTATCATTCCGTGGGACTGCCTGTGCCGCAGTACTGCAGACACGCACACGCACGCGCACACACACACACGGCAGGAGAGAGAGGGACAGAGAGAGAGAGAGAGAGAGAGAGAGAGAGCGAGTGCGCACGACCCGGTAAGCAGTCAGCGAGCGCCTGCAGAGTCGAGGGTAGGCAACCCCGCCGCGCACACCGCAGCGGCGGCGCTGCCCACCCTCCAGGCGCGCTGCACCCCGGCCATGCACGGCCAGCCGCTCGCAGCCCGAGATGAACGGGTGCGTCCCCGACCCCGCATATCGCTGTAGAGGCGGCGGAGGGGAGCAGGAGGGGAGGGGAGGGGAGCAGGAGGGGAGGGGAGGAGAGCAGGAGGGAGGGGAGGGGAGCAGGAGGGGAGGGGAGGAGAGCAGGAGGGGAGGGGAGGGCGCCGAGGTCCGCCGCAGCATGTACATTGACGCAGCGCAGAGGGCGGCTGCAGCAGCAGCACATGACCCTGTTGACCCAGGACCGCCGCCGCTGCTGCTGCTACTACTACTACTGCCACTACCACCACCGCACCCTTCCTCCTCCCTCTCTCCCCCAATAAAGGCCCGCCACACGCCCGGTGGACAGGGGGGCGGGGGGAGCGGGGTGCTAAACTGCCCTACAAATTCTCTCGCCCCGGGCCACCGCACGACGCGGCTGGGGCGCACATCCGCATGCACACGGCGCCGGCCATGACTGCAAAGAAAGACAGAGAGAGAGCGAGAGAAAGAGAGGGAGCGAGTGTGAGAGAGAGAGCATATTTCAACACATTTTTATTGGGCTTTGAAGGAGGAGAGAGAGGGAGGGAGGGAGGGAGGGAGGGAGAGGAAGAGGCACAGAGAGAGAGGAGGAACGGCGGTTCACAGATGCCATGTAAAGCTGCATAGCGCCGTCATAAGGCCGGGACGCCGTACATCCGCCGCCGCATGCCGGCCCGGCACACTAATCAGATCCGCGGAGGGCCCCAAAGCCGCGCGGCTCCGGGCGCGGCCACATTGCACAATGGCATCGCTCCTCATTATGGGAAGCAAATTAGAGCAAGCAGCGCACGACGGCGGCGGCGGCGGCCGGAGTCGAGCAGAGCGGGGCAGAGCGGGGGGCGGGGCAGGCGGGGCAGAGCGGGCCTCGGGGCCGGTCACCGGAGCAGCAGCCGCAGCAGCAATTAAAACAGCGAGAGCGAAAACCACGCGTCGCCACCGTCGCCGTTGCGCCCGCGGCAGCAGCGACAGCAATAGTGGTATAGTAGGTGGAGGAATCGTGTGCCAAACACACACCAGCGTGGCGAGCGAATACACTTAACGCAATGAACATTTTTGAGGCCCGCGCGCCGCCGCACGGCCACACGTCGTTCGCACACACACACACACACACACACACACACACACAAACACACATCGTCGTCGTCGTCCATCTCGTTAACTCCACACTTGTGGTGGCGCGGCGATGACTTGCGCCGACGCACGGTAGGCGGCGGTAGCGGCAGCGGCAGCGGTGGTAGCAGCGGCGGTAGCGGTGGCAGCGGCGGTAGCGCACGTCGCGTTAGCCACGCCGCTCCACGCCCTGCCCGCCGGCCACAGCACGCTATCACGCATGTATCACTGGCCAGTCGACCCGGCCGCACCGCCACTGACTGGACCTGTCGGGGCGCCCACAGGCCCACGGGGCAGGCCGAGGCACCTGTTGGGGGAGCGATAGCCATCACACACGCACACACAATGCATATATGTTAATAATCCGATTTCACGGCAATTAGGAGTGTGCGTGTGTGTGTGTGTGTGTGTGTGTGTGTGTGTGTGTGTGTGTGTGTGTGTGATGGTCCAGTAATCACGATCACCTTGCACCAGGAGCGCCTTGCTTCCTCGAGACGCGTCCTCAAGAGGCGCTTTCCTTGGTGTTGTATTGTGTGCTGGTGCTGCTATCCACGGGCGAGAGGTGGGGTGGGGGAGGGGGGGGGGGAGCCGACCCGATCCGAAAGACTATTCTGTGCAGCAAAACGCAGCCGCAAGGGAAAAGACAACGACAAGACAGCACAAACGCGGCGTGAAACGGGAGCCCGCGGCGGCAGGTCGGCACGGCCGGCACCGCCCACGGCCCTGCCCGACAGACAGACGCAACCTGCTTCGTGGAATGATTTACTCGTTTTTCCAGAGTCAATACCGCGCGACGCGGAGCAGCCGCCGGTGCACGGCAGAGAGGCCACGCCCTGAGCCTCGACGCGCGTCCACCCGCGTGCCGAAACCCGACGGGGGCCCCAAAGGAGAGGTGTGGGGGGCGGGGAGTTGGCACGCAATCCCTCCGCGAGTCGCCCCACTCTACGGTCTGCATCCCGACGCGCCCGGTGCTGTTGCCGCCCCGGGCAGTCGGGGTGGGGCTCCAGCGGGGCTCCAGCGGGGCTCCAGCGGGGCTCCAGCGGGGCTCCAGCGGGGCTCCAGCGGGGCTCCGGGAGCCGGCCAGGGCGCCGCGCCGGGCGTCTCTAAGGCCGCCCGGTGCAGCGGCAAGCAGGCCGGCCGGCTGGAGCCGAGCTGGCAGCCATACCCGTCGTCAAATTGAATCCACGCCTTCTGCCCACACGCTACTCACCGGCGACGCCGCAGCCACCGCCGCCACCACCACCACCGCTACCACCGCCGGCCGCCAGAACAAATGCGACCAGCGCGGGCAGCGCACGCACCAGACGAGAGATGTTTGCGCGCCCAACGATATATACCAGTTTTCAAGCCGGCTAATGGGCGCGCGCACGCAACGCCGCCTACCCCCCGAGGGGCGCGGGGGGCGGAGGGGCACCCCCAGCGGGAGGGCCGCGGCGCCGCTATCGCAAGCCACGTCCACCCACCGCCTCCCGCAAGCGTTTCGAAAAATTACTCATTTCACGGTGCTTATGTATATGTGCGCCGCGGCCGCCCACTCCCAGGACGTCACGGGGACAGCCACCCCTCTCCTGGGGGCGGGCGGGCCGCCACGTGCGCACGCACGCACACACACACACATACACACACACCTGAGGGGTGCAGGGCGGCGCCGACCCCCCCGAGAGGACACCGGTTAATTAAACGACTCTTGTCGCCGAGTCCGTCCCCGGCGGGGGGAGGAGGGGTGGAGAGAGGGAGGTCCGGGCCAACAAACTCCTCTCGCCTAGGCCACCTGTCCGCGCCGCCGCCGCTGCCACTGCCTACCAGCCGCGCGGCTCACAATCAAAGGGAAATAAAACGCAAACAGCCATTCCAAAAGCAAATGTTGCAGACTTGGGATACGGCGGCGGCGGCCGCGGCGCGGAGAACATCGGCAGAGGAGCCGCGGCCAGAGCTAGATTTATGGCGCCGACAGACGGAGCCCGGCGGCAAGACATCGCCGACGTGGAGGCCGCCGCCGACGCGAAGCAGACGACACCGCCGCCGCCGATGTCCGCCGACGGGCGCCGACGAGACGCTCGGAGCCGTGCAGCGGCAGCGGCGGGCACGGCTCCAAAAGGCGGCGGCGCCGCCACCGGGTTAATCCCCCCGCGGCCACCGCGACGGCGGCTCCCGGTTCCCGTTAACGTTAACGCACCCTCGACACTCGCTTTTCTTTTCTTTATTATTTTTTTCCCCCTGGCCGCTTTGCGCCGCCGGTTGCTTTATTCAAATCGTCGACGCCCCCTCCGCGACCCCGGAGGGCGGCGTGCCGCATGTGTGCGAGTAGGATTAGAGAGGCCGTGTGAGCTCCGCGGGGGGTGACGCGCGGGCCGCACGGGCCGCACGCGAGCAGCGTGACGGCGCAAGCGTGACAACGGGTGCGACAAATGCCCCCGCCGCCGCAAACTACACGGAACGAAACGGGGGCAAAACACAGAAACTTACAGCGCCCAGCACACACAAAACCGCCACCGCACCACCGCCTGCTCTAAAATTGACGAGCTCTTTTTCAACCCCGCCCCTCCGCCTCCGCCCCTCCCGCCCTCGAGGGGATATTCCACTAGATGCTGCCCAGGAGGCCAAGGCTCGGTCAAGGCCGCCGAGAAGGCCTCCGCCACACATCCCCCACACGGGGGCCGGCCTGTTTACATTCCATCCCCGCAAAATGTTGTCACAAGCGGCGGCGGCGGTCGGCCGCATAGGCCCCCACTTGCAAAGCCCTTTTCCGCGGGAGTTATACACGGGCCCGCATCACCCGACTCTCAAGGGCCCGGGGAAAATAATATAAAAATGTATAAGCAGAGAAAAGATGGAGAGAGGGAGCTCAAGCTCCACAGGGCCAAACGACCCTGGACAGAGTACGTACCTCAAAGCGGACACCCATGTGAGCAGAGCCGGGGCCGAGCGGCAAGGGCGCTGCCGGCCAGGGTGCTGGAGTTGCGTGGAGCGCTGCCAGTGGACCGGAGTACTGGGACACCTGAGCAACAAGAGAGAGAAAGAGCGGTTACACAAGGGTCCGGCCAGGACAAACAGATTCATGAAGTGTCGGGACAACACGCGGTCAGCTAAGCTACACACGCGCTCAGCTTATGACTTCCGTTTCGCGGGCACCGCCGGAGTACCCTACTTCACCGCGCACATTCACGTCGCCCGGGGGCGGGGGTGTGTCGCGTGCGGGAAGTGCCCCGCCGCTGCCGCCCCCGTCAAGGGCGTCGAGCAGGGGGTCGAGCTGCTGTTGCACGCCCGGCCGGGCAGCCGTCTAATAGGCGCCAAGACAAGCGCTGCCGCCACGCCGGCTTTCGCTAATCTCGGAGGAAAAAGGGGGAGAAAAAGAGGCCTTTCTCCGCGCCGATCCTCCCGCTACCGCGCCGCTTCCTTCCCGTCAGTGAAGCGCGCGCGGCTCCGCTCGTGAGAGGCCGCCGTCGGCCGTCCCCCCCGCGGGGCAACACGTCCTGCCGCAGGCACGCGGCGCCGCCTAGTCTAACGTGCCCGACACTATCAGTGCGGGGCGGGGCCGCGGCGGCCGCGGCGGCGGGGGCCGCGAAGGTCACAGCCAGCACCCGCGCCGCGGCGCCGACGCCAGCCAATGGCGGCCGGGCGTCACGACCCGTCACGACGCCGGCCGCGGATTGGCCGGAGCGGCGGCGGCGGGGTACCCGCGGCGCGCCGTGCCTACCCGAGCGCGACGCCGCGCCTCACCGCGCCACGCCGCGCCACGGGTGGGTGGACGTCGCCGCCGCCGCCGCCGCCGCGGTGGCTGCCCGCCGCGGACGCCACGCCATTTTGTGTGCCGCCGCCAAAGCGGACCGCCGATCCAGCGGCGCGTCGACAGCAACGTCGCCGTCCTCGCCGCGCGGCGGGAACATCGCGAAAAAAATAAATGAATAAAAATAAAACCAAACGTCCCGGCCTGCAGCAAGCACGGCCGCGCGGAGTTCCTTGAAATGAAAACTTTTAATCTGGCCTCGTCCGGAGGGTCCGTCCGCCGCCGGGGCTCGCGGCAGCGGGCGGGCGGGCGGAGGAGGTGGAAAAGGAACGACGGCCCCTGCACGCCGCACAATGCGTCATTTGGAGCGAGTTTTTAGAGAGCCGGCAAACAGCGCGGCGGCTGCTCGGCGCAACCGATCCACCGCACACTGCACTGCAGACCGCCGGGGCCGGCCAGAACAGCCCGGACCAGAAAACGTACGTAAAACATAAAAATTAACTAAAACTACACCGGATGAACACTAGTACAACGTAAATTTCACTAAACTGCCCCCCCCCCCCACCCCGAGAAAAAAGTCACGCAGCAAACATTTGCCGTCCCGCATCGCACAGTGCCCCCGCGGGCTGCATCAGC
Source organism: Megalurothrips usitatus (assembly GCA_026979955.1). Classification (NCBI taxonomy): domain Eukaryota; kingdom Metazoa; phylum Arthropoda; class Insecta; order Thysanoptera; family Thripidae; genus Megalurothrips; species Megalurothrips usitatus. Next base: position 2,320,234 of record CM049599.1, on the reverse strand, counting down.
AGAGCCGAGCCCATTCCGTGAAATACGAAATGGCTTCGCCTCTCCGCTGCGCTTCAAGTCGTCCGCGCCGCCGCCGGTGAAGCTGCATTCCGCCGACACACACACGCACACAGACAGACACACACACGCGGTGCCCCGCCCGCCGACGCGAACGCCGCGCCCCCTGCACCGCGACGCTACCGTCCCTCACGCCCCCCGCCGCCGAAGCCCCCCGCCGCCGTTCACCCGCACTCCCCGCACAGCTTCTCCACAAGCGGCCGGGCTGCACACACACAGACAAACACCGCACACGCACACACACAGGCCCAGCAGCCGGCTAAAGCGGTCCGCCGAGCAGGGGGGAGGGGAGGGGGAGGGGGCAGGAGGGAGGGGAGGAGGGAGGGGAGGAGGGAGGGGAGGAGGGAGGGGGCAGGAGGGAGGGGAGGAGGGAGGGGAGGAAGAAGAGGTGTCAAAGCTACAGAGCACATTGACCCTCCAGTCTTCATCTTATTTTACCTCCCTGCATAGAGACGGCGAGACAAGCAGCCGCAGCACCAGTGCCGTCGAAGCGCAACGCGCGGTGCGCGGTCCACAAGCGGCCGGGTGGTGGCGCAGCGGCTCCTCCAGTCTTCATCTTATTTTGGCGAGACAAGCAGCCGCAGCACCAGTGCCGTCGAAGCGGCGCGGTGGTGGTGGTGGCGGGTGGCGGTGGTGGTGGTGGTGGTGGTGGTGGTGGTGGGACCAAAGGCATGGCCAGGCCGCCCCATGGACGCGTCTCCAGCAGCAGCAGCAGAATTCCAATGCGGCCTGCTCGCATCCGGCGAGACACGAGACACACACACACACACACACACGCTCATGCCGTACAGAAGTTGAAATATGTGGGCGGAGTTATTGCTTTTCTCCGCTCTGAACCAACAAAATCCGAGGCACCGCAGGAGCCGCTAATTAGTCGTCACGGCGACATTTACATGCAACACAGTGTCGAGGCTGCGCCTGCGCCCGTGTGAGAGAGCGAGAGAGGAGAGCGAGAGAGGAGAGCGAGAGAGGAGAGCGAGAGAGCGAGAGAGGAGAGCGAGAGAGGTGGAGAGCGAGAGAGGTAGAGAGCGAGAGCGAGAGAGGTAGAGAGCGAGAGCGAGAGAGGTAGAGAGCGAGAGAGGTAGAGAGCGAGAGCGACAGAGAGCGAGAGAGAGCGAGAGCGAGCGAGAGCGAGAGAGAGAACGAGAGCGAGAGAGAGCGAGAGAGAGCGAGAGCGAGAGAGAGCGAGAGCGAGAGAGAGCGAGAGAGAGAGAGCCGAGAGTGAGAGCGAGAGAGAGAGAGACCGAGAGTGTTGCGCGGGTGGCGGCGGTGGACCCGATGCAGGCAGGAGGCCCGGAGGCTGCGCTCACCGGCGCAACAACAGAGCGGTCTTTTTTAGAGACAAAAGGAATATATATGAAAAAAAGAAAAACGCCAAATCGGGAGCGCGCGCTGCGGGACCGCAAAACGACGCGCGGGCAGAAAAAGGAGTTGGAGGCGGCAGAGATACAGCAGCCTGCCTCGCGGCGGGGCCCGGAGGAGGGGACCTGCGCTGACCGGCCCGGCGGCGGCGGCGGCAGCGGCGGCAGCGGCGGCGGCGCATTCGGTCCGGTAAGATAATTATCGCCGTCATCCCGGCGCAAAGCAGATCCCGGCGCGGAGATTGGGGCCGCGGCATTACATTTACATTCCTCTTATATGTTTGACCCCGCGCCATAGAGAAGTCGCTCCCGCCGGGTCCCCGCCGGGTCCCTTCCAGCCCACCTCCGCCACACAACGCACTTGCAAAACGTTATACACCCCGGCCGGCTGGCCTATCTGTCTCGCCCATCGGCTGCGACAGATAAGCCTGGAGAGCGTGCAAGCGCCACATAAGTCACACGCACGGCGCGGCGCAGCCCCGGCGGCGGCGGCGGCGGCAGCGGCGGCGGCGGCGGCGGCGGCAGCGCAGCGGGCTCGGGGCGCTGACCACACCAACCACGCCAGGCCACTGCCCCCTCCCGCTTCCTTCAACGGCCTCTCACTAAATCCTCTGGTAATTTGACCCAATCTCAGAGGGCACAGGCGCGCACACACACACACGCGCGCGCGCGTCGTCCGTCCCGTCGGCCCAAAACAGCTCTGACCTGCTGTAACGGCCGCTATCAAAGTCGACGAGGTGTATTTCGAAACCCCTCCTGCGGGCGGGAGGGGGCGTCATCGTCGTGGTCGTCATCGCCGTCGGAGCCGACGCCGCCGCCGCCGACTGTCCTGTCCACAATCCTCGATCGCAGCCGTGGGGCGAGGGAGGGAAGGAGGGAGGGAGGGAGGGAGGGAGGAGGGAGAGAGGGAGAGGGGGGGAGAGGGAAAGGGAGAGGGGGAGGGAGGGAGGGAGAGGAGGGAGAGAGAGAGAGAGAGAGAGAGAGAGAGAGAGAGAGAGAGAGAGAGGCGAATTAAAGTCGCCTCCACGCCTCCCGCCTCACCTGTCCGCCGCTGCCAGCCAAAAGCTGTTACGCGGTTAGGCGGCGGTAGCGGCAGGTCGTCCCGGCCCGCGGGGGGGCCGCGGGGGGCCGTGGGGGGCCCCTGCCCAGCGCCCTCAAGGACAGCCTGCGGCGGCGTGTCGTGCAACACGAGCCTCACGCCGCCGCCGCCCACCCCGTATCGCAACCGACCCGCCATGCCACCCCCGTCGCAGCAACAGCAACAGCAGCAGCAGCAGCAGCAACAGCGGTGATTTGCGTGTCAAGTTCAGGCACAAACTAACCACTCCGACATTTTCATACCCCCCCCCCCCCCCCCACAACAGCTCACCAAGAGAATAAAAAAAGCACGAGAAAAAAAGAAGAAAACGACGAAAAGACTGTATATACAGGCGGGAGGTATAGTGTAGTACAGCAGGAGACCGAGGAAGAGGCAGGGGGGGGGGGGGGGGGGGGAGGAAGTGAAAACAACCCGCCGTAAACTAATAAAGCGCACCCACTACTATACACACCGCGCGCGGGGCGCGGCCGCAGCGGCGCGCAAGGTAAAAAACAATGTACATACACACACACACACACACGTTCAGGGACCTGCACCGCGGCGATGTTGCAAGCCGAAGGCCCCCACCCCTCCCGCACGGACCGTACACAGTAGTAGTTAGCCAGCCATTACCACCCGATTGACTAATTAGCAGGGTGATTACCGCGAGTGCCGCCCCGAGAGCCCCGCCCAACCCGCTCCTCGAAAAAAATCAATTCAGGTGGTCAAGTAGTGGGGGGCGGGGAGAGGTTTTGCTTGACCGCTCCTGTCCGCCGCAACGAGCAGCTACCGCCACAACTACACTCTCGAAAATGAATCGCATTCTGCACCACTTGATATACGTCCAAATTCGGTTTGGCAGTCGAATTCTTTAACAAACAATTCCCCATTAACTATTTTTTGGGGAGAAATTGTTTTTGTTTTTTTTTACTTGTAAGATAAACTTATTGCTAATTTCTTTTAGTGAAATGCATGTCCTCCGAGCCGTAGCTAATCCATGAACGTCGCGCACTGCACGCTCATTGTCGCCCTCACTTAGTCACTCCGGGGGTCGGGTCGGGTCGGGTCGGGTCGGGTCCGCCCACACCACCACCACCGCCGCGACAACCAAGGACGGCGCAGACAGCGACAGGGAACAGAGAGAAGGTGAGCCGGTGACACGAGACGTCTGGAGGAAATTGATGGAGCGCCCAGCGCCGTGTGACAAATCACGACACACAGAGCAAGAGAGAGAGAGAGAGAGAGAGAGAGAGAGAGAGAGAGAGAGAAAATAATTTTCTAGAAAGAAATCTTTAGAGCGCCGCATATAGAAGACGGCCAGATAGGACACGGTCCGCGTTGCGACTCCCGCCGCGAGCAGCGCTCTCTCTCCTCTCTCACACACACACACACACGCTCGCCACAACACATGCACACCGCACCCGCATGCCACCCGCACAGCGCGCAGCCATAAACCAAACCACACACACACAATCTCCAATGCGGCTGCTGCCCGCTCTGTTTGACTTGCCCTGTTAGCGGCGGCCGGTGAATTGGTGTAGTGAAGTGTGTGCAGGGAGGTGTGGGTGAGACTCCGGCCGCTGCGCCCGCCCGGACACTCCACTCCCCCCCTCCCTCCCCCTCCTCCTCTACTCCGGCTGACGGATGGCCCCCGTCGCGTTATCAATCAGGCCTGATCTGGAGAACGAGAATCCGTAATATGCCCCCAAACTCCGCGCCTATCCCACCGGAGAGGACAGAAAACAAAAGGAGAGGGGCAGAGAGAGAGAGAGAGAGAGAGAGAGAGAGAGAGAGAGAGAGAGAGAGAGAGAGAGAGAGAGAGAGAGAGAGAGAGAGAGAGAGAGAGAGAGAGAGGTGGCCCTCCGATCCGACCCTGCCGGCCACGCTCGCCGGGGAGGCATTTGTTTTATCAGCGCCTTAATTTTTTACCCTGCCGTAAAAATGAAGAGAGTATATTTCCCTGCGGGACGGGAGGGCGTGCGGCGGCCACGCGGTGTGGGACCTGTCACTCGGCCCCCACTCCCCTCAAGACCCCCCGGGGGGCGCCCACCCACCCGCGCGAGGGGGGGCCTCGGCCGGGGCCCCCGCCACCCTATCGGGCGCGCCGCATCTCGGCTTCACAAATCAACGCCGCCATATGTAAAACGAGCAGCGGCCGGCGCGGAGCGTCGCCCTCCGCAGACAGCGCGCTCGGAACACGACAACGGCGACCCGGACGGCCTCGGCAGCGCGCCGCCCGAGCACGCCGCGCCAACAGGTGCACGCGGCACCCTTGGGGCCGCTGCAGCGGCGGTGGCGGCGGCGGTGGGGCCCAACCTGTTGCAGCGCCACACTCGCCAAGAGTCCCCGCGGGCCCAGCGCGGGCGCCGCCAGCCACTTCTCTTTGTCGTTTCCGGGGCAGACGGCCACGTCCATGCCGGGAGACACGCAAGGCGGGACACCGCCACCAGAATGACCATCGGAAGCCAGCCTGCCAGCCTGCCAGTCTGCCTGCCTGCCTGCCTGCCTGCCTGCCTGCCAGCCAGCCAGCCAGCCAGCCAGCCTGCCAGCCGCCCGGGGGGTAGGCACCACCGACATTCCGCAACGCACGCGCGCCGCGCGGGACGGCCCACCCGCCCTCCTGCAGGCGCCGGCCGGCCGGCCCCGCGGCACACTGACCCACATTCCGGTGACGGCGTGTCAACGGCGTGGTCATCGCGGCCGGCGGCGGCACGACCTCCTCCTCCTCCTCCTCCTCGGCGGACTGCCCGCCAGCCGTCATCTTCGGCGCCGCATCCCTGGCGCGCATCAATACCGCAACGGCTGCCGTCGAGCGGCGCGGCGGCGGGGACATGTCCGCGGCGCGACGCCGCGCCATCCATTACCCAGGGCCGGCCGCAGACGCCGTGGGCGGGAGGGCGAGGGCGTGGGGGCCGCGGGGCGCGAGGCGTCCCCGCTGCTGCCGCCACCGGACTGCAGCGACGGACGCCCCCGCCGCCGCCGGCCGCCTCAGTGTGCGGCCGGACGGTCGGAAGGGGCCCGTCGGACGACCCCCCGCCGATAACGCGCCAGCAGACGGAGCCGCGGCCCTCAATAATACACCGAGCACTCAGCGACGGCGGCCGGCGCCGACGCGGTGGCCGCCGTCGTGGCGGCGGCGGCGGCGGACACGTCAAAAAGTAATGACACGGTGGTGACCGCTGGCCGCGGGGAACGTCCGTCAGCTCATCCGTCCGTCCGGGCACCCCTCTCTCCTGGGCGCGCGGCGGCACGCGAACAGCCAACGCGGAGCGCCTCCCCCCTAACACATACACACGCGCGTCCACTTGTGATACGAGGCGGTGATTTGCGAGGGAGGCCCCGACGGACGGACGGCCGTCCGGGCGGGCGGCAGCGCGCGGGGCGGGGCGGGCGCCGGGCGGCGGCGGCGTGACGGAATGCGGAGGCGCGATCGCATCTCCCGGGCGGCTCCTCCTCCTCCTCCTTCTCCTCCTCCTCCTCCTCCTCCTCCGGGGCCCGGCTCGGGTCAGGCACGCGCAAACGCCGTCGGCGGCGTGTGGCGTCCCGGTGCCTCACGTAGCGGCGGGGCAGCGCCGGCCGGGCAGACAGCCATCATAGGAGAGCGGTGATACCCATCTCACGCCGTCATTACCGACCGCCTCCGCGGACAAAACACACACCGCGGCCCTCGGGTCCCCCGCGGGGGGACGGCGCGCACCCTCCGCCGTCGTTTAGGCGCTCGCCAGGGTCAAGTACCACCGCCGCCACCACCAGCATGAGGGCGAGGCCACCGCGAGGAGGGGGCGCTCCGCCTGGTCCGCCGGAATGATTAGAGCCGTGTGGCCGCGCCGACAAAGGAGGGGACGCCGCCGCCGCCGCCGCCGCCGTCGCCGCGTTCCGCGGGGGCCTCCGAGAGCCGCAAAAGCATCCCTCCCCAGCCTCCCCCGGCGCCCCCGGCTCCCGGCGATGCGCAGTTTCCAACCCAAACGCCTCGCTCCCTCTCTCTCGTTCGCTCTCCTCCCCCTGGCAACGGCCCCACTCTGGCTGCCCCGACCCTCCCTCTCCCAGCCGGAGCCCCGGCACCAGCCCCGCCACCGCCAGCCCCACCCCCACCCCCACCGGGAGGCACATGTCGCTCGGGCACGTGTCTCAAGGTCGCTGGAGAAGGGGGTGGCAGTTGTGGTGGTGGGGGCCCGGCCTGTCGCTGCGGGGCCAGCGCTCTAGCATATTCGGGGGAAGTCCGGGCGCCGGGGGAGGCTCGCGGGGGGTGGCCCGCGGGGGGCCTCGGCGGCGTGGCGGGGGGCGCAATACTACGCCGCAGCGTGTAGTACACACCGGGCCGCGATGCCTCAACATCCCCCGCGGCGAGGACCGCTGGGGGAGGGCCGCGGGAAACGGGCACCCCGCGGCGCGCGGTCCGTAGCGCCCGCTCGGGAGGAACGGGCCCCAAGAGGAACCGTGAAAAATTGAGCGCGCGCGCACGCGATATACGCGCCGGTAACCACGCGTCGAACCCTCCCAGGGGGAAGAGGGGGTGTGCTGGCAAGGGGGGGGGGGGAGGGACGTGCCCCAATCGAGAAGAGAAGGGAGGGGCGCCGAGGCCAGTTCCGGACACTCCTCCACAAACTGTTGGGCCCCGCGGGGCCCGCTTTCCGATTGGCCGTCAAGGCCGCCGCACCTGTCCGGCCGGCCGGCGGGCGGGGAGGCTCGCCTCTTAGACCACTAATCCCAGGCGGCCACGGCCGGAGGGGGCACTGCTCTTACCGCCGGCCAACAGAACCAACGCCATCCCTCTCTCTCTCTCTTTCTCGACACTCGAGTTTCGATTCGGGGGATCGATAGGCGGCACGAGCATCGCCTCTCCCTCCCTCCCTCCGCGGGCCCCTGCGGGGGTGCGGAAGCGGACCCCAACACCGCTGCCGCCGCCGCCACCACCACCACCACCACCACCACGCTCCGAGGCGCCGGCAGGGGGCGGTATGGGGTGGTATGGGGCGGACGAAGCCTCCCCCCCCCCCCCCCCCCACCTCCCCACCCTCGGGGTCGTGGTTCGCCTGGCGGCCAAGGTCGAAGCACTCCCCTACCCCAAGCGCCCGGCCGGACCCGGCACGCCAGCGCCACGCCATAGCGCGGCGAAGCGGCGCCCCCCAGGCTGGGCTGCTGAGCCGCCGGCCGCTGTGGAGCAACGCCCGGTAGCTAGGCAACACAAACCGGAGGGGGCGCCAGGGGGGATGTGGGCCGCGGTGCGAGAGAGCGTAGTCATGGACGTATGCGGCCCGCCAGGATTCGCGCAGTTTCAAACGAAACGACAAACGTCTCTCTCGTACTGCCCGCCTGTCCTCTCAGTTTCTCTATATCGTTTTTTTCTCCATTTCCAAATATGTTCAAAACGGCGAAAAAAAAACGTGCAGCGCGCAGCGCGACGCAATGCCACGACGCAGTGAAGAGATGGAAGTAGTTCGAGGAGGCACAAAGCCTGGCCACCCCGTCCCGGATGAGGTGGGACTGCGCGCTGCAGATGCTGCCGGGGGACGGCGTGCTGACGGCGTGCTGACGGCGTGCTGACGGCGTCCTGACTGCTCCGACGGCGTCCCGACGGCCCCACCCCGCGCCCATCAGCCCCAAGGCCTCGGTGGGCCGGCGGCGGCCGCGGGGGGGCTCAGCGGGGGGGCTTTAGGGGAGGTCCCGCAAGTTAGCGCGGAGGCCACGCGGGCAGGCGCCGACGTGACGAGGGTGGCGGGTGTTTGCAGTGCACCACCAGCGCGGCTTCGTGGGCTTTAGAGCGCGCGTCCGCGGGGAGCAGGAGACGGCGGCAGCGGTGGCCGCGGCGGCGGCGCGAGGCCCCGCCGGGAAACTGCGCCATGCACCCGGCCGGGCCTGGCCACGTGCGCGGCCCCCCACCACCGCGCCACCCCGCCACCCCGCGCAGCGCGGGAGAGCGAGCGAGAGGGAAGGATCGACCAGAGCAGCGCCCCGTCTCCCTCCGGCACAGAGCGCGGGATGGGCGCGCATCCAGCACGTGGAAGGCCTCTTCCTCCTCCCCCACCCCCGATACCGCGGCGGCCGTCTGATTCCCCGCAAATCCCTCCTCCGGGGGACCGGGGCCGGGGAAGCGTCATACATACAGAGCACGGGCGCGGCTTCCCGTCCTCGGGGGCCGTCCGCGGGGCGATGCGTGGCCGCCGTGTGCCGCGCCGTGTGCCGCGACCTCGACGCCAAGCGTTTCAATTTCGCCGATACAATACGTGTCGGTGAGCGATCCCGGCCGAGCCCCCTCCAGCCACGTACGGATCAGCGAGCGCGCCGGGCCGACGCGCCAATATACAGAGGGGGATCGTCTAGGGCCCGAGGCTCTCCACGTATCTCTTTCTCTCTCGCACGCGGGAGGGGCACCCCTCAGGACACAAGGTGAGCCCGGGACGTTGTTTGCGGGGGGCTAAACGGGGGTCCGCGCCAGCCGGGGCCACGCTCCGGTGGGGGGTCTAAGGGACCGCGGCGGGCGGCGGCGGGCGGCAGCGGTCGCGGGGACCACGAGGGGCGGCGAGGGGGTTCAAGGGCGGCCGGCATCGCCTAGCAACCAGCGCCGGCGCCCACGGCCTCCCCACGGCCGCCCTTCCGCCGCGCCGCCGCCCCTGCGGCCGGAAGCACCCCCCGGCCACGGCCAGCGAGGGCGGCCGCCCGCCCGCGGTCCGCTACCTGTTGAGGGCGGCAGCAGCGCGCCAACCAGACGGCCACGACCCCGGCGGCCGCGTCACCCCGGCGTCACTCCGGCCGTTCCCAGGAACACACTCACACTCTCTCTCTCACACACACACACACACACACACACACTGGGCCGCGCGCACACACGCGCACGCACACAGTGGTCCAGCGGGTAGCAGCGGCAGCAAGTCAGGCGGCAACACCATCGAGGGGCCCCCAGGTCGTCCGCGCCTAATGCCCTTCCCCGATAACGCGGGGCATTCCAAACAGGACCCGGGCGCCCGGCGGCGGCCAGGCGGCGGCCCCCGGCCTGTGGGAACATCAGCCCGGTACTCGTCCCATCCCGTCCCGTCCCCGCCCCCTCCCGACGACAGCTCCCCCGCGGGGGCCCTCAGTGTCAACGCCCGCACCCCGCACCGCGCACCGCCGAGTGCTGCCGCCGCCGCCGCCGCCGCCGCCGCCGCCGCCGCCGCCGCCGCCGCCGCCGCCGCCGCCCCCGAAGGTCACCGCCGCCAGTCACCACCGCATCCATTGCGCAATGTACGATAATGACTTTGCGCGCCGCTTAGCACATGCTGCAGCAGCAGCAGCAGCAGCAGCAGCACCGGCGGCCTTCGACTCGGACGGCGTCAGGGAGAGCCGGCGGGGGCGGCGGGGCCGGGCGGCAGCACCAGGAAGGAGAGGCCCCGGCCGTCCTCCATCATCAAATTCCTCGCCGCACAAGGGCGGGCGCTGCGCGGCGGTAAAGGACAACCAGCCCGCCGTCCTCTACCGCCCCCGTTTTTGAAAAGAAATTCCTTTTCGCCGCATGCCGCGGTGACGACAGAGAGGGGGGGGGGGGAGGCGCCACAACTTTTATTTCATTTTATTATTTATCCTCCCCTCTCGTGTGCGCGGAGCGAGATGGAAATCGATAACCGCGTCGTCGTCGTCGTCGCAGCTCAGCAGCCACACAACAGGAGCAGGTGTGGCGCGGCGTGGCGGCGGCGTGGCGGCGGCGTGGCGTGGCGTGGCGTGGCGTGGCGTGGCGTGGCGTGGCGTGGCGTAGCGTAACCTGCGGTTGCGATCCGCCGTGCAGGTCGCCGCACCACTACCACCACCACAGGCCAACGCCGCGCCGGCCACCACCACCACCACCACCACCACCACCTTCGACGCCGCCGCTCCTGCTGCTGCTGCCGCCACCGCCGACTCCGACGACAACGACGCAACACAAGCAACCCCTCCTCCGTCATTCCTTATCCCCTCAGTGGCCGTGATACGGCTTCACTCCTCTCTCTGGTTCTCACTCTCTCTCTAGCTCTCTCTAGCTCTCTCCTACCCCCACATAAGAAGGGTTATCTGGGTGCTCCCCTGCCCATGCAGCGGGCCCCTGCACAACCGTAACAAGCTTCCCCATTTCTTTTTTTTTAAATGTTTTTGTGGCGGGTCCATCTTTCTCAGTGACCCGGACCGCCGCCGAAGTGTTACACTTGAGGACGGCGGCGGCGGCGTCCTCTCCGTACGGGGCCTCCCCTCCTCGCCGTCGCCAAACGCCGTCCCCGACCCGGGCGAGCGGAGCAGGCGCCCGGACTACTCGATGGCGGCCGGCGGCGCGGTCAAAACCTTTCCCCGGGGCAGCCACGGCGTCGCTTCCCACCGCACCGGAGCCGGCGGCAGCGGCGGCGGCATCGGCTGCCAGGTCGTCTTACGTTCCACCCGCACCGAGGCAGCCTGACAGGACCAGTTTCAGTTTTCCCCCCTTCCTCACTCCAAAACAATCACACACACGCACACGCACGGATGAGGAGAGAAAGAGAGACGACACATGCGCCGCCATCCGTGGAAGGGGCACAAATGCCCAGCGGTTCATCGTGTGGGAGCGAGAGCGGGGACGAGCGAGAGCGAGACAGAGACAGAGAGAGAGAGAGAGAGAGAGAGAGAGATGGGCTATCTCTCGCTCTCCGGGATGCTGTGCGCGAGTGGCCGGACAAGTCCGTCGTCGTCGTCGTCCCCCCAGGGTCGCCGACAAAAAGAGGAAAAAAAGAAAAAGAAACACGTATAAAAGTGTCACTGAAAAACATAAACCAAAAGGAAAATACGGGGCACCTATAGAGATATACACGAGTTTTATAAGAAAATAATGAAACACAGCGGAGTCGAGCGAGGGAGGGAGGGGAGCGAGTGCGGGAGATGCGATAAAAGGCGAGAGCGAGAGAGAGGAGGTGAATGGACGAAGAGGAGATCTTTGGAAGAGCTTCGGGATTAGAAAAGGAAGAGAGCGACCGAACAGAGAAGGATGCGGAGAGGAGGAGAGGAGTCAACGAGAAAAAAAACACAGTGGTCCACAAGCAGGGGGGGGGGCGGGAGGGGGGTCCAGGTGAGGGTGGGGGCCGATACACACAACAGGTGACAAACTCGGATGCCGCTACAAGCCGCGGCCTCGGAGACACACGGAGGTGCTTCTTGCTTAGGCCAGACGAGGCCCGGGTGTTTAACCCCCCCCCCCCCCCCCCCCCCCATCCCCTTCCCCGTCCCCTACCACCGCTGCTGCGGTGGCGGTGGCGACGGTCCGGTCGTACCCGCCTACCAACCCACCTACCGATACTGGATTAACATACAGATTGATTCTCACACCTTTGGCGGTGCGTGCGCGCGCGCGCGCGAGCTTGTTGGATTCCTTCGGGAGCAGGAGCGGTTTTGTTAACCCGGCCTCGGCCCTCGGTTCGGTTCCTTCCTGACTTGACCCGGCTGACACGTCGCACACTGCGGCTCGACTCGGCAGCCGAGCCATGCCAATCGCAAAGAGGTTTAAAAAAATGTAGAAAATATTTAAAACATGAAAGAAAAAGAAACGACAACGTACTGTAATCTGTCATGAGGGACGGCGGGGGTGGCGGGGCTCACAAACGTACTCAGGTACGGAGCACCTCCGTGCGAGTCCACCGCATCTCGAATCCCCGCCCCTCCTTTCCTCCGAAAACTCGTCGGGCACTAACCCTACCGGGTTTATATTTGAGACCCCCTCCCCCACCACCAACACACTCGTTAGGACGGCAGAGCGCGGGGCCCCGACGGCCCCCGACGGCGACACTGGCCACTCTGCGAGACGGACCATCCCGGCCCGGTGCTGATAACCATCGCGTCGCGTTTTAATTTATCACGGCGGGCACCGGGTCCCGTCCCGGTGGGGGCGGCGGCGCGCTGCCCGGGAGCATCCTCGACCGGCCGGCGTGAATCCGCCGGAGTCGGCCCCCGCAATCACCAGGACGCCGTCGAGGAGGTCGCCGCCGAGGAGGGCGCCCCGCACACGCCCACCGCTGCCTTCTCTCGCGCCACGCGCGCACTCTGCCGTTCCACCGCTGACGCCGTCGACCATTTTCCGGCGCGTGCGGCGCCCGCCGCCGGTGCTCCCATTCAGAGGCGAAGCGGGGCCGGCGGCGGCCGGCAGGACGCGGCCCGGAGATCCGTTATCGACGAGTCGCGTCAATTTATTAATATTGAGTTAGTGGGCGGCGCTGCCCGGGCGCTGCCGCCGCGGGCCCGCCGCCCCCGTAGAGATAGATGGGCCCACTCATTCACGGGCCCGGCACCACACCTCCCCACGCACCCGCAGACACTCACCAAATTGTGCCAGCTAAAAACACCATGAACAAATAGCCAAAGAGTTTCTTCTGTCGGAAAAAAATCACACAAACATACAAAAAAAATGGAAAGAATTTCAAAAAATTATTTGAAAATTTAAAAAGCACAGAAAATGAGAGAGAGAGCGAGAGAGCGAGAGAGCGAGAGAGAGAGAGAGAGAGAGAGAGAGAGAGAGAGAGAGAGAGAGAGAGAAGAGGACGGCCGGCAACGCCGAGGCGGCAGGGGGCCGCCGCTGAGGACGCGAGCTCCCCACGTCGCCAAACAGGACGACGAGGACGACAAGACGGGGTCAATTTAGAGACGTTTAGAGCGAAACTTGCTAAGATCGCCAGCGGCCAGATAAGCCGCGAGGGAGCAACGGACCCGCTGGCCGCTGCTGGCCGCTGCTGGCTGCGGGAGGTGCACCTCGGCGAGCCGCGCCGCCAGACTGGTCAATCTTCCGAGAAAAGAATTTCAGAACAAAACAAGGAGACGTTGGCCGCCGCGCACCGCAGTCCCTGCGGCGCACTGTGAAGGAGGCATGAGGGGAGGGGGTGGGGGAGCGGCTGCCTGCCGTGAGCGCTGCCCTCCCGCCGGGGCCTTCTTTGAAGTCTAAAACGAAAGCGCCAAGAGGCCGCTCGCATTTAAACTGTCGTGAATTTGCCCGCCGCCCCCGCCGCCGCCGCCGCCCACAGCAGATCGCCAGGCGTAAAGGCCGGGTTAGTACAGCGCAAATACGCTCCCGCGCCGTGCTGGCAGTGAGGAGGGGTGGGAGGGGAAGGAGGGGAGGGGAAGGAGGGGAGGGGTAGGAGGGGAGGGGTAGGAGGGGAGGGGAGGGGAAGGGAGGGGAAGGAAAGGGAAGGGAGGCCGGCGTCCGTGCCAGGCCGGAGCAAACGCCTTTGAGATACGGCGCTACGGAGGACTGCGGAGGCGGGAGTCGCGGCCGCCCGGCGTGATGCATCGCTCCTCGTCGCCGCGGATGATGAAGGCTTAAACAGGTGACGAGCCACCCCACACATAAACAGCGTGGCCGTAGTAAACACACCCACACATGCTCACACGCACGCACACGAACACGCGGGCCAGGAAGGGTGGGAGGGATGAGGGGCCGTAGCGGCGCGGGGCCACCGGCCGCTAAGATACGAGCGCAAATAATCTTGATCCATCAAAATCCCTGTTAGGGTGAAGAGGAGGAGAAAGAGGAGGGAGAGGAGGAGGAGGAGGAGGAGGAGGAGGAGGAGGAGGAGGAGGAGGAGGAGGAGGAGGAGGAGGAGGAGGAGGAGGAGGAGGAGGAGGAGGAGGAGGAGGAGGAGGAGGAGGAGGAGGAGGAGGAAGAGGAGGAAGAGGAGGAAGAGGATGAGGAGGAGGCGGCGGCACCGAGGCGCCGGGCCGGGCCTGGGCGTGGCGGCCTCCTCGGCGCCGCGTGTACACATTGTTTGCCGCGACACGGGCGGTGCGCGCTGCGGGGGCGGCGGGGGACGCGGGCAGCGGCGCGGTCGGCTCGGTGACTAATAGTGGGTGGGGTGACGGCGCTGCCAACTGTTGCCGACCGAATGACCCCGGCGCAGCTCCGGTACCAGCCGGCGGCAGCGGCAGCCGGAGCCCGCAGCGCGCCCGCCAGCGCCGGGGTAGGCCGGCCCGCAGCGCGCGCGCGCACGCACACACGGCGGCTGCCTACCCACCCGGCGGTCACCGCGGCGCGTCCGACGGTAAGGCCACCTCTGCGCGCGCCGCCCGCCCTCGATCGCCTCCCGCGATACGCCGCGACGCACAAAGCCCATGCACCGCGCACCAGGCCGAAAATGGGTTGGCAAGCTTGAAAATGATGCAATTTCGCAGCGGTTGCGGACCGAACACCGCGGCGGCAGCAGCAGCAAAGCCGAGCGAGGTGCGCGGTCACGCGACCCGCTGGCAGCAGCCAACACCCCCGCCGCCACACGGCACGGCGAGGCCCGCTGCGAGCGACACATCACCGGGCAGCGCCGCGGCCGCGGCACGCAAGCGCTACCGTGTGGGTGGAGAGCGCGGACCCCTTGCCAAAGGTGCGGTGCGGCGCGGCGGCGGAGGCAGGGCTGCCAGCAAAATAAAGGACTACATTTTTTATCCGCCAGCCGCTGCCGCCGCCGCCGCCGCCGCTGCGGCTGCTGTTGCGGTCGCGGCGATAATTCATCAACCATTAATCTCTTCCGCGAGAGCGAGCGAGCTCGGCGCCGCGCCCCCGCTGCAGCGGCGACGGCGTGCCGGGCCGCGAGACGCCCCGGGACGGCCCGCTGCACCCAAACGCAGTCACTGCAGCGCTGTGCACGCCGGCCCCGGGCAATTAGACGCAAATTGAGCGCGCGCCGCTGTCAAGGAGGCCGTGAGCGCCACCGATCATCGGGGCCGTGCGCGCGGCGGCTGCAGCAGCGTGGGCGTCGTGCGTCGCCGCCGAGGTGTGAAAACGCGCTCCCGAGGCCCGCGACGGCCGCGGCGCGGTACAGGCGCCAGGCGCCACACCGCCGAGGGACCCGCGCAGCGCGGCGCTGTCGGTCGGGAAGCGCTCAGCAACGGCCGAGGGCACGCGCCGAGCCCTTCAGCGGGCCCTCCATCGGGCGCCCCCTACACACCGGCCGGGAGGGGGAGGGGAAGGGGGAGGGGCCCGGGGAGCGGCCGCGGGACCCCCGGCGCGGCGCGTGCAGCGTAAAGGGGATGGATCGGCCGGGCGCCGCGGCCGCGGCCCGCCGCGCCGCATCCCCTTTAGGCCCCGCGCCGCGGCCGGGGGTCGATCGGCAAGCCCAGCCGGCCGGCACGGCGGCCAGCGCACGGGGTCTGGCCCCGCGCGCCCCACGTTCATTGGTCGGGAAAAGCCCTGTGATCGGGACGTGCTCAAAGGCGTGCCCGTGCCTCACCCCCGGCCCGCGGCAGCGTGCTCCGTCGTGTGAATTGTACAAACGACGCCGCCCGGAGGACGAGACGGAACACTCGAGTACTCGAACCCGGGACACCAACGAGCCCAGGCCACCGCCCCCTTCGGGGCTCGGAGCTGATTGAGCCGTTCTTCCGGCGGCGGGCGGAGAGAGGGAGCAAGAAGACAATATGTGCCGCGCCGCCTCCGAGACTCGGACAACGCGACGACAACTGCGTGTTCGCACATTCCAGGATCTCCCCCGCCACGCCACGCCACGCGGGGTGAGCGAGAGAGAGAGAGAGAGTGCGAGCGAGTTCGTGTGCCGACTCGAAGTACATAGAGGCACCAGCAAAGAGTGCGAGAAAGAGAACGAAAGAGGCGGAGAGAAGGATAAGAGAGAGAGAGAAAGAGAGAGAGAGAGAGCACGCGTCCTGCTGTGTCGTATGGACTCGCCGCACAGGTATCGGCCACGGCCCGCGCGGCACACACACAAACACACACATACACGGTACCGACACCCGCACGATTTATAGGGTGCACTTTGTATTTAATTTGCGGTTCCCTCCCCCTCCCAGCCGGGGCCGGGGCCGCGCCGCTCCGGCTCCTCCGGGCCGCTCCGGGCTCCGGGCTCCTCTCCGGGGTCCTGTCGATATATCTCGAACGCTGTCGCCCGGGGGTCGTAACACTCGGTGCCGGTGCTCCACAAGCGGTGCGCCGCGGAGCCTCTCCCGTCCGCCGCTCCCCAAAACCCGGGGCCGGCCGGCTGGACTGCAGCAATCGGCCGCGTAAACGACATAATTGCCGCATACCCCGGCTCCGCCGGCCCCGCCGGTCCCGCCCGGCGCACACATCCGTCCGCTGGGTGAGCGGGCCGCCGCCAAACCAAACCCACCTGGGCACGACTTTTAAACAACAGTGCACCGGCGGCGCGTTGGCGGCGGCAGCAGCGGCGGCAGCAGCAGCGCCGGCGGGGCTGCCTCCTCCCTCGCAGAGGGGCTTTGCAAGCGCGCAGCACAGGAGGCCGACTCCGAACAGTGAGTGAAGTCGTAGCTGTCTCTCTCACACATACACTCCTATAGGGGCGTGCCACGTAAGAGGGGGAGAGGGAGACGGAGCTAGAAAAGCGATGCACGGAACCTCCTGCCGCCGTCATCGTCGAGGACGACAACGAAGTGCACCAAGCGCGAATCTCGCACCTCGCGAGTAGGCTTCAGTGCGGGCGGGGGAGACGCGGGGGAGACGCGGGGGAGACGCGGGGGAGACGTGGGGAGACGCGGGGGAGACGCGGGGGAGACGCGGGGGAGACGCGGGGGAGACGCGGGGGAGACGCGGGGGAGACGCGGGGGAGACGCGGGGGAGACGCGGGGGAGACGCGGGGGAGACGCGGGGGAGACGCGGGGGAGACGCGCCTCGGACGCAGCCCTGCTCACAGGGCCGCGCCGATTACAATTACCCCTACTCGGCCCCGGTCCCTTTCGGGCCGGCCGTCAATGAAATGATTTATATGCGTCATTTTCATTCCTGTTGCGGGGGAAGGAACGACCATCATCATCATTATCATCACGTCCCAGCGGCTGTCGGATGGCCGACAGGTCCTGGGCGACGCGCGCGCCGAACCGACAGGGCCGCGATTTTCCCGGATTTCGGCGCAATTTCCGCCCCGCGAGTCCGCGGGTGTGGGTCCGCGGGCTCCGCGGTTTCTCACGGAGGGCTGCTCCGTCCCGGAGCGGCGGCCCGCAGCCCCGCGGCCCCGCGCACACCCGCGTGGTGTCGGCGGCCACGCGACCCCGGCACGCGCCCCGCCAAGCACGCCGTGGCCGTACGCAACACAAACTCACACACACATACACACACTCATGGAGCCGGAGCTCCCAGAAATGTTTCACATGTTGATGAAATAACACAGCGGGGCCTAATAAACCAGAGCGCGCGTGGTATCGGAGCGCGAGCGTGTGTGTGTGTGTGTGTGTGTGTGTGTGTGCGTGACCTTGTCGGGAGCACAGGGGTGTGGGAGTGAGAGGGTGCGCGAGCCGGGCGGGCGCGTGAAAGAGAGGGGGATAGAGAGAGAAAGGCCCCGAGGGGGTGGCAGGCAGTGCGAGGACCGAAGGGGGCCCGGCCCGGCCCACCCCGGCCGGCGGAGTGCGAGAGCTTCGCCAGCAGCCGCCGGGCTGTGCCGGCTCTGCCCTATCGACCACCTGTGGCGTCGGCGCTCCCCGGCCGCCGCAGACACTGGCAGACACACAGCCACCCCCGCGGCCGGCCCGGCACGTCTCCACGCACCCAGAGACACTTGTTTGAATGCCGCACCGCACAGGGCAGATACAACCGGCGCCGCGCCGGGGCCGGTGCGCCAGGGCCTGCTAGGTATTCCCTGGCGCGCGGGCGGGAGCGCGGACAGAGTCAGGGGGAGGGAGTAGGGTACTCCGGAGGAGCCCGAAGACGGAAGCACGAAGAGAGGCGCAAAACGCGGGGGGTGCGCGTGTAAGACAAGTCGACACCCGTTTTTAAGAAAAACCTCGCGGGTACTCGAGGGACACCTGACGCGCAAGTTCGACAGTGGGATAAGTGAAGAGGAAGACACCTAAGACCTCGCAACGCTATGCGGGAGTTTCATGCACTCGTGGCGAAGGACTCGTGCAAAAACGAAAATGAACACGTCGGGAAGTCACAATATGCGACAACGACTTCCCGCAGGTGTCGGCCAGCGTCGCGGCTCCGGACGCCGGGACGTCGGCGCAGTACTCCAGCCCCGACAGGACGAATAGCCTGCGAATCCCGGACCCTGGCCGGCGTCAAGAGCCGACACCGACCGCACCGCGCGAACACCGTCACTGGATGACGTCGGGCGCGGCACCCGGACAGCCCGCCACCCACGCGCCAGGACCGTCCGCGGCCCGACGGCCTGGCATGACAGCCGGCGTTGACATGTCAACGCATGACAGCCGGCGCTGACATGTCAACGAATGACGGCGCGCCGCCGGCCGCGCGGGCCGGCGGCGGCGGTTCCCGCGGTGCCGCTGTCATGACGACAGGCGGCTGCCAACAATGGGCACGGGGTATCGCCGGTACTCACCTCGGCCAGGGAACTCCGGAAGCGGCGGGGGCGCCTTTAGTCCTGTCCGGGGGCGGGGCACATGCTGGGTGTCAACTGTCGTCAACACTGCGCGCGGCACTAGCAGCGGAGCAGCGGGCACAATAATCCGTTTATTTTCTCCTTATTTTCTTTTCTTTTGGCACGGACACAACACTCCACTGAGATGACGATGGTCGTGGCGGCGGCGAAGATGATTCACTTTAGGGAAGCACACACTTTGTTTTCCTGGCCGCCGTGTCGCAGGGGGGCGGGCCGCGGCGCGTAGGCTCTGCCCTGGGCTCACACGTCCACTCGACAACGCGAGGGGAACAGAACAGTCACTGGCCGCGGGGGTGACAGGAGACACACTGGGTCCCGCGGACGTCGTCGGCGCTCGCCTCGCCTCTCCACTCGCGAGCAAGTCGGGACGCAGCGCAGCCCGGCCGTACGATCGCCGACGAGTGTTGTCACAAACTGAGAGGCGAGCCGGTCCCGGTCCCCCTTCCTCGTCGCCAGAGGCTCGCGTCTCGGGTGGGTTGGGTAGGGGCCCGCCGCCGCCGCCGCCGCCGCCGGCCGCCGGCCCAGCCAGCCCGGCCCGGCCGGTGGCGACCGCAGCGCCGCGAGCGGCCGCAGCCCGAACCCCCTCAGCTGAGCGGGGGTCGGAGCGCGGCGCGGAGGCAAGCCTCGCGACACGCCGTGCGCGCGCGCGCGCTCGGCCTCGGCGGCGGAGGTGGCGGCGGTGGCGGCGGTGGCGGCGGCGGCGGCGGCGGTGGCGGTAGCGCAGCCGTGCCATTCGCCCGCCTACCCCCGCCACCTCCAGCGCCGCGCTCTCTCTCTCTCTCTCTCTCTCTCCCGCTCACTCGCTCGCACCCGCTATCTCTGCCCGCGTCCTGCTGGATTTTCTCTTCTCTCTCGCACCGCCGCCGCCGCCGCCGCTCTCCCAGGGGGCGGGGCGGGGCGTCTCCTCCGCCGCCCCCACCCCCTCCCCCTCCCTTTTCCCCCGTCACCTTTGCCTCGACCGGTTTTTACCTAACAATCAGTGAGACGCTGTCTGTCTCCTTCTGACCAACGGCCTCGCCCATTGAGCCGCGCCGCTGCCCCTCTCACTTCCTCACTCCCGCTCCTCTTTCTCTGTCGCACCCGGCCTCAGCCCCATTGCATGCCACATCATGTTTAACGTGCCTCGTCTGTGTGCGCGAGGCTGGGGAGCAGCAGGCAGTAGCCGCACCGGCGTTAAATACTTTCACGGGTCTCAGCAAACAAGAAAGTCAAGAAACCAATATTTTGTGGGTGAAAATCAGACTCGGGCTCGCCTCCGCCTCGCCTCTCCCCCGACCAGTGCCGCTCGGTCCCCGCTAACTGCCTGTTTGAGAGATGGACCTCTGTCTTCTCCTCCACCCGATATGCCACGGAATGGATGGCATAACGGCTAAACGCGGTTTCAGATGATCTAGTCAACTAAAAAAAAGGGTGTTTCTCTGGGTTGGTGTGATTTTCTTCCTCCTTTCCACAGTGACAAGTTGTACCACTGGGACCTAGAAGAAGAAGAAAGAGGCGTCTCAAGTATCAACTGAGGAAGGGACCATGAGATGAATTTAAACGATTCCCTTTGGAAAATAAAATGGAGACGGAATTTTTTTAGCGGCTGAAAAATTAGTGCTCATTAAACGAAGGAACTAGGAATCCCCCCATTGATTGCGTTCAAAGGGGAGAACAGTCAGCCAATTTTCAAAACAATCGACATTATCTCACCGAATGGAGTCGGGACCGTTCGAAAGTTTCTCCCGGTGCCGTTCTCAGCACGTGGCCCTAAAACGCTTCAAGGCGCTCATCTCGTGGCATCGTCGGCGACAGTCTCACAGAAGGATCATGCGGAGCTTCGGCGCGTCTCGAGAGAAACGCGGATCATCCCCGAGCGAAGAGTCCATGGACAAATCTGCCAATGGCTGTGGACGATTCTGTGCGCCGAGGAACGACATTGTGACTCGAAAAGACAGTATTGCAACTGGAGTGTGGACAAACTTTGGAAGGGACAACATCGTCCATTCGCAGTCGGAATTCTGCTACTGGGCTATGGACGCACGGAATCGTCCATAACCACGCACAAAATCGTCCATAACCACGCACAAAATCGTCCATAAGACTTCTTCAGTGAGGGCCTCCCCCCGCAGCGCGGGAGGCCGTGTTTTTCACACACCTCCTCCTCCCGCGGTCCGGCCGGCGGCGCGGCCGGGTCCGCCCCTTTCTGCCGCGGTTCCCGCCACTTCGCTTCGCGCTGCGCCGGCTGTGAGGGTTCGCTTCCCAGGTCGAGGACCGCCCGGGCTCCCCCCAGGGCTCCCCGTCGGCTCCCCGCTGCCCCGGTGCCCCAGAGAGATCTCAAGACACCCTCCCCTGCCGGCGTTGTATAGCTGCAACCCCCGCGCCCGGCGACGTCGTGGCTCAGGTAGGCAATCCTGCGGGGGCAAAATAATTTCTTTCATTCCCCGTGAAAGGACGGTAAGGAAGGAAGGAAAGGGAGGAGGGTGCCTCCGCGCTACTTCCACGCGAACGGATCGTCGCTGATCGCTTTTCCCCTCCGTCTTCACCTCCCCGGTGCATCTGACACACATTTGGCATATTTCGCGAACTAAGACGAAGGCGTGGAAATCGAGGCGACCTTCTTTGTTGTTCTTTATTCTCCTCGCGGCCGCGTTGGCGGGAGCCGTACCGTTCAATGGAAAGCACCCCCGCATGCAGTGCACGTGAGAACATGTGTGCCGCGGCTGAGGTTCTTCTCGCAGCGAGGATTTGCCAAGCTCAACTCTCGCGGACCAATTAAAGAGCTGCGGCTTGTTTGAAAGGAGCCGGCAGAGACGTCATGAAGAAAAGAGACACGCATTTCCTTAACGTAATTATTCTCTCTCGCACCTAGTGTTCGAGCGGTGCGCACAGTGTGGACACGGAAGGCTGTGGAAACTGTAACACACACACACACACACACACACACACACGTTGTGCAGAAGAACAAACAGATCCCCAGGTACGTAGCTGAATAGCATCTTGATGGCGCGGGAGGGGGAGGCTCGGGCCGGGTCTCATGCCGTGCGAACAACCAGCCCCCATCGCCGGTGAATGAGACACCCTTACCTCAGCAGCGGTATCTGCAGTGCTCTTTTGTCTCAGGACGTCCCTCCAGCAGTAGTACCTCTCGGGGTGAGGGAGTCTGTGTGCGTGTGTGTGTGTGTGAGTCGCGCAGCCACTAGTACCTCTCACCCCCGGCCAGGGCAGCAACAGGGGTGCCGCCACCCTCCCCGTCCCATGCTCAGAGGTTGTGCACGGCTCGGCTCCGCCACGCAGCGTCCACGCAATGCTGTTGGGCCCCGCTGCCTTCTGATTTACGACTCCCCCCCCCCCCCCCCTTCCACCTCTCTCCATTGCAGCGCTGCGACGCGGCGCGGCAGGCAAGGGCTCGCGCGTTCCGTTCGGCCAAGTGTGAAATAATAAAACGGACAGTAATTGTGATTGGAGGCAGATCTCTCTCGAGGCGCATGGCGGCAAGCAAGACCTCCCACGTCCTCCGCACCACCGCAAGTCGGACGGAGACGCCGCGCCGCCGCTGCTGCTGCGCGCCGAAGCCTCGCAACTTGAGGACGGCCTGGACGGCAGCTACGTGAGTGCGGCGAGGGAGTCCGCGCGGCGGGGCAAAGCCTCGAGGCAAGACAGCCGCGAGTGCCGCGCCGCCAGGCAGAGCTGCCAGGCAGGGCTGCCAGGCAGAGCTGCCAGGCAAAGGCCGCCGCCCTCGTGCACCCGCGGGCCCCCGCCGGGCCCCACCCCCTCAGAGTACTATTACAGCCGCGACCGCGAGGAACGCGCCGTGAACGCCGCCGTGCCGGACCGAACCCGGGAGTGGTGCGGCGCCGCCGCCCGTCCCCGTCCCGCCCCGGCTGCAGGTACAGGCTGCAAGGCGCCAGGGCCATAAAGAGTTGGCAAAATGAGGCATGCGCATTCCAGCGCGCACGGCGGGCGCCGCGGGCGCAGTGCTGCGGGAATGGGTCAGTGGTACCCCACGCCGCCGGGCCGCGGCCCCCGGGCAGGGGCTCCGCTCGGGGCGGCGGCTGTTTTGGGCGGGCAAGGAATAGGATCTCGGGGGAGTTCCTCCTAAGGAAGCGTGACGTCTGGTCTGATTGGTCCAGCCACCACCGTGCGCGAGACGTATATATCAGAGCAGGACTGAGGCCGTCCGGAAGTTTCTTAGCGGCCGAGCTTTGCGCGGAGGAGCGCAGAGCGAGTTTCGCTATTTGTTCTACTCAGTCGATATGCTCCGTGCTGCGGCTGCGGTGGATCGCCGTGGCCGGCGGCGCAGCGTCCCTTTTGCGATCAAGGTGGCCGTGGCGGCGGCGGCGTGGCCAGGCGTTGCTTTCTACTTTATAATGGTAATAATATTCTACCTCTCTTGCGCCGCCGCTCCCCTTTGTTTATTTGTTTCCCGCGCCTTCATTATTTGTTGCGTGTTTTGACCGTTCGTTAGCCGCCCCTGTCGCGAGGCGAGGGAGGAGAGAGAGAGAGAGAGAGAGAGAGGGGGGGGAGGAGGAGGAGGAGAGAGGCGAAAGACATAGGTGTAGAGGGTGTTTGTTTACCTTGACCCTTCTCTTCCTCTTCCCCTTCTTCCTCTTCTCTCTCTCTCTCTCTCTCTCTCTCTCTCTCTCTCTCTCTCTCTCTCCCTTATTCTAATACGCGCTGCTCCTCCGCCGCCTCCAACTATACAACCATCAGCTTCACTGAACGGCACCAACCAGCACGATGTATGTGTGTGTGTGTGTGTGTGTGTATGCGGTGTGAGAGAGCGAGAGGGGCAGCGATGACTTTGTATCGTTCTTCTCTCCCGGGTGGTTGTTTGGCAGCATGGGGCACACACTCTAGTCAGCAGGGGGATTTTAGCGGGCCTCTCTTTATAGCTGCCTATAACCTGTTGAAGCGTCGTCGTCGTGGCGCGGCCGGGCGGCGGCCGGGCGGGAGACGAGCGGGTGGGGGCGGGACGAGGCAGCGGCGGGGGGAGGGGGGGGGGCGTCGTCGTGCCTCGAGTCGTGGGAGTCGGACGGGCCTTGCCACCGCGGATGCTGCCTGTGGACGGGCGACTCCTGTTTCTGCCAATAACCCGGAGCGCCGTCAAGTACCGCACCATGTTTTACTACCAATACCAGTGACCCCCTCTACTTGCACCCGAGACCCGCGTGGCCCGGTCTGTCAATAATAATCTCCCGCGCAGCACTGCAGCAGCCGCGGCGTTGCAGTATACAGTTTCTGCCAATAACCATGCCAGGTTTGTCAATGCGATGCGCGGCGCTCGTAATCATGCTGCCGTGTCTCCCACTAGAAAATACAGCGCTCCCCGACACCCTCGCCGCCCATAATAAACACTAACACGAGAGATGCCCTCCTGCCAATAAGCAGGCTCACCTTGTCATAAAAGGCCTCCTGCCAATAAGCCCTTGTCTGGCCTCGTCTGTCGGCCGGCGCTACTTATAACTGAGAAAAAGGTATCACACGCGGCAACGATACGGCGTTTACCGTTTACGACCGCCAACAAGTGGAGGGGAAAGCTCTTCACACACGTCGTAATGCCATTCCGTAGTTTTATTTACCTTATCGGGTGGCGCATCGCGTCGCATCCGGGGCGCGTTAGCTTGTTCTCGTGGCCGGCAGGGGGCGCCGCCGTCGGGCCGCCTCCTGTTCCCGGGGCTCAACGGGATCCTGGTCATCCCGGCCGCGGCCGGTGTCACCAGCAGCCGTCGCCCGGCGTCGCCTAGCGTCGCCTATGGTGTCGCCTCCCACAACAGCACGGGCCTGCCTGACTGATGAATGAAACCTGTTCCTCTGACAACCCGCCGAAACGAGAACCTCGCAGCTGCGGGCCTGGCGGGCCTGGCGGGCCCGGCCCACGGCGGGGCGCGGGGACGGCGGACAAGACGAGGCGACTTATGGATGGAGGTGTCCCGGGTCGTAACTCTGTTACTACAAGGGCAAGGGAGAGAGAGGGAGAGAGAGAGAGAGAGAGAGAGCTAGGGAGAGATGAATGAATAGGCGGCCCGTGCGGCAGCGGTGGTGTTTGCAGTTTCCCGTTCTAACGTGGCGGGGCCCTGCGGATGGCTTAGCTTTCCAAGTGAGGGCCACTCTGCGCCGAATCCGCCGAGAACCTGGCAGCCTCTGCAGATGTAAATGACACGGCTCTATGACAATGGCTCTGGAAGCGGCCGGCGAGAGGCTGGCCCGGCATGCACCGATGCACCTCTCGGGGGCAAACACCGCACACCGTCCTGGACAAACACCCACCCAGCCCGGCACGGCCTGGCCTCCGCTGACCCTGCGGGCCTGCGGGTGCGTCGGTAGCGCGTTTGTACGTAAGCAGCGGCAGCGGCGGCGGCAGCACCGGCACGGCCGTGTGTACGCTGTAGACTGTGTACACGAAAATATTGTCCGTGGCCAATGCGTGCGCCGCGTGCGCTTCGTGCGTTGGGTGCGCTTCGTGCGCTGGGTGCGCTACGCGCGCACGCCGGTAAATGGACACCGTGTTAATGTCCCGGTGCGGCCCGTCCGTTTCTCCTTTGAAAGCACACACAGGCGCACACGGGAGTCAAGTCGTCGTCGTCGACGCCCGCGAGGAGCACATGCAGTGCGTCGGCTGGACGGGGAGCCGCCGCCGCGAGGTGCGGCGGGAGGGGCTGCAGCAGCAGAGAGCAGCAGCGGCGGCGGCGCGGTCGACGGCCGCATATTTTGCGCCCATCATCTTTACTGTCGTCCGGAATTGCCGGGGGCGTGCCGCCGCCGCCGGCCTGGAGCCGCGAGGGGGCGGCGGCGGCGGCGGCGCGGCGGCGGCGGCAGAGGGCAGAGGCCACGCCCCGACCCGCGAGGACGCCGTGCCAGCTGCAGTGGCACACGGACAGAGCGGCACTCAAGCGGCCGCAGACAATGGATTTGTGTCACTGCGAAGGCTCGGCCTGCGGGCCCCGCGGGGCCAGCGGACCCTGTGGCGCGGGCCTTGCCTTGCGCAGGTCTCTCGCCTTGGCGCTTTGCTTACATTCGCGCGTGCGCGCCGCCGCCCCGCCGGCCTGCCTGCAGGCCTGTGGGCTGCGTCCGTAGCCCCGTCCCTCTCGCACGCATGGTCGTCCCCGCAGGGGTGAGTGGGACGGAGCTACGAAAGCACACTGCGCCGCCGCCGGGCCCCCGCGCACACCACGCACCGACGCGCCGACGCGCCGCGCTCCGCGAGGTGCCGCCGCAAGGTGCGCTGCGTTCGCCGGTTATTACCCAGTTATCCGGGCCACGTCCATCACGGGCGTCGTCTCGCTGGCCTTCGCGCGGACTTCGACGGGGTGCTTGGGGGCCACGGAGCCCCCCACCTCGTCGCCGTCGGCCCTCGCACGACCCCGGGACATCCTCGTCGTGGAGGAGTCTTGGGGACCGCAACACAATGTCAGCCTCTGTGGTCCGGTAGGCAGAACCATGATCTCGTACCCCCCTCCCCCGTCTCTCTCTCTCTCTCTCTCTCTCTCTCTCTCTCTCTCCGACAGGTAGGTAGGTAGGCCCACGGCCAGCCGGTGGCCTGGCCGGCCGGCGGGGTGTCTTGACGCGAGAACAACAAACTCACGGCGGGCGCATGCGCTGAGTAACGCGCGGCCCTGCCGAGCTCCTCGACACACACACACACACACACACACACACACACACACACACACACAGTGCGTGACCTCCCCCGCTCCTCCCCCCTCCACTCCCCACCGCCCCTGTCAAACCACCACGGCACGACCCCTCCCCTCCTCCTCCTCCCCGACGTGCACTCAGTGCAGGACTTACACTTACGCCCTTCAGCCTCTGACAATACTTCACAAAGCAATCACTCAATAGTGGTAGTGGTGGGCCCGGCCGGAGCCGCGGCCCGCCGCCGCCGCCGGGGCCCGTGCGCGCGGCGGTGTATATGGCCTAGTCACCTTGATTATCGGAACCAGTCTTACTCCACACACACACACACACGCACACACACACACAGGCGCACGCATGTACACACTGGGATCGCAGTTTGGAGGACGGCGACGTGCGGGGCGGATAGCATATATAGAGGACGTATGGGTGGTCAAGAGATGGATGAGATCTGTATCGCGCGTGCGGAGCCGGGGCTGTGGCAGCCCGTGTCCGATACAGTTAGGTAACGCGTGTGCGAGTGTGTGCGTGTGTGAGTGTGTGAGGGTGCGAGTGTGTGAGTGGCGAGTGTGTGTTATCGGACGCGATATTAGGCGGCGGTGGCGGGAGTGATTTGCGCTCGCGCGGCTGTTTGTTTAGTTCAGATTGCGTCCGCTGCACCGCCGGTATTTGGTCCCGGGGGAGTGTTATGTCGCGGCACAGGAGTGAGTCGGATTGCGGACGGGAACCCGAGCCATCATCTCCCCTCCGGCCGCCGCCGCTGCCGCGCGTCCCTTGGCGCCTCCCTGTAGGCCAACACCAGCGCCGCAGGGCGGCAGCCGCGGGCCGTCCCCTCACGCGGGCACGTGCCTCCGTCCGCCTGTGTCGCTCCGCAGTCACTCCGGAAAAGGTTTGTTGCGCAGCGAGAGAGAGAGAGAGAGAGAGAGAGAGAGAGAGAGAGAGAGAGAGAGAAGGAAGAGAGGGACGTGCAAGGGAGCAGGCCAGCCGCGTCTGATGCCGCGAGCGTGTATCTCACTCGCGCCCGGGGCGCCCCCATGAGTGCGAGAGAGGAAGAGAGGTGGCGGCCGGGGGTTGTCGCTCGGGCGGGCGGCCACGCGCGCGGGCACTAGCCGTGGCGAGTCGCGCCGCCCGCGCCCTCTAGCGCCCGGCGGGGCAGGTGCGGCCCGCGGGGGGCGGCCCGGCATACTCCCCGGCCACGGGACAGCGCGGCGCCTCCCCCCACCCCCACCCCCGCCGTGCCTTCGGCCCTAGGAACTCGGGGCGCGCTGGTAAAACACGCAATTCAAAAAGTAAAGAGCGATATCGCGCCGGCGGGAGTGGCACCCAGTGCCGCCCGCAACACGGAGGGGGTAGCGGCCCGGTCAGCCGAATAATTCCTCCCCCGACAACAACAACAACACCAGCGGCAAGCAGCTTGGAGAGGACAACGACGGCCCGCGTCCGCAGAGGCCTTAGGGAAGTGGAAGCGCGGCGCGGAGGGTTTGGGAGGCGGCCCGACGGCCCGGTGGCCCCGGCCCGGATCAGCGGATTATGAGGGGGAGGACGAGCCGGTCACCTGAGCCCGCCGTCGGCCGGCCGGGGCCGCGTCCGAGCCGCGTCGGGTGTCGCGCTGTCGCGCTGTCGCGCTGTCGCGTGTCGCTGCTGCCGGCCTCAAGCCTTCCGCACGCAGCCTAATCGGATGAGTGTCACCGGGCGCTGGGCTGGACGCCCTCCTCCTCTTCCTCCTCCACCACCACCACCACCACCCGCACACGCACCGCGCAGCGCTGCGGATCGGTTCGCACTTCGTAAACCCCGGCGTGGTTGCGACACGCCACGCTCGCGGCCCGACCGGACACAGGCGATGATGTATCTCATAAAAGTCAGAGCGATGACAAACAATGCGCGAGCCGCCGCACCGCCGCGCCGCCACGCGACACCCACACGACGGCGCGGCACGGCGCGGCACGGCCGGGGCGAGGGAGGGACCAGGAGGGACCTGTTGCAGCCGGGCCAGCCGACCCCCCTCCCCCTCTCTCCCTCTCTGTCGGCCTGTCTGTCTCGCTCCCCCGCACACCAGCAGCGCTAACCTGTTGGTGTCGGCGCGTGGGTGAGGGTGGCCGCGGGCCGGCGGCTTCCCGGAGGCCACGCTGCGGTCGGCGGGGGCGGGAGAAGGGGAGGGGAGGGGAGGGGAGGGGAGGGGAGAGGCTCGTGGTATCATCACCCGCATTGTTACCCCGCGCTGCCCCGTCACGTGCCCCGTGACCTTTCCGCGAGGGAGATAGAGGATTGGGGAGGGGATGGTTGGTCCAGCGAGCGGCGGATGCTGCGGATGCTGCGGACTGGTTCTGCGAGCGCGCGAGCACAGTTCACGTGGAGAAACAACATCGCTACTGTATTGAGAGCCGCCGCGTGGCCAAGGGGGGTCTCCTAGGGGTTGATCAAGTGAATACGATCGCGACGTGTGAAGGAGAATATTGGAAAAGGCTTAATGAATGAAATAAAATCGGCGATGTATCGCTCCAGCTATGGAAAAGATTTAATTTCCCGTGTTTTCAATATACCAGATAAACTTCCTGGAGGTTTTAATAGTTTCATCTTTTTTTAATATTTGGATGGGTGTTCTTGGCAGTGTAGAAAACGAGCGAGCACTGTACTTGCCGCCGACGGTAACGTGAATCGCAATTAGTGTATGTGCGATGGGGAATACGCGCGCCGCGCGTACGCGCAGGAAACGTCCCCCCTTCGCTGCTCCGCGCCGCCCCGCACTGCCGGTACGCCCAGCGCCGTGCATATAACGCATAAACCCCATTATAGGCAGTCGGAGAGCGCGCGCTCGCATTAGACGCGAGGCGGGCCCGCGCTGCGCTGGTGGTTAGGTGAGGTGGGACGGTCGGCTTGACCCCGTAAAACGCCAAAATGGGAACGCAGCGCGGCGCGTACGGGAATCTGCATTCGCACAGAGCACGCGTGGTTAAAAACGGGGCGTACGGCGATGGTCGAGAAGAGACGCGGATACGGCGCTGCAGCGAGAGGGGCTGTGCTGACGCGCGCCAGAACTGGAGTGTGCGCAGCGGTGTGAAACATTTACGTGGCCCCCGGGGCATCGCGGCCGACGCGTACAGTTCTGTTTCGGGCCGCGTCGCGTCTCAGATTCTACTTACTCCCAGACCGCTGCTTCTTGTCCCCAGCTTTCGGTGGCCGGGGGCCGGCCGGCCGCGCGGGCGGCAGCAGCGGCGGCCACAGCCGGGCCAGCTCTACTGCGAATACAGATCGCCATCGGACAAGTTTTCCACTGCAGTAGGGGTGCCAAACTGAGCCGGCTACTCAATAAGGGCCCATAGGGTCCCACGCTGAAGGTGTGTGTGTGTGCGGCAGCCTTCTGCTGTGTGGCCGCGGACGGCTCCCAGGTCCATGTCAGCGACGATCGCTGAGTCACGGGAGCCTGTCACTGTTCGCCTAATGCACCCGGTGGGAGGGGCCACGGCGGGGCCACGGCGGGGCCGCCGCGGTACGGTGCGCCGTGTGCTCCGTTGGGAAGGGGAGCATACTGGAGTAGATCACTCCGGGGGAGCGCGATAGCGGAACTTGGAAATGATACTCGTTGACGTGAGAAATTAGGGTGTGCCAAGAAACACCGACGATACTTTCAGCCAGTGAGGCGAATTGGCAAGAAAAGCAGCATGCGTGCTTCACCATCACGGTTTTAGAATACTCCTTTTGCCGGTTTCCGTTTCGGGTTTCTGCGGAGGCCGCCGTCGACTGCGGTGAAGGGTGCGTGTGGTGGACGACCCCAGCGGTGTGCCCGCCGCGGCCGCCGCCCTCGCGGTCGCTTGCGGTCCCACAACGCGGCGCCCCCGGTGCCCCCCCCCCCCCCCCTCCGCGACCCCCGCGCGGCCCCTGCGGGCCCCCGCGGCAACGCCGCAGCTGCCGCCGGCTGCTTCGGAGGGCGGGCATGTGTGCTCGTGTGGTCGGTTTGTGGGCGAAAGACAAGGTCACACATACACACACACACGAACCCAGAATCAGATCGAGCAGCGATGGGCGGCACAACGCCATGCGGCCTGAATGGGGCCTAAAGAGCACTTATTAGTCCGGCTCTGGCCGGCAGCGGCGGCGGCGGCGGCGGCGGCGGCGGCGGCGGCGGCGGCGGCGGCGGCGGCGGCGGCGGCAGCGGCGTCAGTCCGGTCCTGTCCGGTCCGGTCCTGTCCGCCCGTCCCGCCGCGGCCGAGGAGAAGGAGGAGGAATCGAACCGAAACGTTTCGTATCACACCGCGACGCATCGCTACGCCGCGTGCATCCCAATGCGCGGCTGCTGCGCCGCCGCCGCCGCCACGCCCACGCGCCTCCGCTCCGGTGCACCCCCCCCCCCCCCCTCAACCCGCCCTCCTGTAACGCGTTGGGACGACCACGTCGTTGACGGCGCCGGTGTCTTCCGAGAAGCCCTCCGGCCCCGAGGGCCCTGGCCGCGCCACGCCCATGATGAGAGACGGAGGGAGAAAGACAGAGCGAGGCACACAGAAGGCAAGACAAGAGAGAGAGA
This sequence comes from Megalurothrips usitatus, assembly GCA_026979955.1. Classification (NCBI taxonomy): domain Eukaryota; kingdom Metazoa; phylum Arthropoda; class Insecta; order Thysanoptera; family Thripidae; genus Megalurothrips; species Megalurothrips usitatus. The sequence goes on along the minus strand of CM049599.1, from coordinate 2,289,298 downwards.
GAGAGAGAGTGACGTCGTCGTCGTTCCATGGGAAGGAGGTTTCCCGCCAGTGATGCACACTAGAGCTCGGCCCGCTCTGACGACAGCCCGCCCGCCCCGAACAACACGTCACCGCACAGCTGAACGCGTCCGCTTTCGGACGTCATCGGTGTGCGCGTGGATAGCCGCGGCCCACTATCAGCGGCCGCGAGTGAGTAATAGGGCTTATCAGCCACTCGTCTAGAGGCTCTCTGTTTTGGGAGCCCGGCCGCCAAGGTTCGCGGGGGGTCCCCCTCTGTCGCCGTCATGCTAAGCAGCGTGTTTACCTGCTGCCATCGCGGGGGGCGTGGTGGCGAAGCGTGGCGGGGCGTGCGGGGCGGGGCGTCACGCACGGCGGGCCGTGACCCAGGCCGTGACGAGGGCGTTCCGCGGGACTTTTGTACACAGTTTTGGATTTAAAAAATAAAGAATTACGGGTGTCTTTAAATTCCACTTTTCTCTGCCCCCCCCCCCCCCCCCCCCTCCCTCATAGTTATAATGAAATATGTAAGATAAAAAATGAGTGGACGATTGTTCCCGCGGAACATTTTTCCTTGCAGCCCGTCCTCGGATCATCGGGCGGAGCACATCCTTAAAGATATGGGGGCGGATGACGGCGTGCTAAGGGCCCGGTGGTGACTCTCCCTTATTGCGCCGTCCGCACTCGAACAGCCGCGCCGAACTACTTCTCCGTATGACCGGATGGCAGTTATCTTGTCGGCGCAGTCACACGCGGGATGAGGCGCGTATCAAAGTCAGGTGGATGACACACGTTTATATTTTTTTTTTCGGGGCGCCGCGCGCGGGATTCCCCGCGGCACGGCGGTGGCGGCGGCTCTTGACAGCGGCCCGCAGAACGCGCCGCTCGGCTCGCTGTTTCAGAACCTGTTCACAGCACTATTTCTAATACACATATATATAATATAGCTTTTTTTCTCCGACCCTCCCGACCTAAATCAGTTTCTCGCATTCTCTCATTCGGCCGTCGCCATCACACCGCGCACAATACACGACATCAAACGTGTCGGTGAGCCCTTCGGGGCCCCGACTATGAGAAAAAAAAATCAAAAAGAAAAGAATCAAAGCAGCTCAACATATTAAGCAACGTTCTTAAGATTTAAGACACCCGCGCAGCGAGGCGAGATCCTAACTGTTCGTGTTATCCGATTTTCCAAAGTTTTTTTTCTCCCCACCGCTCCTTTTTCAGCGCGCTGCGCGCGTTCATGTGACGTCGGCGGGGGCAGGCGTTCGTGTCTACCGCCAGCCTCCCCGTCGTGCACGTAAGAAACGCTGCCCCGGCTGCGCCGCTGCGCCGCTCGGACCCTCTGGGCGCCCTTCGGCGGCCGCCGCCGCCGCCGCGAAACAGATGGGTATCTGTCTAACTCCCTCCCACACGGCCGCGGCCGAGCCGGCCCACTACTTGATCGCGCCCCCGGGGCGTGCGCCGCTGCTGCCTGGCCGGGGCGGCTAGTGCGCGCGCGCGCGCGCGGGCGGTAGCGGGCGGTAGCCGGCCGACCGAATCAGAACGTAATATGTCGCGGCCCCCGCGCCCCGCCACGCCACGCCACGCCCTGCCCTCCGGGGACGGAGCGAGGAGGAGGAGGAGGCAGGTGGGGGGAGCGGAGAGTGCGGCCAGGCGCTGCCCCTCTTGTTTCTTCAGGAGGACCGATTTGATGAATAGGGCCGACCGTTCCGATCATTCGAGTTTCCATTACACCGCGCCGGGCCTCCCGGCGGCCCTGCTGCGGGCCCGCGGCCGGGGATATTTCTTATTAAAGTGTGGACCACGGCATGATCTGCTCTGCTCGCGGGGCCCGCGGCGGCCTGGCTCATTCGGTAGCGGCGGGGGCGGGGGCCCACGCGGGGGCCGACAGGGCCCGACAGCCGTGGGACCGCGCCCCACGCTACCGGGGACACGGCCGCGCAGGCGCCTGCCGGGCAGGCAGCCGCGCGTGGAGACGCGCGTGTCGTGCGGGCCGGCCTACCCCGGCTGCCGCGGGCGCCATGGCGCTCCACCCGCCGCACGTCGCTCGGCCTGACCGCCCGGTTCGGAAATCTGGCAGAGGACCTCGTCGCGGCCTCCGGTGCTCGCCGTGACTCACGTAGGCGATAAGGCCGACGTTGTTGGCGCGGTGGCGCGGCGTCGCCCGCGTACGAAAATCGCAGTCGCGGCCACCGCCTTCCTGCAGGCCCTTATCGGAGCAGACGCCAGCGCGACAGCGGCGAGCCGAGATCCGCAGCGATAGGCCACGGGCCGCGGCGGCGAGGATGTCACGGACTCCCCCGCCGACGCCGACGTCGCCGTCGACGACCGGGGTGCCGCGCGGCGACGCGACGTCAACGCAGCGAGGCGGCGGCGCGGTGGCGGCATGGGATGCGATTACGCTGAGTTCACGTTCGCGAAACGGACGGCAGCGACGGCGAGGACGAGGAAGAAGAAAATATAAACTGGTTTTGGCGGCGCTGCCTGCCCCTGCATGCCGTGCGTACGTCGTCCCCCGCCCCGTGTGGGAGGGAAGGGGGCACACGCACACACACACACAGGCACACACACACACAGGCACACACACACACAGGCACACACACACACAGGCACTCACACACGAGGCCGCCTCCTCCCGGGCCCCCGACAGGGCTTGCATGAGCTACTGCGCCTCCGGGGATACCGTGTATATGAGTGCACCGCGGTGAAGGGGCGGGCGAGGGGAAAGAGGGGAGGGGCAGGGGAAATTGGGGTGGCGGCGTTGCGGGAGGCGGAGGCGGACGAGAGAGTCCGGCCTGCCTAATGATAAAAGCGAGCCGGGCCCCCGCCGGGGCTGCCGGCCCCCGCCGGGGCTGCCGGGCCCCGGGAGCCGGGCAGGACCACGTACTCGGCGGACGGACCTACGTCGACGTCGGACCCGGAGAGCGAAAGGGAATGAGACAGCCGCCCCGCGACGTCATCAAGCGGGGACTGTGATGTTTCGGCTGCTAGGGTCAGGAAGGCTGTGCAAAGAAGGGCCATCTACCTGTCTAATGTAAGTTCCGTCTGTGATAGCTGCCACACTCCCCCCCCTCTCTCTCTTTCTCTCTCTTTCTGTCTCAGTCTCTCTCTGCGTCCGTGTCGCCTCCCTGCATGCCCTCATGACGAGGACGCGCTGTGAAGGCCCCACGAGGTGAGAAGAATTAAAGAGGGAACAAGAGGAGGAGGAGGAGGAGGAAGAGGGGTCGCTTTCGTTTTCTCTGCTGCTGCTGCTGCTGCTGCTGCTGGGTGCGGCCGGTCAGCGGCCGTTAGTACAGACAGCGGCAGCGGTGGAGGCGGCGGCGGCCCGAAGAGAGAGAGAGAGAGAGAGAGAGAGAGAGAGAGAAGGAAGCCGACGAACCGATCCCGTTCCGAGCTCAAACTGCTCAAATGAACACGGGTCCATGTCCAGCCGGTCCGGTCCCCTCCCACGCGGCCTGGGCGGCCGGGCTGCCGCGGGCCCCGTCCTCCAGCCACCACACATGCGCCCCCGCTGTACACGGCTAAAGTGATTGCAGCCCCGGCGGCGCGGCACGGCACGGCGCAGCGCAGCGGCACTGCCTGGCTGCAGAGGGAGCCCGGACAACGAGTTTAGTCCGCGCCGCGAGCCACTATCTGTCTCTATCGCACTAACGCGTTCCCGGCTGCCGGCATGGGCGTGGGCGGGTCTCCGCTCTCGCCTCCTGTCTAACCGTTCCGCCCGCTCCTCTCTCTCTCTCTCTCTCACTCACTCTCTCTGTCTCTACGCCTCCTTGCATGCCCGATGAGGAGCCCCAGTGTCTCTCCCCCGCACCTGCCGCCGCTGCGGCTGCTGTTTCCAAACACGAGTTATGAGAGGTTTCCCGTAGGTGGCGCTATCCGTCCGCGGCCCGGGTTCGCCTCTCCCGCCTGTGTTCACGAATGAATAAAAAGGGCCGCGGGTCTTCTGCCGGCATTTATCCGCCCGCCGCCGCCTGCAGGAAATCCATTAGTCTCCGCGGCACAATGGCGGGGAAATGTGAAACGTCTTCCCACTACTCCCGTGCGCATGCGGCGGCCCCGCCACGCCCCGCCACGCCCCGCCACGCCCCGCGCCCCCTGCCCCCTAAGCCGCCACGCGCGCCGTCGTCTGCGCCCCCGCTGGCCCCCCGCAGCCCCGGGCGGCACCTGCAGGACGCCCGCGGACACAGTGTCTGCCTGCAGAGGGGCCGCGTGCCGTTGTTCGTGTGTGTTTGTGTGTGTGTGTGCGCGCGCGTGTGCTGCACCACCGGGCACGCACGCTATGCGCGCTGAAATCTGCAAGTAGTATGAATGCGTCGTATAGCTGCCAGTGACTGTGCGTCCACCCGTGCGCAATTGATGCTGTTCGCATGAATGGATGCACTTTTTTGTGTGTGTGTGTGTGTGTGTGTGTGTGTGTGTGCCTGCGGTCCGCGGGCGCACTGGGCCCGGGTGAAGGGGGCGGGCGGGTGTCCGGTGCGCGATGAGAAATGCTAATACGTCCCATTTCGTAAAACGCTGACGTTCGTTTCAAATTGCAAAGAGTAGAATTACTGACACACGCACACACACACACACACACACACGCCGCGCGCGCACACACTGGGACGGGGAGGTGATCCAGCCCGCCGCCGCGGCTACGTATTGCACCGCGTACTTAGCGACGCGGGCTTACCTTACCGGCAGCCGTTACGTGGTAAACAGCAGCAGCAGCAGCAGCAGCGCCGGGGGACCGAGGCGTGGCGGCGTGGCGAGGCGTGGCGGCGGAGACCCGCGCTCACCGAGGGGTCAACCACTTTCGATCTCAGCGCTACACTGAATTACTTGAATATTGAGGAATATTGTAAATAAATTTTTGGTGAATAGTAAAATATTATGTATGAAATTATGTGTGAAAATTAAATATGAAATTGTGTGTATGGGTTTCTAACCACTGTCCCCCCGAGACGAGACAAGATAAAATTCGAGCGCCAGTGCCGCTGATTGGCCGCCCTTGGGTTCTGCGCGGCCCCGCGGCTTCCGTCCGAGTCACCGGCGTGGGGCCGGCGGACAACAGAATCACCAGGACGGCCGAGGACGGCCCTACGACGGACACCCCGGCGGGTGGGCGGGCGGCGGGCGGAGGTACCCGAGGTGGGATCCGTGTGCAGTGTGACGGCGTGTCCGTGACCAAGGGGTGAGAGAGAGAGAGGCAGAGGGAGGAGTAGGATAGACACGGCGGGGGTGGGAGGCGCGGTATCCTATCCACTCCGACGGGCCACAGCAACACCACGGCGCAGTGCGGGGGGTCAGCCTCCCGTAGCGAAACACACGCGCGCATGTGTGCCGGGCAGCTCTGTCCGCCCTGTCGTTGTACGTCGCCGATTTTACAGCGGCGAGGCGAGACGGTGGTGTGGGCCTGGGAAGGGGCCTGTCGAGCCCGCGGCCATTGTGAGCACGGCGACGACGACCTGACGGACGTGCCGCGGCCCTCCCGCCGTCACGGGCCGAAACTGCGTCCGAGGGGCTGCGTCTGTGGCTCCTGCTGGGCCTCGCTTACCCGCGGCCTGCCCCACGCTACCCGAGCTTACCCGCGCGCTGGCCCCTCACGCACGAGGTCCGCACACACTGCTTACCCCGCGTTACCCCCCCCCCCCCCCCCGCGGAATGCAGGGCCGCGACTTGCGCACCGCTCGCCACATAAGAATCTGATCAGCGTGCGCGTCGGCGGGGATGTTATTATATGTTTCATTAGTGCAATGAGGGAAAGTCGCGGTGCGGTGCGGTGCGGTCGAGTCGGCGTGCCGTCGCTGCTCCAGTCGGCGTGCCGTCGGCGTGCCGTCGGCGTGCCGTCGGCGGCGGCGGCGTGGCGCCAATAGCGCGCCGGCCAATAAACCCCGTGGAAACTAGCAATAAAAGGCACTAATTATCGCCTTCCTGTCTTGACACAGGCCGCAGTCAGTCGGCGGCGGCGCACAGCCTCTGAGGCCGCCTCCTTCTCTTTTGCGCGCTCTCTCTGTCTCCCTCCGCCGCCCTCGCGGCCCGCGGCCCCACGTTGCTCTGACAAGGACGGCTGCCGCTGAGACACCACCGCCACCGCCACCGCCACCGCCACCGCCACCGCCACCGCCACCGCCACCGCCACCGCCACCGCCACCGCCACCGCCACCGCCACCGCCACCGCCACCGCCACCGCCACCGCCACCGCCACCGCCACCGCCACCGCCACCGCCGCCCGGCCTGCGTGTTGAGGCTCGGCCTGCCGGCCGGACTAGCGGGCGTGGCCAGGGATTCGGGCTGAAATGAGAGGGCACTAGAAATGCGCCACCACCGGCGCCACCGGACGGAGGCAGTGCAGGGGCGGCGGGGAGGGGCCGGGGGGGGGGGGGGGGGGGGAGTTTCGTAACGCGAGAGGCCCGCTAACTCGCCACACACACCCGCGCCGCCGCCGCCGCCGCCGCCGCCGCCGCACGCCAGCAACACGGATGCCGCGGCGGCGCTTCGCGTTCACAAATTACGTGATTACGCAAATGAGGTGACCGTGTTGTGCCGCCGCCGGCTTCGGAAGGCGGCCGGGGACACTTCTGGAGCGCACTGCCAAGAAACTACAGCCAAACGGTAGTGTCTGTAACAGTAGTTCCACTGGGAAAAAAGAACTAGGTCGGACTAGTTTCCCGTCGAATGTCAATTCACCTCCCTATCAGTGCAACTAAAATAAAACTACAGTTTGCGGGCACTGTTCTTAAACTGTAGCTTCACTGCCGTTCACCGTACATCCTTCCGCCCGGAGGCAGTCTGGGTGCCTCATGCACCGAACAGTGATCGTGTATTCTGGCCTTAAAACATTTTAAAAAAATTTAAAAAAATGTGTACTATTTTGATGAACGTCGCCTTCGAATGCAGATGCCTACTAATTTCAATCACGTCCCCACAAAGAACGTCCACCGTGAACACCTGGGATAAACACATGTGCGCGGCTTAGAGAGAAAAAGAAGCTCGCTTTTCCGGAAGGTGAGGGTAAAAAAGAGAAAACCTATTTAATCGATAGCCGAACCAATATGCGCGCCTTTTTAATAGAATCGAGGGCTCTTTTGAACGGGAGCGCACCGCAGCGGGGCGTGCGGGGCGCGGGGGGCGGGCGGCAGGTAATGGTGGTAGCGCCGTCATCTCCGCCCACGACTTTTTAATTGTTCCCCTCGTCTTATTTCTCTCTCTCTCCTCTTTCTCCCTCCCTCCCTCTCTCTTTCTCCCTAAATAATGAGGTTGTGTTATTGCCTACCGGCAGAACGGAAGCCCCCCTCCCTACTTGACCATCGGCCGTCGCTGGACCGTCCCTGGCTGCTGCTGCCGCCGCGGCCCGGCCAGACAGTTACGGCGGGACATGTTTCACTTTGTTTACTGTTCGAATACGAGAGGACCGATCGGGGCATAACTAATACTACGGGCCGGTGCAGTGCGCGGCCTGCGCGCGGCGGGGCGGCCCTCCTGCAGAAACAGAAGATAATAAATGATCATCTCAGGCGGGGGGAACGCCACCCCGGCGCAACCCGTTGTGTGCCTGTAATTATTTAATTCTCCATTTTTTTCCCCGCCCGGACATTATTTGGACGTTTTGGTGGATCCGTCTCTGGGGCAGCGGCCGTCGTGTGTGTGTGAGTTTTTTTGGTGGCCCTGGGCGACAGCGCCGCCGCCGCCGCCTGTCCGGCACTTCCCTTCCACTCCCTCGGCGTTTGCAATTAGCAGTCGCCGCCGCCGCCGCCGCGCCCCGCGGCCTCCGAGCCCAACCTCCGGCCCAACCTCCGGACCGCAGTCCGGGCCGAAATATAGAGACGTCCGCTGTCACCGGAAGGCAGTCGGTGTTGCGGGGGACTCGGACACCGCCGCGCCGTGGGCCGCCGAGGTCCGCCGGGGACCAAAGCGAGCCAGTCGGTGAGGGCGGCTGCTTTCCGCCGGCCCCGCACATCGAAGTCCCGTCTGAGAATAAAAATTCATGACGACCCGCAAAACTCGGCGGGACTGGACGGTCCCGCCCGCCCGCCTCCGTCACGGCCGCGAGGGAGGGAGGCGGCGCAGGGGCCGCGGGGGGCCGCGGGGGGCGGGGGCAGTTCAGTTACCATGAACCTCCTAATGTGGCCGAAGAGGAGCGTCGCCGGGATGCTGGCTGGCTGTGTGCCGGGCGGGGAGGGGGCGCCCGCGCGGGGCTGCGCGACAACAAGGCTTGGTGTTCCGGTCACGTCCGCCTGTCCAGGTCTGCTCAGTGCAAACACACACACGCACGCACGCACATGTGTGCGCACACAGGACTCCGACGGCGGCGGCGCACAGGCCATCGCCGGCGCGATGCTGCTGGAAGCGGTGGCTGCTGCTGAGGCTGCGGGGGCCGCCGTGCCTCCGAGGAGACGAGGAGGGGGGGGGGGGGGGGGGCTCCCGTGGGGGCTCTTGGCAGTGACGGGGACTAACTGCTGGTCAAACAGCGGAAACGGTTTGAGCGCCCCAAACACGCTTACCGGTTTGTACCCGTTTATCGCCTTGTGCGCGGTGTGGATGTGGCCCGGCGGCCCGGTCCGGCCCGGCCCGGCACGGCACGGCAGGCGCGCGCGGAGGGAGCGGGCAGTGGACAGAGACGACGACGGCGGCCACGGGGACGATGACGGCCCGGGGCACAAATGAACCATAAAATGAGCGTAAAACGGACTGTCGACGTGCGGAGGGTGCATCGCGCTGCCGGGGCCGCCGCCGCGCGCACAAAAATTAAAGTATTTCTTACGAATGAATTTTTTCGTCACTTCTGCACGTAAATTTACATTGGGCTTCTAAAAAAAAGCACAATAAAATGGCTGTTTTAATCAGTTTTATCAGGCTGATGCGCTACCACTCTCTTGGCATCCTTTTTAGATTCCGACCTACGGTGCTGCTCCGGAAGTGTCTAAATGTGTGTGTGTGTGTGTGTGAATTCGCTGTTCCAACTTGCTGTACTGGGAATAGGTGAGTACGCACTCCAGTGACGTACCAGGAATACTCCGGGGCTTCAGAAGCCGCGGCCGCACCCCGCAGCCGCCCGCCGCCGCCGCCGCCGCCGCCGCCGCCGCCACGGGAGTCGCTTGCTGTCGCGGCGCGTCCTCCGCGGTCCACCGTCGGCTGCGGCGGCCGGTGCGGAGGCCGGCGGGGGCGGTCGGGGGCGGTCGGGGGCCGTCGAGAGGGAAAGGAGAAGGGGGGGAGTCGTAAAAGGCAGACCGAAGCAGACGTTCTACCTCGCGGAGACGCAGTCCTGACAGAATGGGTCATAGAACCGCCCACAGGAAGTTGGAAACTGTGTGTCAAAGTGGCGTCCCGGCAGTGTCGTAGCGCGCGGCGACATGGACGCACGCGCGCACACACACGCACACTCATGGGCACACACACACACACACAGGGACGCACGCACGTACAGCCGTAGACACACAGAGGCGCGCGCGCGCGGTCGCAAATACGGGGCCGTGTGGTTGCCACTCACCGGGACCGGACCGGACAGGGCGGGGCGGGGCGACAATAACTTGTCGCTATGAGCAGGGCAGCGGGACAGCACAGGACGGCCATGGGGGCGCGGCGGCGCGGCGGCGGCGGCGGCGGCAGTGCGGGTCCAGCAGCGCCTTTATCGCCGTGCAAACAGAGTGCAAATACGGCACTCTGCGCTATCAGCAGCGACAGCGGAGACAGCGGCGACAGCAGGCCTCGCAGCGCGGAGGGCTTTACGACGACACGCGCGCGCACACACACACACACACAAAGTTCTCATGAATGATGTCGACCACTACAGAATGCACGCCCCCTACCGCGGAAGTGTATATGCCAACTGTATCTGAAAGAAAGCAAGAGGCTTTCCATGAATGACAAATATTCAACTTGACAAATATTATTTTTTTTTTTACTTTTTCTTGAACGACTTTAACGTCTGCACCCGGCCTCGCGGCGACCCCTGCGCACCGCATGTGGCGCCCTCAGAGTCCTGCCGCGCTGTCTGCGAGGCTGCGAGGCGCGGCGCGGCACGGCACGGTCCTCTCTGAGTAATGGCGGAGTGTATCGGACCGCGGCCCCGCGGCCCCGGCGGCCCCCGCGGCCCCGGCGGCTCGGTGTACCTGTCAGCCGCTGCAAATGTATGGAGCTGATAGAGCTGTGGCTACTAGAGCAGCGCGCGCGCGCCTCGCGGCGGCAGGTGCCGCACCTGCAGCTGCCGAGGGAGGGGGGCACAGCACGCGCCGCGGCGCTGCGTGCCGCTGGTATACCGGCGCGTGGCGGCGCGTGGCGGGTAGGGGCCCCTGAACGACACGCGGTGCCACACGGTGCACGGTCCGTAATGGCATTCGGAGGCGTTCGGTCACCGATGAAAGCAGCTGTCTCTCTCTCTCTCTCTCTCTTTCTCTCACTCTCTTTTCCGGCGGCAGTAACAAATCGCCGGAGCGCCGTGCTGTTCCTCTTGTCACCCCCATGCGTCAACACCTTCCCGTAAGTATCCACCTAGTCGTCGCGCTCTACCGCATACGAGCGCCCTTCGACGGCGCTGACCCAGTTTCGCTCTGGAGGCGCTACGGAGCCACACGGCCGCGGGGCGGGGCCCGGCGGGGCCCGGCGGGGCCTGGCGGGGCACGCTGCCGGGAACTCCCGCATCACCCACGGCGTCCTCACCGACGTCGTGCTTCTGGGAGCGCGGCCCTCACGGCGCCCGGCGGGCAGGCAGGCCCGGCGTGCACGCGTGTCCCGCGGGACGGCCTACACGGCCGCTGGCAGGCGCCGGGACGCGGCCCGACAGAGGCGCCGCCGTCCCGCCGGCCCGCAGCATCAGCGACGTGCCAAATTCCTGGCCGCGGCCTCGGCGGAGAGGTGTCCGCAGCTCAGCCGGCCCCGCATCACGGCTCCACGTCGTGGCGTGGGTGAGAGAGTCGAGAGTCCACACACACACACACGCGCGCACACACACAGAGGCGCGAATTAGCATACCATCCTTCTCGCGTGGCCCGGCCCGGCTCGGAGGCCCGGCCAGCCTCTTCCCAGTGTGCCTGGCCGGGCCTGCCGCCGCTGCTTTAGGCCGCTGATGATGGGGTATTCAGGTGTGTGATCTGTCAAGAAATCCGCAACAAACGCGCGTTGTGCTGCCGAAGGGGGCCGGCCCCGGTGTCTGGACGGGGCCCGGGCGGCCCGGGCGCGTACGCGGCGGGACGACCCCCGCCTCGCCTGCCCGCCGCACCTGTGCGAGTTTCGGTGCCAAAGGATCATGAAGACTCATCATGCCACCAAAGAGCCGGCAGGGGTCATCCGTGAGCGACGTCTGCTGACCGCCTCGGCCGGGACGAGAGAGGCTCTTGACCCGCGGGGACGACGGCGCGGGTGGACGTCGCTGTCGGAAAACGCCCCGGGGGGTCCGGCGGACAGGGAAACCTGAAATTTTGTTTGGAAAAAATTACGGTGCTAAACTGGGTAAATTCATAATTTTATCCAGAATGAAGTCGGAATAATGCAGAAGAAAGCCGGAGACGGAGGACACGGTTCTGTCGAGTTGATTTCCCGTCGACGGGCGCCACGTGGTTTTGTGCGCGGTCGCTGCAGCCTCCCGAGAGCCGCTCGCAGGCGAACGAGCGGGAAAATCCTTGCAGCTCGTGTAGCCTTGCGGCAGCCCGCGGCCGGCCTGGCCTCGAGGAGGTGGAGGTGGGTGTAGCGAGCAGCACCCCGCCGGGCAGGACAACACCCCCAACACCCAACACGCCCATGTCCCGCGGCTACCACCACCGCCCGCCGCAGCCGGGGCCGGCCCGGCCCCTCCCGGTACCCGTCGCGCCGTAGCCGCGGGGCATCGAGCGAGGGCCACGAGATTCAGAAGGCCAGGTTGTCAGTCAGAGCGGCCGGGCAGGCGGGCGGACGGACAGACCGGCCAGGCGGGGGCCCGGCGGGGGGACCTGGAGGGGGCCTGGAGGGGGCCTGGAGGGGGCCTGGAGGGGGAGGGGGTGGATGCCTGTAATTGCAGTCCACGGCATGTACCGTCCAGTAGCACGCAGCCTCGGCGCCGCCCGCCGGTCTTTTTATTTAGTCTAGCCTACAGCAGCAGCAGCAGGCCGTGTGCGTGCGCGTCTTATACACATCCTCGCCGACCGCCCTCGGCTACCGGAGCCCCGGAGCCCCGGAGCCCCGGAGCCCCGGAGCGCGCCGCCTCGACGCTGCAGCCTCCGTGAGCGTCCGAGGCGTCCGCGGCGTCCGCTCCCAAATGTGCGCCCTCATTCAGAGCGTAGCCGAGCACGACATCCCCGCGAGACGGGGGAACTGAACTGAACGGAACGGAGTGGGCCCAAAACGAAAACGTTTCACGGCGCCCCGCCGCTAGCAACACGTAGTCTACACGGCCCCGTGTTTCGGACACGCTCCTCCGATAAGTGTTTCACGTTCTAGAATACGGCGGCGGAGCGCGGCGGCGGCGCGGGTGCCCGGCCCCACGAGCTCGCCGCACGCCGCCGCTCTGACGGCGGAGAGTATTTCAAGTTCCTCTCCCCACAGCGTACTCCTGGCGTCCTCCCGCTGGACCGCCGCGGCGCAGCGTGGCGTCCGGCGTCGTCGTGCATCGGCTCTCCGGCAGCGGCGGCGGCGGCAGCCAGGCACATCACAGTGATGAGGTGGGCGGGGGAGGCGTCGCTTAGTAAAGAGGGTCGGCCGCCGGCTACTGATACGGCCGCGGGACATCCCCGACGAGGATTTGGATCGGCCGGGGCCTCGGCCGAGACCTAGCACGGCCGTTCGTCACCGGGACGACGAGGACGTCCACGACGTCCCCGTCACAGAGGGGCACATCACGTCCTCCTCCTGGTGCCGCGGCAATAATTCCCGACCCCCCCCCCCCTTCCTCTCCCACTACCCGGCAGATAAATCGCGTCCGCGAGTCGTCATGTCTGCAGCGCGCGTCCGTCCCGACCCTCCTCGCCGTTGTCGCCGACGTCGCGGCTCGCGGCCGCCCGCCCGAGTCCGTCTTGTTCGCTGCGCCGTCGTGATCTCAAATATCTCGCCGGCGACCAGTATCAAGACAAATTGTGGGCACTCGGCTCCGCGGCTCCGGCGGGGACTGGCCGTCCGTCCGTCCAGTCGACGTGGAAGCCATTCCGACGTGGAAGTGGAATTTGAGAGGGACACACTCACTCCTGGCGAGTGCCCGGCAGTCTAGGCCGGGCCCAGCGGGGCCACAGGGCACAGGGCCGTCGTAGCGGGATGTGTCGCCAGGCTCTCTCTCTCTCTCTCTCTCTCTCTCTCTCTCTCTCTCTCCTTCTTTCATTATCTCTTACCCTTTCCCTCCCTCAACACACACACACACACACACACACACACACTCCCCCTCTCCCTACCTCCTTGTCTCCCTCTTTCTCTCTTTTTGCTTCTCTCTTTTTCTGTCTTTCTCATTGATCACCGCTCATCATGCTACCGCCGCGGACCTAGCTCTGTCGTGTGCGTGTGTGTGTGTGTGTGTGTGTGTGTGTGTTTGCCGCAGGGCCTATGAAAGTGTTGGCAGCTCTTGTCATCCGTCGTGGCCCGCTCCGTTCTTTTTTAATTTTTTTTTCTGACAGCGGAGGTGTGCGGTACGGTGGTGTCGCGGCTGCGGCTTCTGCCCGACTTAGTTCCGAGGGGGGCTTGACTCACTCCGTGGAAGTGCGTCGCCGGCCCGCGGAACGTTTTGTGCCGCTGTAGCTGCTGGGTTTTTTTTTCGCCGCGTTTGCCGGCGGTTTCGGCGACGGGGGACGAGTACCCTCGCAGTAAGTATGTCTGTTCCAGCGGCAGTTACCTCGTACATTCTACATACACCGGTTGAGCGAGTGAGCCGACGAGTGGGGGAAACAACGTGGGTAATCGGCCGGACACCGCCGCGGCAGCCCAGGGCAGTAGTATGTCGGTAATCTAGGCTAATCTCAGATTATTTTTTTAAGGGGGTAAATTTTGGGGTTAATGCAGACGAAATTCGGGGGGCAACACATCGAACATTGAAGCTTTTGCGCCGACCCCGGTGCTCATTAAAGCGTTGTCGCTTTCAGCTGTGAACTTAAAAATTGACTACGGAAGACAAAAGAAAATTAAAATGAAGAGAGAAGTCGTTCAGAGTATTTGGTGCGTTGCATTACACGAGTTATGCGTCCGATTAGCTTCTGCGTCCCTCGCGACCCCATATACCACAGCAGCGCAAGCACGGTCACGGGACCTGTTCCTCGAAGGCGGCGGCAGCGGCGGCGGCGGCGGCGGCCCGGGTTCAAATCCCCGCGGCATTATGCCTGTCCTTCCTTTTGGGCTTCTAATTACCTCCGCTGATCCCGTGAAATATACGCCCCCCGTCTGACCCCCGCCGCCTATGCCCGGCTCGGCCCGGCCGTCCCGCCTGCTCACTTATGCGAATCTCGTTTGGGGACTTTTTTTCCGCGTGTGAAGCAGCAAAGTGGTCAGTCCCACTCGCCAATTATTCGGATTAAAATATTTCATCTCTTCTTTTTTTCTCCGCTGGAGTTTTTTTTTTTGTCCACCGGTGCCACTGGTGGGGCCAGGATCCGCCAGTCAGCGACGTTGCGTGGCGGGTAGCCCCAGCCGCACCGAGTGACAGTACCCGTCCCGGTGCCCCTCCCGGCGCATCCTTGTGCACCGATGGAGCAGCGGTGGCCACCGGGCGGTGCCCCCGGCGCGGCCTCCACGCCCGCCCCCATGATGCCGCGTTTGCCCAGCCGATTCGCACTTGGCCGACCAAGGCACCCGGCTCCATTTGAAACGGCACGACTGGCTTGTCGTCGTCGTCGTCTTGTCTGAAGAAGCGACACGGGGGGGGGGGGGGGGGGGGGGGGGAGTTGACGGAGAGGACGGGGGACTGAGCGGGAGGACGCCGGGAGTGCAGCCGGTTGGGTTAGGTTAGGCTAGAGGCTGCACGGCGCCGCCTCACCTGCACCGCCGCCAAGGACCGCAGCACGGCCAAGATTTCCGCAGAAAAATCCCGCGGCGCGCCCGCAAGTTGTTAGCGACCGCCTCTCTTTTTTTATTATTTTCTCTTGTTTTCGGACGCAGCCCTGCTGCACCTGCACGTCGTCCGGCCGTCCCGTCAACGACACCCACTCGGCTCACGATACGGGACCCTGCCCTGCGCGCCCTTGTTGCGGCGTCCAGTCCCCCGGCGGGGGCCTGCGGGGGCCGGCGGGGGGGCCGACGTGTGCAGAATGCCGGCCGGCGCACGGAAACCTGTGCAGGCCGTCATCCCGGCCGCAGCAACAAGACCACGCCACGCCACGCCACGCCACGCCCGGCATGGATCGCGTGTTTGCCGAATTAATGTCTCATTACCGCTGTCCGCCCTCCATCATACGAGGAGCACGGCGAGCGGCTGCGCGCGGCACGGCACGGCACGGCACACGGCCCTGCGGACGCCGGAGGACGCCCAGCCTGCCCTGCACAAAGTGAGCGGACGTCTCAACCGGCCGCGTGTGTATAAAGTTTCGATTTTTGTTTCGCCCACACGACGCACAAAATTCGGTATTTAATGAGGGAAGAGAGGGGCGGAAGGGGAGGGGATAACAGAGTGCGCCCGGGAGAAGGCCCCGAAATAATTGGGAAGTCGTATATAATGAAATTGAACAACGTCGGTGTAAGGTATGTATGGGAAATCGTGGCTGCGCCGGAAAGCGAGTGATTTGTGAAGTGGAGCGGGGTTCTTGCGTTGCCGATCGATTTCTTTGGGCTGCGGTCCTGTACACTGCGTTGCGAATTTTCACCTCGGTTTTCAACTTCCTCCTCTGACAAGGCATATTCTGTACCCAGTACGTTCAACTGAAATTTTGGTCCCGACTAAAATATCTGATAAACAATTTTTTTAAAGGTGAATTTTTGCAAAGCAGCGCTGAGGAGGCGGAAGGTCCAGATCTCCGGTCGGGGAGGGCCTTTATTTTGCCGCCCCCCGGCATGCATGCAATCTGAGGAGGAGGAGGGAGGAGGAGGAGGAGGAGGAGGAGGAGGAGGAGGAGGAGGAGGAGGAGGAGGAGGAGGAGGAGGAGGAAGGGGAGGCGGAGGAGGAGGGCGGTGCATCGGACACTGGCGTCCGCCGCGCGCGGAAATTCGCCGGCTATAAAACGCATAAGATGAGGTGAAGTCCGAAAGTAAAGTGCGTGAAGCGTCTTTATCTGCAGGCGGGCGTGACGCGCCGCGACACGGCGGGGCGGGGCGGGCCGTCCCCTCGTAATGTGCCGGTGCGTATTACTCGGCGCTTTCACTGGAAAACGCACGGCGGCATGCGGCGGCGGCCAGCGGCCCGGACATTCCGGCGGGATGGGCGCTCACACACCGCGGCCTCCTCCTGCAGATGCTCCTCGCGGTCCTCGCCGAGACAGCGCTTCTCATCCCGAAATTTCAACAAAAAAAATCTAGAATTTTTCATTCAAAAAAAATTGAAAAACTTTTTTTAAATCCGAAATTTTTGTAAAGTTTGTGAAATTTTCTGAAATATTACTGATTCTAGGGGGACTAGAGACCCTGATCGGTGTGCGGCCAGGGTGAGGTAAGGTTAGGTCGACCGCTCCCCCGCAGAGGCTTTGTTCGGGTGCGCTCGTCCGCACCCACACCCAACACATCTATGCGCGCACTTGACCCAAATAAAACACGCGCGCCGGCGGTAAGAGACGCGCCGCCAATTATCCAACAAATCTTGGTAACGTAATGACAGCAAACAAAAGGCGATCGCCGCAGCACACACACACACACACACACACACACACAGGAGAGCAAAGGGACAGAGGCTGAGGGAGTGGTGGCGGTGGTGGGGGTATGGCCCGAACGCCCCGGCCAAATTACACAAATTACACGAATTTATGAAACAGAGAAATAAAATAAAGCGTTGCACCGTAATCAGGCGCCATGAAATATGTTGCGGGTGTCTGTCCGTGTGTGTGTGTGTGTGTGTGCGAGCCGCCTTTGGCCCCTCTACTCGGTATGTGCACCCGCCGGCCCGCCACGCCCCGCCACCTCCACGCCGCTGCCGGTATCCACCTATTATGTCGTTATAAGATCGGACTGGATGCTTGTGCAGGGGCGTGGCGCGGCGGGGCGTGGCGGGGGTCTCGCGCATCGGCGTGCCGGCCGGCGCGGCCGTGCGGGTGGACCAGGACAGCCAGCGGCGGCTGCGGCGGTGGCTGTTTTGCACACGGCTAGTTTATCGTGTCGTTCTCGTTCCTAGCCGCGCGCTGCCATTGCGGAGCGAACGCGGCCGGAGCAGAGCCGGCGGCGAGGCGGCCGCGGGGGAGGGGGGGGGGCATGACGGTCGGTGGGGCTGGCTGCAGAGTGGTGGTAAGCGGCGGGGGCGGCGGGGGGGGCGGGGGCGGCGGGGGCGGCGGGGGCGCGGCGGTGCACTCAGAGCCACGGCACACACGGCGAAGAAGCCGCGGATCGCACTCCGGCGACTAACATACGGGCTTGTTCATAAATTATGTCACGATTCGTATGCCTCCTTCTTACTTTTACGGGACTGAGCTAGCCTTCCAATGCGACCGTCACGCCGATCTCGACCCTCCGCCGCCTCTCCATTATAAGAACGTGACGTCATTTTGTGAACAGCCCCCACCGGCCGCTCCACAGGGGACGCGCGTGTGACCTGGCGCGGGGGCGGCGGGGGCGGCGGGGGCGGGGCGGGGTCCCGCAGGACATCGACCTCGCCAGGCCGATCCTCCGGGCCGCCGGCGTCCGATCGGCGGCGCCGCCCGGCCCCACCCCGCCCCGGGGGCCCCGGGGCCATGCCGTGCCGCCCGACCTGGTTCTGACTCGACACCCCGGACCTCGGCGGGCCTCGGCGGCCCTCGGCACAGCACGGCCCGGCCGGGTCCAGCCCAGCCCCCCCGGGCCACTACCCGAGTGCTCTCTTCATGCTGCGATGCGACGCCCCTAATTTTCCAATTAGTGCACGAGGCGCCACGCCGCGCCGCCGCCGCCGCCGCATGCGGGAGACAGGGTTATGTATGATACCAGATAAGGAGCGGGTCAATAACACGTTTGGTCTGTCGGCGGGCCGGTGGCGAGGGCTCCGGGGCTCCGGGGATCCGGGGCGCAGGGGGAGGGCAGCCCTCGACGCCCTCTCCTCGTCGTGATTCATTCGTCGGCGACCTCCTCGACCTGCTCACTCCATTCAGAAGGAGAGAGAAAGAGACAGAGAGAGAGAGAGAGAGAGAGAGAGAGAGAGAGAGGTTGATCCCGGCTCACCCCGGCACCGCCCGCTGCCCCTGGCCGGCCGGCGTCGCCGCGGCAGCCGTGTGAAGCGGCCGGGCCCCGCGGCGGCACGGCGGTGCGGCGCCAGCGCGCCACCCGCTCTCCTCTCCTCCCGCCCCCGGAGCCCTTCGGCCCGCCCAGGGCCCGCGGCGGCGGCACAGCCTTTCGGGGGACAATCCGAATCAGATAAATAATACCGAGCTCCAGACGTCTGGCGCTGGGAGTCGATGCTGACGCCATCCGCATTTCACGCGGCGCCCATTCCAGGCCCCGGCCGCCCCGACCGCGCGGCGGAAGGGCGGCAGGGGCGGGGTTCTCATACAGCACACAGCACCTTGCGCTGCACTGCGGTGAGCGGCGCACGCACGCGACCTGCCGCCCAGCCTGGGCATTACCCAGAGCAGGACTGCCGAGGCCGCTGATGTGTGAATCCAATGGTGCCTGCAGGTACCGCGGGCTGCGACACAGCGCAGGCCGGCGTTGTAGCGCGGGGCGGGGCGGGGCGGGGCGGGGCGGGGCGGGGCGGGGCGGCGCGGGGCGGGGCGGGGCGGGGCGGGGCGGGGCCGGCGAGTGCACCTGCCAGCGCCGCCAGCGGCCGGAGTGGGAGGCGCCGCCGAGCCCCGCTCCGCTGCTGTGATCTCGTTCGGTACCTGTGGCGTGGCGCGGCGTGGTGGGGCGGGTGGCGGCGGGTTTTATAGCAGCCGTCAAACGCGAACAGGCTGGCCCGGCCCCGGCCGGTGTGGGGGCACCGCCAGGCCTAGCCGGGCATAGCTGGGCAACGGCGCGCGGCGGGCGGGGCCCAGAGCCTCGGGGGGAAACGTAGGCGCGAGGCCGAAATTTGTCCATTTCAATGGGCTCGAGGGGGGAAACACAATATAAAATATTTTTTTTAAAGCTCTGAGTAAACTTCATAGTGCCTTCATTTGGCTTCTTTTTCCCTTTTTGGTACAGCAAGCAGTGGGTCAACTGCCTGTTCTGCGTATTCCTTGCAGGAGCAGCCGTACTGCTGAATGTACAAAAATAAATACTCGGCCTTCATCAAAACCCCCAGGACTGCTGAACCTTTCCTTCGCCCACCGTGTGTCGGCGGTAGGCCCCCTCCCCTCCCCTACGAGCCTGTGGCCCGCGCGGAAACCCCCCCCCCCTCCCCCCGCCTGTCTAGCTCATAAGTGAGTACAGTAAATATGCCCCAAAGCTCTTTATACAAGATTGGATGTGGACGCGCGCCGCCGTGGTCGCGCCGCGCGCACTCAAGTGACTCGGGCTTGCAAATGCAGTTCTTGGCTGTGATCGGCCTGGCCTCCTGTGTGGCGGCGGCGGCAGCCATGGCCGGCGGCGCTGCACTCAAATAAACTCATTTGCGAATTCATAACCCCCGTGGCAACTGGTTGTCACTGGCCTCGATTTGTTCGCGGGCACGTGAGCGGCCACGTGGGTGGCGCCGTGGACGTTCTCCGCGGAGAGAAGCGGCGGCGATGGCGGCGGCGGCGGCGGCGGCGGCGGCGGTGGTCGTGAAGGTGGTATTGTTCACGGCAAGGCCGGCGGGCGCCGCGGCGCTGCTCTGTTATCGACTCCCTGCAAGTGGCGGCGCTGTTGGTATGCACCTTCCCGCCATCAAAAGTTGCCTCCTCCTCCTCCTCCTCCTCCTCCTCCTCCTCCTCCACCACCTCCTCCTCCTCTTCACCGCCTGTCAGCATGCGACTCCCAGCCGGCCGTGTTGCAGTCTGCTTCGGTCGGATCGTTCGGGAGAGCAAATGCACCGTTTTGCACGGCGAGCGCGGACTCTTATTGCGGGAGACAGCGGCGTCCAGTCCGCGACTCAGTTCTACAACTGCGAGGTCACGGCGCGGGGCCGGCAAAGGGGGCGCGCCCAAACACCGAGGCGGCCGAGGACGGCGTCAGAGTCCCGCGGCGTCGATCTGAAACACTCTTCCGGCGAGTGTAGTGTCGACGCGTCTCCGTCCCCAGAAGCATTCCATGCAGCAACAGACGTGTCAAGCCGTCTTTTCCTCCATTTTCCGGGGCCGGGATGCTGGGGCTTTACGGACGACCCCCCGCAGAGCTGCCGGCCCGGCCGTCGGCGAGCGACCCCCGGGAGGCGAGGTCAGTTAGTCGGAAGGGGCTTGAGAGGGTTACACCGGTTACATGCGCGGCTCTGGCCGGCTCCGGCCGGCTCGCGGCTTGCGGTCATTGCCGATGTGGGTAGGCGTAGCGGCGGGGCGGCCGTGGGCCCCGCCAGCCCCGCCGGCCCGGCTCTCTTTTACACCCCGCTAGATAACCAGACGGACCAGTACTTACCAACGCCGCGCGCGGGGGCCGCCCCGCCGGGCCAAAACCCCGCATCTGCTGCGGCCTCGCGGGTGGCTGCCGGGGCCCGCGCACCTGCAGCTGCGGCATCATCACGCCGCCGGCACGCCCGGGTCAGGCCGCATCCTGCCGCTGGAGCTCCACGGAGAGCTCGCCGAGGGCGTTGCGGCTCTGGCAGCGGCCCCGGCGGCGAAACGGCAGCGGCAGCAGCCAACCGGGGCTGTTAGCGCTACACTGTTTCAGCACCGCCGCGCGCATCCTGGGCGACGGCCTCGGCGAGGGTCGGCATGCGGGCGATGTAGAGGGCCGCTTCCGGGGCCGTCCGGGGCCGTCCGGGGACTGCCTATAACGTCCACGGCGGAGGAAAAGTCGCGGAGGACGTCGTCCCCCGGAGACGAACGTTTCGAATCTTCCCGCTCGAAACAGAGCGGCCGCGATCTGCGTTTTGTTTTTTTTTCGCGGATGTTTGTGCGAGCCGGCCGCCGGGTGCAGGGATCTAAAACTGTGATAACGACTGCGCCATGAGGAGCCATCGTGGTCCGCGAGGTCCGCCGAACAAAGGCGCCGAGATGCCGACGGCTGCAGCGGCACGGACCATCCCGGGGGTCCCGGGGGTCCGGGGCCGGGAGTCGCGCGGGCCCGGGCTCACCTACACCGTGCACGCACATTTTGCATAAGAATACCGCCCGCGGCTACGCGGCAGTCTCCCTCTCCGTCACTCTCGCGCGCAGCCCCGCTCCGGAGCGACAGAGAACGAGAGTGTCGATTTCGGACGGACGCACACGGACGCACACACATTCGCTGAGTGGCGGCTGTTGCTGCACCGGGAGGGTCCGGGCTGGGTTCGGCCGGTGGTCCAGAGGGGGATGTCGGGCTCGTGCTGCTGGCCGCCAGGTGACCCGCGCGACCTGACCCACCCTCTCCGTATGTAGGCCAGCGCAGCACCTGGTCTAGGCGGCGTGTGCGCGCCGGACGGACGGACACCGTTGCTGCACCCCACAGGACATTCAAATTTGGGTTTCGGATTATTCAACAAGACGACGCAGCTGCGCTCCGCGCTCTGATGGTTTTGATGGCCCGCGATCCGCGTCGGATGTCCGTTCGCGGCCGCCTCGCCTCGCGGTGCGACCGTTGGGCAGGTCATTGACAGCATCTGCTACATCAATCGGCAGCATCAATTCCGTACTTAAGACAATTATCAAATGAGCTCAGCTGTGAGGTCTCATTTTATGAAGAATTGGTGCCCGTAATGAATGAAGGAATAAAACAAACTCGAATTAATTAGTTGTCAAATGAACGAACGACAAACAGACAAACAAATGAATGAATAAAGATACGA
This sequence comes from Megalurothrips usitatus, assembly GCA_026979955.1. Lineage (NCBI taxonomy): Eukaryota > Metazoa > Arthropoda > Insecta > Thysanoptera > Thripidae > Megalurothrips > Megalurothrips usitatus. The sequence continues at coordinate 2,267,453 of CM049599.1, read as the reverse complement.
ACGAAAGAAAGAAAGAAAGAAAGAAAGAATGAATGAATGAATGAATGAATGAATGAATGAATGAATGAATGAATGAATGAATGAATGAATGAATGAATGAATGAATGAATGAATGAATGAATGAATGAATTGAGCAGTTTACCGCCTCTTGCTTTTTCCGTCATTTGGCGCCTTTTTGCATACCCGTGACGCACTATGCGTGGCTCCGGTCGGGGGGCCGCCGCACCGCTTCGCGTACCGCGCGTGTAAGATTTAAAAGACCCCGCCTCCCCCTGTCGCCTATTCTCCCTCTTTCCTCCCCCTCCCTCCTCCCCCCTCCCTCCTCGGTCCTTTTAAATGGCCCGGGCGCTGCGTTGCGCCGCGCGGCCACGGAGCATTGCACGGCCACCCCATGCAACAGCTCGGAACAGCTGGCCGCGACCTCCTCGCAGGTCGTCGGAGCTGCCACAGCTTTGTGCGCCGCCCCGCCGGGTCCTGCCGTCCTGGCCGGCACCGACAAGGCTGACGCACTTTCCGCTGGCTGTCAAACCTACCGAAGCGTTATTTCTTGACCGCCGCGCCGCTCCCGAGGGCGCCTCGACCTCCGCGGGCGCGCTACACCTACTTAGTACCGACTCTCGCTGGCGTCGGCCTCGTTGCACGCAGAGCGCTTCTCTCTCTGTGGCATCTGCCGCTCTGAAGCTTCGTCGCCGTGCCCGGGGTGGCCGCTTTCCGACGATGATTAATTTGCGAATTATGGATTTTGACTCCCTTCGAACCTCGTCAACTGGCGACGGCGGTCTCCGACGTTTCATATCTCTTCCAGCAGGAGATCCGCCCCTCTGCGAGGCGGCAGCAAACAAACACACACACACACACACACACACATTGGGGGGCACCCGCCGTGTTGTGCGGCGGTATTCTTAAGAAAATCGCCGTAGCGCGTGCGGAGGGATGAGAGCTGGCCGTGTCGCGGGAGAAGTCAACGGTGCGGTGCAGTCGCCGGGCGGCTCAGCAACGTAACCGTGCGCAGCTGCCCGGCCGTTGGCACGGGCCAACCCCGGGCCGGGAGGTCACGGCCAGGTGCGGAGCCCCGCAGAGCCCCGCAGAGCCCTGCTGCAGCCCTTAGGGACCCTCCGCCGCCTCCCCGGCACGCTCATCCCAAGGAGCCGCAAGACACACACAATGACGCAAAGGGAATAAGCGCGGGAGTCTCCAGGAGGCGGCTGAGCCGAGACGCGGCGGCCACGACAACGGCTCCCCCGCTGCAGTGCGAGAGAGAGACGAGAGATGAGACGCCCCATTTGATGACGGCAGTGCGAGAGAGATGGCTGGTCGGGCATCCCCGGCCTATGCGTGCATCCCTCTCGCACCACAGTCAAATGCGACGTCCCGTCTCTCTCGTACTCAGCTAGATTTGGCGGCACTTCCTGACTGACGTGGTTTTCGCCCCATACCAAGTCCCGATTATTTCTCCTGACGCGAAATTTACAAAAAATAGATGAACCTTATATTTTGACCGAGGCGAATATGATATGGAGTACCCGCTCATCCGGAAATGACGCCTACGATGTTGACTTTCGATCAACATTCCCGCAGACGCCGCGCGCCGACGTTAACATTGTCGCCGCGGAGACCGGAGCCCCCGCGCCCGGCAGCAGAGCATTGCAGAGCATTGCAGAGCAGCCCCAGCCGCCTTGTCGGGCAGCCTTGCCAATGGCATTGCCGGCCGCCAGGTACTACCGGGGCATGTTGTAGCGGCGGACGGCGGCGGCGGCCAGGCGCCCGCTGCTCACCCATCCCGCATGCGTCGAGTGGCGGCCGTCGGAGCAGCGCGGAGGCACCGACACATATATTTCCCCGCCGGATGGCATTTCTAAACATGCCCGACCGATGTGATGGCATGGCGGTAGGGCTGTTTGAGAAGCAGCCGGCGCCGCCGACGCCACCACCGCCGCCCCGCCGGCGTCCTGGTGCGCTTGGCGAGCAGCCCTTCCGTCCCGTTCGGTGTACCCCAGCGGCAGTCCGTTCGTTTCAGCTTCGCGAATAAGATCCACGGGAACCTGGGATCCCGAGTTCGAGTCAGGACTGGAAGATGGCCGCCTGTGGGAGGGTTAGAGTAGGGTAAATGAAGTACCCCAGCCGTGGCCCACTTTTGCCTGTCAAAGGCAATAAAGTGCGTTATTCTTACAAGCAATGTGTGGCTCATTATCGCCTCCAAATCTTACAGATACGTTGTGATCTTCGTAGGTCTGCGCCCTCGCCCTGCTGTGCACCTCACAGTGTAGCACGTCCGTCGGCGGCGGCCTCGCCGCTGCAGGTGGTTGTCGCCTCGCCGACGACGTCGTCGAGGATGTCGTCGGGGATGTCGTCGGGGACACCGAGTTCCGGCCCCGGCCGGCCCGCGGCCCGCTATAGGCCCGTTGAGAGCCGCCGGTCTCGCTCAGCCAACAGGCTTATCCACTCTGAGGCGGGCCGGGGCCGCGCCAGGGCGGGGCTCGGTGGCCGGAGCTCGGCGGCAGCCCACAGCCTCCCACACCTCGGAATGTGTCGTCAGCGGAGGAGCGAGCCGTGGCCGCGCGGGGGCCGGCTGCCAGTTGCGGGGGTCTAGGGCGGTACACGGCAGCCCCGGCAGCCCGGCAGCCCGGCAGGCATCCAGAGGATGATCCCGCAGCGGACGGCCCCGGGGACGGCCGGGGACGGCCGGGGACGGCCGGGGACGGGACGCGTTGATATATTTATTATCATGGCCGGCCACACTAGCTGGACACCGAGCGGACGGCGCGCGGCGCGGCTGTGGGAAGGATGAAAAAGTTGACGGGCCGCGGTGCGGCGGTGCGGCGGCGCGGGGAGCGGGGCGGGCGCTCGGAGTGGCGCTCTGACGCTGTCGTCGGCGACGTCCGCGCACGCCGGCGACGACGACGGCGGCGGTTTTTTGACAGCCGCCGCCGCCGCCGCGCGGTCAGAAATCATTCGACGGCCACGGCGGCGGCGGCGGCGACCCGCTCTGTAATTGTAATTCGCGGGGCCGTCCGTAAACGCCGCGCCGACACTCGGAGCGCGGGGTATGTCGCCAGGGACGTTGGCCTGCACTGGTTTGCGGGTTTATCCGGCAGTGTGACGCGGTTTACGGGTGACCCCCGTGAGCGGCGCTACGCGCGTGGCGCGCTTTACTGAGAGTCTCTAAGTGAGCTCTTCTTCGGGGATTGGCGCGGTGGCGGCGGGGCTCGGCGGGGTCTGTCTGTCACTCACACGGCCGGCCGGCTCTCTGCTTGACTTTCAACGATACGCCCATAGCGGGGCATAATGGCACAAAGAGGCGAGCCCCGGCGGCGCGCTTCACTTGCAGCAGGCGACGCACTTGGCAGCCTGTCGAAAAATGGAGCTCACGGCGTGTCGCGGGTTCGAGTACCTCGCCGCGGTGGTCCGCGCGCCGTGGCGTGAGAGATCCGCGCTGCAGCCGCCCTAATAGATGTTGTTTTTGACGCGTCACCCCAAAAAATATACCACTTGACTGAAAATCAACTTTGACTCCGCCTATAATTCGTCCCCCCGCGGGACGCGTTATTCACATTGATTTTAATATAATGTCCGCCCGACGAATGTTCTCCGCGGGGTTCGCGAGGTCACCTGACACCTCCGGCGGCCGCGCGGTCAGCCAAGGACGGGAAGGAGCCCCCCCCCCCCCCTCCCCTCCGCGGGTCACCCACAGCGGGTGACCGCTAGACAGCACCCACCCCGCCGCCTCCACCGCCAAAGGTCACATTTGTGCCGGCCCCGCGTCTGGTCCGGGCTGCCGGCCGTATCAGCGGAACGGCTGATCCGACCAACAACGCCGCGGATGGGACAAGGATGCTCTCACGCGGTGACCGGCGACACTTTTTTTCTAAGTTCTTGTCTCCCTCTCTCCTTCTCATTCTGCCTCACTCTGTCTCTCTCTCTCGCTCTCTCTCTCTCTCTTACACTCAGTGCCTCGTCGCGCGCGCGCGCTTTGGCAATTTTCGACGCAAACTACCGACCGTCGCCGCGCCGTCTCTCGCCGTCCGCGCAGCTTATCTGTATAAAACGCGATCCAAACGCCGTTCCTTTTTTCGTTTGTCGCCGCCCGGGTGTAATATACGAACATGACAAAAAAAGGAGAAGTCGAGCGTACCTGTTCGAGCATGGTTCGAGAAAGGGAAATAAAAAAAAGGAAAAAAAAGCAGGCACCAAGTTTTCTTTCCCACCTTCGACGCTGCTGCTGCTGCTGCTGCTGCGCTGTTTTAGCCGAGGATGGAGGTACCGCGGCGTGTAGTGATTTTAAATGGTCGATTATGGGAGGCTCTTTGGTGGAGCGCGCGGCGCCGGCAGCCGAGCGGCGGCGGCGCTCCAAAGTCTTTTTCCAGAGGCGGCGGTGGCGGCGGCGGCGGCCGGGCATGGAGTCCCTGGACAGGGCGCCGCCGCACCGCGCTCTCTATACCGACTCCCACACGTCCGCCCAATACGATTGCATCCCTTCTGACTTCGACATCGCCCCGAGGTGCCGTAATCATCCTTATCGCACTAAATAATGGCCTTTCCCAGAAGCCCCCGCGGCCCCAGCGGGCCCCCCGAGGCCCCCGCGGGCCCCCCGAGGCCCCCGCGGCCCCAGCGGCCCCCGCACGGCAGCACCGCGCCCCGCTCTCCCTCCTCCCCGCGTTCAAGTTCCCAATCTGTCCACCCACTCTCCGCGGCCTGTTCCGTAGCCGTTCTCCGGAGAACGCCCCCCCCCCCTCATCCTCCTACTCCTGGACTGGGGAGGGGGAGAGAGAGAGGGAGAGAGAGAGTGAGGAGAGGGAGAGGAGAGGGAGAGAGAGAGGCTGAGAGAGAGAGAGAGGAGAGAAAAGAGACCAGCCAGCAGCACAAGAACAATACGTCTGGCTCAAATTACGCGCCGGTCGGGGGAGGAGGAAGAGGTGGGGGAGAGGAGGAGGGAGGGGGGGGGGCACGGGAGCTGTAGATTACTCCGGAGAATAAGGAGCGTGCAGCAATACGTTGTATAGGCCCCGGTAATAGAACGGAGGTGGGTGGGTGCGAGTCGGTCCGTGCCGGAGGGGGAAGGGGGAGGAGAGGGAGTTTACGTAAAGGGGGGGGGGGGAGGTAACTCCGCACATTCTGGGCGTTACGCCGGGGGGTTCGCGTATACTTACGGAGTGTGCGTGGCGCAGCGCTGCTGAAAGGCGTCCGCGCTCGCGATTTTGTACGTCGTCGTCCCGTGACGCAAGCCGCCCCCTGACGAGGCTACCTACCGCAGTGCGGGCGCGGCGGCGGCGTGGCGGCGGCCCCGAACACCCACATCACGGCCACGGGGGCCCCGTCATGGAAGGGCCGGCAAGTATTGATGTGGCTGCCGCCGGCCCCGCCCCCGCCCGCCGCCCGCCGCCTCGGCCGGCGCGGTGCGGTATGGACATGTGTGTACTATACTACTACGAATCGGCCCGCATCATCAAGGGAACGGGAAAGGAAGTCGGCCGCGATCGCTGAATGAACGAGTAATGAATCAATGAATGAGTGGAGTAAGCTCACCTGCCCCGTGGGCGGGCGCGGGGCGCGGCCGGCCGCAGCCCCCGCAGCTCCCACCCGTCCGCGTTGTGGGAGGGGGGCCTCCAAACCAAACCTCCATTGCGTCCGTGTCGGCGGCAAGTGAAGCCCATGGCTAATCGATTGACACGATTCCCCCTCCGCCGTACCCCGCTTTTGGGCCCCCGAGAGCCACCCCTCCCCCGCCCCCGCCCCCTCGCCTCGACATTGTGTCGCGCTCCTTCCATTTATTACTCCTTTTCGGTCGACGGGAACAAGGCGCGCGCGCGCGGGCGGAGAGAAATGAATGAGAAGTGTCGCAAAACCACGGAGATGTGAGCCCATGGCGCCGCCACAGCTCGATTTTTTTTAAACCGAGAAATAAAATAAATAACGTATGGAACACCTGCTAGAAAAATCGAGGCGGCTGAGGAATCTAGTGATCTGTGCGAAGGGCGCTCTTGCCTCCTTGACTAATGTCTCTCTCTCTCTCTCTCTGGAGCCTCTCTTCGGCGCCCTCTCCACGCCCTCATTCTGTCTCCAGCACGGAGGCCCACATGACGGCGCACGGCTTCCTCCCCGGAGGCCGTGGCGGCGCGGCGTGCGGCGCGGTCAGCTGATTATAATATGTTTTGTTATCGGGCCCCTCCCATCGATAGGCCCCGCTCACCGCCCGAGAGAGAGAGAGAGAGAGAGAGAGAGAGAGCGGACCGCGCGGGCGTAAGAGAGAGACGGCGAACGCTCCCGCGCGCATTCCTGATGCGTCCCGGGCGGCTCAAACTCGAAATCAGTGCGGGAAAGGAGCGCGGGCGATCGGCCGGCGGAGGCTGTCTGCGCCGCGGCGACTCAGAGCACTGCTGCCAACGCGCGGCGCACGAGTGGGCCCTACAAGTTTGGCAGCTATTTGGGTGGGATGGCCGGTCCACACAGGCGGGCCGAGGCACTCATTAGAACCCCATTCGAGGTGTCACTCCCCCTCAACCCCCCCCCCCCCCCACACACACACTACCAAGGAACTAAACCTGAACTAAACACTCTAAACAGTCACCTGTTCGCGGCCCCGCTCGCCGAGTGCGAGAGAGACAGACGCCGCGCTCCGACTGCCGATAGTGCAAGACAGACACCACCTGACCGGGGCATATCCGCGATCGGGCGTCTCTCTCGCACTCGCCGCAGTCAAATGCGGCGTACCATCTCTCTCGCACTCAGCGCGACGGCCAATACCGTCAATATCGTGCGGCGGGGGCCGCACTCATTAGCGGGCCGAACTCACTCGCTGTATTATGCGGGCTCGGGGCACCCGGGGGAGACACTGTGTGACGTAACAAGTGGACAGCCTCGGCGATGTTGATCGCATACCGGCTCGCTGCTAATACATTTTCTAAAAAGAATCTGTCTCACTGTTCCCGGCCGGCGGCGGCGCAGGGAGTCGGACTTCTCATAATAATAAATATATATAACTCCTCGGAGAAGACCGCGTGGCCGCGGCAGCAGCAGCCGCTGATCACCCCGCCGTGTATCGCTGCCGGCCAAGGCGCTGTGTGGGTGCAGGTATGGAAATCATCGCACTCAATCTGTTTCGCCTCGTCTCGGCGCTTCTCGTCTCTCTCTCTCTCTCTCTCTCTCTCTCGCTCTGCTCCCGCTCTATATGCATTTCTTCTCTCTCATTCTCCACGTGCCTGTCTCTCTCCCACACCATCTGTGTGTGTGTCTCTCCATTTCTCTCTCTCACACACTCACTCTCTCGACTCGGTCGCTCTGGTTGCCGCGGGCACAACATGACGCGCGTGGCCTACCAACTCTCCGCCGCTGCTACTGCTGCCGTGCTACCGCCGCCGCCGCCCCGACTACCGATCGGTCAAGTCGCCTCGCTACGCCTCCGCACTACACGCCGCGCCGCGCCGCCCCCGCGGCCCGACCACGCCCCTCGCCTCGCCTCGCGCCGCGCCTCGCCCAGGTATCAAAGGGATTACAACAATAGATGGAATCATCAGGTTGAGAGGGAAACGCACTCTCGGCGGGACGCGCGCACAAGACTCCCTCGCCTTGACGACGCCGGGGGTACACCGCAAACGAAGAGGAGGCGGACCGTCTGCCGTACGTCGGCGCAGCAGCTTCAGGCGTCGTCACCGCGACGATGTATTTGTGTTAATCAATCGCTAAAGCCCTTTAAGCGTTTGACATTAAGGCTTAACGGGCACTGTCGCCAGTGTTTGTCGAAACAGACTGTAGCGAGCGATAGTTGCGATACGACCGTATCGACTCTCTCTCTCTCTCTGTCTGTCTGTCCGTCTCTTCCCTCTCCCTCTCTCTCTCCTTGGCACATAATTCGAGCCGGAAGACGCGGCGCGGCTGCGCGGCAACAACAGGGGGCGGCCGGTGGGGGCGTCACGAGGCAAATCATTTGTCTTGTCGCCCGCCGCCGCCGCCGCGCTAGGACTGCAGGCGTCTCGGCCTTGGGCTCGACTCGATGTCGCGCTGACTGCGTCTGCCGCAGGGATCGCCGCCCCCCCCCCCCCCCCCCCCGTCCTCCCCGCCCGCCGCCGACCCTCCCCCCCGGGCCGATCGTCGTCGTCTTGGCCGTTGTGTGCGTTGCGCGCATTGTGAAAGACGCCCCTTGGCCGCGGCCGGGAGGGTGGGGGAGGAGGGTGCGTCTCGGCGGCGAGGTGTGCGACGCAACGCGGGCACGCGCCGCCCGACACCGGAGAGAGAGGAGAGAGAGAGAGAGAGAGAGAGAGCGTCTCTGAGAGACTCCGGGATGAAAGGGAGTCGGCGACGTCCCGGTGCCTTCCCGGTGCCGTGCCTATTCACGGACGCCGCACGCGCCACGCCCGGCCCCGGCCACACCCACACCCCCGCACCGGGCCGGCCGGCCGGCCGGCTCCCTGCGCACGAGCGCTTCCGTCGCCGCTCTCTCCATCCTCCTCGCTCTTCCCGGAGCGATCGGCAACACCAGTGCCGGCGGAGCTGTGAGTGCGAGAGAGATATGGGATGCCGCATTCGGCTACTGCGGATGATCGGGCGTCTCTCTCGCGCTCAGTCAAATGCGTCGTCTCGTCTCTCGCTCTCGCTCTCACGCTCATGCGACCGCCGCCGCGCCGGGCGACACGACGGCAACAGTTATGAGGAATTTGTCAGCGCGGTAATCTGTTTGCTGCTATACGCCCCCGTTCTGGCAGCCACACACACACACACACACACACACAGAATGTGCGGCACGCGGTTTCGCACCCACTACACCGCCACACCTGCGGGGCCGCGGGGGGTGGTGGGGGGCGGCCCCGTCCCGCCTTCCCCGCTGCTTTGCATACGTCCGTCGCGGCCAGCACCGGCCGGGGCTCTAGCCGGGGCCGCGCGCGCGCGCACACGCACACGCCAATTGCCTCATCTCTGTCGACTTTATAGAAACATGAATGAGTAAGTGGACGGCAGCGGCAGCAGCAGCGGCGGCGCAGAGTGAGGCCGGCGCGCGACGCGGACAGCGCCGAACGCCGTCAGTCCGTCCGTATGAAAAATTGCGCCGATAGTATTGCGGTTATATTCGCACACCTCGCACGGCCGACAGGCGCCGCGGACGGCCGCGGGCCGCGCGCGGGATGGATTGACTCGATTTAAATACTAGCGAGTTGTCGCCGGCACGCGAGTCTGGGCGCACTTTTCCTTTTCGATTCCGTTGTAAGTACACACACACACACACACACACACACGTCCCCGCCAAAGTGTTATGTAACGGTAAGACGGTGACGGGGAGGCGGCGGCGGCGGCGGCGGCGGCGGCCAGGTGTGTCGCCGGGGATGCAGCGGACGGAGGGGTGCCGACGACGCCCACCGCCGCCACGCCCCTTTGGTCGTTGCCCCGCGGCACACACACACACACACACATACATACGCATGTACACACACACATGGGCGGCGAATTAAAACTCTGAATCACTTTCGATGGCACGAACCATGGCGAGTACGACCGGAAGGACTTTGCACCGATGTGTGAGCTTGTACGTGTGTGTGAGAGAGAGAGAGAGAGATAGAGAGAGATAGAGAGAGAGAGAGAGAGAGAGAGAGAGAGAGAGAGAGAGAGAAGGGGGAGGGGGGCGGGTAATCTTCGGCGAGAGTGAATACTCCGCCAGTATTCCGCTGACAGTAATGTTACGTACAGAGGGAGTACCTTTGCAGGAGCGCACAGGAGGTTTTCATACGACACAAGCTCCACTAAAACATCTGAGGAAAGACATTTCTGGTAATCGATGTGGAGGCTGTCGGGGGAGGGGCGCACGTTCGTCAGGGGAGGCCGCGGGCCGCCCGCCTAGCCCGCCCTCGCCCCGGAGGACCCTGGGGACGCGGGGACCGTGGACTCCCACCCCGTCCGCTGTGACGGATCGCGCCCGGCCGCGCGGCTACAGCTGATGGACGCTCGGCACGACTCGGCTCCAGGCTGCAGGCCGCGAGAGCTTTGTGTGCGCGACCCTCGGTTGCGCTGGGGTGACCTAACCTCGCCCCTGGATCGGCCCGCGCAGACCCCGGCGGGCCCCGCCAGGCCCCGGCGGGCCCCGGCCCGGGCTGGCACGCGCGGCCGCAGAGTCCTCCCGGCGACAACGGCATCATCTCCTCCATTATCGGTACAGTCCACACCTGGCCCCCGCCGCCCCCCGGCCGTGACGTGGGACGTGTGCCCGGCCTTTGTTGTCCCGGACTGTACCACCTTCAGTTCCGAGACGACGACGGGGGCGGCGGCGCGCAGCCTTCCCGTCCCGCCCCGCCCCGCCTCCTCCCCTTCCTCCTCCTCCTCCTCCTCCTCCTCCTCCTCCTCCTCCTCCTCCTCCTCCTCCCCTCCTCCTCCTCCTCCTCCTCCTCCTCCTCCTCCAAGTCCCTCCCCTCCGCCTCCACCCCCTCATCTATTTTATCAACAATCCCCGGGATTTTAAAAAGGTAAACGGTCAGGTCGGAAAGGGGAGGCTGGCTGAACCGCGGCCGAGACGCATGCGATAAAAGGAAAACCGTTGCGTCTTGGCTCGTGCGCGCGCCGTCGTAACGTCGAGGAGAGGAGGAGGAGGGGGAATCAGCTGACGGCCGGGGAGGCCGCCGGAGGCTGCCGGGGGCTGCCGGGGTGCGCGCTCACACCGGCCGGCGCATTGTTATCGGCGTGCTTTGTCCCCCGCTGCACCGTCGAGTGCGCCCCGGGTCTCGGCTGCGGTTTGAGCCGGCGGCGGCGGCCCTGGCGGCAGCCGGCAGCGCCGGGGGGACGGCGTCGAGTCGCGTCACGTCACTCACCCAGTCGAGGAGTCGCAGCAGGCTGCCCATGCTGCCCGGGTCCCGGCCGCGGTGCTGGACCTGGAGGTGCGGCGGCGCGAAGCAAGGTGTCGCCGGACTGACCGGGGCACGCGGCCTGTCGCAACCCCCGAGCCCTTGTACCTGCCGCGGGCTACAAGAGGTGCGGGGGCTCGCACAGGTAGACGCGTGAGTAATTACCCCGGGGGGCGGAGGGGGCTGCGGGGGTTGCGGGGCCCCCGCTTCGCCCAACCAGGGCGCGTGGTGCGGGCGGGGGGCGTGGCGAACAAAGGGGGCGGGACATGGGGGGGCGGGCCGGGGGGGGGGGGGTTGCGGCCCGCGCTCGCTGGCGGGGGGCGGAGCGGGGGCGGCTGGCGCCGGCGCTGGTTGGCCGGGCGCTGTGTTGGAGGGGGCGGCACCCCTTGCGGACCCCCCGCGCGTCTCGAAGTCATCGCCGCTCTGGTGCGGCATGTTCTGCATCCCCCTGGCACGCGGCGGACCGAACACAAACCAGTACAGTACGAGGCAAAGTACAGTGCACTCTTCCGGCGGCGGCGAGGGGTGCGGGCGGGGACTGTACCGCCGAGGGGTGGGTTCCAGGGAGGGTGGACCCAGCGCGCTGCCGGGGCGCAGGTGTCGGCAGGGACACGATGAGGAATGGACAGGGCGTAGCGGAGAGGGGCTGGACGGAGAGAGACAGATACACGCAGAGAGAGAGGGAGAGAGAAGGCTTGCCGCCAACAGTTCACCTGATGATACAACTCTCCAGAGATGTAACAGGTGAGAGGGCGAGCGGGGAGCGCTGCTGCCGTTGCCGCGCTCATCCTCCCACTTCCCCCCGCCCCCTCTCTCTCTCTCTCCCTCACACTCACGCGAACACTCCCCCCATCTCACTCAGCCTCTCCTTCCCTCCCCGCTCCCGAGGGACGTCCGCAAACAAACTATCTCGGTGCAGCCTTCCTGACAAGTTGCTGTCGCTGTTGTACCTCCGCCTCCCCGCCGCGGCCCGGCGGCCCGGCGGCGGCCCGCACTAGCGCCTCTCTGATGCCTCAGCGGCGCACAGACTCGTGAATTACAACCCCATCGCGTGTTTCGGAATGCAAAGAAGCAGGCGGCGTTCTGCAGATAGGAGCCGGCCGCGCTGCGCCGCGCTGTGCCGCGCCACGCTGCTGCTGCTCATGTCGGACGAGGTATCATCTCAGCTCTGTAAAAAGACGAAACGTTACACGGAGCAGATTTTACGTTACCCCTGCCCGGCTCCGCTGCTTTTCGGGCCGATCACTGCTGAAACATGTGCACGGTATGAACTCTATGTGCTCCTAAGGAAACTTAAAAAAAAGTAAATGAGGAAATTAGAAACGCCACACTGTGTTTTTAATTTGGCTAGACGCTAAATACGTCTGAAAACGACAACCATCATTGACACCTTCTTTCACAGTGCACGCACACTGGCTACCGGCCGGCCCTTCTGCGCTCGCTACTGTGCAGCACATCGTCTTCAAACTCGTTCCCGTCCGCGGGAGCGTGCCGTGCGCGCGGCGTGCGCCCACGCCGCAAACGCGCACAGCGCCCCCCGCCGTCCGCGCGGCGGAACGCCCTCGCGGCACGTTCGTACGACGGCCCGCCGCGCCCCGCCCGATCGGAAGCCAGCCTCTCTCAGCGCTGCAAATTGAATAAGCTCAGCGAGTAGTACCACTCGGCTGATATCGATTCGTTGCCGCGGCCGTGCGGCTGACAGGGGAGGGGCGGCGGCGGCGGGGCGCGGCGGCGCGCCGGCCTCGGAGCGCGTGTTTTAATAAGCTCGAAATGAGAGCGTTCCGATCACATAGAGATACAGATAGGGACCCGGCCGCGCGGCCGCACCCCGAAAAGATGCTGCGGCGATAAGGTGACGAGCCGTGCAGCAGCGGCAGCAGCAGCGGCAGCAGCAGCGGCACCAGCTCCCGGGGTGCAGCTCAGGGCCCACGGAGGGCGACACGGCTGTGCAGGGCGTCAGGGCTGGGAGACGGTGACCACGGAGCGACACTTTGCGTTTACAAGCCGGAGACGCAGCTGGCTGCTGCTGCTTCCATCCGAAAACGAAACACGCGACACTCCGTGTAGGTTTTTATTCCGGTGCGTGTGAGGGTCCTCGAAGGCCCGGGCGTGCTCGGGGACGTGCTGCTGTTGTCCGTGCCCTGCACGTCAGGCGTTGGCGCGGGCGTGCTCGGGGACGTGTAGCTGACCGCGCCCTGCACGTCATTGGCACGCCACCGGGCCGCATTTTATCTCACGCCCGGATCTTATTTACAGTGGGCATCAATTAGATAAAGTTAAATCGTTTCTAATTGTGCCACTGATTGGATATCCGGGCGGCGCGACGCGTTCCATTTCACCCACCGCGGGCCCCGATGATGAAGCTCTGAGAGTAGTTTGTGCGCCGCCGCCGCCGGGGTGGTCGCCCCGATCAGATCAGATCTGGCACAGGACCGGGGCGGCGCCAGCCACCACCGTGGTCTGAGCTGCGTGTACGATTGTGTACAAGGTCACTCCACCGACATCGCCACGTGGACATCGCCACGTGCGTGTCCACCACATACTGCCGGGAGTGTACTTCGTGGCCTGTCCTCAAATGGTGGGTTGTCCTCTAAATTCCACTGCCCGTCCACAAATATGATTTTGCTTCCTTGAGGTCCACCCCTGTTCCCGCAAGACGAGGGTGTCGATCAGGTACCGCTGAAGAGCTCAACTATGCACCTGGCAGGCCGCATCTCTGCCTATACTACTAGGCCCTCACCGGAAACCGTGGAGGGGGGAAGGGGAGGGGGCCACGGAAGCTGCTGGAGCTGGAGGCCGCGGCTGGAGGGCTTGGCGTGGGCCACTCCTGGAGGATGCAGGCGTTACAGTATGGCGGCCCCCGCGGCCCGACACAGAGGCGATTAGATATCGAACGGCTGGAAGGTGCTGCAGCGGCGGTGGCGGCGGCACAGGCCAGGCCCGGCCGCCCCGGGCCCAATCTGCGACCGAAAACGTGTATCGAATGACTCCGGTAATTAAACGGACACTGAATTGACATAATTATGATCTACATCTCTCACCTCCCCAGGTCCTGATTTCTGACTCTCTCTCCGCCGCGACGCTGATCCCATTTATATCGCCTCCTCCTCCTCCAACCTCATCCCTATGCCGCCCCCCGTATATTCTTTCTCTCGCTCCACCTCCACGTAACCGGGAGCCAAAGAGCCACTGTCTCTTTCTGTCTCTCCGTCTGACCCGGACTCTCTCCCTTCCCCTCTCTGTCTTTGTGTGTCTCTCTCTCTCCCACCCTCTCTGTTCTCCAGTGTGGTACTATAGCAATCTGCATGTTGCAGTGAGCAATATGCAAATGGAGTTACAGCAATAAAATGTGTGCGTGCGTGTGTGTGTGTGTGTGTGTGTGTGTGTGTGTGTGTGTGTGCTGGCCGCTCATGCATTCGCGCTCGGCGGCGCTCGGCGGCGCTCGGCCATCCTCTCCCTCCGCCAGGTAATTTTCGTTCTATAGCTCTTGATTGGAGGGATAAAGCCGGCTAACAGAAACAAATAAACGGCGCCGCTCGCCGCCGCTCGTCGCCGCGCCGCTTTGCTCCCCCACATTTCTCCAGATCAGGGCGGCTTAGGCCGCTGCCGCCGCGGCCCGCGCGCTCGTCGCGCCGTCCGTTCGCACGGTCAGCTAAGTCAAAGTCATGGTCGTCGTCGCCATCCGATATTTTCGGCCGATAAGGTTCTTGAGGACGCACTGCGTTTTGAGAACTTTTTCGTGCTTCGCAAATCTAGACTTGGGATGTGAAGTCTCGCGGGTTTATTCGAAAACTTGACCGAATTAGGGCTGCATATTTGACGATAGAAATGTATGGAAGTCAAATGGTGCCATTATAGTTCCTGCGAAAGAATGGCGTTTTTGATCACAGGACGCACCTTTGTCGTAGGCGCAACACGCCACCGTCTTCCGTGTTCTGTACTGGGAAAAGGTCACCTAACCCTACTTTTTGAATCGGACTCGAAAGTGGGCCCCTCCCAGACTTGGGCATCGCCCTGGTTCTCAGAGGGAAAGCAGCGCGGCGCGGACCGTGCCGAAGCGTGTATTTGCGCAACAAACAGCCGCCGCCGCGGTCCGAAAATAATACTCCCGCAGAGCATTGTGTCCTAAACTGCGGCGGGCGGCGCGGCGATAGCGGCCTGTGGCGCTGCGGTGACGACGCTGCTGTACTGCATCCGAGTCGCGTGATGTGTCACGCCTCCCCCGGCAGCCTGCGGCCCCCCGCGGCCCCCTCCGCCCCCGCGACCCCCACGGCTGCCGGGCTCCCGGCCCGCGAGCCGCCACCGCCGCCGCCACGCCCCCGCAGAACAACACCAGAGGCTCTTTATCGGGGGCCCCGTGGCGCGAGTGTGTACGCATCGCCACGGCCGCGGCCGGCCGGCGGCAGCACGCGGTGGCCACGCGGCGGGGGCGGGGCCGGCGGGGCCGAGGGCCTGGCGGGGCCGGGTGGGGCCGCGGCTGGGGCACAAACACGACCGAGCGGGCGCGGGAATGACCTCTCAGCGTTTAATTATATTTTTCAGCCGCCGCCGCGGGTGCCGCGCCTCCGCTTGATACCGTCGGAGTGGTATTGGTGTTGTCGGGAGGTGGTGTCGGCTGTCAGGTGCGCGCCCCGCCGCCCCGCCGCCCCCGCCACGCCACGCCCCGCCCTGCCCGGATCTCGATCGTCGGTCGTGACCGTCCCGGGCTACTGTGCCGCCGCCGCCGTGCCGCCCGGCACACACCTGCAGCGGCCCGGCCCTGCCCTGCCGGCCCCCAGGGCCCCTCGCAGCGCACCGAAATCCCCCTCGCTCCGCCTCCCGCGAAGCCGCTGTCACTCTGGTGGCACCGGGGTTATCGCGCGGAGAAAGGGGAGAGGCTGACACTGACAGGCCGGCCCGCTGCCGCCCGCTGCCGCCCGCTGCACCGGCCGTGTGCGGGCGTCAGGGGCGGATCCAGGAGCGGGGGCAATGTGCCACTTTTTGCCTGTCTGTACGACGTAGGAAATGAAGCCGTAGAACTCGTTATGTCAGTGAGTGTTTCCACGGCCGCGCATCCGTACCCCGAGTGTCAGCGCGTGTCACATGATGGTCTTTCCTCCGCGACAGACTCGGGGCTTTGATTATCGGTTCGGCCGGCGCGGGAGGGGGGGGGGGCGCACGCGGCGAGGTCCGCGGGGGGTCCGTATGAGAAGGGGGGGGGGGGGGGAGCGGGGGGCATACTGTCGTATTGTGGGTGGCGTCGCATTGTTTGGACAGGATGTCTGCCCGGCCTGGGCCGGCCGCGCCGCACCACGGCCCGCTGTATGCATTATAAATTACCGGCCGGGATACAAATAATTATCTCTCCCGCGGCGCTCCTCTACGACAAGTATGCCGGTTTTCCTTGCTCTTCCCCACTCCCGCGAACGACGATTCGGACTCTCGTGTCGACGCGGACCGCCCTCAAAAGTTCCGCGGACGAGTGGGCCGCCGTGGCCGCCTCGGCGCCGCGCGCGCCTATCCCGTGGCACACCGACACGCACATGCTCGTCTTATTCACTTGCACGTTATGTTTATTTATTTATGCAGTGTCGGACAAACCTATTGACTTTGACGGCTACGCCCGGACGCCCCCTCCCGACGGGCGGGGCTCCGCGCAGCCGGGCCCCGCGCGGGGTCACCTGAGATCGCGGCAGGCCTCTCATTGTGTTTTCAAGTGTGTCCTCTCTCTCTCTCTCTCTCATCGACTCCTCCGCCGCCCCCACGTCATTGTTGTGCGTGCCGTGTGCCCTGCGACAATCACACCTTCGCGGCGCTCGTGTGGCGACAGTCCCAACAAAAGCCCGCCCGTCCGCGCGCCTACCCGCCTCCCTGTGACACACAGGTCCGCCGTGATCGTCGCGGCGCTGCCCCGAAACAAAGGTCATCCTGGTCGGTGCGCCCCAAAGCGCCGCACTGCGCCGCACGTCGCCCATCTCCCTCGCACCCGCCCGCACGGACGGTGCAGTCCTCCGCAGCCAGCCGCCGCCGCCGCCACGATGCCCGACTTTCGCAACGCCTCGCGTCGGTGTTTTCGGTCCGTGCCGTGGGCGTCCGGGACCGTCGGGGACCGTCGGGGACCGCCCGCGCGCCGCGCTGACACGAAGAGAATCCCCCGCGGCCTTCTGCTCGCGCCTCGGAATGAATTTCTCAATCACGCCGTCGCCGTCGCCAACGGCAGTCAGGTGCCACCGAGTGTGACCACGGAGCGTGCGGCCTCACCACCTCCACCTCGCCACATTTCCCCAGAGACTCCGATAAATTAATTTTATTTATTTCTTCCGTTTTGAGCCGCGAACACCGCTCACCACGCGGGGGGGACTCGCCATTGGACAGAGATCTAGCGCGCGGTGGGGTTTTCTTCCTTTTCGATGGCCGCGCGTAACGACGGCGCGGACAAGTTTGCTAACGGGGCGCGGCGCGCGCATGATATGAGGCAGTTTGTATTCGGCGGGGGAGAGAGAGAATTAATTGAGAGATAAACAGTTATTAGTTCTGCGCCCGGCACACCGGGGCCGTCGTCCCCGGGTCCCCGTTCACGGTCGCTCCTCACATGCGCCCTGAAAACCAGAGCGGTGTCGCGGCGGCGCGGCCTGGCGCACGCCTCCATCCGGTTTCCAGAGCGGGTGCCCCGCCGCCGCGCCCCACCTCGACACACAGGCCACGCACCGCGCACCTACGAATTACTGTACATTACGAGTTTGCCCGCACGGCTCTGTGCGTTGCCGCGCGGTGGTGGTTCCATTGTTTGTTCTGTACCTGTCTTTGTCACGCTCCCTCTCATCTACCTCTCTCTCTCCCTCTCTCTCTCTCTCTCTCTCTCTCTCTTCCTCTCTCTCTCTCTCTCTGCCACGCGCCGCGTAGCGCCAAGGGCTTGCCGGAGGCCCCCACACATCACCAGCTTCCCGCCCGGCCGACACCAGCTAAGAGTCCCGCGACCCGCGCGGGCTGGACTGGACAGCCGCGGCCAGGAACAGGATTCGAACCCGCGCCACGGCGACCGCCACTCACCGGCCGTGATTTGCCATCCGCCACGCCGTATTTCGCGCGGTTAAGTCGCATTATTCTACGTGTGTTTAGGCTGAGCTGAGTTTATTATGCGGAGTGTGTTTGACCGTTTCGATTGGTCATGCTGCAGTATAAATACCTATCTACTAGCACCTATACTATCACTACCAACCCTATACCTCTCTCTCTCTCCCTCTCTCACTCTCTCTATCACACACTCTCTCTCTTTCGCCTTTGATCCCGCCATCGTCGTCTCTCTACCGACCGCACCGATTAAAGGTCCATACCTGCACTACTACTGCTACTACTGGTGAAGCGAAATGCGGAAACGAGAGGCAACCTGCCAATATCAATTTCCGTCCCGGGGAAAACGGACGATTATTCCTCCACCTCTCCGCCGCCGTCCGCACACACAAATCATGCGGGAAGGATGTGGACAGCTGGCACGAGAGCACACAGAGCGCACAGGGCACACAGAGCACACGGCGGTACAGTAGCGGGCATCCATCATAGACTGGCATTCCCCCTCGGGCCGGCAGCAGTGCTCCGCTGGTCCCGCAAAAACGTCTGCAAAACTGCATAACGCTCCCCGAACAGGTGCAGTGGCCGCGACGCCGCCGCCGGCCGCTGCTGCTGCTGCTTTGCGTTATGTACACGGCTTCCACGGCAGCTGGCACAAGCTGTGCCCCCGCAAGCAGTACCCGCGCGGCTGCGTGCAGCTGCAGCGGCGTGACAGAGAGGAAAGAGAGGGAGGAGAGAGAGAGAGGGAGAGAGAGAGTGCGAATCCATAGTTCAGCATAATCTATGGGCGACTTTGTCTTACAGCTTGTGTGCAAAACGGTCGATTTACAAGAGTTTTTGTACAGCGCTAGAATAGCATGTTAGAGCGATCGAAAGCTTTCATCTGCGGCCAGCTCCATGCTGCGTGATAAGTGTGGGCCGAGAGAGCGGCGTTGACCCTCCTCTCCCTTCCCCCTCCCCCCCCCCCCCCTTCTCTCTCTCTCCCTCTCTCTGTCGCTGACCTAGCCAATTCACGCCGTCCCGGGATGACATGCCGCGTCGCGTCCGAAGCTGGCCGGCCTGGACTCCGGCCCGCGGCGCGATTCCAATCTCCGATACGACGGCCTCTTGTTTTAGCCGCAACACAATGCCCGGCACCGTATGGTAACACCCCGAGCGCACTGTAATACACGTGCGACACGCCGCTGGGCCAAACCGGCGGCCCCGATAGACACTACACGGCGCCGGGCCGAATGCGGCAGGCGTGCGTCCCTTTTTGACTCGTTGCCGTCGACCTGTGTAAATCCATGAGCAGGCGCCTCCGTGCCGTGCGAGCTCCGTGCCTCTGTTTCGTGGTCCGTCGGAGCCCCTCCCCTCTTGAGCCTTACTGTAGCGGCGGCGGCGTTTCTCAGCCCCTCTGGTCCTGTTTTCTTGCGATGCGCCGGGCCGCGGCCCCGCTCCGCCGGCCAACGGTCCGGGGTGTGCATGTGCACGGCGGCGGCCGCAGCGCCGCAGCGCCGCACGCACCACGTGCTCACTCGCTGACCACTCTGTTGACACTGTTTGCACACAACATTCACATTATCAAATACGTCTTTGCATGTGGGAGTCGATACGCCCCGCCCCGCGGCCGCGTCCCCGGGGACCCCCTCGCGAGGTCACGTCATTCGGGAAAGAGTCCCCCCCCCCTGCTGCCGCTACTGCTTTCGTTTTGGGGGGGGGCGTACGGAAGGGAGAGAGAGAGAGAGAGAGAGAGAGAGAGAGAGAGAGAGAGAGAGAGAGAGAGCGCGGGGGACTCGGCGCGGGGAGAGCAGGGCGGCGCGAGCGAGAGGGAGAGCGGCCGGGAGATATCGGAGCACGCGCTGATAAGCGCACTGTGTGAATGGCAGCACGCGCCATGTGTGTGCTTCGTGGGAGGCGCGGCGCGGCGCTGTGCCCCGCTGTGCCCCGCTCCGCCGGGAGGTCAAACAGCCGCGTGGGGCCGCGGGCCGCCGCTGCGCCGCGCCGCGCCACCACTCGGGCGCACCTCTCCTGTCATCTGTTTGGGTCTCGCGGGCTGACGACTTACTCGCGATACGGATTTAAACTCCGCGCCGGGGTCACGCACCACGCCCATACAATGTCGGCGGACACGGAGGGAGTTTTGAATATGTGGTGATATTGTGCAACCGATCTTGAGGAGAATTCCTCAGGGCCACGGGCCAGGTGCCCCCGCGTCCCACCGCACATTTAGCCCTTTTACGTCCTTCCCCTTGGTCCAAAAGGGCCTCCCACATTTGCGGTTCGTCTGCTCGTTTACAATCTGTCCCCCTTTTCTTGTAGTTCAGGAATAGAAGAGAGGAGCCAGTTCATACCCAGTATGTGACCGCAGGTTCGAATCGAGTAGGTCACTCGTATTTTCGAATTTTTAAAAAAATTATTTTCCGAGGGAGACAGAAACCAGGGCTGGTCATCGTTGGCAGCGATGGACTTTTCATGTTTTGCACGAAGAAAAAAAATGTACTGTAATTTTAGAAAGATTAAATTTTTTTTTTTTTGGTCTGCAAAACCTGCTGGGAAAATTAGTCGGACGACCAAAGCGGCCCGGTAATCTTTCTCCTCCGCGTTTGGCGACAAGGCGGTTACATCGGGGGACACCATGCGGGGCGAACACGCGCCGCCGCCGGGCCGCCAGGCCGGGCAGCAGCAGCGTCCTCGTGGGCTTCTCTCGCGTTGTTGCCGTGCGTTATTTATCGCCCACTTGGGCCCCGTGCGGCGAGGCAGCGAAGCCCGGCGGAGCCGTGCAAAGCCGCGCCGCTCGCCGCGGCAACGCATTAATTGAAAACAGAGCGGGCGCCGCACGGCGATTAATATTCGATGGCCTAGATGAAATCGCCCCGCGCTCGGATCGTCTTCACCCATGCCTCGGCGTGTACCATTTTTCACGCTCCGCAGTGCGACGGCCCCAGACCCACAACGCCCGACTCAAAACCGCATTCAATCTTTTTTTAAAAAAATATGTAATTTAAATGTACTGTGTATTAAATGTACTCTGCTCTCCCGCGAGTGAGCAGCACGTCCGGCCGGGATGCACATGGGAGAGGGTACTGTACGGGTCGGGCGGACTGGACCCCCGATCGGCTCTGGGGTCCCCTCCGGGCCCCACCGGGTCGCTTGTAATGATGCAGATCCCCGCCCACGCGGCCGCCGCGCCTCGCAGCGTGCTGGCGGGGGCCCTGGCGGGGGCCCTGGCGGTGGCGGGGGCCCCTCGCGGGGGCCGGCGTCGACCCGCGGCCGCCCGGCGTCGGGAGCTGTCCGTCGACCACCGGGCGCTCGTGTGGCCGTGGCCGCCGTGGCGCGGCGCCCGCAGCCGCCTCCCCATGATGAGTCCCGCGACGAGGAGAAGAGTCTGCTTTCATTAGAATTAATAATGTATTCCACGCGATGAGACGCGAGAAGGAGATCGGGCCACCCACGCGCGCGCCCCGCCGCCGGTGTGGTACACGCCTGCGCAGCCACACACACACTCACACACACACGCACACACACACACGCACGCGCGCAGGACGCGGCGCCACCGCCGCTACCTTCTCTTTGCTTCAGACAATGCGAAAGGCAACAATGGGCCTGCGCCCAATATGAAGCTCGGGCGGGCGCCCCGTTACGTGGAGCCGCGGAGCCGCGCGCACATGATCCAGTTGTGTTGTTGTTGTGAGGACGGCGATGACGCCCCCTACGCAGGCTCCGCAAGCCAACACCGACGTATCTGTGGCCGCGGCCCTCGGCGGCAGTCGGTGGCACGCCCCCCCCCCCCCCCCCCCCCCCCCCCGTGGCCCCCCGCCGGCCCCCGGCTCGGCTTTGGCTGGCTTTGGCCCCGCGGGGCGGAGCGCGCAGCTCTGGGCCACAGGCGGCCGCCGCCGCCGCAGGCCGCAGGGACCCGCCGACGCCGACGGCAGAGAGGCGCCCGAGGACAACAATCGCAATGTGTCCTTCGGAAATAATCAATTCCAGCCAATCACGGAGGCCGCTAAGCCAATCAAGTACCAATGTACCAAACAATGCGCATCGGACGGCATCGCCGCGACGGCACACTGCGCCAAACCGCGCGCCGCCTCCCACCCGCGCAGCGCCTTCTGTCTCTGTCGCTCACACACTCCCGCGCGCCCCCTTCCCCCCCCCCCCCCCCCCATCTCTCTCTCCTCTCACTCTTTCTCGTTGTCATGATAGATGATTGATATGTCAATAGGTCGACCGGGCCTCAGACTTCTCGCGTGACGTCAACAGTGCCTGTGCCGCCGCCTACGGGGGGCCCGCGGCCCGCGGCCCGCGGCGGCCTGGTGCGGTGCGGCGCGCTGCGAGTGGGAGTCGCGCCCGCTGACCTAGGATGGCGGGCGCCCGGCCGGCTCCCGGCATGCGGGTGGCGCCCAGCGACTTCGCGCTTCGCACGCTGACCGCGCGGAATAATGCAGTTTTCCGCGCGGGCGGCTCAAGTGGCGCTGAAGTGGCGGCGCGGTGCACTCAGCCGTGACAGGTGCACGGGGTGAGGTTTTCTGCTTGCTACGACAAAGCGTTTGCAGGGCCTTCTTTATACCGCACAATTTAATTCGTGGCTGGTGGAACGGCGACACGCTACGGATGCGTATACTCATTTTTAGTGTGCCGTTGAACTAATTAATTATTGTGTACAGATTTTATTTTTTGGATCCTCTGGTCCCCGCTTTGATGCCAACAGCTGACGTACTTGAGGACTGACATAACCTGACGCCGCCCAACACAGTGTGAGGCGGCCTCCGTTTTGCCATTATGCCGGCCGACCCCGTTGGCTCCTCGTCTCCGTTGGCTGCGCTGCATCCTATTTAGCGGACGCGGGCCGCGTTCGGAAACCTGCGAAATCACGTCGGTGTGCGTGCGGCGCACCGCCCCGACGCGTTGGGCGACGAGCGAGCAGACTGCAGTCTCTCGCGTTCCGGACGCGGCCCGCACGCACGCACACACACACGCGCGCGCGCACTCGCACTACGCATACACGCGTGTAAAAACAAACCCAGCGCTGCGCGCTGCAGACCGCCGCCGCCGCCGCCGCGCCGCGACCCCACAATGAGAAATCAATCTCGCAGCGCACTTGCAGTCGTACGCGGCACGGCTGTGCGGCGCTGGTGCGGCCGCGGGGGAAAAAAGGAGGCGAATGAAACGGGGAAAGAAGAAGCGGCGTTCGCCGAATAGAGGACGCGGCCCGGCGTGGCGTGGCGTGGCGCGGCGAGGACCTTCGGCGGCGATTATTGCGGCAGGCCTTCAGGGCCGCGACACGGCACGCGGCACGGCACGCCCGGCCACGACGCCACACCCGATCGGCCCCGTTTTCCGTGCGCTTGCGCCGCGCGCCCGCGAGCCACCCACTGGCTGTGTGTTAACCCAGGGTCAATTGATGTTTAATATTGGGCACATGGAGACGAAGAGGAGGGGGAGGGGGGGGGGGGTGCACGACGACGACGTCAGGGGCAGCGCGACGCACTGCTGCCGCTGCACTACGGACTAATTTCTCAAATCTTGGCCGCGGACGCCGGCCCGCCGCCGCCCCGCCGCCGCCCCGCCGCCCCCCGTCAGCGCGGCCCTGCGAGTGTCGCCAGCGATCCCATCAGCGCCGCGCCGAGGCATGCGGGCGCCGCCGGGACCACAAACTGACTCCCCCATGCCTTGCAATTGGATCCCGTGGCGGGCGGGCGGGCGCCCTCCGCGTCCAAAGATATTAATCGAAATGTCTTTTTCTCCCCATCATATGCAGTGCAGGAAAAAAAAATAATAAAATAAAACGGAACGGGGGAGCGGATATCTTCTTCATCTTGACTGCACATCATGAACCTGTCTCCAAGTCAAGATAGAACGGATTTGAAGTCTTTTTTTAAATTTTGCGGGAGCAACATCATAAAATATAATCGTGCTGTGGCGTGTTGTGTGTTTGTCCTCCCGTTTTCTAGTTCCGCCCGCTTCTGTTTACTCTTTATGGAAATGCATCCGGCGTATGGAATGAGCACGCGGGCGGCAGGCGGCACGGTTCGCGGGGAACGCGTGTCGCTGTGATGAGAGGAGACCTCATTGTTCGCATTGTGGCGCGCTGCTTGCACCGCCGGGGCGTCCCTATGCGCCACGCGCCGCCACGGCCGGCCCGCCACACGGGCCCTTTCTCCTCCCGGCGACGCGACGTCCTCTCGGGGTCAGGCGCGACCTCGAGGGTCAGCTGGGGTCGTGTCAAGTGCGTTAGGCGTTAGGTAATATGTGCACCCTTGTGTGTGTGTGTGTGTGTGCGTGCCGTGTGGGGGCCTTGGGGTGCCCCCGATTCCTGTCACACGGAAAGCGAAGGTGAAGACATTATCAGATTGGGACGTCGTGTCTCCACCCCCTCCACCCCTCTGGGCTCCCGGCAGGCCAGCCAGCGCGCGGAGAGAGAGAGAGAGAGAGAGAGAGAGAGAGAGAGAGAGAGAGGGAGAGAGGGAGAGAGAGAGAGATCCGCATAGATTTGCGTGCGTTGTTTCCGAACGAGGGCAACGAATTTCAACGAGACCAGATCAAGAAAACAGCAGGCAGCACAGCAGCCGACGGCGGAGAGAGAGTGAGAGAGACAGAGAGAGAGACAGCACTACAGCGTCGGCCTAGGCCACCTGCGCTCTGCGCTTGCAGGTCATTCAGTTTGATATCGCTGCGTGTGCTGAGAAAGAGAGTAGGAGAGGGAGAGATAGAAAGAGAGAGAGAGAGAGAGAGAGAGACAGACAGAGAGGATGTGTTGGCTTTCCTTCCCCGACGATTGCCCGTCGATACAGTGTACTTCGCTCGTGACAGAGTATATGGTGGTACACTGCCTGGCCCGCGGCCCGGCCTGAATAGGACATGTTTAATATTCAGAGCCGGGGATCGGAAACAGCAGCGGCGGCACGCACAGTGTCACACGTGCTGGAGCAGGATTTCCGCAGGACGTCCGCGCGCGGGCCGCCTGCAGCACGGCGCGCCCGTGCCGCCGGAGTGCTGCCGGTGTACCGTGTCCGAGAAGGATCCGCGCGCTCAGGTGTGCTGAGGCCGCGCTGAACCGTGCCTGGCCACGCTGGGCGCGCTAGGGGATGTGGAGCAGTAAGTGGTGCGAACCCGTGCGGCCCCCCGCAGGACCCCCCGCAGGGCCCCCCGCAAGCCCCCCGCCCCCCCCCCCCCCCCCGCAGGGCCGCACAGGTGAGCAGGGATCCGATCGCGGAGCGGAATCGAGCGGATGTGCGGGGAGCAAGGCGGGGCGCGGCGGGCGGAGGCAGAGGCCTTGCCTGCCCGTCAGCCCGTCAGAGGCCGCATGCGAGCAACGGCGGCTCCACGGGGACCGCGCCGGCGAGGCGGCCCTCCCCGACCTGACATCGCTGAAAGGGTTATAGTGTGGCGGGTGCGTGGGTCCGCCCGGCGCGGGGGTGGCGGCGGCCGGCGGCGGGCCGGCGGCGG
Organism: Megalurothrips usitatus; assembly: GCA_026979955.1. NCBI lineage: Eukaryota > Metazoa > Arthropoda > Insecta > Thysanoptera > Thripidae > Megalurothrips > Megalurothrips usitatus. The sequence continues at coordinate 2,242,161 of CM049599.1, read as the reverse complement.
CTCCCACGGCCCTCGCACACCGCCTGCAGCACCGCCTGCACCGCCTGCAGCGCTCACCCGGTTGCCCTCGGGATCTGGGTCAACCCTTTGCCCCGGTGGCTCTGGCGGTGCGTGTGTGCGTGTGGGGGGCGCATCCGGGAAGAGGAGGCGGCTCCGTACAGTTGCAAATAGGGCCGCGATAAGCACTGCTATCCGGCCCCCGCACTCGGCACCCGACGGCTCACACGCCCCGCCGAGCCCGGCCGGGTTCGGAACCCGCGACGGACAACCGTTTCACGTAAATTTTCCACCGTTCGCAGCGTATAGTGCTACGCCCCCCGCCCCCCTCTTCCCCAAGGGGGGCCGTGGCCCCGAGGCCCCATCCGGCGGTCGCGCGCGGAGGCTGCGGGCGGCTCGCGTGGGCCCCGGGGAGGGCCACCTGGACCGAGGCCCCCGCGGGGGCTGCCGAGGCAGCCGAGGCAGCCGAGAGTGGTGTGAGGTGAGGGCACTTGTCGCCGCGGGCGTCAGCGGGCCGACCTGTCCGATCGGGGGCCGGAGCGGAGGGGAGGGGGCGACACACCGGGTGGGAGTGCGAAACGGATTACGAAAACACGTTTCTAACCGCGCGGCGGTGGCGGCGGCGGTGGTGGTGGCGGCGGCGGCCAGCCGGAATATTCGTGACAAACACGGTCCGTTCGACGATCGTGCGTTCCACTGTGCGTGCGGGGAGGAGGGGCGGCGGCTGGGCGGCGGAGGGGGCCTGCAAGGTCAGGCCACGGCCGGGGACGTTATTCTCCGACAGTATCCGAAGTATCACAGTGTCCAGTGACATTTTCCGTTCTCGGTGAACTCGGAAAGTGTTGAAAATGTCCTAAATGTGTCGGCGAGAGCCTTGGACGTCCCGCGCTCAGAGTTATTGATGGTCCGCGAGAGAGGAGCTTATCCATAGCAAACAGAATGAAAAGCAAACGCTTGGCTCGGTACGCGCTCCGAACGTGTATGATTCAGGTGGCGCGGGGCCGGGCGGGGCGGCCGGCGGACCCCCGCGGCTCCGGAGGAAGGGCGTGTCCCCGAGTCCGTCGTCGTCCTGGACACCGTCCAGCCATCCGGGGAGGGAGCGTCCGCGTCGTCAGGGCCGCGCAGCGCACGCAGCGCCGGACGCCCCCGACGGGTCCTGCCGCGCCCGCTCCCCGGACGCAGCCCCGGCGGCGGCGGCCCCGGCGGCGGGCGGGGCGAGCAGGCCGAGCGGCGCCATTAGCATCCGAGGCGTCGCGTCGCCGGGGAAGAAATCGGGCGCGTTTCTCATCCCGGACCGAGATGAAAACATTTTGCCGGCGTGACTCTCGCGGTCCGCCCCGCCGCCGCGTGGTCCGGGGCGGTTCGATACGCGAACTCCACACCGTCCGCGGCCGGCAGCCCACTCTCTCACTCGCTCACCCGCGCGGCCCCGCCTAATCCCATGCGAGCGAGCGAGAGGACGCGGGAGCTGCCAATTGGTGAAGGTGCGAGCTGCGATTGCGACACTGGCAGCCAAGGCGGCGGCGGCGGCGACGCAGGGCGACGCGCGTGTCGCAAGACGCGTCGCGTGGCCGAGGGACTTTGGTCATCCCGGTGTGTCGGACGGGCCGCGGCGATAAGCAAAAGGGCATGCCGCCGCCGAGCCGCCGCCGCCGCCGCACCGCGGCATCGAGCGAAGATGGCATTGTCCATTCACGCGGCGACCCGCGGCGACACGGCACTGCGTCGGGGAGAACTGGGTCGGATCCTCTCGAACATGGAGAGCGCTGTGCGAGCCCTTGTGGCATAACCGATGGTGGTAGCGTGTCGCTGTGCCGCCTTCGGGAATCTCCCCGAACATGGTATAGTCGTGCCCTTCGTATTTATCCTGCTGAAGGGCCCAGGGTTCGGTGGCCCCAAAAGATATGTTTGTAGACCCGAAAAATTCAAGGAAATTTTAAAAAAGTATCAGAAAACTTTACAAATTTCTCGAAAATCTCGGATTTTGAAAAAAGTTTGGTTTCCTAAAAAAATCCCTTTTTTTTTCAAAAATATATTTGAATGTTTCGGGACCAAAAACGGTACTTGAAACCCATTGCGGCCATTGCGGACGTAATCCGAGCAGAAGTGAGGCGCTCGGCGTGTGGGGTGAAGTGGCTGATGGCCTTGGCGGGCTCTGACTAGGTTTTGGCGGGCCGGCGGCGGCCTGCGAGAGGGGCCGCAGTGCGGGCGCTGAGCGGCGCTGCGAAAGCCCCGCTGTACCGCCGCTGCCCAGGGCCCGGCCCGGCCCGGCCGGCCCTGCCCGGCCCACGACCGCCGCTAACTTAATTAACACCTTGTAAGCTGAGAATTTATAGCTCCAACTGGCTTTGTCATCCTATCGCCGAGGTGGACGCGGCTGCACAGATGCCGGACCGATTGCGGACTGCGGCGGCGGCAGCAACCCCCTGCGTGTGATTTCCATTTCCTTATTCCGCGATCGGAATGCCGCGATGTCGCTAGCCACTCGCCTCTCCCACTCACGCCGCGGCCCCGCGGCGCGAGCGAGCCTCCCAAGCAGCGCGGGGCAGAGTTACCAGAGGCTTTATTCGAAATGGCAGAAAGCGCGCCTCGCCTCGTGTAGCCCCCTGATTGCAGTCGATAGCTGGGCTAGGCAGAAAGAACGGCCGCGGCGGCGGCGGCGGCGTCCGAGCGGGTCAGCGGCAGTGTATTGCTTCATTAGGCCGGCAGGTAGTGCTGAGCACGGGACAACGCCCACGATGTCCCGCAGCCCCACACCGCCGGCAACCCTGCCAAAGGCCCTGCCAGAGGCCCTGCCAAAGACCATGCCAAAGTCCCTGCCAAAGGCCACCCCCGTAGTCTCTCAAGTGAAAAAAAAAATAAAACGAACAAAAACACCTCGCGAAAATTTTGGAGTGCATGCGCTCAGTTAACTTTCTACCGGTTGGTATAGAGCTGCGACAAAAACACTCATGAATTTTAGGCTCCTGGCGCGATGCTCGGTGACACCCACAATGATGGCCGTGTGTGTGTGTGTGTGTGTGTGTCGGTGTGGGTGACGCGCGGCACGGCGCCCCTGCGGCGTCGCAGCGGGGTCAGAGGTGAGCGCGTCACGGCGTCGCTCTGTGATGACATGGAACCGTGCCACATCAGCATAGACCCAGCCGCCCCGCGCCGCGCCCCGCCGCGCCCCGCAGCGCCCCGCAGCGACAAGTGCGAGCAGCGCCTGTTGCAAGTCAAATTCAGCGACGGCGACAAATGCCGCCCGCAAAAACTAAGGCGGCGGTGGCGGCGGCGCACGAGGAGGCGGGCGGGCGGCGGTGTGGCGACAGAGTGGCAGGCCGTGCACGAGTTACGTGACGCCGCGGAGGACAGTGGGCCCCGCGCGCGCTGCTAGTTGGGCCGAGGAGTAGGATCGTTGACCCCATCGCCACAAACAAAACAGGCGGCCCCGTAACGCTCCCCGCGCCGCCGTGGCCGCCGTAGCCGGCCTCAAACAAATCCTCCGGGCTACTTCTCAAACAAGGATGGCGCCGGCCGGGCCCCCCTCCGGCGGCCCCCTGTGTGCACAGGGCGTATGTGCCCCCCTCGGACCCCCTCGGGCCACATAACAGCCACGACGGCCTCGGGGGCCCCGCCGTCGGCAGCGGCAGCGCGCGGACTATTATTTGGTGCCCAGGAGCAGCGGCCGGAGCGGGTGGTGGTGGGAGGCGGACACGCCGTCGGAGCCGTCGGAAACAATGCGTGGCCCGGGAGAGGCGACTGGCAGGGCGATACCGAGCCCGATACGAGACTAATTCCCTGAGAATGAGTCATAAATATCGCCCAATTTCGGTCAATAAGTGGCTCTTTTAAGGACCTGACCTGACCGTCCAGATTTGAGACGAGTTAGTCTTAGCTTGATCCCAGGATTCGAAAAATGTGGCCGTATGGTGTTTTCTGGTACGAGATGAGAATGCTAAGAGCAGGCCTCGTCAAAGGCACCTCAATTAACATTTTCTGCATTTTCTATTAGTGGCCACATTTTGGGAATCCTGGGATGGAGCTTAGACCACCTCTGGTCTCAAATCATTAATGTGAATTCTCCTTTTGAAAAACAGCCACTTCAAGCTTCTTATTGCGCCTTACTGTGGCGATGATCGTCACTTTTTGATTCCCAAGTGCACACCGGCTGCTGCGTCGACATCCATGCAGCGATACGAGTCGAAGGCCCTGCTGTCATTCCTGAGGTCAACGAGGACAACGCTGACCTCTGTAATTGGCCCTTGACGGGACACGACTCCGGGGGTGGTGCGGCGGTAGCAGCAGCAGCAGGGACGGTATGTTAAACAGAGGGGCAGCGCTACCTACTTGGTGTCAGCGGCTGCCTTTGAGCGGTCAGAAACTACTCACAGAGCGGCCGGCAAACAAGACACGGGAGCTGGTGCCGCACCGCTTTGGTAAACTCCCCGCGCTCATAGTTGTTATGACTGAGACCCGGAGGGAAAAGAGAGGGAGAGAGAGAGAGACGAGAGAGAGAGAAGAGAGAGAGGGGCAGGTAGAGACAGGGACAGACAGAAAGAGAGAAGGAGGGAGAAAGGATGCTGGTGACGGCGAAGGTGAGGGGGGGGGGGGGGGGTGGCATTGCTGCCCTGCCACGAACGCGTGCGTTCAAGTCACCAATCGTCGCTCATGCCATGGGCGCTGCTGCTGCTCATGCCGCCACACCGGGGCTGCCATGCCCTGTCACGGCCCGCCGCCATGGCCTGCCACATGCAGGTCGTGCAGCTCGCCCGACTTGTCTGCTTCTCCTGATTGCAGCAAAAGCCCCTCTCGCCCGAAAGTTATAATGGGGCGCGGCAACACCTACTCGTTTAGGGTTTGCTGCCAGAAATAGACACGCCGCCATTCATCTGCAATACCAGCCGCCGCTCTCCGTCTCTCTCTCTTTCTCTCGCTCCGTCTCTCGTTCTCTCTCTCTCGCTCGCTCCCAGGCTGATAGTGGTAGTGTTTTGGCGTTGGCCAGACATTATGGGCCCCGCGCGAGGCGATATGCGATCCTTTTTGGAGACTGGGAACACGGCAACAGGCGAGCGCGCGGCGGGGCAGGTCTATATGGCCCTTCCAAATTATCACGTATCCATTCCTGTTGGGCCCCAGCTACGGCCGAGCGCGGCGGGTGTGCGCCTCTGTGTGTGCGTGTGTGTGTGTGTGCACGGACCGAGGGCTGCTTTATCTGGCGGAGGGCCGCGTCCGGGAAAGCGTTTCGAACACCTCTCGGCCGGCGCCCCCATATAGGAGGGCCAATAAGTACGAGTCGCGCCGAGACGCCGACGGACGCAGCCGTTGTCGCTCGCCGGTGCGACGGCGGCGGTGGCAGTGGCAGCAGCAGCAGCGGCGGCACCAGCGGCGGCGGCTGCGGCGGCTGCGGCACACGGCGGCCGTCCCTGCCATTAATCTGGAAGGAAGGAGCTGCCCAGGAACAGCTTTGGGCCGCGTGTATTGGAAACAGCATGCGCGATGCTGAGCGGGAGATATACGGTGAGAACGCCGTTGCGGCGGCGCGGCGGCGCGGCGGCGTGGCCCACGGCGTGGTGGTGCGTCGCGGCGCGGCACGGCGGGTGGACGACGGGGAACACATATGGCCTCCCCTTCCACCTCCGCCCGGCCAAGTCCGCGCGCGGGAAAGGAGCGCGGAGGTGGAGAGTGCGTGTGTGCGGGAGAGAGACAGATGCGAGAGGAGCAGAGGGAGAGCGAGAGAGACGCGGGAGAGAGAGAGCGACGCACTCGGGGATTTCGGGTGTTAACAATGTTTTGAATGGTGCTCGGCGTGGCCGTAAATTTTTCCGGTAGCCTCCACATGAGTCCGGGTGCGGGTCTGGTGCGTACCTGCGTGCGCGCGGCGTCCGTGCCCCCGCTGGGGAGCAGCGGCCGCCGGCGGCCCAGCGCCCCGAGAAACAAACGGTCCGCCGCGGATCCGTGTTGCCGGCCGGCCAATCCGGTTGCCTCTCTCGCCGTCACTCCCCTCCCCCGCAGCGCGGCCGCCGCCAGAAGTCATGCTGTCTCACAAATCGGGTATTTCGGACACGGTCCAAATCGGAGGCGATGTGAGGAATACGGCAGGCGGAGGAAGCGCGGGTGTCGGCGTTTCTGGCTGTACGTGACTTTACCGGCGGCGGGAACTGATTCTGCCCGCTCTGGGTTGTGGCTGACGCCTTCCTCTAGTACGAGGCGCGAAGCTCCAGTTTTGTTAACGCCGATGCCCCATTTGACTTCGTGGGCTGGGAAGACCCTATCGGGAACGAGGCATAAATCCTCCCGTATGCTCCCGGTATCCCCCATGAGATATGAGCCGCGCCGGGCGAAACTCCTCCGAGTGTGCGTGTGACTAGCCGGGGCGGGGCGCCCCCCGCGGACCTGACGCCGCCCGCAGCCTTTCCCTATTTCGGGAGCCCCCCAGGGCCCCCGCACCCCCCCGGACCCCGCCAGGGGCCCCCTGATGATGCACTTAGCACGGCGCGGTCCCAATCAACGGCCCGGACTCGTTTTATTCATTAAAACTGGATCAAAGGGTCTCTGCCTTGTCCTCTACCGTCAAACGTGGGGGCCCCGCCCGTTTTTCGAACCGATTTTACGGCCGTTCGGGTCTTGAATGGATGCCAGGGGGGCTCCGGGCCGGTCCGCCTGCAGCACCATCACGCAGGGCCCCGTATTGGGCGGGTTTCCACGGGGGCCGCGGCCGCGGTGCGGGACGGCGGGGAGCCGGCGGCGGGGGCCCACGGGGACACCCCTTCCTGCTAATTGCCTCCGTTTCGTCGAGGAGAGGGGCCCGAGCCAAGTGGGGGCCGCTGTCGGCACTGTGAAGCCGGTGCCAATCAGAGATGGCAGAGCGGGGCCCGCAGCAGGGCCGCCGCCCCCGCATGGTGCGCCGCGGCGCAGCTTCCGGGCAGTGGCGGTCCGGCCGAGTGCGAGAGAGAGCGCCTCCTCCGACCGCGACAGGGAGACGTGCGGCCGGGTCAGGCATTCCGCTGCCGCAGTCACATGCGGCGTGCGTCTCTCTCGCACTCATTCGGAGCGCCACTGCTGCCGGGCCGCCCTCTCACTTTCCTGCTCACCGCGCGTCTCCCACGAGGATTTTGCTGCGCAGAATCCCAGCGGTTTTCATGACAGTTTCGCTCTCCGGCGTTTTTACGTGACGTGGTCAACGCGCGCATTCACTTCGAAGTACATGCGTATGTGCAATGGGAAAACGAGGAGCGGCATATAAAAAAACGCAGCAAAGCATCTTTCTCTCTCCCGAACACGGAACGGTCTTGTTTCATAATCGGCAATTTTATGAAAAATTCATCGGCGCACCACACCGCATGAGCGGGCGGCCGCCGCTGCCACCCTCCGCTTCCACGCGGCCGGGCACGCAAATGCGGCCAGACCAATACTGTCTGTGTCGCTCCTCCGAGAGCTTTACGCAAATGAAGCCAAAACCGAAAACCGCCGCCGCGTTTCGCCCGCCCATTCGCCCTGTCATCTTGGCGATGCTGCGCGGCGAACATTTGAATACACGTTCGGAGCCGCCGCCGCCACGCCGCGCCGCTCGGCTTTTGCGTTTCAAGAAAACGCGCATGAGAATCAACTTTTGACATCCTTGCGGCGGCCGTCGGCGGAGGCGGCCGCCGGGAGCCGCCGCACTGGAAACCGGCGACGCGAACAAAGCCGGCAGGGAGGCGGGGGAGAGCCGTCATTAGGTGCGCAATGTATTTGGCAGCCGGTGGCGTACGTGGTTGTAGGCTGAGGGGGGCGTCCGCACATTACCTAACGGCCGACTGGCGTCGTACACACACTAACCTGTTACAACTTTTATTACCTACGCACTTTTTTTGTACGTTTTCCAATATCTGCATATTTGTTTTTCTTCACGGGGCTGTTTTAGCAGAACTATCGCAAACCATGGGAAATTTTTGAACGTGCTTCACTACGTGCACCCCGCCCTCAAGCGCCCCCGCCACCGTTGATCGCACATTCTCACAGCCGTATGGAGGAAAGTCGGCTGTTAATCCACGTGATTTACGGGCGATCCCTCCTCGCGCTGCATCGCGCCCGTTTACCTACGCCGCTGCCGAGTGACTGCACGTCAGTCGCCGCACAAACAATACGGGCCAAATTACCACCTTGCGCAAAGCTCCGTGCCGCCCCCCCGCGAAGCACATACACACTCGCACAAAGGAGAATGCAATGCCCTCCCCCACATGCACACACACACACACACACACACACCTGCCGCGGTGCATAGCGACGCTGTGCGTGATTACGGAGCGCAGAAACAGAAGCAACCGCGCCCCTCCCCCTCCCCCGTGTGGCGGCGGCCCGCAGCGGCTGCTCCGCGGGGCCGTGCCGTGTGCGGGAGGGGGCGGCCGAGGCCTTCTCAAAGCGGAGACCGCGCCGCTATTGAAGGAGGCTGCCGAAGAAAGGGAAGAAAATAATAAGAATCGGGGAGGGGAAGAAAGCGCGCGCGCGGCGAGGGGGTGGCGGCGACGAGTCAAAACTCACTTCCGGTGGCGGCCGGAACCACCCCCGGGCCTCCACCTCCTCCTCCTCCCCGCTCCCCATTCGGCACGGCACGCGACGAGTCGTCCGCCCGACTTTGATTTCCCAACCCGAGTTGTGTGAAAACGCGCGGTCGCGCCGCATCCGGCCGCCGCTAAAACAAAATCCCGAGATGAAAGCGGTTCAAATAAAGAAATTTCACATCGCCAATTGCATTTTTCTTCATTTTCTTTTCTCCTGGCGCGGGACAGTTTTCTCACGGGCCGCGGCCTCAACCGCCGCATTCGTAGCCCGCATACACCTCGAAATGACTCCGAAGGTCGACGACAGAGAGGAGTTCGGCGAGGACCCGATGTAGTACTTGATGTCGCCGAAGACGCCCTCGACGCCCTCGACGTCCTCGGCCACTCTGTGCCTTACTCGAGCACGTCGGAATGTACGCGGCTGACGGCGAGCAGCTCCTCACGCGGTGCTCCAGAGCGCGCCAAATGTATCGCCGTGTGACGTGTGTGTCCCACGCGGTCGAAGCGGTGCGCACACACACACGCACACACACACACACACACACACTAACACGCAGGCTAGGCTCCGACTCGGGGGTGGCGGGGAGAGGGGGTGCGTCGCTGCTGCTGCTGCTGCTTGCGCTGTGTGGGATTTTTAAAAGGCGGGAAAAGGAGGAAGATGATCAGCTGATGGCGTCACGGCGCTGCGGTGCTCTGCACGGGGTCGGCGGCTCCGTCGCCTCAGCTGCTCGCCAGAGCCACCCTCGGCGGCCAGGTCCCTTTTGTGTGCGCTGCAGCCCGCGCTCACGGTCATTGCGCGCGCGGCGGACACTGTTGGAAAACAGCCGCGCCACACCCGCGTCTCCTACAATTCCAATTTCATTTCATGTTAATTATTTGGCACGAGCAAAGTGCAGCTCTCTTCGTTGAAATGATAAAGCGAATGGTTGAAAGAATTACGCCCCATTTGTAATCTTGCGCCGATGTCACGAGCACCTCATCCCATTCGTGACCGCACGTTTAGAGCGGTCGTTCTATGTCATTCCCACGAGAGTCCAAATTGAAATGGTCAATCAATTACGTAAAACTCAGACCATCAAACCGATCCGACGTTCTGGAAGTGCTGGAGCGCGACTTACGACCACACATTACAACGCACAGGGACAGTCTCCCCACTCCCTACTCTCTCTCTCTCTCTCTCTCTCTCTCTCTCTCTCTCAATAAGACATCCACTTCTTATAAGTCACGTAACGATTTGCATGTACTTGAGGGCGGCGCGTGGAGGGCCGTTGAAATGTTTCCAATGCTCCGCCGATGCCCTTCAGGACCCTCCAGGTCCTGGCGGTGTCTCGCAGTGCGCCGCTGCGCCGCCGCTCGGTGCGCGACTCGCACTCGACAACACATGTAGCTTGCCGAGCCCTGTACACTTTTTACCGAGGCCCACAAGGGGCTGTGCCCGGCTGTGCCCGGCTGTGCCGGCGTTGCAAGGGGACGACCTCCACACCGTGACTCTCGGGCCCCGCCCCGCCTCTCTCATGCGACTTCTGAGAGCAAAGAGAAGCACAACGGCCAATTCATCAGTTAATGAATCGGAGCACGGCGAGTCACGGGAGGTATGAATGACAATAAATGCAGCCCGGCTAGGGGGTGAAAGGCGCGGCCCCGCGACTGCGCGAGTAGTTAGCTGAGACAATGCGAGACGCGTCGCACGGCGATGACGTCCGCGGACAATGAGGGAAATGCCGTCGCGGTGCGTCTGCGTGTCGCTGGACGTGAGAGTCAGTCGCGTACCCTGCCAACGAACCAGGCCGACATGTTTCCATTTGAAACTAATTAAAATTGGAGCGTCGACGTTATTTGTCGGACGCGACCGAAGTCTCTCTATGGCCGATGAGAGAAACCCAGCATATTCTGGTCAAATGTGCTGGACTATTTGTGTTTCGGGCCGGGGCTCACGATTTTAATCGTGACAGATACGTCTGCTCTCCGACATGCCTCCTCAGACCTAAGGTAGGGTATAGAGGCCCCGGCCAAGCCGGCCAATTAATATGCAATCCCTCATTATGATATCGATCTGCTGCGCGAGTAGTTTCGTGTGCCGTGGATGATCAGAATTTTTTGGCTGAAGCCCGCCGACTGCGACAGGTGTGTAAACAATAATCGGAGCACGAGGAGGGCCTCAAATTACTCGCCGCACGCTTCCAGGTATCGGCGTGCGCGCGCGCACACAGACAAGCCTGCCCTTCAATCAGTATTGCCCCCCCGTGATCCGGCTTGTGGCGCGGCTCGCTGACCCGAGCATCCAAACAGATCGCCCCCGGGATCGAACGCTCTGCATGGTAATGAGTCATTATGCAAGACGTTTTTGCTGCCGATGGCCGGCGGTGCCTTGCGGCGCGCGCGACTGCCATCTTTTGTTGTTGCGCGCCGCCGTTCGAAACCTCAGGACGCCGAAACCGCTGCTGGGATGCTTTGTCTGAGACGCAGCCTTCCCTTTGACAGTCCGCGGCGATAAGACGCATGACGGCGTCCATCGCCCTCACAAGAGAGAGAGAGAGAGAGAGAGGGGGGGCAGAGAGAGAGAGAGAGTGATGTACAGGGACGGGCGGAGACGGGTGGAGACGGGCGGAGACCGGTCCATCCATCAACATCAGCTCCTACCTCATTTCATACTTTTTTTTCCGAAATTTCAAATACTACTTACTTGAAATTCTCTACGACCGAGATTGCAAATAAGCCGAGATTTACGTGGCAGAATATCGCCCGCGACCCCCATCGCTGATCATGACTCTTTCTTTCTCGGAGAGACCCGCAGCAAGCGCCGACCCCCGCGGTGCCCGCCCCGGCGCACCCCCTCCTGCAGCACCCTCAAGTAACCTCGGCCTGCCTCCTTGCTTTTGCGTCATTCACGCGTTAGTTTATTGTTCTCTTCTTCCTCCCCCGTCTTTGTTCTCTCTCCCTCTTCCCTACCTCTTCGTCTTCTGCTTCCGCGTACGAACTCGCCTCCGCCTCCCTCTGTCCCATTCTATCCTCGGCGCTTCGGACGCGGGTGATTCCAGAGGTGATTCTTCACGTCGATGTATTTTAGCGATGCTTTCTGCTTTAGGGGATGGGGAGTGTGGGAACCAGCTTACGAAGAGCTTGCCAGCTTACCTCTGTCCCGCGGACGAGCCTGTATAACCTTGAAAACAATTAAACAAATACCGTGTGATATCTAATCACCAAAGGATGCGTCCGGCTGCGGCAGTCAAAGAATTCTATCTTGGTCACAATGCCAAGTCCATTCGGTGCGCGGGGAGTGAAACTGTTTCCTCTTTAGTTTCGCACCCCTGCCCTGTCGACGCGGCCGGCGCGCTCAACAGGCGTCCTCCTGTTGCGCCGCTGCCATGGAGGCCAGCAGGAGTGGAATAAAACAAAGCGGTAATATACATTATGCTCGATCGTGGGGAGTCCTGCGACAGCGACACCTCCGACGCATTGTACGTGTGTGTGTGTGTGCGTGGACGGGGATGCGGCTCACACCTTCCGACCCATCGCGTTCCCATGCCATCACATCCAGCCGGCCATCTCCGCTCAGCTCTGCTCCAAAAGTAAGCAGCGTCGTGACCCTTTCACGCAACCGCGGATATATTTAGCTTGCATTTCCTGTCTAGGACGCACGTCCTGCCCGAATGCAAATGTTTATCTCCGGAGCGTCCTTCGTGGATTTTTTTTCGCCCTCCCTGTCGAGCGCGGTGAGTCCCTGGGGTCTCCGAGGTCCCGGCTCTGCCTTCATTGTGTCAACAAAACGGGCGTGGGCGCGTCGCGTCTCTGACACACTTTCCGAAAGACGTGGTAATGACGGCTTTGTTCTCGCAGACTTTGGACGCGTTGCGGGCCGTCCGGGGTCGGGCCGGTGGGAGGCGGGGGCTGCTCAGGTCTGCCAGCGGGGGCGGCGCGGTGACGTCACGAGGGCAGCGGGCGTGGCATTTAGCTGGTGTGTTCCGAAAGTGTCGGAGGTATTGTCGTGAGCACCAGCAGTTGCTCCCCTGATATAGCTCTGATCACCAAATTGCTGACATACTTTGTTTCACCTCGCTCACTTCAGTAGCCTACCCGCGTCATCACACTAAAAGGGTGATCGCGTCGCCTGCGTCTCTTTCATCAGGCTCTTCTTCACCGGCTGGAATGCTGTTTTTCTGACCCTTTTGGCAGAAGCAGATGCTCGCGAGAGTGCGTGCGCGCACGCATGGAGATGCCAAACAAGGTATCACGCACGAACAAACAGACTTTGGATTCCTGGTTCCGTTTGGTAAGTGGCTTGTATGTGCAGAGATGGTCGTTGGCACAGCGGCGATGGCTGGCGGGTCGGCGCGGCGGGCGGCGGGGTGAGAGCGGGGCAGGTGGGGATGTCCGGGCTGATAGGGAAAGGTTTGGCCGTGCCTTCTCGTCGTCCACCAATCAAGTGCCATTCTCAAACGGGACAGGCAGGGAGGCCCACAGCATCCCCCTTCCCCTTCACCGTGTGCCGTCTTTTGATGGCTGTCTGCTTGCCTAATCGACCCGCGTGACCTCCACCCCTCCGCGGGACACCGGCGGCAGCGCGGACCCTGCGAAAAACAGGACCGAGCTTCGTGAAGCAAGCTGGCCCGTCCTTCCGTTACGTGTGGCAGTGTTGTCGATATCAGCAGCTCGCGGCTCGCAAGGTTAACCAGTGTCTGTGCTCTGCTGCGTTCTGCGCAAAGAGCAACGAACTATTGTCCACCTTCACTCGACTCATCCCGAGACGTGCCATTTTTTCCTCCACCTGTGCAGTTGGGAGCAGCGCAGCAAAACAAGTCGTGGCTGTCGTCGAGCTCCGCGGGAAACCGGGCCTTCGTCCACCTCGTCTTTTTCTGGAAAAGACCTCCGATGCCATGAGCAGCGCTGACGGCAGGACGGCCGCCCGTGCCGATTGCTCCTCCCCATAGGAGCGACGAGGACAGCTCACCGAGCCAGTGCCTCAGAGGGACAAGGACGGGGCGCGTTGTGCTAATGTCTCTATCTCCAGGCGCGGGGCGTCGCTCGGTGATGGCGCGAGCCTAGGAACTGGCGAAAACGTCGTTGCGAGGCACGGTCTGGGCAGCTCGGGCGTTCCATTAGGTTTTTGAAGGCGTCACCCTTAATGGCCTGCTTCGGTTTTACAACTAACGAATATTTCTTAAAGATCCCATTTCGTCGCGATCTGAAGCGTTGTCTTAATGTTTCCAAGATACATTCGTATCTCCTGTTGACATCGTGTTTTATTCTACCCCATGTGTTTCATCCACAAGACAAAGCGCGGTTCGTCACTTTCTGGGTAACACGCATGAGACTTGCGATCCTTCCACGGGGCGTTGTGTACGCATTCGTCTGGCGTGGGGTCAGGGAAGAGGGCAGGAGGGGGCGGGTAGGTCATTTGAAAACTCACGCCCTCTGATTCATCTGCCGCTGAAACAGTCCACCCGGAACCACTCAACTCTCCCCGTTCCTGACGTCAGTCACAGCTCATGGAGACTGTGACGTGGAGACTGTACACAAGATGGCCGTGCCGACACAGACGGCAGCAGCAGCAGCCGCTCAGCCGCAGGAGGGTGGGCCCTGAATGTGCGTGCGTGTTTAGTTTACGATCCCACCGCCGTCATCCCCCGGAGGGTGGCTCCGCAGCGCTCCGCAGCGCCCGGTGATGGCCGTGAGATATCTCCCGGCGACCCCTCCCCTTACGACACTCTTCCTAAGACCTTTTACTGCACCCCCGACCCCCAAGTCCTGGCCAGGGGGATGGATTGTATGACGTTCCTCAGCGTACAACTTTTGCCGCGCGCGTGATTATTTTTTTTGCCTCGTGAAATTTTCTATGGGGGAGAGGAGGGGTCTAGCTCGGGTATTAAGGTGTCTCATCATTGAGCCATCGATTCAACGAAATGCTTTTTTTTTGCATGCGGGATGTTATCTTTGCATTTTTTAGCGGTGGATAAAAAGTGACCTTTTGACGGTGATTTTCGTGTAATGGGAGATAATGTTGTCAGACGGATGCCCTATTTCACATTTCTCACAGCAAACGGGGACATCCAACGCAAACACACACTCGCGTGGAAGTATTTTCGCAGTTCTCTTTATCTGTGTGCAGAACGACAGCAGTTTTAAATGTGACGCTATTGCACGCAGTACGGACAATGAACTGAGACTGATAGAATGACCAGCTGCACTTTTCTTCTGTTTGAAAAGTGTCCACTCATCGTTCACCCACAGTATGTCTGTGCTCGGCGAAGTGGGCAGCGAGAGCTACTTGCCTTCCCGCAGAGTCTCGGAATCCGTCTGCGCAGGGCCCGGCTGGCACCCCCACCAGGCTGGAGAGCAGCTCGTAGGAGCCGCGCTAACCAGCTTTCCGAAACGGGCCGCCGCCGGCATGCCGATGCACGTACAGCGTGCGACTTGTTGCGTGGGCCGCGACACCCAACAGCCACCCCCTGGGCGGACTACTGTACCCCTCCCAGCGCGCCGCCTCCCCTCACGCAGTTCCTGGTCCGTGGGAATGTTTCTCACGGCACGCACGCACACACACACACACACACACGAACCGCGTTAGCTTTTCCTGTCCCGTTTCGGAATCGGGCCGACCCCTCCTCACCCTCCTCCCCTATACGAGGTGCGAGACGGTGGCGGGGGGTGCGCCGGGCACCGGGCCAGGAGAAGGGATGGCACGCAGCAAGGGATGATGGAACTCGTATTCCAGAACGGGACAGGAACTCTCACCTGACCTGGCCCGGGCCGCGGCCTCTCGCACCCCTTACCATCGGGCACCCCTTCCTTTCCCACACCAGCGGCAGCCGACGGCGGCCGAAGGCGGCGCATCCATCCATGTCCGTAACGTCTTTCCCTCGTCGTTCGAACGGATTTTGAAATCCTTTCATAGGACACCCAGCCGCGCGCGCGCACACACACACACATGACACCGGTGTTTGCTTGCCTAGGCGAGGAGAGGGTTTGGCGCTTGGCGGGGAGGTTCCAGATGGCAGCAACGGTCGCCGGGAGTGGAGATTCTCCTCGGATGCCCTGGCGAGTTCGGGCCGAGGACCGAGGCACGAGGGGGTGCTGGCCGAACGGATTGCGGTGGCGGTGGAGACGGTAACTGCGGGAGGGAGGGGGGAGGGGGGAGGTAAAATGGAAGGGGGAGGAGGAGGTCCCAAAGGCGAGGGGTGAGGTGCTGTTGAGACAGAGTGAGTACAGTGAAATGTAACGAACTTCGCGGAGTTATGAATGACGCACTGTTCGTTTGCGAGCCTCGGGCTGCGCGTCTCCCCCCCCCCCCTCCTCCAGCTCTCTCTCTCTCTCTCTCTTCTCTCTCTCTCTCTCCTCCAGCAGTCGTCGTTACCCCCTTCGCTGCCGGAGGTTGTCCTGAGGTGCTCCGCCGGAACGCGTCACATGATCACCCATCAACAGTTTCATTACTCGCACAATACTGCCGGGTTGAGCTCCGCCATAGCGGTATCGCCGTCAGTTCTCGGAGTAAACTGCATGTCGCGCACGTCTGAGGGGGGAGTAATTCAAAATGAGTCGGAGAGTAGGCCGTGTGGCAGGAACGCTGTTTGAAACCGGCTAAGAATTGGCTGATGAATAGTCCCAAGAGTCACATCCTTGGATACAAATCAATCCGAAACATTTCTGCGAAGATGACTAAGAAAAATGTGAGTTTGTGATGGTCGCACACCGTGGAATTATTCCCAAGAAATCATGTGTGGTATCCATCTTTTTGACATCTAAGTGTCAAAAGGCTGAGGCTTGCCTCCACGCTTTCGAATTAGGCTTTAATCGCCCCAAATTTGTCTGATGGTCACACATGGGTGCTCTAGGCTGGCGGTCGTCCGGAGACGACAAGCAAGCTCGACTCGCGTTTATCGTGTGTGCTCATCAATAAACGGCCACTCGGCGCGCTGTACGCAGCAGGTCCGCCGGGTCCCACCGCGGGTCCCACGCCGCCACTGCCACCGCTGCCACCGCTGCCACCGTTGCCACCCAACGGTTCGCGGGCGGGCGGTGGCGGGGATAATTCCAGCAAACCCATTTCTCCGGGACGCGCATCGCGGCCCGACCGCCTTGGTGCCGCGCTCCGCGAGTGACTCAGAGACGAGCCCGGTCAGCGGTCTGCCTACGCGGTCCGCGCCGCCCCGCGCCGTCTCGGAAGTGCCCCCGGGGACGCGGGGCGGAGGCGGGTGATGTACTGCCGCCGCTGCCTGGGTGGGTTCGCGTCGCGGGGTGGAGCACCGATTCGCGGCCAGCTGTCCGGCCTTGGCTGCCTCGGACCGGCCGCGGC
The DNA here is from genome assembly GCA_026979955.1 of Megalurothrips usitatus. Taxonomy (NCBI): domain Eukaryota; kingdom Metazoa; phylum Arthropoda; class Insecta; order Thysanoptera; family Thripidae; genus Megalurothrips; species Megalurothrips usitatus. Next base: position 2,225,352 of record CM049599.1, on the reverse strand, counting down.
CCCGGCGGCCCCTCCGGCCCGCTGCCGACCGCGCGAGGGCGTGCGGTGGCGGCCGTTGCCCGGCTCTGCCCCGCTCCGCGGTTTGGAATTTCTCGGATCTGATATTTTTGATGAGATGGTCGTCCAAGGTCTGCGGATACCCCGCCTTAGTCCGACAACGGCAGTTTGGGGGCAAAGGCCCTCCCTCACAGGTCGCGGGGGGCGTGGCGGGTGGAGGGGGGAGGGGAGGGGAGGAACAGCCGGGATCAAGGGGTGCGCCACACCGCACCGAAGTTCTGTGAGAGGTGGAGAAACTGCTGTGCTCGACCGACGCGTGAAGAGAATTCATTTGTTTTGTTCACGGTTTTTTCCATTCATGAATTATTTTTGTGCTTAAAAACGCTGTAGGAAAACCTGCAATGTGGCAAACGGGAACTGATCTTTGTAGAGTTTGCCCATTAGTTTTTTTTTTAATTTATTTAATAAAATACTTCTTCTCTTTATAAATGAGAGCGAGAATCACAGATATTTAAGTGTTTTTTTTGTGAGCTAACTGTGGGATTTTTCTGATTTGATTGTACGTATTTGCTTATGTTTTTAGGTACCATTATTTATTTTCTAAATTGTATAACCTTCATAACCTTCGACCTTTGCATGACCGCATGCTTGTCACATGCGTGTAAGATGTTTGGTTATTTTACGCCCGAAACACATTTGGCCCAGGCACACTGTGCTGAGCATCTCTTCCTGAGAGTGTGCGGTGCAGCGCGCACTCCGGTGTCGGCGGCTGTCTCCGGCGGACGTCGCCGCGACGACGGCGTATTCCGCAAAGCGATCGCTACTGACTGTGTGGTCGCATACTGACGTCGCGGCAGTAATGCGGACGAGACGGTGCATGCTGTCCATATGCAGCCCGGCTCCTGGAAGCCCGCGGAGCTGCCGGGGCCTCCCGGGTCCTCCCGGGGCCTCCAGCCTCCCGCGGCTGACGCCGGCGCACGCCACGGCCTACGGTACCTCGCTACCCACCAGGATGATGCCCCCCGCCACCGCCATGCACACATATTTTTTCCCCGCTCCGCTCTGCATTTTTCTTCCCGGTTTTCTTGTGGGTCGTGGAAGCGGCGGCAGAAGCGCTCCCTGGAAGCCCCCCCGGACGACCGGAGAGGCGGTACGTTTCTTTGCGCGTCCTGCCCTCACCCCGCGCCGCGCGCCCGCATGCGGCCATTCTCACGTCAAGAGAAAAAGGCGCGCCCAGTTAGAAAACCGACGGGGACGCGCAAAAGTGCTGCGGCCATTGCGAACGTGGTTTCGTGCTCCGATTTGCCGCCTCGCGTCGCACTCACCGTGCTGCCCTCTCGCGGAGGAGGCCCGCACTGCCTGGGCTGCCTCGGTGGCGGGAAGCGGAGCGCGCCGAGCCGACCGGGCGCGGCAACGGCGACGCGGCGCGAACCCAGCCGCGAACCCGGCACCCGGCTCACCGGCCACCGTTCAGCGGCGCGCGCCCCGCGGGGGGCGTGGCGGGGGGGGGGGCGTGGCGGGGGGGGGGCGTGGCGGGGGGGGCGTGGCGGGGGGGCTGGCAGGCCCCGAGGGGGGAACGACCCGAACATACACGTGGTCGGGTCCGCGCCCGGCCGACCCGACCCCTCCCCGAAGCCGTGGCGCAGGTGACTTGAACGCGAGGCGTGGCCAAAACCCTAGCTGGTTACTTGTAGCACTTTCTCAAGTTTTTAGGCACAAACCGTATGATATGTTACTGCAGACCGTAGTACTTTCATTTTAAAAAAAAAGGCCTCTTTCACTCAAAAACATCCTTATCTCTCTCTCTCTCTCTCTCTCTCTCTCTCTCTCTCTCTCTCTCTCTCTCTCTCTCTCTCTCTCTCTCGTCCCCCCCTCCCCCTCTACCTCTATTTGCCTCGGGTCTTTTCTCTTGTTCGGCACCCACTTTCTGAGGTGGAAACAACGCCATTCGCCCGGTTTCCCCATCAGCAACGGAACTGGTCAACTCTTTAACTCTCCTGGAATCCAATATGTATATATCGGCAGCGCCTATCTTCCTGTCCCGGAGGGCCGCGGGTGCCCCGAAGGGTCTCGGCCCATCGCAGTTGCGAACCAGTGGCACCAGTGATGTCTGAGAGAGGCGAGCCACACTGCTATTGACTGCGTCAGTGCGAGGGAGATGCCCCACCGGGGCCCGGCCGGCCGTCTCTCTCGCACTCGCAGGATCCCCGCGGGAATCGTAGAGAGAGGGACCGGTCAGGTCGGGGGCAGACGACACTCCGCTCAAACGCTCTCCGTGCCGCTACGAGCAGGCCGTGCTGCAGGTGGAGAGGACCCTCCTCCCTCCCCCCTCTCTCTCTCTCTCTCTCTCTCTCTCTCTCTCTCTCTCTCTCCGCGAACGGCATATAATGTAATACGGCGCAGCGCCGCGAGCCCGAGACGAAGATAAAACGATTTTATACGAGCGCCGCCGCGCGTCCCCGCCGCCGCCGCCGCCGTCGCGTTTGGTTTATACCGTACCGTCAATGTTGATAAAACACCATCAGTCGGCCGTATCAGGGATCCATCCCATCTGATGCTGTAATTGGACTGGCTGTGTCCGTCCCGGCCGGCCGCCGTCCGCCCGCCTCGCCGCTCGGGACGTGTACACATTAACACACGCGCTGTGCTCCGCAGGCCCCGCAGCGCCGCGGCCTGGGCTACGCGCGGGCTAAGATCGGGCTGCCGCTGCTGGGGCCTGCCGCTCAGCCCGCTGCTCCGGTCACACACACACACACACACACACTCACACACAAACACACACTCACACACACTCACACACACAAACTCACACACACACACACGCAGACGTGCCCGGGGTCTGTAATGCGTTCGATTATTCGGGCCGGGGCGTCATTCGCAGTCCGTATAAATTATGGGAGCATGCCGATGCGTGGGCAGAAGCCAGATCGCGTTCTCTCTCTCTCTCTGTTTCTCTCTCTCTCTCTCTCTCTCTCTCTCTCTCTCTCTCTTGCTCTGGGCTGCCCTTCATGTAGGAGCCGTGGCGAGCAGGGCGAGACACCGCCGCCGCCGCAGCCTCCAGGCCCTCGCTGCTGGGTCTCGGCGCACGCTACGCTCTGCTCGGTGCACCCTATTACTCAACAGCAACAACAGTATAATAAAAGAGCATCGGGAAAAAAACACTACAGACAGGGAAATCCACCGCAAGTAGCACCATCCACTGTGAAGGTCGTCCGTAATGTTTTTTTCCCGCGCGAGCGCCCGCGAGCAGACGGGTAGGCCATCCCGCACGGCACGCGAGCACGCGCCCGCCTCGTGGTTGCCTACCCGCCAGGCGCTGTCAGTGCTCAAGACCGCACTCTTCGGAAGCTGCGTGTGTTCCCGCACCAACAACTTCTCCTCCAGAGACTCCCACGGTGTCTCCCAGAGTCCGCACAGAGTCATCGTGCGTCGTGTATTTTTTTTCCGACTTGCACTGCCGCTCTCTAAGTTCTCCCCACGAATGACTCTCGTCATTGAGTTTTTCTCGCGATCGACGTCGTCAATAACAGGCCGAGGGATGAGAAGAAAGAAAGAAAGAAGAAGAAAAAAGCGAAACACAGCGAGAAGAAATATAAGATGGCACTTTATGCCGCGCGATTTGTTCTTCCCTGCAAGGCAGTGGCTGCAGCGGCCGCACGCCGGGCGAAGCTCATTGACGGCACGATGTATGACTGCGGCTGACTGCAAGTGCGCCGCGCTCAAATCGCGCAGCTCGTCAAAGTAGTAGCGGGGCGTGGCGGGGCGTGGCGAGGCGTGGCGGGGCGTGGCTGTGACGGACGGCGGGGCACCTGTCACGGGGGGACAGACAGCCGCGCGCTGCAGCGCGGGCAGGCAGGCGGGCGAGGCTGCGCTATCGACATGGCACCTGTCCCGGTGCGGGCGTGGCAGCGGGGGCCGCGGGGGGCCGCGGGGGGCCGCGGGGGGCCGCGGGGGGCCGCGGGGGGCCGCGAGGGGCCGCGGGGGGCCGCGGGGGGTTTGCCAATGCGATCGCCGCGGCACACCGGCGTCTGCACCGCACGCCGCGAGGACCGTGCGACATGTCTTTATTCGCTCTTTCCGTCGCTGACGCCGTCGATATCGCGTTGCGGGAGAGAGATAGCAAGTGCAGCTGAGGCGCGTCGGGTGGTGTGGAGCGACAGAGACAGGAGGCCGCACATGACGGCGGGCCCCCAAAGGAGGGACGGGGTGTGCGCGGGAATAGCAACTGTCACACTGGTGCGGGCCACAAGTCCCCGCGACTGGAGGTCCGGTGGGTTCGATTCCCACGGACGGTCCCCGCAGCGCTCCGTCCGTACTTTGTATCGCGAGCCAACGGTCGCTGCAATGGTCTCTCCTTTTTAATGTAGGCGCGGATCAACAGGGGGTGGGGGACGATGGGGGCGTCGAGCACCCCGATGGACGCCTGCTAGGTAGGCCTCACGCATGTAGGTAGGCAAAAAGTGGTACAGTGGTACAGCCCCCCCCCCTTCCCCCCTCCTAGTCGCCGCTGGATCCGCTGCTGCTTCAAAATGGATCTCCTTCCCCGATAGTAATCGCGGGTATTCGAACCCGCGGCGGCGACGGTGGTCGCGGCGGGGGATCGCCGGATCGCCGCTGAGGCCGCGTCAGGCCGCGGGCCGTCAGGGAGCACCGCGCATAACAGAAGGCCATTGCGCAAAGGGAGGCGCGGCAGCGGGACACGTGTCGCGGCCTAACCCTTTCCTTCTCGGTGTGGCGTCGTGGCGGCGCCGGTAAATCTCATGACCGGGGCGGCTCGTGACAGCACCATGGGGACGGCGGTCAGCGGCAGCGGACAGCCGCAGGGGCAGCCGCAGGGGCAGTGGACAGCCGCAGGGGCAGTGGACAGCCGCAGGGGCAGTGGACAGCCGCAGGGAAAGGGGCCGAGGGGGGCCTCAGTTCGCGGACGGGTGTACACCGACTGGTGACTGGACCGGACTTTTCCATTGACTGGCATGAAAATTTCACGATCATTTATGGTTTCCGTGTTCTAAACTGCCACCCACCCCAAAATAGGTTAGAAACTCATTCCTACCGTGACCAAAACTCAAAACGAAATTATTTCAGAAATATGTGGATGCTAATGAAAAGAAAATGCAAAAATGGGTGGGCACTACCTCGTCCCAGGCCTCCGCCTGGAACCCTCCTGCTTAACTTCGGTGTTCGAATGGGAACCGGTGTACCAGGTATCGACCGCCGCTAAGACACGGGCACAACGCAGCGGCCTTTTTCAGGGGCACGCTTCCGCAACGGTCAATGTAGCCCCCTCCGCCAGCCAGATTTCCGGAATCAACTCCCTTCGACTGGCTGGTTGGTCTGTGGCACTGCGGCCACTCCCGAGCGGACTGGGGGGGAGGTAGGCTTTCCTATATCGTACACAGCCGAAGCTGCTGTACTTCACGACGAACCCTAGTCGCGACGGCGTGTCCTCGTCTGCCAGATTCACAGGGAGCGAAAACGAAGGTACCGAACCCTAGGTACCCCCGTAGCATACACCCGAGTCTCCGAACCAAGTTTCCTTGGTAGACACAGAGCCCCCCCGCCGGAAACCCCGGGCGACCGAGAGAACCTCGGACCCGGGAACGGGGGTAAGCCCGACCGTGCTGCGGGAATCTTCAAGTTGAAACCCAACGCTTACATCTCTCAGTGACGCAGCGCGCACGGCCGTTCAGACAGCCATACCAACGGCTCGTTCGAAAGTATATTTTACCCTCTGTCTTCCAAGAGCAGACACAAGAAAAATTTTGCAGAACTTGCCAGACTCGAACCCACGACCTTTCGGCCGCTGGTGAGCCACCCTACCGATGCGGCTACAGAGCCGCGATGATGGCGGCAGCGCGCCCCCGGTACTTTACACACCGTCGCCTTAGCAGAGCCGACAGAAAAAACGCACGGACCGGCAAACAGTTGAACATACGAACAGCCACCCGCCTGCCGGACTCGTTAACCACGCGGCTACCGAGCTTCGGTGCGGGGCGGTCGTGCGCTCCCGGTACTGTAGCTGCACGACGTGTCCGACTGGAAATTGACTGGAGTATGACTGGAGTCTGACTGGAGAGCGACTGGACTGGAAGGCGTACACTGACTGGAAGCAGTGGGGTACCCCTCGACAGGGGCTCACCGACGGCCACGGCAGTGTCCTGCCGAGCACTACAGCCGAACACACCGCTCGCGACCTGCCAGCGGACCCGGTGACCCGCCGCCGGTGTAAGTAAGGGGAGTCGGGGCGGGAGAACGGCTGAAACAGGGCGAAACCCATCATCTAAATTTTCCGGGACGTATTCCTTTTGTCTCTACAAAATATTGTGAAAATTCGGAAAATTGTACTGTAAATATCCGCTCCATTTTCCAAGAGATGGGAGGAGACGACGCATCCCGCCAGCGCGGCTCTCGACTGTACCTGCCCGGCCCCCGCGGCCCCCGCGGCCCCCGCGGCCCCCGCGGCCCCCGCAGCCCCCGCGGCCCGGGTCACCAGCGTCGCGTCGCGAGCGTCGCGCGCGTCTCTTGCGCAACGCAACTACGGTGTCCTTGTAGGGAAGCGACGGCAGTAGGGTCAGCGTCGGAATGGTCACACACACACACACACACACACACACACACACACACGCACGCACGCACGCACACACGACGCGCAGAGAGAGTGACGCTCGGGGACGGACCTGTGTGCGGGGGCCGGCCGCGGCGGGGCCGACGGGGCGTCCCGCAGATATAGCTCAATCTGGTGGCTCCGGGAGGCAAGACGTGTGTCGTCGGCCGTTTTGTCACCGCAGACAGCGGCGCTGCGGCTGGCGGTCTCTCTGGCGGAGAGGGAAGGAAACTCGTGGCCTCGACGATACCCGCTGCTGCTGCTTTTACCTTCTGCGGAGGACTTCGGGCAACGTACATCATTACCTTACAACAGATTACCGAAGCGAGGTCCCCTGATGATACCCCATGGAGTACTTCAAAATGTCACAGGGTAACAACGGACTGAGTTTGCGAGTAGGCGCGGCCGAGCAGCACACGGCGCCTGGTAGTTAGGCAGCGGCGACTCGCCGCGCGCACGCGTGGCGTGCGGGCCGGCCTACCCAGGCATTCGCAGGCGCTCCGGGCCGGCTGCTGACTGGCGCCCGCGCTCAGGCGCCCGTCACAGGCGGGGCCGGCGGCCTTCTGCGGTGCTCCGACGACGGCCTGGTTTCCGGCCGGCACTCTCGGCGGCCCCCCCGTGGGCCGCACTCCCCCGCGGGGCCCTCCGGGCCCCCGCGCGCCAACGCCCCGCACGCTCCTAATGGCACTCCGCCGCGCCGAGCGTTAAAAGACGCAGTCAAGTGTTAACTAAGATTTATTAGTCGACACGGCGGCGGCGCTCCGAATTTGGTCGCGTGCAACAGGTGGAGGTCCGCGGGGCCGCCACTGCTGCTGCTGCTGCCGATGCCGGCTGCGTGCACCGGGGGCCGCGGGCGGAGCGGGTGGAGCGGGTGGAGCGGGAGGCCGGCCCCCCTCGCATTACGCGCCAAAATGGACTCCCGATGATTAGTTCACCATCAGCAGTGCCGCGGGGCCGGGCCGGCCGCGGACCACCCGCGAGTCCGCGGCGCGCTCCGTCACTCACGGGTGCAGCGGCCGCCCGTGCCGGCCGAGCCGCCGGCCCGGCAGCAATCAGGGCAGCGGCTGGGAGGCGCCCTCCCACCCGGAGCAGGCGCCCTCCTCCCACCCGCAGCCTCCCGCTACACCGGCCGCACTACAACACCGAACACTTCTTCATACCCGCGGCGTTGCGTGGCCGGCGTGCGTGTCGTGTTGTTTTTCTGGCCGGCCTCCGCTTCCGCAGCGCACACAGCCAGAAAGTGTCCGCTCCGGAATACCCTAATTTGGGGAGCCGCCGCCGCCGCCGCAGGCTGATTCGCCGGCCGAGTGCTGCCGCCGCCGCCGCCCCGGCAGGGCCTCAGGCGGAACCGCCGCCGCCGGGGTGCTGCCCCCGCCGCTTTCTCTCGCCCACTCACCCGCTCGTCGAATTGAAACCTCCCCGAAAATTGCTCATTGAATTATCGGACTGTGACCCTCACCTCGTAAATCATTCACGATGCGCGGCCTGTTGTTTAATCATCGCGCGTAATTCATTCATAATTCATTTACAACCGCGGCGACGCGTAATTCATTCATGTATTCACGCACCTTAATTGATCCATTGAGCGGCCGGGGCGTGTCCTGAAGGGACACAAGGGCGGACACAATGCGTCGGCTCCGGCGGGCGACACACCGGCGGGAGTGTCGAGCGCGGCGCGTCGCGGCACGAGCCGCGGGCCGCGGCCGAACCGCGCGACGGAAGCGCCCCGGAGGACGACATCGCCGTCCTCGTCCTGGAGTGTGGGAAGGAAGCAAGAGGGCGGCCACTACTGGAAGGAGGTCACCGCAAGGCATGCTGTCCTTCACACTCGCGCGCGCACACACACACACACACACACACACCTGCAGGCGCCCTCGGCAGGTCTCTCTGGCTGTCCGTATCAGGCTGAATTACCTACAGTAACAGGTGTAAAATTTATACTTGCTGCGGTGCGTTTTACGAGACGGACGGGAGACGTCTTCCTCGGATCGGCCCCGGTGTAAAAGTGTTCCCGCGCCGGATTTATTGAGCGGCAGTTTGTCTCCGCGGATCTGCCGTCTGTCTCTGTCGGACGCGGCGCTCCGGGCGGCGTAGCCAGCCGAGCGACGGAGACGGCGATAGCGGCGGCGGCGGCGGCAGGCCGGCGGTGGCGGCGCTCGGCAAACGGAACGGAACCCGCCTCACGACGCCGCGCACCGTAAATGAAATGATCTCGGAGCGCAAAAAAAAATGAAAAATAGAAAAATTAAGGGCAGTTGCAGTGACGATTGACAATCACGTCCACGCAGAGAAAAATCACAAATCCTCCGTTGATTTTACAGTCACCGCCGAGACTTGATTTTGAGAACTCAGGTTCGGGTGTAACAACAAAGTGTAGGTTGAACCAGTAGTATCTTTTTTTAATTAAAGCGATATGTCGGTGCTCTTGACTTTTGGTCGACTTGACTAAATAAAGTTTCCGCAACTTAATTTGGTAAAATGGGTGCAAAACAAAAATACAGAACCCTTTCTGCCGCGCTTCCATGCAGCAGCGGTTTCCCTTACAGTTAGGAGAATGCTGCATATAGCGGCAGCTGCAATGACGAGTACCCTCGCGTACCGGGGTAGGCTGCGTACGCCGCGTCAGGTGTAACCCGGCCCGCCCCGCATATACCTGCGTGCGTGACCGCGCGTGCGACAGGTGACATAATTTATGCACGGACCACGGCCCGCGCGCGCTGGAGCCGTTCGTAGCTGTGCGCGCTGCGCCCGCGGCCCGTGCAGAGCGGGGAGCGAAGGGATCGGACATCATCGGTGCCGTGGGATATGCGTGTGTGCGTGTGTGCGTGTGTGCGTGTGTGCGTGCGACGAGAACGGAACCCCGGAGGAGCGAAATGGATTTTATCGACACCGGAAATCGCCGCGGCTGCCTTACGGTAAGAGGCGTTATCACGGCACACTAAATGCCCTCTTTTTGCCGCCACCTCGGCGCTTTTGTTTTTATTCCTCCCACTGGGCGAATCATGGTTACAATAGTCGGCGTGCCGCGAGTCCCTGGTTCCAATGCCGAATATTTTCATGCATATAGAGTAATTGAAAACTGTCTTTTCTGTTATCAAGGGTTTGCGGAGGAGGGAGAGGAGAGAGAGAGAGAGAGAGAGAGAGAGAGAGAGAGAGAGAGAGAGAGAGAGAGAGAGAGAGAGAGAGAGAGACCGCGCGATCGACACAGAGCATTCATGTATGCGTGAAAGCTGGGGCTGTGTGCGTGTGAGCTATGCCCGTCATTACCAACACTTGCGCCGCCAGGAAGCGGAGGCAGACGGGCATACCGGGAGCGGAATGCCATGAGCTGATCGCGAGGGAGGGAGCGAGAGAAAGAGAGAGAGCGAGAGAGAGAGAGAGAGAGAGAGAGAGAGAGAGAGGGGCGGAGAGTCGACGTATTGACCCTGTAGTTCTTCATGCCGCGATGAGTTATGCAAACGGCCCAAAACACACATTGCCTGCCCGTTCGGGATCGACCGCTGAGTGCTGAGCTGAGAGGAAGAGTAAGAGAGAGACCGATAGAGAGAGACAGAGAGAGACAGAGGGGAGAGGGGGCGAAAGCGTTGCGGTATATGGTTTGAGCGGCCGTACCGGACAGCCTAAAACGGGCAAGAACGGCGGGGTGTATGAGAGAGAGTGAGAGAAGAGAGGAGGCGAGGGAGAGAGCGAGAGAGACACGAGGAGGCAGGATCTGCGGAGCGCGGCAGCGGGGCGCACTCACTCACCCACGGCTCGGGGGAGGGGGGGGGGGGGGGAGCAGCCAGGGACGCCCGGCGATGCTCCAATTTGAGGCATGCAAACCCTGTATTAGCCGCCGCGATGCTGTTGGTCCGGAGAGAGAGAGAGAGACAGAGAGAGAGAGAGAGAGAGAGGGACAGAGATCGGAGGCCGAGGGCGGGCAGTTGGGCTCCTCTCTCTCTCTATTTCTCTCTCACTCACACACACACACACGCATGAACGCAACACACAGACTAGGGAACAACACGACGCGGTTTACACGCGAAGCAAAGGGAGAAAAAAAAATGTCCGACTTTCCGGGCAAATCATTGTGTCCGGCCCGGAGCGGCCCGGAGCGGCCAGTGGCGCGGCCTCGGCCCGGCGGCGGCGGCCGGCGGCCACACCTCCCCGTCGTCATAGAACGACGTCCCCTCCGCGGTCCGGGGATTCCGAAGGAACACGTATCTCTGATGACTTCCACGGAGGCGGCCGGCAGTTACACAACCGGCGATGCTTGGGCCGTCCGTGCTGCCGTGAGCGCCTGGAAGGTAGGCAGCCGAGCCAGCGCTGTTCTGGACATACAACCGTATTTCACATCAGAATTTCAATAATAAACCAGACTACAATTTTATTTCACTTTTTTAAATGACGGCTTTTTTCGACCAGCTCGGCTTTGTGTAGGGGGTGAAATCTGTGTGTAGGACGGAGGCACCCGCTGCTCACCCGCAGGGCAGCTCCACCCGGCTCTGCCCTGCTCCTGGCTGCTTGGTTGGATGCCGCGCGCCTAATGGCAGAGCGTCGCGAAAATATGGACGCGGCCGGTGACGACGCCGAGGAGTGAATGGAGGAGCTGATCTCAGCTATTGCCGCGGCTATTGCCTCCCAATCGGCCGGCAATGACACGGTATCATCCCGTCTCTCTCGTGCCCCCGCCCCGCCCCGCCCCCTTCCCGTCCGTCTCGCTCCCCCCCGCGCGCCCCGCGCGCCGCCGCCGGAAAGGGCTATTACTCTATCGGCAGCCCTGGAATTGTGGAAATGTTATTGGATAACGAGTGTCGTTTGGTTCGTGTGCAGCAGAGGCGTGGAGGAGCGTGGAGGAGCGTGGAGGAGCGTGGCGTGCCAAAGTATGAAGAACCGACCCGGCGGGGCGGGCCCGCCCTCCTGGACACTGCCTCGGGGCCTGTGTGTGAGTGTGTGTCAGTGCGCGTGCCGCGCCAGCCGGCCAGCGCTAGCCGACGCACGCCTCCAGATGGGCGGGGAGGCGAGGGGTACCTCACTACCACCAGTCAGTGTACGCCCATCAGCTCAGTCATCCCCCGGCGAGCCTGCTGCAGCAGCGGGAGCGACCCGCCGCCATCGTGGCATGGTAGCCGCGCTGGTTTAGGGGTCCGATCGGCGACTGGAAGGTCGTGGGTTCGGCCCTTGTCGATTTCTCTCTAAAGAAATGCGGTTACTCGGGGGGCTGCTACGGACTTAGGTTTGGTGGTTTCGTTTTGCGTCTCAGCGGCGTTCAATCCCTGGTGTACACTGGTTCCAATCCGAACGCCAGATGGATGTCTAGTACCCACCCATTTTTTGCATTGATTCAAAACTGATATTTTAAACATCTGCACATAGCAAGCTGACTTAAACAAAATGAATGGTGAACGACGGGGCAAACGGCGACGCGCCAAAACCAGTGTTGGCCATCCGAATAGAAAACGGTGGTGTCGACGCCCTCGTGGGGGTGGCGCCCGGGGCCTGACGCGACGCGGCCTCCGGCCTCCGTGCAGCGCGGCCGGGAGCAGCGACGGGGAGGCCGGCGGGGTCGGTTCCAACGTGCCACCTGGCGTCCGCCGGCGTCCGCGCGCAGCCGCTGCTGCTGGCGGGTTGGCAGCGGGCGGGGGCCGCCGCCGCCGCCGCCGCCGCCACCGCCGCCGCCGCCGCCGAGACTCTTGGTGCTGGAGGCGGACTGCGCGGCTACTAGCGTGGATGGCAAGCAGGCATTCCTAGCAAATCACTGTCATCACGCGTCCGTCCGGGCGGCACGCACAGCACGCCGGCGTCCAGCGGCGTCCAGCGGTCCGCACGCAGCGCAGCTGGCTCCGGGAGGGCGTAACGCTGGCGGCGGGGGTTATGACGCGAATGTAAATACGGGGTGCCGAACGGCCCAACACCCTCCGCCGTCGTCGTCGGCGGCGACGTGCCGTGACGACGGCGGACCCCGGCCGAGGCCGAGCGCGCGGCCCGGACGATGAGCCCCCCGCGGCCGCCGACGTCGGCACGGTCTACGCGGCGGCGCCTCCCCGAAGAAGAATGCGGGAGCCCGCGGGGGCCTATCTCTGCGTGATCGCCGTACAATGCTCACCGCGATGCCCGGCACTGCCTCCGAGCAGCAGCAGCCGACGACTACTCGTCGCGTGCCGCGCCGGGCGTCCTGGCTCCGGGCCATACCAGCGAGGGGGCGTGCGTGCGCCGCCGCCACTGCCCCCGCCTCTCAAGGAGTCCGGGACGTAACGCGCGACCGCCACGCACTCCGAGTGCGAGAGAGAAAGAGACGGAGGGTGCCCCATTTTGACTGCGGCGGTGCGAGAAAGACGCCCGACTGTTTCACCATGTACACCCCAGCAACTGATTCAGGGGTACACATGCCCTAAGGGCCATGTACCCCCCGGGGGGTACACTATCCCTAGGGACCATGTATCCCCCAGCATGTACCCCCCAGCAACCGATTTGGAGGTACACAAGCCCTAGGGTCCCTAGGGAGAGTGTATCCCCAGGGGGTACATGGCCCCTAGGGCTTGTGTACCCCGGAGTTGGTTGGTGGGGGGGGGTAAGTACATGGCCCTTAGGGATGGTGTGCCGGGGAGCCCTCATCCCCGGGGGTGTGCCGTCCATGCCACACCGGCGGCGCCGCGGGTCACGGGCGGGAAGCGCCGGCCCGGTGCGTCACGCCGCGTTCACGGCGCTTACGGCGCGCACACTCGCTTACAGCGCTAATCCCGTCTCCCAGATTTACCGCGCACTCGCCCGCCTCTATTTATGGATCAATCAAACGGCGGGCGGCCGGCCGCGGCGGCGGCATTAATCGCGGCCGTTATGGCGTTAAACGCAGGGAAAACTCCGGGGAATCTGCCGCAGAGATTAACGCGGCGGCGGCCGTTGTGAAGTTTGTAGTTCCCTTGTGCGGCGCGGCCCGGCGGCGCGGGGCGCCCTGGGAGCTGCCGCCGCCGCCGCCGCCGCCGCCTGCCGCCACCGCCGCGCAGGGCCTCATCGGGCACGGCCGGGGGACCGTCGGGGACCTAATCCCGTAACGTATCGCCGCATCGTGGCAAACAACGAGAACGCCGCTAAGCCTAACTTGTTGTCCCCGGATCCTCGCCGCTGTCGTGGCCGCGCGGCGACGCGGAGCCCGGACCGCGCGGGGGGCCGCGGGGGCCGCGGGGGCCGCAGGGTGGGAGGACCATCCGTGTGAGCGGCTGCTGCGGCAGGGGAGAGTTTCGCACTCGGCGGCCTGCGCGGGGTTTAGTGCCGCCACACACGCGGATCCAGATACGGCGGCGCCACCCGGGAGCGCTCGCCCAGAGCGGCCACGGCGGCGCGGCCCGGTCAGCCTTATCGCCGCCGCTGCATCTTGATGGCCGTTCGCCCGGCAATCACAAAGTGATACATTCGGAGCGCACTTGTCGGGGACGTCGTCCGACGCCGGCCGCGGTCCGCGATGTCAGCCTCAGTGGCGGGGCCCTGCGGCCCCCCGCGGCCCGCCGTGGCTCACGCCGTCTAATAAACACCCTCGGACGGGGTGGCGGTGCCGGGAGCGGAGATAACGTGCGACTTTCTCCCGGTCTGCTGTGGGCTCCAGTGAATGCTTTAAAAATAAAATTCAAAATTTGGTGAATACTATCTTGTCCCAGGCCTCCGCCTCGAACCCTCATGCTATACCGGTGTCTCACTCGATATTGGGCGAGGTTCCTCACTCACATTTGCCAGCTTCAGGTGCTCAAAAATGTCGGCCAGACAATTTCGCACTCAAAAATGAATATTTACAAATCCAGGGTTAGTTTGCGGCTGCTCCTTGTGTCGGCGCCGATCCTTGTCAGTGTAGGTCGGGGCTAATAGTCGCGGCAATTACCCGGCGTGTGGCTTGCGTGCGCCGCGGCCCCCGCCCCCCTCGCAGCTGCGCCCCCGACGCCCCCCGCTGCCCCCGGCGGGGCCTCCCGCCCCTCCCACTCCGGAGGCATCGGCGGCGAGCGGTGGTTGGTGAGGTGCGATTAGAAAGTTGCCGCGATAAAAAAAAAACACTACAAATGCGGAGAAAAAACAAATCCGTCGAAAAATAAATATACAGGCGGGAAGTAAATATAAAATCCCAGAAATCAGTGCGACTTGAGGTGCGGCCCCAGCGAGCCGGCGGCACCTGAGTGGACGCGGCGGACACGGCGGACTGACCGGCGGACCCGGTGCAAATCGGTGACGGACAGTGCGGCCCGCGCCGCACCGCACTCCCACGTCGGGACAAGGGCTGTAAAACGTTACTGAGTTACGGCCGACGCCGCCGCCGGGTCACGCGGCGGAGGGTCGAGAGGAGGCAGCGATAACAAATCAACACACGGCGGCCACGGCCGGGGTGTGGCTACAATAGGGTATTCCGGAGAGAACGGAAGTAGCGAAGATGACAAGCTGTGGGTACCGCAGCAGGGAGCATCTCTGCCGCGGCGGAGATACCCCCTGAGGTACCCCTGGTAACGCCGCGCGTGCTGGTACCGTGTCCACGCCATCCGGCCCACACCAGAAGTGCAGGGCTGAAACTTTTTCAGACTGGGCCGCAGCAGCAGCGGTAAGCCGTGGCTCGTCGGCACGGGAGTGAGGGCAGAGGCGCGAGAGTCCGGCCGGAGGCGCGGGTTGGGAAACAGTAAAATATATCGGCATTATGCACCCACCTCCCCGCCACCTTATTTCACGCATGGCCGAGAGGCGCAGAGTCGTATTTCCACACCTTCCGCGGCGTCGCTGAGCAGTTTAATGGGGGGGGGGGAGGCAGTCGGAGTTCGTTCCTTTTGCCTGTGACAAAACCCGCGTGTCTTCGAAATCTGATCATAGACCGAGGAGGAAAGGTGGGGGGGGGGGGGGGGGGATGAGCCCGGCATCACGGCCGGCGACCCCGCCTCATTTACATAAATGACGACTTCGGCGACGTTCGATCGGTGTTAAATCATCGCGCAACTTTTACGGCGAGGACATTATACGAATTATAAATATTACGCCGAATCCGTTCCGTGCCGCACCGCACCGCGCTACTCGCTTCATAATTACGGCTCTAGCGCAGCCAATTATCGCACGCCGCTCTGCGGCGATCCTCTCTTTTTTTTCTAAATTTGTCTTTAACTGCTGGCGCCGCCTGCCGCCGTCCCGACCGGTGCAATTTCTTTTTCGCGCCGCTCCTGTCCGCGCCGGTGTGGTGCGCGGGTTCGTTACCATCGAGGCACCGAGCAGCAAGCGGCGGACGTGTGGCGGGGGCCGTCCGAGCACGGCGTCGTCGGGATGCGGTGCCACTCGTTCACTTAAAACAATTTCATAGTTCCTTAACTATTTGCAAATTTATTGCAAAAAAAAATATCGGTAGTATCCGACCGTGGCGTGACCCCACACACACACACTCACACGCAGGTGAGCTGGCGGCGGTCCAAGCTCACCTGTCGCCCGCAGCATCCGTCCACCCCGCCGACACCGCGGCGGTCCGCGGCTCCGAACAGCGAGGGGTCGAAGCCAGGTCACGAAAAAGTGGGAGACAGGTGTGGCGCTCGTATTTCACGAGGATGGAAGCCGCCACGAAGCTAACATTGACTTTTGGCGACAAAGTTTATGGTCTCATAAACAGTTTCGCAGGCACGACGCAAAAATTGACAAACAAAAATAAAATGGAAAGAAAACTACAACTCTAGGATGCCGCGTCTGCTGTTTCCACTCGTATCCCGGGGCCTCCCAGGTGGCTCGGATGTCGTTGCACTTTTAATACGTCAGGGAAAGCCTTCTGCTCTCCCTCCCCTGCTCCTCTTTCCCGCCTGATTAGTGGCTGGAAAATAATTGGCGTCGAATCTAGTCGTGACATTAATTTGATCCCCGAAAACCTCCTCCTCCTCCTCCTCCTCCGTTGCCCACCCTTTTCTGACTCGAGACAAGGAGATAAAAGTTAAGTCCACGGCGGCCGGCGGCGGCGGGTCGGGGGGCCCGTGGGATGTCGTGGGAGCTGAGCTAACCGCTTGCTGACCCGGCGGACCAAATCCGCGCCCCGCCGCCACGCCCCGCGCCCGCCACGCCCCGCGGAGCCCCGCGGACGTCCACTTTCTACGCGGGGCTCGGTCCTCGAACGGGACAGGTCCTGGGACATTCTAACGATTCTGCTTCTGTTTTATCAATGACGGCCCGCTGCAGGCTGATGCCGAGATAAGGCCACTCATTACGGGGGATCGAGTGGCGCTCGCCAGCTCATCTTCGCTCCTCGCGGGGTCTCCTCGATCCCCGACACTTTTCAGCAACTTGAGAGGCAATCGAATCGAATAATAGCGTGGACTGCGTGGACGTTCCAAAGCGGCTGCTGTGGGCGAGAGAGGGAGGGGAAACGAGTGGGGCTAGAAAGGGAGAGAGAGAGCGAGAGAGAGAGAGAGAGAGAGAACACTACGACCCTGCAGCACGACCAGCGAAGGACCACACGGCTCGCACCTGGGCGGTCAGCGCCAATTGGGAAAAATTCAATCTCAGCCCCCGCTCTCTCTCTCTCTCTCTCTCTCTCTCTCTCTCTCTCTCTCTCTCTCTCTTCCTCGGCAGGCGGGCGGAATGGCTCAAGGTAAATGCTGCAAATTTCCAGCGTGGGGTACACCAACACTAACGCGCCTCGACAAATTGCTCCACATAAATCAATCAGAAGCGGGTCAGGACGAGGCGGTAGTAGGATGAGGTGTGTGTGGTGGGGGGGGGGGGGGGGGTCACTGCGCGTAAATGTCGCACATCAGTCACCGCGGGAGCGCAAGTGCACCGTGTTGCCAGGCATTTCAAGACTCCCGCAATGAAGGCGCGCTCACTGACGACCTCTGAATCTGCAAATTTGTCATCCCTCTAGGGGGGAAAAAGTGGAATGAAACGCCCAGATTTTGATGCGGCCTAAACATGTTTCGTAGGGAACGATTTTTAATCATAATGTTTGATAGTTTTTATACATTTTTTGCGGTTTCGTTTTTGTTCGCCAACCCGTGCAGGCGGACTGCTGCATCTGCTCCGGCCTGCGTTCTCCTCCTCCGACACACGCGGCGCATCCCTGGCGGAGAAAGGAGCGAAAATAAGAGGAGAGTGCCTCCGTGCCGGAGGCTGCTGGAGGCTGCTGGAGTCTGCTGGAGGCCGCTGGAGTCCCGGAGGCGGCCGGTAGCGCGGAGGCGGGTCTGTGCGAGTGTCCGTCAGCGGGGCGGCGGCTGCTGCAGGCCAAGCAGGCTATCAGGCGGCGGGGCGGCCCGGGGGCGACGCCCCCCGCGCACCGCGCGCGCGGCAAAGCGGAGGCAAAGCGGAGGCAAAGCGGAGGCAAAGCGGAGGCAAAGCAAAGCCGAGCAGGCAAGGCGCGTCGCCGTCAGCTCCGCCGGCAGCGGCTGGCGGTACTAATTATCGGCTCACGGTAAAACGGGAAGGGCCTCACGTCGGCGCTGGCCGGCGCCGCGCGACAGCACCAGCGACAGTATCCCACCCGGAGAGCGCTCCTCCGCCTCTCTATGCAGCGGACCAATTAGCAGTGGCGGTGCACTCTGGACGCACGCGAACGCGCCGCATGCAACGGTACCCCCCCCCCCTCCCCCACCACATGCATGCCACCCCTGCAGTGTTCACCGGGCACGTCCGAGGGGTACCTCAGTGCCTCCAGTCAGTGTACGCCTTCCAGGCTAGTCACTCTCCAGTCAAAGTCCAGTCAATTTCAGTCAATTTCCAGTCGGGCACGAGCGCGGCAGTAGGGCTGGCTGGATCAGCTACAGTACCGGGAGCGCACGGACCATGTACATCGAGTTTCGGTGGCCGCGTGGTTGGCGAGTCCGGTCAGCGAGCCGCTGGTCGGTGGTTCAACTCTTTGCCGGTCCGTACAATTTTTCTGTCGGCTCAGCTAAGACGACGGCGTGTAAAGTTCAGGGGGTGCACCACCCCACCATCGCGGCTCTGTGGCCGCATCGGTAGGGTGGCCGAACGGCGACCGAGAGGTCGTGAGTTCGAGCCTAGCGGGCTCTATTAAATTTTTCTTGTGTCTGCGCTTGGAAGACAGAGGGTAAAATATACTTCCGAACGTGGTGTCGGTATGGCTGTCTGAACGGCCGTGCGCGCTGCGTCACTGAGAGATGTAAGCGTTGGGTTTCAACTTGAAGATTCCCGCAGCACGGTCGGGCTTACCCCCGTTCCCGGGTCCGAGGTTCTCTCGGTCGCCCGGGGTTTCCGGCGGGGGGGCTCTGTGTCTACCAAGGAAACTTGGTTCGGAGACTCGGGTGTATGCTACGGGGGTACCTAGGGTTCGGTACCTTCGTTTTCGCTCCCTGTGAATCTGGCAGACGAGGACACGCCGTCGCGACTAGGGTTCGTCGTGAAGTACAGCAGCTTCGGCTGTGTACGATATAGGAAAGCCTACCTCCCCCCCAGTCCGCTCGGGAGTGGCCGCAGTGCCACAGACCAACCAGCCAGTCGAAGGGAGTTGATTCCGGAAATCTGGCTGGCGGAGGGGGCTACATTGACCGTTGCGGAAGCGTGCCCCTGAAAAAGGCCGCTGCGTTGTGCCCGTGTCTTAGCGGCGGTCGATACCTGGTACACCGGTTCCCATTCGAACACCGAAGTTAAGCAGGAGGGTTCCAGGCGGAGGCCTGGGACGAGGTAGTGCCCACCCATTTTTGCAATTTTTTTTCAAAGGCATGCACAGGTGCCCAATAATACGCGTTGGTAGTGGTTTTACACTGCGCGTCCGTGGAGCTGTCTGTAGGAATCGAACCCACCGAGCTTGTGAGACGCAGGCCCGCACCAGCAACAGTTTTCTCCACGGATACGCACAGTGCACGGTGCAGCTTTCTCGCGGGAGTGATTGAAGTGTTTGAACACCCTCTCCGATCACGAGTGATGCAGTAGTCCTCCACTGGTTACACATCGCGCTCCGCTCGGGGTGCCTATGCAGGGGCGTTCCTGCGGCCAGCATCCCCCTCGGCCTCCGCTAGGTCCGCCGGGTCGGCCCGGGACGCCCGGAGGCCCGCCTGCGGCGCAGTATTCGAGTGCCGACAAACGCCGCACGCGAAGCATGTCTCGTAGCCCGGCCCGGCTCGCGGACCCCGCGGGCGGCGGCCGCGCCTCGCCACGACTAACTAACCTCCAACTAACGAAACGCGGCTCCGCTCAGCTCCTCCCGTTCCGTGTGGCGGCGGTCGGCGGCGAGAACATGTCCCATTTAAAGCGCTTGGCAGGGAAATGGCATTATTAGTGGCGGTCCCCAGGTGACTCCGGCAGGGCGGCGGCGGCGGCGGCGCGGCGGCGCGGCGGCGGTCCACGCAAGAGCTGGAAACGTTTTACGGGCGCGATAGTTGTGGAGCAAATGAATTAGAGACTAAACGACGCCGTTAATTGCCATGGGAAACACTCACACATGCGCGCACACACGCTCACGCACGCACACACACACACGCGCACGGCGCGGCGGGGACGCGTCGATGAGGCCGGGACGGCCTTTCTTTCCCATAGCTTTGCGCGGCCACCGAAAAGCTCCGCGGGAAGCGAGTGGCTGATGAGCGGGGCGACGGCTGCGGTGGTCGCGACCACCGCGGTGCCGCCGCCGCCGTCTCCGCGGCGAACGGCCGGCGGTCGGGCGTGCGTGGCGTCAGCCAATGGTCCGGTCGTTATTTGGTGTAGTTTCGTCGGGGAGGGCCGCCGCGCAGCTCCCGGTGGGGCTCGGTATAACGTCGTCGCCTGCGTCTCCGCCGCCGTGGACGCGGTGCCGCCGCCGCCGCCGCCGTGCGCCCGCCGCAGCGGCAGAGGCAGGGGGGCTGATGCTGATGGCCACATTATGCAGCGCCGGGAGGCCTCTGCGAGCCGCTCGCATGTGATTGCCGTTGTTGCTGCTTGTGGCGTTAGCGCCTCCCCTCGCGTGGCGGGCCGGCCGCCGCCGCCGCTGCGGACGGGGACCCGAGCCTCTCTGCCTGCCCTGCAGCTACTCAAAAATAAAATCTTAAATTTTACAACTAATCACAATTTTTATGCGAAATATTTTTTTTCAGAGCATTAGTGTTTGAAAATAATAAAAGGAAATTAACATGAAAACAAATTCATGCGGATTCAAACAAAATTGTGCATACCAAGAAGCAAGCCTCGGCTGACTGTGACAAGCCCTCCCCAGGTCCAGCCTCCTCCAGCGGATTGAGCACTCCGGCCACGCTGTACGTTTCGGCGGCACTCGGTGTCATTCCGCCTCCCGGGGTCAGAGTTCACCCGCGCTCGGGTTGCGCGGGTCCACGCGGTGGGCGGACCGCGACGCGCCACACGTCACCGACAAATACGCACATAAACCTGGGGGTATGGTACCGCGCCATTACCGAACAGGCCGAGCTGCGCGCCTGCCAGGGTAGGCCAACCCTACGACACGCGCTTGACTACTCAACGGGCTGCCTGCCTGCCTGCCAGGGCGACCGCGGCCGCCATGCCGGCAGTCGGCCGGGCCACCCGTCACATCCCATGGAGCACGCGGTGCCCTTTCAATAACGGGGTGGACCCGATCGCAGTAATAACCGTAATGATACAGAACGCGCTCCTGCCGCATGCTATGCTCCTGTCCCCGGCTGGCGGCAGGGCCGCGGAGAGAGAGAGAGAGAGAGAGAGAGAGAGAGAGAGAGAGAGAGAGAGAGAGGGGGGGAGGAAGGGAGAGACGGAGTCATTGGCGTGCGTCGTATATAAATCTGGGCGTGCGGCGGTGCCCCAGCGGTTCCCCGGCAGTGCGTATATTCGCGTTGGCGTCGCTTGTCTCCGTTCATTGCGCGCGTCGCACCGCCGCTGCCGCCCGCCGCCGCCGCCCTCGGTGGTGCGCGTGTTGCGCGCCTGCCGGCGCCGGGTAGGCCGGCCCGCAAGACCCGGGTGCGCGCACAAGCCGCGGCTGCCTACCCGGCAGGCGTTCCTCTCGAGACCCGCCGCAGCCCCGAAATTTTTTTATTGTGGCCGTGCGCCTCGCAACAAACTTGGTCGGACGGCGCGGCGAACGTCCGCGGCCCGTTCCCTCGACCCTTCACCCCGACCCTTTCGCCCCGCCCCGTGCCCAATACCCTCCGACCCTGCAGTCGGCGTCGCGCCGGTGGCACGGCACTGTCGTTGTTTCCGGGTCGGCCCCCGGCCCGGCACTGCCGGCGGACGACTGGTCCGGCCGCGGGTCCGGCGGCCTCTGATGCTGCCAGTCGGTCCATTAGAATAACATTAGTCAGAAGGAAGAGGGACCCGGAGGACCCGGAGGAGGGCCACAGGACCGCCCCGTCTGGGAACGGCCGGCTACGTCTCCCCGCAGTAGGTGGACAGACACACGGCCAACGGCTGTCCTTCACTGCGGCGACACTTCCGACCCCGATAGCAATAGCAGCGCTAGGAATGCACGGAACTGGCCCGGCACTGCGTGCGCGGCCCCGGCCAGCTCCCTGGTGCGGCGGCCGAACCTCGCATTATAAATGGTGCGAGAAGGACATGACCCTTGGTACTGCGCTTCATGGGTTTCTTTCCCTTTCGTGAAAGAGTGATAGAGAAAGAGGGAGACAGACAGAGACAGAGACAGGCAGAGAGAGAGAGAGAGAGAGAGAGAGAGAGAGACAGAAAGAGATGACTGAGGGGCGGGCGGCGTCGGCGTGTGCCGTGTGAGGCACACAAACGATGCGACCGGCGGTAATAATGTGAAAACGGTGAGGCCCTTGATGGAGGCGGGAGCGCGCGGCGGCGCGGGGCTGCGGCCGAGGCGTCACACAGGCGTGCTGCGCTTGCTGCGCTTGCTGCGCTCGCTGTGCCGCACGGACATCCATCAAGCGGTGCCACGCAGCCTCCGCAGAGGTGCGCCCTGACGGGGAGGGTCCGCGGCGGGGCGGCGGTGGTCCTCGGGCGGGCCCCACGCAGCCCCGCGCAGCCCCGCCGCCTCAGGACTTCCACCCCGGGGGCCTCGCCTCAAAGAGAGCCGGTATGTCCGGGCGTGCGCTCAAAGGCGGCGGCGGCGGCGGCGGCGGCGGCTGCAAAGGGAGCGGTCCTGACCACGAGGCGCCCCAGGCGAAGCCAAAAAGTCAGGGGGTTGTTGCGAAAACAAACACTTTAAAAACCATCTTGAAAATTCCGGGACCGTGCCGACTCCCTGTTGGCAGAATGGTCATTACCTGCTTACGTTTGCTATGGTGGGCGGATGAAGTCATGGGTGAGGTCCTGGTGGGGTCCTGGGGGGCGGGGTCCTGGCGGGGTCCTGACGGGGTCCTAGTGGGGTCCGGGCGCGGGCACCTCCCTCAGCCGCGGCCGGCGGGCGCTAATTGTGAGCTGCATTTATCATAAGCCAGCGATTAAAAGCTAATAGGCGTCTCCCAGTCCCAGCGAGGCTCGAGAACGGAAGTGGGAGAAGTGCGGGCGGGCGCGGCGCGTCACCGTGCGCCCCGTGAGGGTACGGGAAGGGGCCGACAAGGGGTTTCTCTGTTTCGCCACGGAGGTGGAGGCGGCGTGGCGGCGGCGTGGCGGCGGCGTGGCGGCGGCGTGGCGGCGGCGTGGCGGCGGCGTGCCCGGCGGCGGCGTGGCAGCGGCGTGCCCGGCGGCGGCGCCAGAGGAGTGGGAGGACGAGGTGCGGGGCGGCGGCGGAGTGATCCATCAAATGCGGTAGCGGAGCTTTCTGCCCCCAGGAGCCCGTCGGCCGGCCCTGACAACGTCCTCCGACGGCAACGCCGAGGCCCCGGGCCCCGCGGAGCCCCCCTGGGGCCCGGGGCTGAGGCGTCGGGGCCAGCGTCGGGGGCAGAGGGCAGTGGGGGCAGCTCGTCTCCGGGCTGACAGCTGCCTGCAGCTGCGCAGCCGAGCGCACCCACATGGGGTCCCCCGCCCGTTGTTTCCCGCTGCCATCGCTGACCCACTTCTTGGCTGTCGGGGGCGCCGAGGGGGCGGCCACCCGGGAGACTTTAACGCAGCAGCGCCGCCGAGAACATCCAGTCTACCTGAAGCTGGGTGGCATTTCTGCTTTTTTTTATGAAAGTCCCGCACCGTAACTTTTGTAAAATGTGCACGCTTCTGTAACTGAGTACGACACAACCTAGTCGAACACCGGGCGCCTGCCACGCCGTTGGGTGCTTTGCCTCTTACAACGTCGCCGCCCCGCACGTTTTTGTTTCGGCCTGTCCTCGGGGTGTCGAACCCGCGGCGGAGCGGTGCATCGGGTCCCGCATCGCGTCGCATCGCGTGTAGGAGTGCGTGCCGGGGCGCCGGGGCACCGCTCGGGCCCGCGGGCCCCCCGGGGGCCCCGCCCGGGGTGACACGGACTACCGAGCCTATTTGCATAGGGTTTAGTGGGCAGGGCGTAGCCGCGCAGCGCAGCCTCGCGTGGCCGGGCCGGGCCGCACGGCCGGCAGGCGGGCGGACGGCAGGGGCGGGCGACACTTTGACAGGTCCGTCTGCCCGCGCCGGACGCTAGCCGCAGCTGCCCGCAGCTGCCCGCAGCTGCCCGCACGCGGAGGCGGCGGCACCTCGCGGCCCGGTCACGCAGGGGGCAGCGGAGCCGAGCGAAGCACCCAGGGAGGGGCGGGTGGTGGCGGCACCGATAACAAACCTGCGGCGTGGAGGTGGGGCGAGGCGCTGTGTGTGTGTGTGTGTGCGTGAGTGCGTCAGTGATCCATCACCGTAAGACATGAGCGGTCCGTAACGAGCTATGGGCCTGTACACACACATACACACACACATACAGTCACACGACTCACGACGTGTGCCCGCCACGCCGCCGCCGCTAGTATAGTAGTGTGTAGTCCGTCTCGCTTGCACTCGCGAGTCGAGATGGAGAGGGAGGGGGGCGGGGCGAGAAAGAAAGAGACCGAAAGAGAGAGTGGGAGAGAGAGAGAGAACGAGAGAGAGAGGAGGGATCAGTGAAGCGGCCGTGGCAGGCAGCTCATCCGTTGGTCCGACTGTACACGTAATGTTTGCAGAAGCCGCGCTGCGAGACCAAAAAATGTGTTCTGCGCGCTGGATATAACAAAACCATCACGGCATCACTATTGAGAAATGGGACGGCGGGGAAGGAGGGGGGAGGGAAGGGAGAGAAAGGGGGGAGGGGGGAGTCCGGCAGCCTGGGTGGCTACTGTGAGTGCGGCGTAAAGCAGCGCGCCCAGAACAAACGCGATAATGCGGCACCAGCCGCCGGACAGCCGCCGGCCAGCGGGGCGGATTACAAAGTACCCACCCGCCCCCTCCTCCCCCTCCGCCGGCTCTCTCTCTCTGTCCCCCCCCCCCCTCTCTCTCTCTCTTTTCCTTTTCTCTCTCTCTCTCTCTCTCTCTCTCTCTCTTCTCTCTCTCTCTCCCTACCTACCTGCCACTTCAAGCCCTTTCTACAGACCGCCCTCGGTGTCTGCGTAAGAGTACGGCGCGCCGCCGCACAGCAGCCACATTGCACGCCGAACAGACGCGCTGCACTCTAGAATTTGACATTCGAGTTTACTGGCGATAATTTTTTGGCGCGCGCAAAAAATTAGCGTTGTGCGTTATTGCGTGCACTTGTGATGCCGTGTGCGACGCATGAGGGCGCAAAACCATCGTCATGCTGTCGAATGAAAGAACGACAAGAGTAAGTGAGCGGCGAGGAGGGCGCGAGCCGAGCCAGTGTGTTCCCGCCGCCGCCGCCGTCGCCGCCGCCGCACTCGCAGGAGAAGTCCCCGGTTCCCACCGTTCAATAACTCCTTATTATTTTAGAACGACGACGCGCTGAGAAACTAATAACCGTATTTATTCGCAAACCATTATGAGGGTCGGTGCTGCGCGCCGCGCGCTCTGTCGCGCGGCTCCGTCCTTGTTCCTCGCACCCGCCTCATCCTCTTCTTCTCTCTCTCTCTCTCTCTCTCTCTCTCTCTCTCTCCCTCTGTCTGACGCTCCCGCGCGCGCAGCGGGCGGGTATGAACCTCACGTCGTAAAGTTCCGGGGCGTAAAAGGAGATAGAGGAAGGGAGAGAGGGAGAGAGAGAGAGAGAGAGAGAGAGAGAGAGAGACAGAGAGAAAAGAGAGAAAGAGAGAGACATGATCGCGTGATCACATCGGTTTGGATCCCGTGGAATATCTGCCTGCAGCAGCACAGGGATTCGATGCCTACGTGAATCGGAGGTAATCAGATCACTGTGTGAAACGCCCGGGCAGCGCGCGGCCGCGCACGCACAGCCGCACAACGCACGCGCACGCACGTGCAGTGTCTCTCTAGGGGGTTAGAGGCTGCCGCCGCCGTGGTCGTCGTCGTCTCCAGCCAGGGGCGGATCCAGGAGCGGCATAAAAGGGGGGGGGGGGCAACGTACCGCCTTTTGTCCATCTTCAGGCGGACAGTACTCTAGGTTGCCTATATTTTACTTGGCCCCCCTGCTCCCCCCCCCCCCCCCCCCCCCCCCCCCAGGATCTGCGCCCGTCTGCAGCCGCGGCGTGCGGCGTGCGCAGTAAAACGGGATTGGTTCTCATTTGAAGGAGATATGCTCAATGTTTGATCCTCCTCTTTCCCGCTCGCTCGCAGCCGCTCGTCGCGCTTTCGCAGTTTCAAACACAAGACCATGAGAGCCACGGCGCACATTTTCGCGCGTGTGCGGGCGGAGGCCCTGGTGTGCGGGGGGAGTGCTGGGAGTGCGGCCAGCCCGTGACGAATGCGCCCCTCGCCCGCCTGCGCCGCGCCGCCGGGTTTTGATGAATACGACCGATTCTTCGCGGTCACCCCCCTGAGGATGCCCTCCGGACCCCCCGCCGGGCCGCGGCTCGTCGCTGCGGTGGGGGCGTTTTTCTTCCGGACGGAGCAGAGCGTTTTATATTTCATCGCTTGAAGGGGTCAAGCGGAGGTCGTGCGGCCGCCGTCGGCCCCGCGGCCGCCCCAACCGCGGCGTTGCCGGACCGACGCCGAGCGGGGCCGACGGCGGCCACACGAGACACGTAGTGACCGAAGGGTGCCGCGCGGCGTGCGGGGGTGACCGCCTGATAGTGACCAAGAAGTGTCCGGTCAATCGCCGCAGCGTTTTCAGTTTTCATGGGCGAGTGGAGTGTCTGGGGTGGCGTGCGTCGATGAGCATGAACAACCAGGCGCGACCGTTTAGCAACAGTTCGTGACCTTGTCCGCGAAGTGGACAGGACATCTCCTAGAACGTAGTGACCGCCTTCCGCACATAGTACCCCGCGGCGCCAGACGAAAGCTACAGTGCAGCAAATGCAGCCTGCGTCTTGGGGAGGAAAGCCTTGAGAATCAACGACGAGGGCGCCGCGGGGAGCCACTTCACTGTTGTTAGTAAGCCCCCCCCCCCTCCTCCTCCCCCGGGGGGGGCCGTCGTGATGGATGGCGGGGGTGTCACTGGGTGTCGATACAACACGTGTTCCTCGTCCTCCGCTGCTCCGCGGCATCACTCCGAGACGGCTGATAGAAATCTATGACAAATTCACTAGTCGGGGCGTCTCGTTTATGAACAGTTTATACACGGCCGCGCAAGCCTGTCGGGAGAAAGAGGGAGCGGGAGGGGGGAGGACACCAGACTGATGGACCCTGAAAACACGTAAATCTCGCCTCTCGCGTGGCGCACACCGCCGGTTCCCGAATCGAATCGAAAGAAAACAGGTTCCGATCTTTTTTTTTTCTTTTTCGGTTCTTCTTAGTTTTCATGAGCGAGTGTCTGGGGTATCTGTTCTCCGTTGTATGAACGAGCGTGTTGTCGCGACGAGCTGCCACTCCAATTTGCCAAAAGGAAAAGGTTCTTTAAAGAGGCGATAGACAAGCAGTTTGAGCACGGCCTGCCTACCCAGCCGCAGGTAGGCAGGCCCGCACGGCACCACTGTGGAGCGGCCTGCCCACCCAGCCGGGCGCTCCGGCTCGCACGCGGCGCGGTGCGATGCGGGCAAAAATTGTGCGATCTTCTGGGAAACTCTTGCACTCGAGTCTCGTGCTCTGCCCGCGCCGCCTGCCACGCCCCGCCACAGAAGGCCAAAGAGGCCAGGGGCGTCCGGCGGCGTCCCGCGGGCGGCCGGCAGATGGCGCCGCGCCGTCGCAGAGCGGGGCAACTCGCGCGCGGCGCCCCGGCAGATGCCGGCACGGCGGCACGGCGGCACGGCGGCCGCGGCCACGCGGGGCCGGCTGGTATTTGTACGCGGCGCGCGCGGGTCAGGAGTTGTTCGTCTTCAACGAGTCACTCCGAGCCGGCCGCGGCCAGGACGGCACCGGGGTTTACGGGCCATGAGATGGCGCGGCCGCCTGCTACTAGTATGGCTGTCTACCGTCTCTCTCTCTCTCTCTCTCTCTCTCTCTCTCTCTCTCTCTCTCTCTCCCTCTCTCTCTCTCCCGCTCTCTCCCTCTCTCTCACTCTCACACACGCGCACACACGCTCACTTTGCCGAAGCACCCGCAGTGTCGTGGCGTGGGCGGGAAGGATGAACCTGCTGTGACGAGACAGGACAACTCGATTTCCCGCTGCGTGACACGCTGGGATCCCTGCGCGGCCCCCGACCGTCCCCCGCCCCCTCCGCGGCAGCCGCAGGTGGCGGGCTGCGGGTGGCCGGCAGCACGGCCCCGCGGGCTCCGCCGCCACCGCCGGCCGCCGCCACGCGAGCGCCGGTCGCTGTCTTAAAAAGCGATTAGAAACAGCCTCCCTGCCGGCCGCTCGCGTGCGGCTCCGCGGCGCGCGGCAGCGGCAGCGGTGGCAGCGAGCACTGCCGCTCAACGCATCTCCACATTACACGTTTTTGTATCCGTCCTGTTCCTGCCCGCGGAGAAGGCGCGTCCGAAGTCAGATCGGGAAACGTTGTCAGAGTGTGTTTTCGGAATTTCAGTGCACATAAATCTCAGATGAATTCCTTCCGAGTGGAAAACGCACTCATTTACACGAACAGGTGGGTTTGCATGTGGCGCACTACGAGCCACACGTGCAGACAACAACTGCTTAAACTTGTTAACGTGAGGCAGCACCGGCCGCCGGGCCGCTGGGCAGTGAGACAGTGTGTGTGATGTCGCTCGGGATCGCGGGCGGAGGAGCACGCGGGTCCGGCCGGTTGTGGACACAGCACTGCGGGCCGGCGGGGCCGGCGGGGCCGGGCAGAGCCGGGCAGAGCCGGGCAGAGCCGGGGTATGACTGACTATCGCGGAGGCATCTGCCGAGACCACGACGGTCCTCCGGCCCGTCATCCTCGCATGACGGCATGCCGGGGGGCACGCGGCCCCGCCGCTGCTGCTGCTGCTGCTGCTGAGGCTGCGGCTGCCCCGCGGCCCCCGCGGCCCCGGCGGCCCCGCCCCGCTCCACGCGACCGGGACGCTGCCCTGCACGCGCGCCCTCCTCCCCCGTCCTCCTCCTCCCCCCTCGTCCCTCCCGCGCAGAGATGCTCTGCGGATAAGGACGGTGCGGCCGAGGTACTCGCGGAGGAACCCGGAGGAACCCGGAGGTACCCGAGGGTACCTGTTCCACCGCACTGGACCACTTCCCGTAATAAGCACATACCCGCCGTCCGGGTCGGGGCCGGGCCGGGGAGGCCGTCACACCCGGCACGGCGGCGGCGGCGGCGGCGGCGACACCGGCGACTCGCAGCACCGCCACGCACGGCGGCGGGGTGCCTCCGGTGCCTCCGTCTGCCGCCGCCGCGCGGGTTATAAAATTCGCATTTATGGCCGCAAATTGTAAACCGGCGCGTCGTTTCGCGTTGCGCGAGACGAAAGCTGATGGCGATGCGACGCGACGCGCCCCGCGCTCTCCGCGCTCTCATAGGGGGCGCGTATTTCGCTCGTCTTTTCCGCGGCCACGGCGATCGTCCGCGACGCCGGTGGCAACGACGGAGTTGGTGGTGGCGCTTCCCCCCCCCCCTCTCTCTCTCTCTCTCTCTCTCTCTCTCTCTCTCTCTCTCTCTCTCCCCTGGCGCATCGCGCACCGACGTGCACCGCTCTCGCATACGACGGGCATGAGCGAGTAATTCGATATGATGGAACCTCGAGCACGTGTGTGTATGTGTGTGTGTGTGTGTGTGTGTTGGGCCACGTAATTGCGGACATGCGCTGCGCGGCGCACACACGATCGTGTGCGAAAGCCCCGCCGTCGCACTGTACTTGGTCGGGTTGCCGGTCTCCGTGTTCTCGCGCTGTCCGCGATTTTGTGGGAGTTTTTCTTGACGTGTCTCACGATGAAGGAGAGGGAGAGGGAGGGGGGAGGGGGCGGCATACACATCACCCCCGACCGGGCCGCACGCGCCGCCACGCCCCCTGACGCGTGCGGTGGGCGGTGCCCGCGGTGCCGGTACACACGCGCCCCGCACGCGCGCCGCACGCGCCGCGCCCGGCCGGCCACGCGCGGCGCGCGGCGCATCTCTCGCATTCCTGCGAGATTATCGCCACGGCGGCGGCGCGCGGCGCACATCGTCGCCCCTAACAACCGCGGACCGGACCGGGCGTCTAGAGAGACGCCGGGGCGGGGCGCTCTAGAGGCGCTCCGTCCAGAGCTCTGGTCCAGCCGCGCGCCCTGGGAGCGCTGCTCTAGAGGCGCCCCAGACGTCCCCGCTACCGGGCGGCGGCCGCTCCTTCGTCGTCAAGGCTCTCCTGGTTACTGTTGCCAGAGAAGCCCGCGGCCGCCGTCGTCAGCGGGTGGTCCGCGGCCGCCGTGGACGTCGGGGGATGATGCCCGGCGGGCGTGCCTCCCGCGGCGTCCTCGGCGTCCTCGGCGGGCAGGTCCGCTGGTCCGCAGGTCCACTGGTCCGCGGGGCGATGGCACGCTCGCGATACCGCTGGCCCTGCAGCCTCCCCCCCCTGCCGCCCTGTGTAGTGCTCTGCGGAGCTCCGCGTCGGCTGCGCTGCGTGTCGTGTGTCTTATCCGTCCCGCTCGCGTTTCCAGGCGCCCGGTGCCCTGTGTGTGTGTGTGTGTGTGTGTGTGTGTGTGTGTGTGTGTGTGTGTGTGGCCGAGATCTGGGATCTCTACACCGGCCGCTCTGTCGCCCCCTCCCCCTCCCCCCCCCCCCCCCCCCCTTCCTCTCCGGCGGCGACATCCCGCGTCCCCGCCGCGATCTCCGCGGATACGTATATGTAGCATCGTGAGTCATTATCGTGGAATAGGATAGGATACGCACGCGGCGGTGTAAAGACGCGCGAATCGGGGTCGCGCCGCGGGGGTAGCCGCGGCAGCGCGTCGGCCCGCCCGCCGAGTGGACGCGGGTTCGAAACCCGCTCGGATCGTCGCGCAAGCTTGTTGCGCGACTTAGCGGGAAGGATCACGGACCGTCGTTCTAAGCGGTATGAACTGTTTTCTGTTGCTTCTTTTCCTTTCAAAAATTAAAATGAAGTTGAGATATTATTATAAAGTGTTTATATGCGGCGGCGACGCCAGGGCTGCTTGCGGCTCTATCCGGCACTGCCCAGGCCTACCAGGCCTACCAGGCCTACCCGCCCACAGGCCCGGCCGCGCGGGGACCAATATATTATCTTTTTTCCCGGCCGCTCGTATGCCGTGCCGCCGACTCCCAGTCAGACCCTCGACGCCTTGTAAATCCTGGATATGAAGCTTTATCGAACGAGTCGCAGCGGCGGCGGCGGCGGCAGCGTGGGCGTGTAAATCCGATGGGAGAAATGTGTTAATAACGAAGCACGTCATCGGAGGCCGTCAGGGGAGTAGTGCTTTCGGCCGCGGACCTTGTGCGCGGCCAGGCGCGGGCGTCGGCGATACGTTTCCTTTTCTACTTGAGGACAGAGGATTACATCGAAAAAATGGAGGTCCTTTAATTCGACCGAGATTTCTGTGTTCGCGAATAATTGTGGTTTAAAAAACGGAACGGCTGAAGCAAAAATTTAAAGCCACGTATGACACCAAAACACTCACAGAAAAATTTCGGTCAAAGTAGAGGACCTCGATTTGTTTTCGATGTGCTCCCTTCGGTAAATCCGTGCGGCTGTATCGAAACGACACGCCGCGCGGACTCGGCCGAAAGGCGTATCGCTTCTGCGCGGTACTCTGTGCGGCGAGGTGATTAGCTCTTGGGCCCGCGGAGCTGCGCTGGCTGCTGCCGCCGCCGCCGCTGTGATGGACCCATCAATGCGAGCGCCTCGCGCCGCCGCCGCCGCCGCCGCCGCCGCCGCCGCCGCTCGCGCAGTGTGTCAGCGCCGCAGCGAGCGCCGGCCAATGAAGACTCCTAATTTAGTTGGCGAAACAGGCGCGATTGGCTGGCGGCTATCTGATAGCGCGGACAGGCGGGGCGGACGACGACGTCCTTCATGCGACAAAAAGCGGCCCGCGCGCCAGGCGTTTCCCGAGATAAGGGGAGCGTGCCAGGAATGCCCTGGAATCCGTCCCGCCCCGCCGGCCCCGCCGGCCCCGCCGCCGCCGCTGCACTCCAAGGTGAGGTTAGGTGAGCGCGCCAACCGGGCCGCGCGAAGAGCAGAACAGAAACCGCGACTCGACTCGCGGTGATGAATGCGGGCCGACTCTCCGCCGTTCGCGGAGATCGAGTCGCCAGAGTGTGGCAGCACTTGCCTCGGGCGGGTCATCTGAGAGCCTCTGCTGCAGAAAGCGCAATTGAAGTAAAATTGAATGAAACTTTTAATGGAATAAATTTTGTTAGTTGGTTTAGACGGTTCTGGTGGAGTCCTGGCGGGGTCCTGGCGGGGTCCAGGCGGGGTCTTGGCGGGTCCTAGCGGTCCTAGGTCAGGGCAGGGCCCGCCGCGCCGGGTCCGGGCGCCACTTCCGGGACGAGCGCGCGCGACAGTTGTGGGGCAGCGCTGATAGCTGAATGAGCACGCAGCGCAGGTGCGCGGAACTGAGGGTCGCGCGGGTTCAACCCTTCCTGCCCGCGGGCCGGCAGCGCTGGCCGGTCCCACCGGAACATGCTCCTCGACTGCGTATCCCCGCGCCGCCGGCCCGCCGTGACAACAGGGACAGTTCTTTTTCCTTATTTTCTACTCCCGCGGACGCGGAATGTTTCGTGGCACCCTTGCTTGGCTGCGCTGGGCTGCGCCGGGCTGCCGCGGCGGGCTGCCGGCGGCATGACTTGGCGCGGTCTGACATCATGCGGCGGCTAGTCCGGCCCGGGGCCCGGCCGCTGTTAATCGCGCCGTGTAACTCAACGCGTGTTGCCGGGGCTGTTATCGCCGCGGATCAAAGCGGTTTGCTGCGACACCTGCGGGCCCGGCGCGGCCGGCTAGCGGCTAGAGGCGGCTGGCAGCGGCTAGAAGCCACCGGCCGCTAAAACAAGCTAATAAAACTTGAGCAATTGTGTGACTGGGACGGGACGCGACGGGGGCTGCTGCTGCGGCCGGCTGCGCTGCAGGCTCATAGAGCACCGCCGGGGAGGGCCGCCGGCGTCCCCGGAGTCCCCGAGGTCCCCGAAGTCCCTGGAGTCCCCCGGAGTCCCCGCGCAGTCCCCGGAGTCCCCCGAGTCCTGGAGGACGGGTTGGTACCGCGCACAGGACACAGTGTCGCCTCGCACTTACGCCCCGCAGGAGCCGGGCACTAAGTCACGAAGTACACACTCTCGTAGACACGACGCGCGGGGACATCGTACCTCATTATGCGCGTGAATGGAGGGGGCACGGAGGGGAGCTGGACGTCCACACAAATTTAGGCTCCCGGAGCACCGCGGTCAGCCGCGTCGAGCCTCGCCGTGTTTAAATAACGGAAACCTGAAATTTAGCAGCGTCACGTGTCCCATGTTTGGCCGCAGGGCTCGCGGGTGGTTCCCCAGGTGCGCGCTGGGCGCTAAACGCCCTGCCCTCCTGCCTCACCTCCCGCAGGGGAGTGCAGCAACACCTCCGGGATTATGGGAATGGGATCGAGTGGAAACACTGGTTCCCCCAGCGGCAGCCGCAGCAGCCCGCTTATGACGACAATGTTGTCCCGATATCCAAAAATCTCCCGGTCGCAGGGCTGGCCGCCCTGGTCGCCCCGGCGGGGCGCCAGTGTCCCTCGTAAACGTGTCGCACTGCGCATGATTTACGCCGACCAAAACTTTTTATTATAGTTCCGTGCGTGTTCCATAATTTCCGACTCGGCGTCCCTCATAATGGTCCGCGTGTATCTCTCTCTTTCTCTCTCTCTCTCACTCTCTCTCTCTCCTACGATGTCTATCCGCCGATGCGGCTTTTCAGATGCTAATGGTAAGGGCACACCACCGCCGGAACGTAGGCTAGTAGCCGTGAACTTGTCACTTAGACATAGAAGCGGTCAATGCAGTCCCGGTGGTGAGGAGTTTCTAGGTTTTCGAAAAAAAGCCATGCGGGCCGCGAGCTGGACCGGGTGGGGGCCGCGGGAGGGGGGGGGGGGGAGGGAGGCCTTGTGAGACATGTCCGGTCCGGACCCGGCCTTATCCGCCCATCTATTCGTATGCAGAGGGATTATTTCGTCTAGAAACACGTGTTCTCCAAGCCAAAACCGACAACATAAATCGTGGGCCGTGACAAGTCGCGATACGACGACGAGGACTCTACCCTTGTCGGGCCGCGCGGCTGCCTCTGGGGCCTCCAGGCCGGCCGGGCCGGCCGGGCCCTGCCAAAGCTGCACACACACTGCCTTTTTCCTTTGCCTCCTTTCGGCGTCCTCCGCAGCGCAGCCCTAGAGTGCAACACTCCACGATAAATCTGACGCGAGGAGGTCGTCGCGAGCACACACGCACACGCACACACACATAGAGGCATCCTGGCGACATTTGATGCGGGGGCACATCGCAGTGGTGCCGCATTCCCTGGGAGGCCGCCGGGAGGCCCCCGCGGTCCTCGAGCTGCACTCGCCGCAGGAGTAGCAGCACTCGGTACCTCCACACTGTTTCAGCTCGGCTTCCGATAAGGTACGGTTGACAATTTTGTCAATCATTTTGCGCAAAGTTTATGGCAGCCTCCGGATCGGGTTGGACATCCGCGGGTGCGGACTGGTGGGTCGCCGCCTGTGTGGAGGGCTGCTCTGCAGGCCAGGCCCCGTGTGCAGGCCGCGTCAGGTGCGCTGCACCGAGCTGCACCGAGCTGCACCGAGCCGCACTGCACTGCACTGCACTGCACGCGGTGGGAGGGGGCGCTGGGGGTGGAGAGCGAAGAGGACTTTTACGACTGCGCGTGCTGTACCGTACGCCCGGGCTCCGGGCGGCAGGTGGCGCGGCCGCAGTGCATGTAACGGGGACCCGCGGCATAAAACCTCTTGTGTCCGCGCGTGTCAGACACACAGTGTCGTGTGTGGCGGGCCGGGGCGGGCCGGGCCAGCCGCACGCAGACGGCGTGGCAGACGGCAGACGCGGAACGGACCCCCCGGCCGGCCCGCTAGGACACCCGCCTCGGTCACCCATCGGTATTCCACCGTCCAAGACAGAAGGCCGCACATGTTTCTTTGAAATTTCTTTCCGAAATCTGAAAAAAAAAACATGCAGAAAAAAGTTGTAATTTTTTTTTAAATAAAAAAAGAAACTTAATTCAAAAATTTAATTTTTAATAAGGCAGGTCTTTTCTTTTCCTTCCCCTTAACTCTGCTGTGTCGCTCAAAAAAAAATTAAAATGTTGAAATTTTTTCTCCAGTTCTCATCAGCGTCTGTCGGACGCCCTCCAGGGTCATCCCGCAATGGGAACGTGATACGCAGTAATAGCGGTCGCGCTGCCCCCGGCGCCCGACTCTGATTGCACGAGTGGGGCCGGCTGCGGCGGCAGCAGCGGCGGACACACCCCCCGGGAGCGCGGCGCGCGCCGGCACCGCCGGCACCGCCCGGCCACACCGCCGGCAGCGCGCGCCACGCTCGTAAAAATTCATACATCCGCGGAAAAGTGGCGCGTCGCCGTCGTCCCACCGCTGCCGGCGCGCAAGCACCCGTAAGAGAGGTAAGTGGCGGTCTGCGAAGGAGGGGGGGGGGGGGGTCCGCCTACTTCCACTGCAACGCTCTAGGGCGCTATAATGTGGATGCCATCCGTTCTCCACCCCCGATCCCGTCACCCGAGCCCCCCCCCCCCCCCCCCCCCTCTCTCTCTCTCTCTCTCTCTCTCTCTCTCTCTCTCTTTCTCTCTCTCCCCCTCTCTTATTGTGTCTCCCCCTCTCTCCCGTCCCTCAATCACACCCAGTTTTCGGCAAGTGGCTCCCTCGCTCGGGCTCCTCGCCTCCGTGCTGGAATCACCGCGGCGGAATATGGGGACGGCGTCGGAGTCGCTGATCACAGAGCGGCCAGCGGCCCCCCCGGTCCGGGACTCCGGGTCCGCGTCGTCCCCGGTAGCCGATGTGATTAGCTAATTGGGGGCCCAGCAACCCCCCGGAGCCGTTCATACGGCACAGCAACAAGTGTGTGTTTAAGGACGGATCACATTCCGGGACCCCGCGCGCCTCTCCCACGGGGCAGTCTGCGAGGGGCCTGCTGCCGCCGCCCTCCGCCTGGGAAAGTGTTATTAAAATCTCCCGCGCGCTCTGATTAGCCCGGCACCCGGCCCCTCTCGGCCAATCAGGGCCGAGCAGACCGGGAATCACGGCGGCCCAATCACCGCGGCGCGACACCGGCCCAGGCTGCCCGAGGCCCGCGGGGCTCCCGAGGCGGCCGCCACAATGAGACGTTTTGCCTAAAGAGCGGGGCCCGGCCGGGCAGGAAGCGGCGGCCGCGCGGTCAAGCGGACGGAAAAGTGAATTCACCAGGCCAGATTGCGGGTTCGAATACCCGGCCCCCACCCCGCCCCGCCCCGCCCGGTCAGGTGTGTACCTTACCCAGCCTTCACCCCACCACCTTCCCATTATTTCTCTCTGTCTGTCTGCACGTCTCGTCTCTGCCTCACTGTCCCCCTCGCGCAT
Source organism: Megalurothrips usitatus (assembly GCA_026979955.1). Lineage (NCBI taxonomy): Eukaryota > Metazoa > Arthropoda > Insecta > Thysanoptera > Thripidae > Megalurothrips > Megalurothrips usitatus. The sequence continues at coordinate 2,189,077 of CM049599.1, read as the reverse complement.
CTCATGATTTCGGACGCTAAGGTGCGTTTAGGTTTCTGTAAAATCAGACGGAAATAAATTCCAGCCACCCGTGGGAACAAAATAAAATGTAGGGGAGAGAGCGTGTGGGTGGAAATCGGGTGGGAGAAGGTGGTGTGGAAAATGGGAGGGTGGGGGTGGGAAAGTGGGAGGGCGATGGTAAAGGTGGGACGTGAGAGAGGAGAGGATGTGAAAGTGAAAGGGAGAGGGTAAGGGGTGGGTCGTGGGAGGGAGATGGTGGTGGGAGGGAGAGGGAGAGAGTGGGAGGTAGGGGGAGGGGGACTCTCACAATGTGGTCAGGAGGTGTCAGTGCTCGCAGGAACACGAGAATAGAAGGGACAGAATGGAGTGTGAGAGTGTGAGTGTGTGTGGGAATTCTAGTGCCGACAAAACTCACACACACCAACACGCACACTACTCGATGATGCTTTTACACACCTCGTAATGAAGTTGCCTCGTTGTTTGCACTCGTGTTGTACACACTTCCCGTCGTGGGTCCCCGCGCCGCTCCGCGCCACGGGGCGAGATTCTGACGCCCTCACAGTAAATCCAAGAGTAGAAACGATGCTGTACGAGGGTGGGGGCGGGTCCACGCCTCGTGTGTTTGGAGGTATAGGGGTGCCCGCCGCCAAACATACAGCCAGTGCCAGGCGTCAGTAGGGTTTCTAGCGAGGGGGGCCTCAGTCAGCGGACGGGTGTACACCGACTGGTGACTGGACCGGACTTTCCCATTGACTGGAATGAAAATTTCACGATCATTTATGGTTTCTGTGTTCTGCGCTGTCATCCACCCCCAATAGGTTAAAAAGTCATTCCTACCGGTACCAAAACTCAAAACGGAAATATTTTTGTTTTGCTTAAAAATCTGTGGATGCCTTTGAAAAAAAATTGCAAAAATGGGTGGGCACTACCTCGTCCCAGGCCTCCGCCTGGAACCCTCCTGCTTAACTTCGGTGTTCGAATGGGAACCGGTGTACCAGGTATCGACCGCCGCTAAGACACGGGCACAACGCAGCGGCCTTTTTCAGGGGCACGCTTCCGCAACGGTCAATGTAGCCCCCTCCGCCAGCCAGATTTCCGGAATCAACTCCCTTCGACTGGCTGGTTGGTCTGTGGCACTGCGGCCACTCCCGAGCGGACTGGGGGGGAGGTAGGCTTTCCTATATCGTACACAGCCGAAGCTGCTGTACTTCACGACGAACCCTAGTCGCGACGGCGTGTCCTCGTCTGCCAGATTCACAGGGAGCGAAAACGAAGGTACCGAACCCTAGGTACCCCCGTAGCATACACCCGAGTCTCCGAACCAAGTTTCCTTGGTAGACACAGAGCCCCCCCGCCGGAAACCCCGGGCGACCGAGAGAACCTCGGACCCGGGAACGGGGGTAAGCCCGACCGTGCTGCGGGAATCTTCAAGTTGAAACCCAACGCTTACATCTCTCAGTGACGCAGCGCGCACGGCCGTTCAGACAGCCATACCGACGCCACGTTCGGGAGTATATTTTACCCTCTGTCTTCCAAGCGCAGACACAAGAAAAATTTTAAAGAACTAGCCAGACTCGAACCCACGACCTTTCGGCCGCTGGTCAGTTACCCTAGCCATACGGCCACAGAGCCGCGATGATGGTGGCAGCGCGCCCCCTATACTTTACACACCGTCGTCTTAGCTGAGCGGACAGAAAAAGTGCACGGACCGGCAAAGAGTTGAACCTCCGACCAACCGCCCGCCAGCTGGACTCGCTAACCACGCGGCTACCGAGCCTAGGTGCGGGTGAATCGTGCGCTTCCGGTACTGTAGCCGCACGACGTGTCCGACTGGAAATTGACTGGACCTTGACTGGAGAGTGACTGGACTGGAAGGCGTACACTGACTGGAAGCACCGGGGTACCCCTCGGTTTCTAGTCCATAAATTTTCAAAGAAATCCCCGGAAAATTTGTGAAATTTTCTGAAACGTTGTGTGGGTTCTTCGGGACTAGAGACCCTAGGCGTCAGTGCCAATAACAGGTCTCTCTCTCCCTCGCTCGCTCGTTCGCTCCGTATAAAACACAAAATCAGCGGCGGCGCCGCCGCGCGCGCGCGGAACGAAGCGATTAAAATACCGGGGGCAGAAGAGGAGCACGGGCAAAATATGCGATCAGCGCGCGAGCAGGGGAATCCGAGTTGGCAGAGCGGTTGGCAGCCACGCGGTATCGGAAAGCGATGCGCAGACCTGCGCCGCGTAGCACGTGCATTTCGGCGTGCGTGCGGGGCAGTGCGAGGGGGGGGGGGGAGGGGTCGTGCATCCTCGCGAACCATCCGGTGGCGCGGCGGCAGATCGTGCTCGCGATAGCGCTCCCCCCCCCCCCCCCTCCTCCTCCCCGCGCAGAGAGGCGCCGCGCGGCGCCGCGCCCGGTGCCGGCGGCGAGTCCCTCGAAAACTTATCGCATAAATTTTAGCGCGTTAATAATGATGGGGCTAGGAACGGCGGCGGTGTGATGATGACGATGATGATGTTGAAGGCGATAATGATGTCTGAGACGGTGACGATGACATGTCGGCGGCGGCGTCCGCGGGTGACAACGTCCTCCCCTCCCGCACGGCGGTCGCACGTTAATTCTTTTCGCGAAGTGGAGAGGCAAACTTGCATGGACGGCGACAGTGACACTTTGCTTTGCCGCCCCTTGACCCGGCCGACGGGGCCCGCCTGCTTACCTGCGGAGGGGCGGTCGGCGTGGACACGCGCACGCACACGCGCACGCACACACGCGCACGTCTCCAGGCGGCAGGTCCCGGCCGGCATCACATACACACAGGCGCCGCTGGCACGGTGCGGCTGCCTGGTTGCTTGATAGCACCGGCCGCGGGCAGGAGGAGGAGAGGAGAGGAGGGGGCCCCGAGGTGCGGGTGAGTGAGGCCAGGACTTGTTATCGGCTCACTAATGGTTCCTGGAGCCCTGGGGGGACCCGGAGGGACCCGGAGGGGGCGTCCCTCAGTGGCAGGGCGTATGTAGAATCCTTGCAGCACGTCTTGGTGCAGTCTCCACAAAGACAGAGAAAATAAACGGTGCGGCGGGTCCTCGATTTAATTTCGAATATTTTTGGATAGGGGCTTGGTTGTGCACGCGGGGAAGTAGTACCGACAACACCATGCGGACGTCCATACCAGGTACCGTTCGGTCAGCGACACGACATGACGCTAACTCAGCCTGCAGTTCTGGCACCCTTCAGGCACCCGCTGCCGTCGGACAGCAGTCGGCAGACAGACTCGCTGGAGGGGGCCTGACGGCGTCCGACGGCGTCCGACGGCGGCCCCTGGCGATGCGGCACACGTTTACCGTCGGCCCCCTCCCGGCGGCCCCCGGCCGGGCCTCTCCGCGCGCCCCGGACATCAACTCGTCGTCGTCCAGTCCCATCCGGAGGCAGCGACTTCGCGGCGTGTTTACGGCGCTCGCACCTCCCGAGGCCCTGCGGAGGCCCTCTGGCCGGGCCCTCTGGGCGGGTCGTGGCCCCTCCCGCCCCCTCCCGCCCCCGCCGCTCCCCCGCCGCTCCCCCGCCACCTCCCGGCGGCCGCGCCGTGGGAAAAGCGAGACCCGCGGAGCACCGTATGGCTGCCGCGGCGGCCCGACCCGCCCCGACCCGCCGCGGGGACCAATGGGAGAGCCTTAATCTTGAATAGTGTCCGCCGGAGACATCTATCTTTCAGCAACGGACCACGGCACCGCGGCGCGCGGCGGATGTTTCGACCCCGCGGGCCGCCTGCCTGGCCGCCGCCGCCGCCGCCGCCGCCGCCGCCGCCGCCACCCGGAGCCTTGGAAGGATGAGACAGGGCGGCAGGCAGCGCGAGTGGGGCTCGGGAAAAAATGGCCGAGACGTGCGAATGTAAAGGTTTTCATGTGCTCTCTCTCTCTCTCTCTCTCTCTCTCTCTCGGTCTCTCCCACACACACAAACACACACACACACACACGCACACACACACATACACACATTCCTAGTCTCCCGCACTGACGCCCATCTCATCGAATTCCATCTGAATCCAATCCTCTCCGAACCTCTCGCGGCCGTCTGCACATCGGCGGAGGCCGCGGCGGCGGCAGTGGCACATAGCGCCGGCTGCCGGGGCGTCCTCCACCCCGCGGGGAAGGACGCCCGGAACGGGGCCGCAGCAGACCTGCGCGCCGCCGCCGGAGACGAGAGGAGGAAACAGGTCCGCGATGACAGAACAAGAGATAGGTCCGTCCACACGCGCGTAGCTCAGGAAGATAACGCCGACCTGGCCGTCGGCGACACTGTCGGCAGGCGGAGCGGCGGAGCCCGCGGGGCCGCGGTCCACCGGCGCGGGGACGGGCGGTAATGAAACTGAGAGGACCCCGTCGACCGTCGCGGCCGGACCCGCAGGACCCGCAGGACCCGCAGGACCCGCAGGACACCCGGCGGAGCCGGGCTCCATTGAATATTGCGCGCGTTGGCGTGACCGTCCTGCAGGTAGGACTGCGTCTCTCTACATCTCTCCCCTTCTCTCTCGTTCTCTCTCCCCCTCTCGGTCTCCGTCTCGCTCTAGGCTTCCTCCTCAGTGCGATCGCATGCCGCTTGAGGGCGCCCCCCCGCTGCGCCGCCGGACCGGCCAGAAATTCCCTGCAACATTTTACGTCCGCGGGGCCGCGCAGCTCCGCCGCGCCGCCGCACCGAATTTATGTCCGTTATCGAATGCGTATGACAGAGCTGCGCTCCGCTAATTTGAATAACGTCCTAGAGACGTGACGCGCGGGGCCGGCGGGGGCCGGCGGGGTCCGGCCGGGTCCGCTGGGGTCCGCCTCGCTGGGCACTGTCCGGCGGGGGCCGGCGGGGGTCCGCCTCTGCGGTCACCGTCCGGCATCCTCGGGCCTCGAGGCGCCCCCGGAGGCGTCGTCGACGGCGTGCCCGAGGCCACCCGACGGCGGCGATGCTCGGAGCGGCGCCCCCGCTGTGGCGGAGAGGAGCGCAGGATAGGGTGTTGGGACTGCGGCGGCAGCGGACGCGGCCCGCGGATGGTGGCGGGTGGCGGCCGTGCGTGTCCGCTCCTCGGACCTGGCGTCGCTCGTCGCCGTCCTGGCCGCGTTTCGGGCCCGGAGGCGCTGTGCACGCCGGGCTGCTCGCGGCAGCGCAGCGGTGCCGTGGCGACACCCGAGGACTTATTGAAACCCCGCCTTTTGTCGGCCGTCGCACGACCAGGAAGCCAACAGGGGGTCCGCGCCGCGGTCCCCGACTCCCCGACGGTCCCGGTTATCCCGAAGGGTTATCCTCATCAGATGCCGCGGCCCGCTGCAGCTAATTAGGAAAGGGACTCTTGCAGCAGCTCCCTGGCTTCCTTGATAAATCACCGGGCACCTTTTCCCATTCATGATTCATTCAAAGGAGGGGGAGGGGAGGGGGTAGGGGCCTCCGTTCCGCGGGGCGAAACGGAATTCCGCTGTTGCCTTGTGTGCTAACGCAGATGACGATCTATCGGTGCGCGCGGCCCTCCTGCGGTGAGCACTCTGTGCACTCACACGGCGTGCACTCGCACGGCAGCGTACACTCGCACGGCAGCGTGCACTCGCACGGCAGCGTGCACTCGCACGGCAGCGTGCACTCGCACGGCAGCGTGCACTCGCACGCCGCCTAGTGAAGCCATCGCGACACTTTGCCCGTCGTCGCTGCTGCTGTGGCATTGAGATCGGCACGACGGAGATGCGGGCCGCACGATGCACACGACAGACAGGAGAACTGGGTCCCGGGGCGGCAGGCCGAGCGGCGAGCTTCCCCATCCACTAACGACATCCCTCCCCGCCTTGTACGGCGAAATTAGCAAACCGCGCCCAGTCCGAGGCGCGCCCCGAGGGCGGCTCGGCCCCGGCCTCGCTTTCTCGCCCTGCTTCACTCCGTCCCCGCGTCGTTTCCGTCCGCACCGTTCCGAAATCGCACGCGCCCCTCCGGCGGCCCGGCCTCCGGGCCCTACTACTGCACACTCGTGCAGGACTTTGTCAGCGCGCTGCATATGACGATACGCTCTGCTTCAGAATGCGCGGCGTGAGGCGGTCGCTGCGGCCGGGCCGTCGGAGCCCTTATCGCGGAGGTGCATCTGTTGGAATTGAGACCACCGCCGCCACGGCCGCGGTGGCGGTGCAAAGTGGTGAGGGGGCCGGCGGGCGGGCCGGCGGGCGGGCCGGGCCGGGGCCGGGCGGCGGGACGTGCGTAGATCACTCGCTCCGATTCCGGTGGCTGTTTGTTATTGAGGCCCCACTATGTAATTCCAATGGCCCAAATGAGTCCCCCAAGTGGCTGGGCGGCGGCCCCGCAGACCTGCCGGGGACCCCGCCGGGGACCCGCCGGGGAACCGCCGGGGACCCGCTGCAGACCCGGCGCGGCGGCGGCCCGCCGAGTAAAAGTTTATGCATTCGATATCAGGGGCGGGAGGGGCCCGGTACAACAAACCGAGATGGTAATCGCGGCGTGGCGCGGCGTAGTGTGACTGCCCGTGTCGCGTCACGGCTTGTGTTTCGATAATCGATTTATTTGACGAGGCGCTCTCGCGGCCGCCGCCGCCGCTGCCTACCCGACTCTAATATTTGTCAGATGAGATTCCGATTTCCGCACCACGGGCGACGCGGAACCCCTGCGGGACGGTGGGCGGGCCGCCACCCCTGGCTCCAAGCGCCGCTTAGCTTATTGCCTATCCCCCCCCCCCCCCCCCCCCCCGCCGCGGTGCTCCCAGCACTAATCCCACCGGTAGCCAATAGCCATTGAAGTTAATCTCACGGCGATCTCGGTGCTGCGGCCACGGCCCCGCCGAGGGCCCCGCCCCGCCAGCTCTGTGCCCGGACGGCCACCTACTCCAAATCGGCGGGCGGCGGCGGGCCGAGGGGCGGCCAAGTGCCGCGTCCGGCCGGTGCGTGGATCTGAGGCGCAGGGCCGGCCGGGTTATGAACAGTCGGGGCGAGGCCCGGCGGCCGGCTACCGGGCACACCGGGAACATCGCTGACTGGCCCTGCACGCACCGCGCCACACCGTCGAAATCCTCTCAAGCAGATTGCAAAGGTTGATTCTCGGTCTCAGTGAACTCTGTATGCGATGGCATTCCGAAAGGTGTTTACGCGGGAAGTTGTTCCTGAATATACGTTCACTGTAAAAATATTCATGCCGTCATTTTACTACAAACCTTCTTCTATTAAGTAGCCCCTGAAATATTTTTGCTCCGACAGATACAAAACTGTGCTTTGGTGATGTTTCGCTCGTCATATAATATGTCGTCACGTACGATTAAACGTCGTTAAGTGACGACATGATGATTGATGAATCGTCACATACAAATTCTCATCATTAGACCGACAAATTTTACAGTGAACGTGTCCAATATCCCATCATTTTTACAGTCAAGGGTGGTTTTTAAAAAAATTACAAATAAAATCGAAATGCTTTTTGTTTAAAGAATAAAGGGTCTTTTAAAAATTTTGTATAAATTACCATAAAGAAATTAAAATCTACTCGGGCACACGGATAGTTACAGAGCCTTTGCGCTACGCCGTGCTGGCGGTAGGAGCACGAGGAACACCGGGAGCACCCGGGCCCCGGGTGGGCGTGGCCGCGACGAACGGCTAGATGAAACTCCGCGCGGGGACCAGAAAACCGGGGGACCTGATCATCAGAACGGCGAGATTACATCGGGGCGTGTAAACAAGATGCTGTTCGCTACTGGGCTCAGCTCAGCGCGGCGCGCTCACCGAACCGATCACGGGGCCTGCGATGATCGTCATCATATGAAGCCCTGGGAAAGCGAGATGGATTTATGGCCCCGTCTGTACCGCGTCATGTCGGGGTCGTTCATCAAAAAGATGCACCATTCATCGCGCGACGACTGCGAGAAAGACGGAAAAAATGCTCCCTCGCAATATATAAAATCATAAAAGTTGACCTGCGATGTTGGGGTGTCCTCCAGAGAGGTCAACATTGCCAGCCCACCAATTATAGTTTCTGAACAAATGTGTTTTTCTTCCTCATTTGAACTCTTACGCAGAGGCCTAAGTGCGCAAAAGTGACTCACAGTTTCCAAGTTTATTACAAAAGACAGCATTGGCCGCGGTCACAAAATATTATACAAAGTGTGGAATCTCTCAGGAAAAAAAAAACGGATTCCCCGTTAAAAGAGCGCGCGTCGGGCAGCTTGTCGTATAGCTCGTCGTAGGAATTAATCCTTCCAGGAATAAAACATCGGCCGCCCCCCACGGGTCCCATGCCCCCATGGCCCCCACGGGCCGGCCGCTTGGCCCCAGGCCATTGGTCAGCGAGAGGCCCGCGGACGCGGTGACCCGAGGATGGCCCCCCGCGGTCCCAAGGGGCCCCCCGCGGGGGCCGGGCAGGCGGGGGGCCCCAGCCAGCGCGTCGCAGCTGTCACTCAAGCGGTGCACACCGGACTGCGGGAATGAATCGAAACGCCGCGCGGACCCGGAGGGAGAGAGATGGCGCGCGTCTTTGGGAAAGAGAGAGAGATAGAGAGACACAGAGAGAGAGAGACAGATGGACCCGGCGTATAAACAAAGCAGAACACAGTCCCTTGTCAGCAAGGCCCATACTGCCACACGGGGCGCTGCGGTATATGGCATGGCTCCTTGGCACCCGAACAGGGCCGTCAGGGCGGGGCAGCCCCTCCGGGCCCCGCCGCCGGACTTTCGGCCACCTTATGACCGGGCTCGAGGCACTCTCATAGATTAGGCCGGCCCGCGTCGCAAATACCCGGGCGGTCCACACGGTCGATGCGCGGCGCTGTGCGGTGGCCGCGCCGTCTGCGGCCGTGCACACGTCTTTATGGCGGCTACCGCCCGGCGGACGGGGATCGCGATGAAGACCGGCCGACCGGACAACGGCACCGACAATTTACGCTCGGAGGTGTATTCGGGCGGGGCTCTCCTCGGACACTCCGGCAGGACCTCCACGACAGGATGGTGCGTCGTGGTGCTGCGTGCGGGGCCCTGCCGGCCCGCCGCCCTGCCGGCCCGCCGCCCTGCCGGCCCGCCGCCCTGCCGGCCCGCCGCCCTGCCGGCTGCCGCCCTCAGCGTCCGTGTCGACTAGGCCTGCAGCACCACGCGCATATCGCACGGTGGCACGGGCGGGCTGCGAGTGCTGGCGCCCCTGTGGTCGGGAGGGTGGGCAGCCCCGCAGCGCACGGCTGTGTCCGGGGCTGGTCTACGTCGCACGGCGCTTCACGCAGCGCGACACGCGGTCATTCTGATAGCTGGGTTTCGTCGCCGTAGAATTCTTTTCATCCTGCGGTGCACCGATAACACGTAAATGTACCGACAGCGCCTGTCGTCGAGTGCGCGCGGCCGGAGGGGGAGGAGGAGGGGGGCAGCGACCCGATCGGCCAGCAAAATGAATGAAAGTTTACTGAATGGGGGCCGACGGAATCCGGGCGATGCGAGAGTACACGACCTGAGAGGTCAGGAGGAGCGAGAGAGAGAGAGATAGAGAGAGGGAGAGAGGGAGGGAGGGAGAGGAAGAGAGGAGGGGGCACGACGACGGGGGCTACCGCATTACATTCTTGAGAAACAGACACACGTTGTGGGGGACGAGGCAGCAAATTACGGAGATATTAACTGATACCGGGGCATGTTTCACTGATCTGCTATCGGCCACGGCAAACAGTTTGCGGCAGCCGAAGGCAGCAGCGGTCGGGGCCCGGCGGGGCCCGGTGAGACCCGGCGGGGCCGCAAGACGGAGGGCCAGCGGGGCCCATAAGCGCCTCCGTGTGCCGGTGGGTGTGGCGGCGGCGGCGGCGGCGGCTGCTGCTGCTGCCGCAGCGCTGCCCGGCCGTGTTGCAGCCGATAAGCATCCGTATCGCACGCCGATTTCTCCTACAATTCCTGTCGCGCCGGAGAGATTTTTCATACGGCATCTTTGCGCCTTGTACGAGACGTCCCGCGGCACGCCTGTTCTCTCTCTCTCTCTCTCTCTCTCTCTCTCTCTCTCTCGGTGTTCGCGAGCACGGGTGACCTGCACCGAGGGACCGAGAGACCCCGCCGTCAGGCTCGGCCTTGTACGGCGCACATTCGCTATTTTTTTTGCCTGCCTTCCTTGACGCGCAGAGACCATCTCTACGACGAGGAGTGACAAGTGGAGGAGGCTGCTCGGTTCTTATCTGCCTCTTCCTTATCTGCTGCGCCGCTGCTCCGTTCCTCCTCGCTCCCCGTTCACCTGCTGCTGCCCCCTTCCCCCCCCCCCCCCCCCCACCGTGCTCGCTGCGCCGCCCGGGAGGGCATCGCGTTGAGATGGGATGATGCCCACATTGACGTCAAAGAAAGCGGGCAGTTATGGTCTCGAAAACAAAAACGTAAAACGAGATATCGCAGCAGACCGGAGTAACTGGGTCGGAAATCACGCGGCGGAGATACGGCCGCGGGCCAGACTGCCGGACTGCCGGACTGGGTCCGCGGGCGCCGAGCCGCGGCATTCGGTGGCCGCGCGTCGTCAAACATGTCCCGTTTGCGGACCCTGCCGCCTCTCTCTCTCTCTCTCTCTGTCTCTCTCGCTCACACACACGTCGCTCCGCACCCAACCTGCGACGGCCTCATTCGAGCGTCCTCCCCTTCTCCCTCCCGCCACTTCGGACCTTCATTGATGGCTTCCGACGGTCGTTCGGGTCGCCATATCGCGCCGACTATGTCGATCACGAATCCAGAAACAAAGTCGGATGCATCAAGGAACGCTGCCGAGCTGCTTGGTTCTCTAGCGCAGACCTAGAGAGAGAGAGAGAGAGAGAGAGAGAGAGAGAGAGAGAAAGAAAGGGAGAGAGGAAGAGGGGGAGCGCCGCACGCACACTGCTAGCCGCGGCCGGCGCTGTGCCTCGGACCCCGCATACCTCGACGCGAGAAGCAACAACATTGCGTTTTTCTCCCCGACGACCATTAGCATACTCTCGCATCCCTGCAAAGGAAGGCGCCGGGGCCGCGGATCCTCCCCCCTCCCTCCCCTCCCCCCTCCCTCCCCTCCCCTCCCCCACCGTGCCCCGCCCCCCACAGCGACGCTTATGCCGCTCCGTAATAGTCACTTGTGCCCCCCGCTAACGCGCCGCGCGGCCGCCATGTGCTGCCGGCACATGCAGCGCACAGTGCACCCCCCTCCGCCCCCCCCCCCCCCTCCCGGCGCCTCTCTCGGGAAATTACCCTTTAGCATACAATCGAACGTTTGCGGCGCGCGGCTGGCAGAGGGCGGCTTGGGGTGGGGGGAGTGGAGGGGCGCGTGGCCAGGTCAAGAAATAGAGTACTCTGGGGCGAGTCCAAAACGGATGTAAGGGGTCGTATAACGGTGGAGGGGGGGAGGGGAGGTCAGTGTGGGAAACCGACTGTTTGCGGTACTGTATAACCCCGCCGCCGCCAGAGATGGAAAGATTAATAGGAGCTCCCAAGCACTTGAATGTTCCCGCGTGTCTCTGCCGCGGCTCTCACTTCCGTCTCTGGGCCCCGCCCGCCTCCCGCATGGCGGCCCGCGGTTTGGGGCGCGGGGGTGCGGCTGGCTGGACCCGGCGGCCCGGCGGCCAGCCGGGGCCCGGCGACGTCTGATTGCTATCATCACTGCCCAATGACGAGCTCTCGCGTACGCGAGTAGTTTACTACTGCTGACAAAACTCCCCCCCCCCCCTGTCTACTCTCTCGCCCCCTCTCTCCGTCTCACTCGCGCACTCTCCCCCCCCCCCCTTTCCCCTCCTCTCTCTCTCTCTCTCTCTCTCTCTCTCTCCTCCGACAGCAGCAGCGGGACGTTACTTTTTACGACTTGCTAGTTTTCTTTTGGTCGATCTGCCCTCTCCCTCTCTTTATTTCCACCTCTCACACAAAGTTTCGGGGACGGATAAAGATTGCCAATGATGGTGGTGGTGATGATGGTGGTGGAATCAGATCGCACGAGTCAGTCTGGCCGGGCCGCCGCCGCCACGCCCGGGTTAACAAGGGAACAGTTATGTTCCGATCCTCCCACCGGACCGAGCCGAGTCTCACGTCTCACCGGCCGCCTGCCAGCGCCGGCCCGCGTCTGCGGGCAACACTCGGCCCACCCGCCGCTCGGTGGTGGCGGGTCTCTGGCCGAGTGCGAGAGAGAGAAGAGAGAGAGAGAGACGGGATGCCCCACCTGACTGAGGCAGTGCAAGAGGGATGCCCGAACGGGGATCTGCACTACCGTAGTCAAATGGAGCGTTCCGTCTCCCCCGCTCTCGGCCGGACCACCATTGCACCCTTATAAAAAATAATTCCGGACCCCGAATCTCTACTGCACCCGCGTGGCTGTCCTCAAAAAAGGCGTCCCCTTGCTTTTCAAACGCAGTCGTAAGAAGGAATGAAGGATTGGAAAATCTGAATCCGTGTGGGCGTACCGACAACACGGTGGGATTTCCCCCTTATTGCACGGTGCAGAGCGCGGTGCCTTCTTGTGTGCGGCACTTTTTTCCCGATAGAACTCCGCCCGCCTCCCCCCACCCTTCGCCGTGTAATAGCAGTGCGCTGCAGCGGGGAGGGATCGGCAGATCGCGAGGGAGTGTATGTAAGTCCGGCTTGTAATTCTTCGGTGTGAATATCGCACCGAGCGAAAGGGAACGGGAGGCGAGGAAAAGAGGTGGAAACGGGGGCTCGACAAGACCCGCAGGACCCGCGCAGGACCCCGCCCGGGCTGATTGGGAACCAGTTTGCCCTCTCGTATTATTCCTCCACCGTGTGTGTGTGTGTGTGAGTGTCATGACGAGGAAGGGTGTGTGTATTATATACACGAGGCGCGTCAAAATTTGGAGTGTGCGAAAGCCATACCACATTGATGCACACGCACACAGCACGCAGGATCGCACGTGCGCCTAAAATTATGGTGTTAGTCCTCGCCGCCTCTGCTGAGCCCTGCGTCGCCGCCGGCCGCCCCCGGCCCGGCTCCGGCCCGGCCCCTCCCCGCCACGCCCCCGTCCGTACGCTGCACGCCCAGGTCGGCGGTGCACCGGCGGTCGGCGCGCGTTGCAAACCATTCCCCTAATTTTTCTTTCTCTCCCGGCGGGCGTGACATGAGGAGTTGTTGCACACCCGAAACACGTCGCCCCGCGGGGCTCAGACTCGCGGCTCTCGCTGCTGCTGCCGGGTGCGGCCGCTTCCCCTGGCGCCGCTTCCGCGGAGGCCCGATGCAGGCGGGCCGCCCACTCATGCCGCCCCCGCGAGCCCCGCGGGGGGGGGGGGGGGGTGCAGACCGCAACCCAACTGTGGGAAGCCCTGGTCGGGCCGGGCAGAGGTGAGTGCCGCCCGGCGACAACTCCGTGTCCGCTGCCCGCCGGGTGCACTGCGGCGTGCGGGCTGCACGGCTGCAGCTCCCAGGGACGGCCGGCTCCGCCCGGGCCGCACCACGGCCGCCCGCTTGCCCGGACTTAACTGCTGGTTCGCCGTCGTCGTTTTGGCTCCGGGCCGGCGGCCGGCCCAGCGCCGCCCGCAGCTCTCCCGTCTGGACGCATCACCCGTGATTGATTATAAAGACTTCAAACTTTTTGGTGGCCGCCGTCCGCCCCTGCCCTGGCCGTCCGCCCTGTAAGCCGATCCGCGCGGGCTGCGCTACGCTGCGCGGCGCGCCCCGCCCCGCCCGTCCCCGTCGAGTGCATCGGAGCGGACGACGGCGCGCGACGTTACGCGGAGCGGCGGGCCCCCCGAAGGTCCCCGCCGAGGCCGGGTCGGGCGGCCGGTCTGCCGGTTTATTAGACGAGTAAACTAGCTCGGCCGGCCCTGGGGGCCGCGTCACGCCCGCCGCGCCGCCGTCGCCCGCGAGCTACGTGGTTCCGCGCGGCGGCCGGGGCCGTCGGGGACGTCAGTCAGCGATTGGGAGCCCCCGCAGCCCCCGCAGCCCCCGCAGCCCCGCCGGGTCCCGGCTGACGCTGACCGGCCGCCCGGGCCGCGGCACAGCGGGCTGTCAGTACTCATGTTCCTAATCTCCCTCGCATACCCGCGGCTGCGTCGGTGTCGCCCGGCGGCCGCTGTCCGCCCGCCGGACGGCAGCGGCGGCACCGGCCAGGGCTGGCCAGGGCCCACCCGCCGAGGCTGTCCGTGCGGCCCTCACTGGGCGGCCGCAGCGGCTGTGATGAGAGCAATGACGGTGGCGAATCACCACGTACCAACCATGTGCTGCGCTGGTGGAGCCACGCGACGCCGCCAGCAGGACGCTTCATCGTGCAGCACTCTGAGTGTGCGCGTGCGTTAAAGTCTCCGAGCCAACACCGACGAACTCCAGCGGCCTCCCCCGGTGTTACCCCGACGGCGTGTAGTCCATGACGGCCCCCACAGCCTACAACGGTCCCCGACGAACTCCCAGGGGCCTCACCTGGCGTTACCCCGGCGGTGTAGACCATGACGGGCTCTGCTGCGGCCTACGGCGGGCCCCGACGGCCCCCGAACAACAGTGCAGTCGTGCGCACGGACACCGGCGGACGTACATCGGATCTGGTCCTGCGGGCCGCCGGGCCGCTGCGGACGCCGCTAGCGCGCGGTATCCGCACGTATCCGTCCCCGTCGCCGCGCAGAGACCGCGGCACATTCGTGTTTATGGTAATCAGTGATAGATAGCAGGATGCGGGGTAGCGGCTGCTCATCCAGCTGCAGCAGCGCAGAACCCCTCCAGGGGCCGCCGCCGCCGCTGCCGCCGCTGCCCCGGGTTCGATTCCTTTGTGCTGCTCATCTCTGAGTCCCCCGCTGATTCCGCAACACTTTTGGGACCGAGGTGACGTGGGCTTCACGGAGCCTAGTCGTGGTCACCGGCGTCTATTGCCCCCCTGGGTCCGAGTAAGGCTCTCCAGTTCTCACGTCCGCGTCCCCCCAGCTCCTCCTGTCAACGCGCTGCCTCCGGTCCCGTTGGCGTCGTCCGCTCGCGCGCATAAATGCCCCCCGCAGTGCGCTGCTCCCGTTTACATCTATTTCTCATAGCGGGCGCGAGTGACATCGCCATATGCAGCGGGCCCTTGCGGCACGGCGGAGGCCGGAGGCCGGCCTAACGGAGGGAGCGGATGAAAAACCAATGCGACGCGCGCGCCACGCACTTCGCTGTAGCCCGGCCGGCTGCTGCCTCCGGAACACGTCTGCTCTCTGTCGCACTCGCAGGGTGAGAGCGAATGAGCGAGTGAGAGATCTGTCCGAGTTGACAGTACCTCGCAGACGCTCTCTTGCGGCCCTGGCCGGCCCTGACCGGGCCCTGCTGTCCCGTCGCGACCGCCGACTTGGCTCGCCGCTCCCCGCCCTGTTTGTATATAAATGGACGTCGCCGCGTCGCGAGGAAATGGAGACGCGCAAGTCGCGTGTGTAATAGAGAGCTCTGCCTGCAGCGCCGTCTCCGCGGGGGGCGCCGGGGGGCCGTCCACAAACAGCGTGACCGGGAGGGCGGCGCGGTGCGAGAAGGCCACGTATAGCATCAAAATAATGACTGCTTTTAACTAATTTTTTTCTGGCCCCTTTCTGATTCTCACGCTTTTCCACTCAATAAAGTTTTTCCTGGCGTTTTCTGGAGGACCTCAGAGGACCTCCGCTTCTGTCGGCCGCGGATCCTGCCGGACCGCGTCCCGCAGGCGTCACAGCTCAGCGTTCACACGCACCCCAACGCTCATACGGCGTGCAATCAACAAATACAAGCACCGCGCGAGAACAACTGGTACAGTTTTTTCCTGTTTCTTTGTTCTTGCTTCTTTTCTTTTTATATTGACTCTCGAGCTGCGGGAGGGCAATACGGCCCGGGTCCCGCACCTCCACCGGCCACAACTGCCCGCCATCAAAACAACGAGGTTGTGGGAGCACAAGCACCCCTCTCACACGTCCGAAATAACATTGTAAGCTCATCCCGGTGGATCATCGCGGCGCGACGTAATTTTCTCTGAGTGTGCGTGTGTGCGTACTCCTGCCCGACTCTCTCTTCCCCTCTCTCTCTCCCTCTCTCACTCTCACTCTCTCTCTCGCTCTCTCTCTCTCTCTGTCTCTCCATCCGACACAAAGTGGTCAAACCGTCGGAAAGAAGGAGGGGCAGAAAAAAACCTTACATGGACTTGTTGCGAATTCGAACCCCAGTCCTCGCGACGGACGTGGTCGTCGGGGAGGTGTCGGTGCACGTCGCGGCCATTACCTGGCCGTGCGCCCGCCTCCTCCTCCTCCTCCTCCTCCTCCTCCTCCTCCTCCTCCTCCTCCTCCTCCTCCTCCTCCTCCTCCTCCTCCTCCTCCTCCATCTCCACCTTCTCCCTCTTCTTCTTCTTCTTCTCTACCGCTCCTGACGCGCGGCGCGCCCGCTGATGCGCTCGGTCGCTGCGCTAAATGTTGCACCGCATTCTAAACCACCGCGTTCAGCGGCACAGGAGGCCGCACACACACGCACACACTCGCACGCACGTACACACACACACTCACACACGTACGCACGCACACACACACACACACAAGCTGCCACCGCTGCGACCGGTGGGTAATTTCACAGACCATTTCGCGCATCGCGTCGTGTGATGAGTGAGACCCAACAACGGCCAGAGCCGCGCCGACCGCCGCAGAGGCGCGGCCCGCCAGGGCCCGGGCCAGCACCTCGTCGCAGGATACCGTCATATTTGTTTCCCCTTTTCAAAAAAAAAATGCATTGCTTTACAAATGTTTTCCTCTTCAAAGTTCTATGAACACAACACCACTTGTAAAATGTATTGTAGCAAGCGACGCGGGCATGCTGTCGAGATCAGCTCCACTCCGCTCCACCGCCTGCGGACTGCTGGGTAGGCAGTCCCGCCGGGCGCGGCCGCCGCGCAGGGTTGCCTACCTCTGCTCTGCGAGGCGCTCAAGGCGACACTGACTCGCGGCAAGCCCGCGCAGCCAGCCAGCGCAGCCGGCCCGCGCAGCCAGCCCGGACGGTGCCGCACGCGTGGAGGAGGCGTGGTTTTAGTGCATTGAATGACTTTTACAGTCCGACATAGACACACGCGGACGCGCGCCGAGTGCCCCTAATTTTCGTCTTTTCCCTGCTCGGTCGTTAATGGAGATCGGCCCGGACTTGATCGGGATTATAATCACGGCAGCGGAGCAGCAGAGCAGCCGAGCAGCGCGCACGCGGGCGGCGCCGTGTCAAGGTGCGTTCCTATCCGAGCCGTCGCTGCCGTCGGCCAGCGTCCTTGCCAAACAAACAGGCTGCTTTACACTTCACCTGCCACGCCGCCGCGTGCCGCGCGGGACCCACTCAGGAGGAGGTGCGAAGTGAATCAGATGGAGAGCGAGGAGAGAGAGAGAGAAGGAGCGAGGGAGCGCGTTGCCACTAATGGACTGAGCACGACTGCGCCGCCACGAGCACGGCACGGGCTGTGTGCGCTGTCCTCCCACCCGCTACTCACTCAAGACGATCCACACACACGCACGCACGCACACACACACACACACACACACACACACACACAGAGCAGCGGCCCGATCCGATCTGATGATCTGCGCTGCGCGCGCCCGGACACGCGGCGGCGCACGGCCGCGCCACGGCAGCGCCACGGCAGCGCCACGCCCACGCACGTCCCTCCGGCTGCAACACCTCGTGCGTCAGATGATGCGGCGGCCGGACCCGCGCAGCCAGACGGTCGGATTCCAGCGGAGAGAGAGAGAGAGAGAGAGAGAGAGAGAGAGAGAGGAGAGGAAATCCATTCCAGCAAACGCTGCTCTCCGCGTCCATTCATAAACGCTGCCAGAACGGTGTGCCCGCCGCCGCCGTGACGTACACGCTGCTTCAGGCCGCCGCCGAAAAACACTCGAATCACTCGAATGAAACTGCTACTCAGATTTCGGGATCTCCCGCAGGAGAGGCTACCCGTGTTTTGTTTTAATGTTGAATTTTCCTGCGGCCGTTTCTCGCTGACTGCGGAGGGGGGAGGGGTAGTCTACCCATTTTCACCACAAACACTGGAAGACGCCAGCGTTTCCAGGCGATTCCTGGAGGAGGATAAGTTGGGCCGGAGTCGGTGGGTGGACCCGGCCGCGGCCCCGGCGGCACCTAATCTAGTTATGACGGACACGTCTCCCCGCCCCGGCGTCCGGCCGCCCGCCCCGACGGATATGTCGGAAAAGAGGTTCTAAACTCGTCATTCCGCCGCCGTCGACAATAACATATTTCATTCCTGAAGGGTGTGTGGGTGGGGAGCCCCGCGGAGCTCCGGCCACCGGGACATATACCCATCTCACTCGCTCCCTCACTCCAGCACGCAGCGCGGGCTCCTCTCTCTCCTCTCTCTCTCTCTCTCTCTCTCTCTTTCTCACACACACACACACTCTCTCTCTCTGTTCCTCTGCAGGGCCGCGGCGTTAATTGATTTCTGGAAGCCGTTCCGGGACAGAGCCGGTATACAAAGGCACTCGGCGAGGCACCATGGTCCACAAATAAGTGCAACAAGAGGATCCGCTAGATGATGATTGCCGAATACTTTTCACCACCAAATCAAATCGATACGCGCATAATTTCTCACATCAGGACGGCGCATGACGACCCCCCCCCCCCCCCTCATACCATTGAGAGAGAGAGAGAGAGGGGAGAGAGAGAGAGAGAGAGAGAGAGAGAGAGAGAGAGAGAGAGAGAGAGAAAAAAGCGCATCGGATGGTCTTTGTCGCAACGTCCCGGCGCGCAGTCATCTGGAGCACTTAGACAGCGAATGGCGTCGGAGTTCCGGCAGCCCGCCAAGCTGCCCCCTGCCTGCCCCCGCCCAATGCCCAGACACCCAGATCCCCCCCCCCCCCCCTCCCTCCCTCCCTCCCTCCCTCCCTCCCTCTCTCTCTCTCTCACACACACCCAGGCCAGATGCCGACGTCGATAAGCGCACACGCCCCCAGGCCGCGGGCCTCGCGATAATTACAGTGCGGCCCGGGATGGCGCCACCAAGGCTGCACTCATGCCGTCCTCGTCTCACTGCAGGGCGGCTGGGCGCGTGCGACAGAGAAGGAGCGAGCCAGCGCGGCCGATGTGTGATATTATTTGGGCGCATTGACATTAGAAAGGCGCACAGGGGGTTGCGCAACGCCGACGGGCACCGCCCGGCACCGCCCCCCTCGTGAGTCCGCCCCGCGGCACCCCGCGCCTCGCAGTGCACCGGACGAGTATCTCGCCGCGGGTCAGCCAAGGCCCGCCTGTCCGTGGGATTAGCGAACTCATTTTTTTTCTCTCCTCCGCTCGCGATTGACCCGGCGGCCCCAGCAGCGCGGCGGGCGGCGGGCGCGGGGGTCCCGCGGAGGGCGTCCGAGACAAGTTCATTAAGGGGAAGAAAAATGCTACGCGAAGGGGCAACGAACGTCGGCGGCGGCGGGAGGCTCGTCGGGAGAGGGCAGCCCGTCGACGGCCGCCACCGCCGACGAGAGCCGTCGCGTCGTCAATCATATTTCAATTACGGGCTCGCTCGAAATGCACGACAATCCATCCACTAGAACAGCGTAAAGTGATCCGCGGGCACGAGCGGCGCAGTGCGGCCGTGCGTCCCCCGCGGGCGCCATCGTTGTCGCGTTAGGGTTCAGCCGTGACGCGGGGCATTCCGTGGGGGCCGGCCGCGGGGGGAGGCAGAGCGCGGCCGCCGGCGGCCTCGGGGGCCGTGCACAAAGCACGTGACGCCGCCACGGGTGCGGTGCCCCAGACCGCCTGCAAGGATGCAATGTAGACCAGACGTGCGGCCGATTGGCGGCGCACGCACTTCCGGGCGGCGGGCGGGTCCCCCGGCTCAGGCACCGGCCCTAGGAGAGTTCGGTCTCCGTCGAGTTGACTGCGCGGAGACTCCGGTGACCCTTCCCACGGCCGGAGCCGGCCGGAGCCAGCCGCGGCCCCGAGAAAGCGCTCGCGCTCCCTGGCCAGTAGGCGGGCGTAAATCACGGCCGAGTTATCATTAATATTTTAATGGTGCGGCGGGCATGGGCGCCGGAGCCCGCGTCCCGGAGCACCCGGAGGAGCGTACGGCGGGCTGCGGGCCGCGGCGGGACGGGGCCGCCACCGCGTGGGGTCAGCCGGGCCGGGCGAAACTGCAATCACACGGGGCTCCGGGGACGGGCCGGGGCCGGGCGCACTCCCTGGTGGCTCTGGCAGTGCGGAGGCGGCCCGGAATCCTCCGGTCTACTCCGGCGCGGCCGGGCGCGCACACCGCGCCGTGGCCGTGATTTAGCGGCGATAAAATCGTCCTCCTGATAGCCGCCTAGGACCGCGGCCGCCCTGGGCGGCGAGGACCCCTCGGCGAGGACCGCAGGACGGCGCCGACGGCAGCCCCCCGCGGCCCGGAGCCGCCCGGAGACCGCCTCGAGGGGCTCAAAGCCGCCGACGCGGGCCGGAGTATATTACCATGGCGGGCGGGCGGCCGACGTCCAATCTGGGCTTTCATCAGCGGCCGCCGGCCTCCGCCCGGCCCCTGGCCGGCCTCTGCACCGGTAACGATCCGCTAAAACCTACAGCGGGAGCCGGCCGTCGTGCCCCGGCAGGCCCCGGCGGGCCCACCAGCAACACGCAGCGTCACGCTGGTCGGCATCTCTGCGTCACTAACGTTGTTGACAGCGCGGCAGGAGGGCAGACCCACCGGGACCCACCGCGCGGCCATGGCGACAAACACCCCCGTCCCTACAAGCCCAGCGCTGCGCTGCAGCCGACGCGCCGCGGCTACTGTTTGGCATGCCCGCGCCCCTCGCGCTAGCGTCGCTCTAGCCGCGCACCGGTCCCGCCACTGGACGCGCTCCATACATCTCACGTTTGCCTTGGCTCGCACTAAACGCACTCGTGTTTTGTATGTTAAAGACTGGCCTGGCCTGCTGCTGCTGCTGCCGCCGCCTCACGCCCGGGCACGCCGCCAACACGGTGTGTGCCGCGCGCGGCCGACGCATCGCACTTGGCAGCGCACGCGACCAGCACGCGACACGCGCGGCGCGCAGCGGATGACGAGCACGCGACCGGCACGCGACCGGCACGCGACTAGCAAGCGGGCGGGCAGATTCACGAGTACGGGGGTTTCGCCGCTCGGGTGCTGGCGACGACGGCTCGCGGCTCGCGCATCTTCTCCCCCAAGGACGCGAGGGCGGCGCGTGGACGGTGTGTGCCGCCGTGCCTCGCGAGTCGCGTGCCTGCCCTGCTTTCGGGCGGAGCTGGCGGTGCGCGCCGGCCTGAGAGCTGGCCGGGCCGCCGCCGGGCGACGACGACAAGGTGTCGTCCCCCCAAAAGTGTTATAAATCAATTAACGGGGCCCCGCCCTGTCATTAGGCGCTCCGAGCCGTGTCCTCCGCCACGTCAGGCGCGCGGCCGACCGGAAGGCGGAGGCGGCGCCGGGCGGCGCGCGGCGCTGTACCTGGCGAGGCCGGGGAGGCCGGCGAGGCCACGGGGGCGGCAGGGTGACCACCGCCCCCCACACCGCCTCACACCGCCCAACGGCGCTGCGGAGGGAGGCAAAAATATGTGCCCTAGTGCGGTCAGAGAGCGCGGAACAAAAACTGTGTCAGGTGATCAAATTTTTTAAAACTAAAAAAAAATTGAAAATTTTACAAAATTTAATAAATTTGACATATTGCAAAAAAAAACTATCAATTAAAGTTAAGAATAAAGCCTACAATATTTGAGATCCTTTTCCCCCCTCGGAGCACCCGCTGCCGAGTCTCACCCGGGTCTCAAACCCCCGGACGCCGTATGGCAGGTGAGCGGTGCTTTACGCCGCTTAATTGGGTGACGACTCGTCCTCGGCGTTACGTCCGCTGCACGACGGAGACGAGAGCATCGTCCCGCGCGCGACCAATCAATCATTAGTGTGTCTCCTATCAATCACAGTTTATGTTTACGGCAACGGCGGCATGCGAAACACACTACTAGTCTCCGGAAACGGAATATCATTGCCGTGACAAGCGTGGGGACGTGATTTATTTCAAAGGAAAGAGACAGACAGACAGACAGACAGAGAAAAGGAGGAGAAAGAGAGGGAGAGATAGAGAGGGGGGGGGGGAGGGGGAGAACTCTGTGCGGCCCGACCGGCTGTTGTCCTGTTTATTACGGATTAGCACGTTGGAGCGCTCCGTCCACAAGGAGGGAATTCATGAAATATGCAAAGCCCGCCGGATAATTTTTCGCGTGGCGTAACGAGAGAAAGGGATGCGTTGCGCGCGGTCTGCCTTCCAGGAGTGAACCATCAAGTGAGCGGCGCGAGTGAGCGCCGAGCGCCTGCAGGGTAGGCAGTCCAGCCAGGTGACGGACACCCGTGTCATGCGGGCTGGCCTACCCCTGCATCCGCAGGCGCTTTCGTTCTCTCTCTCTCTCTTCTCTATCTCTCTCTCTCTCTCTCTCTCTCCTCTCTTCTCTGTCTTTTTCCCCCTTACGAAAAAATGTTAAAGTTATCCAGCCTCAATGAAAAAGTGGGCTATTTTCACCACAGCTTCACGACAACCCGATGTTACACTGTGATTTTGCCTCTCCTTTTCGTTCAGAGTACCGCCTCTCGGAGCTGCGGCGTGCCCGGGCCCGTCGTGGGGGCCGCCGCCTCGTGCCGATTCCCAGGGCGCTATCCCTCCCAGGCTTCCGATTCGCCGGCGGCCCGCGAGGCAAGGCGCCGAGGCCCGCGACCTCAGCCATTGGCCGCGCAGCCAGCGGGCTGCCAGCAGTAGTGCGCGGAGGCGGCGGTGGTGGGGGCAGCGGCGGCAGCGGGCGGCCGTGTGACCCGCGGACACCACCCGGACAAGATCCGTAACGCGCGCACTGCTTGTTC
Source organism: Megalurothrips usitatus (assembly GCA_026979955.1). Lineage (NCBI taxonomy): Eukaryota > Metazoa > Arthropoda > Insecta > Thysanoptera > Thripidae > Megalurothrips > Megalurothrips usitatus. The sequence continues at coordinate 2,166,379 of CM049599.1, read as the reverse complement.
TGCGGTGTCCGGAGTTTGTGATGAAGAGGTTTCTCTTCTTAGCCGTGGCCATATTTTTCTTATTTCTCATTGAAAATGAAAGAGAAAGAAAAAGATTTACCGTTCGAGGGGAAGCCTGTGGGTCGGCGGTGCTGTACTCAAACGAACAGTGTCGCAGGTTCGACTCCGCCTCGGTTCCGCTCACCCCGCCGACTCCGCCAGCCTCGCCGCGCGCCACTCCATCAAAAAGACATGCAGGGAGTGGGAGGGGGTGGGGGGGGGGAGCGCTGCGTCAAGTGTCACCGCTCACAGCGCACCGCGCCAATATTTTATGACGCGCTGCGCTAATTGCAAATTATGGTTTTATTTTGCTGGGCGGAACGTCAACGCTGCTGCTGCGGTTCGTGGTGAGTGAGGAAAGGGGGGCGAGGCATGAGAGGCTGTGCCAAGGCGGTGCGGAGGCTGGCTGTGTGTGTGTGTGTGTGTGCGTGTGTGTGTGTGTGTGTGTGCGTGTGTGTGTGTGTGTGTGTGTGTGCGAGGATCTGGAGCAGTGACTCCGCGGGGTGGAGAGTGCGAGGGTGGTTACGGTAAGTGCAAAAAGGAAAAGAGAGAGAGATAGAGAGAGGAAACATTCAAATTGCGAGAGAAAGTGGAGTTTTTATTGTTTTGAGGGTTGGTCCTGGAGTTCTTACACAAGGTGTGAGCTGCTCCAGAATGGCGTTGTGTCGCTGATACGGTGGCAGGGCGACAGGGGCGTTGTCCCCCGGGGGCGGGGGAGGTGCGGTAGGAGGAGAAGGAGGAGGTGGGGGTGACAGTGATGACCGATGCATTGACTGTATGCGGTGCCGCAGTGCGTCATCGCGTTGGCAAAAAGCTCGACGCTCCGAGGGCAGCGCGGCCGGTGCAGCGGAGAGTGGCAGTGCGCTAATGAGCGGCGGCGGCGGTGGGAGTCGTCATGACAGAAGTATGAGAAATACCGCCGGCGTTCGTTACCGCGCGCTGCAGCGGGTCGGCGGGCCGGCCTGGACTGTGCCCCTCCTCCTCCTGCCTCGTCGGGGTGGGTCGGCCGCAGATCCGTCTCCTGTCCACCCCCGTCCCCGTCCCGTGCCGCAGGTCCTCCCCGCCCCGCCGCCACTCACATACACACCGCCCTCGTTTCATCACAGGTACTGCTCGATATTTTTTTTTTGTTCTTGTTTTCGAGGAGCCTCATAGTAAGGGGCTAACTGAATAACCCTTCCGCGCGCTTCCCATCGTAAATTTTGATGGCGTATGTTTCTGTTTGGGATAATACCCGGGGCGGCTGTAACGGTCGGGTCGCCGACTCCTCGTCCGCACCGCCGGGGCCCCGCAGGCCCCGCAGGCCCTGGCAGGACCTGGCAGGACCTGGCAGGACCTGGCACGGGCGTCGGGACGGGCGACGTGAATCTTTTTGTCCCCGAAAGGAGGCAAAGTGAAAATCCACGACGGGTCCGGCCGGGGCTGGCGCGGGAGCCGCGGGGCGCGACAGTAATTCTATTATTTAAAACAAACATAACTCAGCGGGCGCCAATAACTCAAACTTTGCCCCATAACATCCTATTATGACAATCTCCTTACAATGACCCGCGCTCTGCCGCGCTGCCGCGCTGCCCGGCGGCCCCGGCGGCCCGCGGCGGCATTCCCCCGTGAGCATAGAGCGGCAGCGGCAGCCACAAATCACGCCGGGATGTGCAGAGTTATTTGGATTGGTATCGGGATTCGATGGCGCGCGAATCACTCGAGTCGGCCGGCGAGCGGACCTCCGCCGCCGCCGCTGCCGCCAGTAGACTGGATAAAAAAAATTCCAGCTCCAGCAACGCCGACCAGCCCGCAGAGGTCCCGAAAAATGGGTCTTCACGTTGATATGCGAGCATCTCCACACGCCACATAAGTTTTTTTAATCAGTTTTGTACACACCTTGCTCTAAAACGAACTTGATCTACAACGGCGCCTTCATGTGGCCACAAGGGACAAAATATCCAATATCGCCGAAGCTCTCTCTCTCTCTCTCTCTCTCTGTGCGTGTCTGTTTGTTTTTAAGAGACCGTTAAAAACCGTACAACGGCAAAGAGACAAGACGCATACGAAAGAACGCGCTCAGAGCTGCGGCGTCGTGGCTCGTTTCTTTGAGGAGGCGTATAGCTTAAAACGTAATGTTATGTATCGGGGAAAATGCCGCGTAGGAATAATACATCGGCCGGTAATACACCGTGCGATTCAACTCTGAAATGCGCATCAATCAAAGCATACGTGCTTCTCATATATCTGCCCCGCGCCATGCCCCGCAGTGCGGGTGGAGTGGACACACTCTCTCTCTCTCTCTCTCTCTCTCTCTCTCTCTCTCTCTCTCGGCAGCCAGGCAGGTAGGTAGGTAGCTCGCGTCGCTTGCGATGACCGAAACGCGTTGGAATTTGATTTAAGGCGCACATGCCGGCGTAATGATGCCAACTCATTGGGATGCGGGGCGGGCCGCGCGAGCCGTCGCTGCCCGCCCTGTCTGCACGGAGCCGGGGCCGCCCCCATCCGGGGGGGGGGGGGGGGTGGTATGTGTCTGAACGGAGGGAGCACAACGCCGCGTCGGCGGCCCCGGTAAATCTCTGGGCGAGGTGCGGCGAGGCGACGCGTTTCATCACGCGGGGCGCGCCGTTTTGTTTACGCGCGTTTGTCGCGCCGCGCGTCGCGTTTGTTCGGCTGGAGGCGGCGGTGCCTTGGGCAGTGCGCGGTGGCGGCGGCGGTGGAGGCTGCGGAGGCTGCACAGCTCCAGAGGCTCCAGTGACCTACAATCCGATCTGATGGCACGTGGCGCGCGGCTTGGCACGCGCGTCACTCCGCAGAGAAACTACTTTTGTTCTCGAGTTTGGCCTCCCCGTCGGCTGCCGCGAGAGATAAGACGGGGCAGTGCGGCGGCGGCGGCGGCGGAGCCCGAGCCAAGGAAAACACCTGCGCGCCTTCTCGGCCGCGGGTGCCGGCCAGTGGCGGCCAGTGCCGCGCTGTCCGGGGATGTCGATGGAGCTAACGGCCTGCTGCTGCTATACTCTGATTATTTTTTGCTGGCACGCGGACGGAGCGGCAGCGGGCGGCGGCGGCGGCGGCGGCCCCCCTGCAGTGCTGGCCGTGTTGTGGCAATGGCAAGTCAACAGGTTTCCAAACGATGGAGTGCCAAAAACGTTAAAATTCTTTGACAGCCGGGGGCCGGGCTGCGCGGTCTCCGAGGCTAATCCCGCCGCCTCTAGCCTGATCACTCCATATTTCTCCCCCCGTGTCCCGCCGCCTCCGGGCCCTCGGGGCCGGCGGCTCCCGCGGTGCCTCCGACCCGAAAGCATTATCGCCCATTCTTACGCCGGCGGCCGACGGCGGCGGAAACGAAACACCTATCGGCGCCTATCAGCGTGATTTGGCCCCCGCGGGCCGAGCGGCCCGAGCAGGACAAGCAGGCCCAGCGGGAGGAGCGGCGGCGGCAGCGGCGGCAGCGGCTGGACGGGAACTCCATTACCGGGCCACTCCACGGCGTTATGGCCTCGGATCACGGGGACTGCCGCGAGCCGGCGACACGCAGGTGCGGCAGCGGCTGCAGCGGCTGCAGCTGCAGAGAGAGGGGGCCCCGGGGGCTGCGGGGGCCTCCGGCGCCCTCTAATGGCGGTACTTATCACTTCCTTTGGCAGTGACTAGGCAACGCGGATCGATCGCGACACTCAGGAATGCGGCGGCGGCGGCGGCGGGCGGCAGCGGGTGTGTAATTTAGGCAGGGTGTGTAATGCGAGCGCACTCAGCGGGAGAGGCGGGCCGGCGGGCGGACGGGCGGACGGACCGACATGCGGACAGACAGACATGCTGACAGGCGCGGGCAGGGCGGGCAAGACGGCCGCGTTCGAGTGAGGAGGCTCGCGGGTCCGCTACGAGGGTTCCGTCACTAGGTTTTCCCTCTCACTCTCTAAACTCTAAACCGATACCGAGTGAACAATGACCGCGGCCATCAGTCGGTCGGCGGCGCGGCAGCGGCGGTGCGCCTGGCTGCCTGCCGGGCTGCTCCTGATGATGACGGTTATAATGATGATGGCATCATGTGTCGATTCCGTGTCAAAGTTGCGTTCTTCATTCGGGACTGGACTGGTGAGTAGGAGTGGGAGGGGTAGGCGGGTGAGAGAGAGAGAGAGAGAGAGAGAGAGAGAGAGAGAGAAGAGAGAGAGAGAGAGAGAAGGGGGGAGGAAAGGGAGGGTACGTGGGTAGAGGGGACGGAGGTGGCGGGGGCGCGAGGCGGGGGTGAGGCAGCGGTCTGCCGGGCCGTGTTCCGATGGGTACCGGGCCGGAGCACCCGGCGGGTACCGTCGGTCACCGGCGGGGGTGCTGGGCATTAATCATGGGGAAGGCAGTGAGTGATGGTACGGGCCGCGCCACGCGGCGCCACGCCGCGGTACGCAATCTGTCAATCAGCGACGAGCGAATCAATTACGGGGGCATTCGATCACTGTATCGGCCGGGGCACAGCGGCGGCGGCGGCGCGGCGGCACCCACAGCAGCACCCCGGCCGCAGCGCCGTGCGTTTGAGTCTCCGAAGAGCGGCGGCGCGGCGCTGAGGGAGGAAAGGGCCCGGGCAAACGACGGTCGGCGTCCGGAGGAAGATGCCCGAGTGTGTCCTTATTATATTCTAGGACTGCCGAGGCTGGTATTTGAACCCGAGGCCGCTCGAGTCCGGAATCGACTGCGGAGCATCAGCGGTTGCACAATTTCGTCGTCCCCCTCCCGCGGGGAAGCGGCCGCCGGGCGGACAGGACAATCATGGCGTTCGGGACGAGGTATTCGAACCCGCGGCGCCCGCGGCACGGCGGGAAAGTGTTACTACGGCCGGAGGCTATGTCGGCGTTGTTAGTAGTTGCCGACGCCGCCGCGTGCGGGTGAGGGCGCCACGAGCCGAGGAGCCGCGGTCCTTTCAAACCGCGCGCTGTCCGCCCTGCGCCCTCCCGGTCGGGCCCTGTGTGCCTCCCCCTCCTCCTCTAGGAGGAGGGCATGCGTCGAGAAAGACGCTCGGCGTGTCGGAGAGGATAATTCTAGTGTCCTGGACGCTGCGACCGCGCCACGCCGACAGGACAAACAGGCAGCGAGAGCCTGCAGGGCTGCGGGGCCTGCGGGGCCTGCGGGCCTGCGGGGCTGCGGGGCCTGCGGCTGCCCGGCCCAAGCTATTATTCCAGCGGTGGCAATCAATTGCGGGGGAATCCGTATGGTAATGCTGCGGGCCTCTGGGGCTCACTCACGGAGCGAGAGAGGGAGAGGGAAGGGGAGGGGGGAGTGGGTGCTCCGGGAGAGGGAGAGAGACAGACAGAGAGAGAGACGCTCCGAAATCAGCATCCGAACAATGCCGCGCGTGTTGTGATGCCGCCGAGAGCACAGAGGGCGCCGCGCGTACTATCACTACCGCGACAGAGATAGAAAGTGAGAAGCATAATGCGCAGGAGGTGCGTGCCGCGTCGAGGCGCACACACACACACACACACACACACACACACACACACACACACACACACACGGGGCGGACATACAAAAGGAGTGCGCGCTATCCGGGCGGCGCGTTATCGGGCACCACGACGGTGTCTGTGTGTGAGTGTGCGTGTGCGTGTGTGTGTGTGTGTGTGCGCGCGCGCGTGCCCATTAGCTCACCGAGTCATATGTGATTATGCCGGGTGATTTCAGCACTTTGTGATGTAGTTAGGGGCCTCTCCGCGAAGCTGTAGCGTATCTCTGTGGCATCGGCGTTGTCGACACCGCGTCAGCAGCGTCAGGCCGTAGTCCGCCCCTCCTGCTCCCGACGTCGTCCGGGCGCCTGCGGTGCGCGGGGCAGGCCGCACTGCGCGGCACGGACGCCGGGCGGCGCGGCCTACCCGCGCTCCCGGAAGGCGCTCCGCCGCGTCGGACAGCCCCGCGGGCTCCTCTGCCTCCACACGCGTGTCCCCCGGCGTGCCGCCACGGACTGGAGAGCCTCAGCCCGGCACTGCCCAGCTAATGAAGCGGTGTCTCCGCGCCGCGCACCGCTGCCGATATCGTTTTGTTAACTGCTAATAATCATCGAGTGCGCGGAGCGCCGCCAGCGCGCCGCGCGGCCGTCCCCGTAACTACGCGCCGCTAATGGGGGCAGGCCGCGGGATTCTGCGGGAATTCCTTTCGCAGTCATGAAAGCTGCAATCAAGATGAGATGGATGAATCGGGCTGGAAAATGAAAATGCGCGCGAGCAGTGTGTGTGTGTGTGTATGTGTAGTGTAGTGTTTGCGTGTGTGTGCCGCCGGAATTTCTTTTGATGGAACGAGTACCAGCAGCAAGCAGCCACGTTCAAAGCGGGGCGTGACGCTACCTAGCACATCACGCGCGGCTACGAAATTTCTAGAGGAGTTTGGGGCAGAAAGTTTCCGTGAGTTCAACGGTATTTTTTACATATTGCAAAATGGGGCAGAAATTTTTCATCACATATATTCTTTATCCGGCTTGCAGAAAAAAACCGGTAAATCAGCAATTGTTTTGATTATTCTTTTTTTTTTGCGATGCACTCGGCTTCACCCGAGGCCCCGCCCCCTCCACTGCGAGTGGCGGCTAGGTTCGGCTAGAGCAGAGGCTAGATCGGGACAACGTGCACTCCCGCTGAGTGGCAGTGGCGGGTCGGCTGGGCGGGGCGCCCCTCGGCCCGCGCCGACTGCCGCCGAAAGGGCCGGTCCTGCTGCCGCCGCTACCGCCGCTGCAGCCGCCACCGCCGCTGCCGCCCGCCGCGCCCCGCCCCCTCCGCCGGTGATGTGCCAAGCGTTGCCAAAGAGCAGTAATGTGATGGAACTTCTTTTCCCTTTCCCACGTTCGCGGGGGGCTGTCGGGAGCCCGCCGCGGCCCGGCTCCGCGACATTTCAGCCGACAAAGTGGACGGCACGGGGGCCGCGCGTCGACGACGGACGCCGCCTCGCTCCCGACTCGTTGCCCAGCCCCGCCGACAAGTGCGTCTTCACCGAAGCGGTGTCTGCGGCGGCGGCGGCGTCGCGGCGTGGCCGACCGGTCCTTTACTGCCGCGTACAATTAACACAACTATAAATGTATAAATACGCGTGTTGCGGGGCGTAATGCCCCGGCCGCCTCGTCTCACGCCCGCTCTCGGCGCGCCCCGGAGCGGGCGGCGGCGGGGCTGTGGGGGCCACTCCACCGAATGACGGCCGAGCCGACAAGGTGTTCTATACGTAGATTTGTTTCGTTATTATCATTTTTGTTATTTTTGGTAAATAGTTACGACAAGAAAACGGTGTAGGCAAATTGGTGCATCTGGATCTTGCCTAAAAGTTTTTTCTTCTGAATTTTTTTCTGAAATGTTGGTAGAAACCCTAGCCCCCCCCCCCCCCCCCCCCCACTCTGTTAATCCGCGCGGGGTTGGTACCGGGGGGAGTACCGGCCGCGGGCCACTCGAGGTGCGCCCGGCCGGTCGGCGGCCACCGGCAGGTCGCGTAAGTCATTCGCCGAGCTGAATTGTGTTTCGGGAACGGAGCTCTGATTGGTCGAGACAAGCGGCAGGGGAGGGTGTGTCCGCCGCGCCCTCCCGCTGACAGGCCGGCCGGCGAGTGCCTCTGTGTGTGTGAATGTGTGTGTGTGTGAGTGTGTGTGTGTGTATGGGGCTGAAGACCCCATAAGTCTTTGCAGTAGTGTCAATGCGATCGGTCTCACCCATCGACGGTCCATTATTGGACCACGGGGGAAGGGCCTGGCCAATGGATTTTGACGCGTTCCAGGCAGCGCGGCCCGCGGCCTCGACCAGCGGGGGTCCACGACGCGAGGGCCCACCGCGGGGCGCACGGGCCGGCGGAACCTCCGTGGCCTGGGGACAGTGGCGGCCCGGCTGCGGGTGCGAGAGAGACGGGACGTGTGTGTGTGTGTGTGTGTGTGCTCGTGGTGCTGCCTGCCTACCCGGCGCCCGCCGTCGCTGGCCGTCGCACGCCCGACGTCGCGGCGTCTTCACGGCCGCGGCAGGCGGACCGCATTCCGGGGGCGGAATAAAAAGTAAAAGCAGCGCGCGCTCAGAGGGGCTCTGAGGAGTGCGAGGGCAGAGCGAAGCGAAGGACCGCTCCGAAAGGAATTGCGTCCGATGGACGACGTTCACGCACGCACACACACGCACACACAGACAGGCCGCGGCTCGCAGTGCATCCCTCCTCCCCCTCCGCCCTCTATCCCCGCACACACCGCACCAACAGCCAACAAAACAGTACAAACGGGGCCACACGCACAAGGCGCACGGACAATGCTGCGCGACAGTGCGAGCCGCCGCCGCCGCCGCCGCCGCCGCCGCCGCCGCCGCCGCCGCCGCCGCCCCCCGACCCTGCAGTGCCCTCCAGTTCTGCCGGCCGCCTCCCGGGGCTCCAGGCCGCTGCCGCCGCCGCTGCCTCCGCCGACATGAGCGAGGCGCGGCGTCGGCGTCGCCCCGGCAGCGGCGGCGGCGCAGCGGGTGGCGGCCGTCGGTCCGGCACGCCGAGACGAGCCGACCGGCCAAGCCGAGCCGGCCGCGGGTGTATCGGAACCGAGCCGGGCCGGGCCGGGCCGGGCGGCGGCGGCGGAGCGTCGGTGGCGGCCACCGGGCGGCGGCGGCGGCGGCGGCGGCGGCGGCTGCGCCCCATTCTCTTGTCGGCCGCGCACTTTTGTTCTGTCACTTGCTACAGATAAAATCGCGCGCGCGGCGCAGCCACAAGTAAATTCTCATAAACCGCCGCCGCCGCCGCCGGCCGAGGGCGACGCGGCGCTGCTGCTGCTGCAGGGTGAAAGGCCGAGGGCGGGCGGGGGCGTCGGCCGGCAGCGGCCGGGGGGACGCATCTTGATTTAATGCCCGGTACTAATAATGAGCAAGGGGACTGGACTGGGCTCCTTGCCGGCTCTGCCAGCCTCCCCCCCCCCCCCCCCCCTCTCCCTCAATCCAATGCGTTTGCGCAGCCAGAAGCCACACTGTAAGAATACAGGACTGGAAATGATTTTTATAGGCAAAACCGAATTCGAAAATCATACAGGAATCATCAGAAGAAAACAATAAACCACCGTATTTCGTTCAATCACTCTCCCCCCCCCCCTTACGGCCTACACACACACGGCAATAAGGTGAGCGCGGCAGTGTCTGTTTACCTTATAAAAATGAAAGCTCTATAACGCCCGCTCTGTGTGACCGCATGACGAGATAGATGGCTCAATTTCTTTCCACGACCTCTTTTCAAATATTTCCCCCTCTCTTTCCTCTCTTTTCTCTCTCTCTCTCCTCTCTCTCTCCTTCTGTCCTCTTTTTATTACTATCACCACTCTCTTATTGGTCGGCGGCGAACAGGGGCGCAGCCGATAACGACACGCATGCACACACGCACACACACGCCGGGCGGGGCTCGTTAACCCCGCCCGCCACACCCCGCCACACCCCGCCACACCCCGCCACACCCCGCCACGCCCCGCCACGCCCCGCCGGTGACACGCACTGATAGTCATCCCCATTTCGCCGCGCCGATCTCATCGTTTTCCCCTAATTATTAGCGGCTACCTGCGTTTGCCTACCGGCGTCCGCTCGCGGTGCCCCGGCCGGCCGCAGGAATTTCATAATGAACGCCGGGGCCCCCGCAGCCCCCCCCCCCCCCCCCCGCCCCCCCCCCCCCCGCGGCCCCCCGCGGCATCCGGCAGGAGCCTTTTCAGAGCGGGAATATTAATTCCTATATGGTTTATAATGAACGCGCGATCGGGATCAGTCTCTTTGTGTATCGCAAATTAAAGGCAGTGAGTGCAGGGCGTCGTCATTACAGTGGGCCGCGGCACGGCTGTGACCCCCCCCCCCCCCCCCCCCCCCCCAGGAAGCCTACTGGAGCCTGTCCAGCATGACGCCTGTGGGGAGGCAACACCGACTCCCGCCGTGCACGAGTGTCGTGCGGGTCGGCCTACCCTGCCGTCCGCAGGCGCTCGCGACGTGCTGCCAGCAAAGGAGTTTTTTTTTTATTTTATGTTGTTTTTCATTTCCACAAGCAAAAGCATTTCCCTGCGAAGGGTATGCTTTTCAAAGCAGCGACGCGCCTCTCCATTTCATTCGCAAAACAAATCTACTCTCTGCTTTTTCAAGTGTGCTGCAAAAACCTCCGCCGAAAACCGTGTGGGCATTGGCCTCTCTCTCTCTCTCACTCACTCTCTCACTCTTTCTGTCTCTCTCTCTCAGCCACAAACACACACGCTCGCCTTCTCTCTATATAGGCTCCCCCCCCCCCCCCTGTCCTCCTCTCCCTGCCCCTCTTTCTCTCTCCTCTCTCCGTCTCTCTCTCTCTCTCTCTCTCTCTCTCTCTCTCTCTCCGCATGGACCGCAAATCCAGGCCGCGATATCGATGAGCGAACGCCATCAATAAAAGACCAGTAAAATGGCACTAAACGTCCGGAATAATCGCGAGGGTCGGACGCGGTGTGGCGGGCGGGGAAGGCTGCGGGCCTGCGCGGGGCCGCGGGGCCGCCTGGCTGTCGCACGCGCCGTACATTATTTAGAGGGCTGCCGGCCGGGACCCGTCCACACGCCCCGCGGATGACCTAACCTTCTGTCATTCCTTGTCGCTCCCCCATGAGTGCCGCCGAGAGGGGCCGGTGACTACCGCACTGCACGTATGCAGTGCTCGGCGACTCCGCCAGTATAAGTGTTGCGGTGGGGACGGGGCCGCGTCTGCCCGCGCCGGCCGCAGCGTTTGCCCCAGATACAGTACTGCGCCTCCACCGCGACGCAGAATGCTCCAAAGGATTTTCAGCACGAAACAGTGGCAAGGGTGAAAGTAATTCATTTTATCGAGATCGTTATTCTTTACTAGCGAGATGTTTTAGTTGTTGCTGTTGTTGTTGTTTTTCGGGCATAAATCTGCCTCTGGAAGGGCGTGGCTCCGCACGGGGCACGGCTGCCTCCGGCTGCCCTCTGGCCGCCTCTGGCCGGATGGACTCCGCGGACGGCGCCCAGACGTTCACCTGTTGCGGCGCACGAGTCGGCGGTGGTCGGCGGTGGCTGCCGCGGCACCTCCTTCTTGATTTTAATCGTCGCCACTAAAACAGCATTATTGGAACAATGGGCGGGGCGCTCGGCGGGGCCTCTCTTCTCCTCTCGGGCCCGGATCGCCCCCCCCCCCCCCCGGCAGACGCGCGACGCTGCGCTGACGTGTCGCCGGCGTCTCCCTTAAGCCCCTTTTAGGAGGCTGGTTTATTATTGCAATCGTTGTCGCATTACACATCCGCTGCAGGAGCCGCCGCGGCGCGACCGTCGTCGTGGAAAATGCAGCTGATCGAAATACCCCGTCCCGGTGGTTCCTCCTCTCTCTCTCTCTCTCTCTCTCTCTCTCTCTCTCTCTCTCTCTCTCTCTCTCTCTCTCACTCTCTGTCTCTGTCCCTCTCGCTCGCTCGCTCTCTCCTCTCACTCCCCCTCACACCTCCCCCCCTCCCCCTCCCCAATCAAAATCAAGTAGCCAAGCGGATCGGCGCGACTCGTAAAGAAAAGTATTTAACGTCATAAACTGTCTTTTAAACCGCGGCATATTGCCTCGCCCGGAGTCGAGACGCGGGGACCAGCCCGCGAGTCCGAACTCCCCACCCCCCTGTTCGCCGCACGGGTGGGGGGGGGGGCGGGGGGAGGAAAGGGAGTCCTTGGCGGGGAAGTCCTTCGTCCAGTAATCCGGGGCGCCCGCCTTCCAATTAGCACCGCCCGCGTCCCCCCCGCCCCCCTCCTCCCGGCACTCCCCGCGGCCGAGAAAACTACTCCGATAGGAAAGCTAACTGGCGATTAGAACGCAGCGGGACGGCGGGCTGGCGATCTCGTTGACATTCGACTAGCGGCGGGGTGCCGCGTGAGAAATATTACAAACGGTAGTGGGGTCGGTATTCGAACCCGCGTCGCGCGTACGGTTTAGTCCCGAAAATTTTTTAATAAAACTTTGGAAAAAAATCCAGAATTTTTACGAAAACAAATCATTTTTTTTTAATTTAAAATTTTGGGATGCTTCTGAAATTTTTTGAAATATTGTGGATGTTTTTTCCCGAAAATTTCCTTGAGACTGTTGGAAACCCTAGTCCCGCGGTGACGGTTCGCAGCAACGGCAGCCGACATCCCGGCACGACGCGCGGCCCGCTCTTTAAGTCTGGCACCTAATGTGGACGAGGATGTGTGCCGGACCCGGTGACCCGCGCTGCCCGCGCGCGGCGGTCCGACCCGGCCTCGGCCTCGGCCCATCCGTCCCATCGCATTAGCGGGGAGGACTAGAGGGGCTGAGCGGCACATCATCACAAATAAGAGTTTAGCACTCGACGGCGCGGCCCGCAGGGTGCCCGCCGGGTGCGCGGCGCGCGCGGGGGGCCGGCCAGACGTGGCAGGAGGAGGCGGAGGAGGCCCTGCTGGGGGACCCAAGTGGGACCCCCCGGAACCCGCCGCCGCCGCAGCGCCTTTATTCGGAGGCTTATAGGCGAGTAATTGTGCATCATGTCCAGCGACATTTCACTTGATGCGTTTCAGCGGCCATCGGCGGGCCTCGTCAGGGGAGGAGGCGGCCGTAGCTTTGCATAAGCCGCTCGGAGCCGCGACGCACCGCGGCCCGCCGCGGCGCCGCGGCCGGCGCGCGGGAGCTGCTTCGTCACACTCACTTAGGCCCTCGCCCCGGCCGAGTAAGTCGTTGAGGCGTCACGGCGACACGGCGGCGGCCCGCCCCGCAGAGCACTTCATGACCCTGTCCTCTGCCGGCCGGCCGCCAACCGCTTCACGACCGGTCACCACGGGACGGGTCCGATTACAAAGTGAAAAGACGAAAAATCTCTCGTTCGAGGGGGTAACCACTTATGAAATCCCGTCCACAAACCTCCTGGAATACTTCCCCAGAAGTCGCAGAAATGCACCCAGTTCTACGTTCTGACTGGACTTCAGGATCGGATTAAGCATTGAGGGACTGTCATTAGGCCAAAAACGGCCCAAAAAAGTTATAAATTTCAACAAATAGGGGTCACAGTCCGGGATAAGTCCTCGCCCTTTTTGGTTGTTAAGGGTAAGTGAGCTGGGTAAATCGGGACGTGAAAAATTTTAAAGGAAGTGGTGTTGAAAAATTGGTACCGTAAAAAATAATAGTATTTCAATTTCCCATGAATTTTCCAGTTTTCTAAATGAACTGCATTTTTCTTTCAGAGCGTAGTCCTCCTCGGCTCGAGGCCTCTGCTTGCCCTGGCCCGCGCACCAGCGCGTGTACCTTTACAGATGCAGACTAATTTATGCTGCGGGGCCGCGGCTCCACGGCGAACTCTAAACCATCAGGGCGGTGTCGGCGGCACTCGCACTCGCGACCCCCGCAGCGCCGCCGCGCCGCGGCCCCCTGCGCTGCCCGTTTACAGGGCCGCTCCCGGCTCGGAGAGACAGCCTGGTCATTACCCAAGTTGTAATGACGTGTGCCGAGCACGAGCCACCGGCACGGTGCGGCGGCACGGCGCGCCCCGACAGCGGGGGCCGCGGGGGGGGGGGGGGTACCGCGTGCACACGGCGCGGCGCGGGAGGGGGGGAGCTCTCCCCGTCGCAGGGAGGCAGCTCGTCGCACCGGACGCCGTGACGGGTTGCCTACCCTCCGGCAGGCCCTCCCTCCTCGCCTCGCCCGCCCCTCCTCACCCCGACCGTGAAACTGAGAAACATTCGGGGAAGGTCTGAGTCTGGGAGAGTAATTTGAAGGTGCAAAGGGAGTGCGTCGGGCAGGGAAAGGGCGGCGGCGGCGGCGGCCGTGGGTGAGTCGGCGGTGAAGGGGTGGGGGAGGCACGTCACTCATTCTGCAAGCGGAGAGGCAGGGCAGGGGCTGCGACGGCACGGCGCGGCACGGCGGAGGGCTGCAGAGGGGTGCGGTGCGTGCGCATCCCACCCCGCCCGTCTCAACGGGGTAGAGAGAGAGAGAAGTCCGGGGAGGTTTGGACGTTGTTTTGACATCTGTTTTACAAGCAGGAGGGCGGGCCGGGCCCGGCCGGGCCGAGGCGGAGGGCGGCGGTGCGAATTACAGAATTACATTCTGCATGCAAACCGTGCGCCGCCGCCGCCGCCGCCGCCGCCGCTCGCATGATGAGGGTAGGGCAGGTAGTTCTGACGCGCGCACGCCGTCTCGCCTGCAACACCGTGCCGCGGCGAGCTGCGCGAGTTCCTGATGAGTTTTGCAGGGTTAAAAATTAGTAAAAAGGGAGGGCGGGGTTGAATTTCGAGTCAGACGGCTGTTAGTCGGGGCGGGCTACCTGCCGTGTGGGTTAGGTCAGGTTTCGAGAAGGGGGTTTTTAAGGCTCATTATCCCGGAGAAAAAACTCCTGTTTCCGCAGAAACAGACGTTGTGTCCGCGTGGGAATGGCTGTGGTGAGCGTGTCAGTGGCGGGAGTCCTCCCATCCCCCCCCCCCCACACACACACACCCTTTCCCTGCCTGGGCTATATGGCGACGCGGGTCGTTCTGTCGGGCCGCTGACATGTCAAGGGATAAAAATCTGAATAAATGATTGCGATGTCAGCCGGGGGCGGGGGGGGGCGGGGCGGCGGGGCGCGGACCGGGTCGCCGCCAGCGTAGCATCCTCGTTATTCCGAGTCTGTTTTTGTCCCCGTCCCGCTCTGGAGAATCTTTGTCTAATTGATTCGGGGGGGCATAATGTGCACACGTTCGCCGGCTACCGCTTTAGGAGTCGGGTCGTCCCCGGCTGCCCCGCGGCCCCCGCGCGGCTCCTGGCCCTGCTGCCACGGCCGCATCCTCGGCCGTTCCGCTAGGAATGCCGGGCTGTTTATCCGAGGTGGCCACAACAATCGGACAGACAGGCCCGGGGCGGCGGAGTGTCTCTGTCTCCGTCCGACCAATGTTCGAGCAACGCAGGCGGGAGCGACAGAGAGAGAGAGAGAGAGAGAGAGAAAGAGAGAGCAGCCGCCCCGCAGGGACGCGACACGAGCCGGGCTGGGCGCCATTCCCCGCGGGGGCCTCGGGTTAGGAGATCCGCCGCCTCCGCCGTTTGTGAAGTCAATTAAACCTGAGTGTGGACGGGGGGAAAGGGGAAAGAGTTGGGCCTGGAATTTAGCGCCGCGGCGACGGCGACGGGCATGGGGTCCCCTCGGACTAGGCCAGAGAGCGTCGGAAACGCGCGGCGCGAGCGGGCGGCGGCTGCCCGAGAGCCTGCGGCAAACGCTGCGCCGCCCGGCAGGCAGGCAAACCCCAACACGCGGCTGTGAGGCGGGCTGTCCGTGCCTACCTCCCAGGGGCTGAGGGGGGAGGGAGGGGGAGGGTGGGGGTAAGTACTACAGAGTCCCGAGAGATGGCGCTGCCGGTCAGCGGCGGGACGTTCGCTCTCGCGGGGTGCTCCGTCCGGCGCCAGCATGACCTCCCGGCGGCTCCGCCACTTCCATCGCAGTGGCCCACGCGCTGCGCCAGCGACGACGCGCTGCCGCCGCCGCCGTGGTGTTGGTCGGCGGCTTCTACGTTATGTGCTCGCGGTATTCACCCGCATTGATGAGCCTTTACTTGCACCGCGCTTCGCGGTCGACACACTACGGTACTGTAGTTGAGTCGGGCGGTGGTTTAGTTATTTTTGTTATTATTTGTTCTGATATGGCAGGCGAGGGCAAGCGGGGAAGGCACAACCACCCCTGTGCTTACATCCGCAGAAAAACAAATCAAAGTTTCTTTACTGATGTTTTTTTATTGTTAAAAGTCAAGTTTTACAAAAAAAAATACAAAAAAAGTAGGCACAATTAAATGACTTGTCACTACACCTGAAATGGTATAAGTGCAGTGGTAGTTTATGATACATGCTAGTTAGCTTCATACTTTGTTTAGATCACTTAGGTTTTTGGCATCTGACGTAGAGTCTCACCCAGAGGTGAAACCTATGAAAGTGTAAAATAATACCTACAGCCACTACATCAAAAAAGAGACTTGTATAAAAATAAATACTTAAGAGTGAATTATACAAACAGGGTCCAGATCAATCAGGTATCTCATTACAAAACACAAACGTTAAAAAGAAAAAGGTAAATCACAAAACCCTCCAGGCGATTAATGCACAGGAGATAGGCCATACGTGTACAATAATTAGCCTACCCGCCGTGCAGTCCCACGGACACACTCACTACACTCACTCACACATTCACACAACTTAGGGGAGAGCTATGCATTCCTCTCCACAGACTAATAATGCAAAATGAATACAACATAAAAGACAATGTTTGGCTTGATGAAGACAACTTGAGAACCTACGACAACATACCCTGTACAAGTGACGCTCGTATATCTCAACTTCATTACTTTGGTCACATGAGACAAAATGTCATAAAGCAATTAGAAAAGGCACAATATGCATGGTTGTACAAAAGGAAATCTATTTCTCATTATTTTATTGTACTGACTAAAAAGGAGCTGCTTTGAGACTAAAGGTTACGACATAAGGCAAAAGTTCGCTATTATGTAGATCACTAGCAATCTTTGATGTGAATTTTATTGTAACCTGTTTTCATCTGAACACAGGCCGGCCAGCCGGTTCTATACCATTTAATGAAAACAAAAGCTTCTTTGTACAAATTAGAAATAAATAAACACACATTTATCTACAAATACTCATCAAAAAACTACACAAAGATACATAAAGTACTACAACTATCTGAGGACAAACATTGAGCAACTTAGAATGACAAGTGAGCAAGATTCTCTTAAGTTCTGAAGTACACATTAACTTGACTAATCTTTGTATTTTACCAGTTATAAGTACTGAATAAGTAATTAATACTCTAAATCACTGACTATGAACAATCTCAAAGACTGAATTCTTGGATTGATTCTTTGAAATCACAAAGTGAAAAAAACATGCGAAATGACAAGGATTTTGTACACAGTTCATTATTAGTCCTCGTACCGCGTAAATGTTTTAAATCACACATAAGGCAACAGCTACTCACACAATATGTACATTATTTTTAAATCAAAATGGAAATGACAAGAGAAACAAATACTGCATGTAGGATGGGGCCTGGTATGTCTATTCCCCATTTCAGGTTGGACAAACTAGATGAAAATATCTCTAATATCCCAGCGGCAATATCGAGAAAGCAATCAGCATCGTTGATGATATAAGACATGATTAAAATGACTAGCAATTTAAAATTGCATCTAAAATAAAGTATCAAATACTTAAAAAGGTCAAAAAGGAAAACCTCATTAAAAATCGTTTTACAAAAAACTAAAGTATTGTGGAAAAAAATTGTTGTCTTAAAAAGTCATTTTCCCCCGTTTCTAAAGACGTCGCCTTGCGCGAGACGCAGGGGATGGTGATGTTGGTGCCGCTCACAGCAGGCCGGGCGAGTGCGCCAGGGGCAGCGGCGAGTGCGCCGTCAGGGGCACGGTCATGGGCAGCGGCGAGTCGTCCAGCTTGATGGCGCCGTCGCTCGCGTTGCCGTTGTTGGCGCCGTGGCCGCCGCCGCTGCGCCGCTGCATGTTGGCCGGGTGGTAGTTCTTCATGTGCGCGCGCAGGCTCATCTTGTTCTTGGTCACCTTGAAGCAGAAGCTGCAGCGGAACGGGCCCCGGTGCTCGCCGTGCAGGTTGGAGAAGTGGCTCTTGAGGTTGTCGCGCCGCGTAAACTTCTTCTGGCAGACGGGGCACACCAGGCCCTGGCCCTGCGCCTCGCCCGTGTCCACCAGCAGACGGCCCAGGCCCTCGCCGAAGAACGCTGAAACAGAGGGAAGCAGGGCGGCGATTGAGAGACAGGGAGAGGCGAAGAGGCGGGACCGGCGGTGCGGAAGCCAAGCCAGCTGCGCGTGCATCGGCTGCGAACACCAGATAGGTTAGGTTAGACCCGTCCATGGAGCGCGTGTGACCGGCTGCCGCGGCTGCCGCCAGCGCCCGCCGGGTAGGCCAGCGCGCAGCTCTGCGTGCACGCGCGCCGTGCGGGCTGGCCTACCCCGGAGCTCGCAGGCGCTCAGCGTCCACGTTCCCCGCGCCGCGATCGAAGGTTGTCGAAATCTCGGACGCGCTTTACGGACGAAACCCTTTTAGTGGATTAGTTTCCCTGCTCGCCCCCTCCGCACACATGCAGGCACGCACTCACACACGCACACACCATCACCGTCAAAATGCATGCAGCCCCTTGTAGAGCCCCGGCGGGTTAGAGCGAAAGCGACGGGAGGACACGAGCCCACGATTCCCAAGTGATGTCGTCATACTTGCCTGAACGTGCAGCCGTTCGTCACAAAAGGGTGGTGTGGTGGTATGGCAAGGATGTAAGGCGTTAGTAAATCAAGTAATGACAAAACTTGTGACATTTCCTTCTCTATCTCATTTTTTTTTCGGAAAATAACTAACAATCATTGTCCGCTATAAGACCCTTTGTCATCTGCGCCCGCGGGGGCGTGGAGCTTGTGGTACGCGTAAATGTGGGACTTAAGGGAGATTTTGTTCTTTGTGCCCTTGCCGCAGAAGGGGCAGTAGAAGGGGCCGCGGTCCTTGCCGTGTAGGTTCAGGAAGTGGCGGCGCAGGTTGCTCAGAGAGGCGAACCCCTTGGGGCACCGGAAGCACCGGTAGGCCATCTGGCCCGCGGCCGCCGCTGCCGCCGCCCTGCCGGGCCAAGTTTGGACGGCTTCCGGTCTACTTCCGAGTCCGGGCGTTGGTTCGGTGTCGAGGCCGGGGGTGTAGGGCGCGGCCGGCGCGAGGTGGACGGTTCTGACGTCGCTGATGCGCAGAGCCTCCGCCAGCCCCACGTCTGCAACAGAACACACACGGGTCCGGCCGACCTCAGCAAGGGCCACTCTGATCCGCTCCGCCTAGCCCAGCTTAATTCTAGACTCGGCTACTCTGATCCGCTCCGCCTAGCCTGGCCGAACTCTAAACTCGGCTGCGCACGCCCCGTTGCAGAACAACAACTGTGACAGGAGAGGATGATGCAGGATGCTTCTCAAACACAGAGTCATTTTGTCCACATTTTATTTCTGAATAAATAGCTACACTACCGCTCGCCTCAAGAACACAAAAGGCAACGAACAAAAACAAAGCTAGCGTTAAATTATAAAATATCAGTCTTGTAAATCTCTCGGGTGAATGACTTGTGCCCCGCGGGCCACGAGCGTCCCCCCGCCCCGCCGCCACATCACTTTTTCGAGGCGGTCTTGCGGTGGTACTGGTACACGTGGAAGCTGAGCGAGTGCCTGTTCTTGGCCAGCTTGCCGCACACCGGGCACTGGAACGGGCCCTGGTCCTTGCCGTGAATGTTGTCCAGGTGACGCTGCACGTTGGCGGGGTTGGCGAACTCCTTGCCGCAGACCCAGCACTGGTTGCCCGCCGCCGACCCCGCACCCGCCACCAAGCCCGCCTCCGCCTCCACGGCCTCCACCTCCACGCCCCCGGGGCCCCCGCCTGCGAAAGACCAACGACTCCAGGTCACGTGACGTCACAAGCAGAGACAGGCAGGGCAACAGCAGCAGCGAGGTAGAAAGCAGGGATGGCAGGGCAAGGAGCGAGGGCTCCCCCTTCCATGCAACCACACCATAAATTTAAAAACCAAATCCGATGAGTTTTGCAATTAATTTTAACGAAAGCATCCAAATTTTCACTTTTCTTCATTTTTGTTAATTTTTTTCTGAACCTAAGGGCGTACGTTGATTTTCCTTCTTCTGCCTCCCCTAGACAGGAGAAGGCTGGGCTGGTCATGGTGATGCATGGAAGAGGGCAACGGGCACAACAAGCAGCAAGAGGCAGAGGCGATGCACCAACGCAGGCAGCCACACGACAAGTCGGTGACATGGTTGAACCACAATTACTGGGCCGATTTGTCCAGCGGTAGATGGCACAAAATAATTTGAATTTTAAGGTGATCCATATGATGTTTAATTTTTTAAATGTGTATTTATTGTTGATGCATAACAGATTCATCGAAAAATATAAATTAAAAAAAAAACATAGAAATATAACAGAAAAGGCCACGTAACATCTCTGCCTGATTTTGGCACCACATTAACATAGAGAGCGTGTTGTTAACGACAAATAAAATATCACACGGTTCTTAAAATTGATCAACAATTCAATATACTTTTTTCAATACTGATAATCACTGTATTCTGTAAGAGTCCAACATTTCGTGTTCGTGTATGTTGTCAACATCAGTACTGCTGCACGTCGTCGGCCCGGTGCACGCGCATGATGTCGTGTTCATGAACGTCCTCATCCTGGAGGGCGTCTAGCTGCACCAGCTGCACTGGGGGCGGCACCTGCTGCAGGCTCGGCACTCGAGACCCGGAGGCGGTGGGGGGCGGGGCGGGGACGGACTGGGTGGCGGGCGGAGCAAAGAGCGGGGGCGGCGGTGCGGTCCACGCCCCCGTCGTCGACGCCCAGCCGCCGCCGCCGCCGCCAGGACCGCCTCCAGGAGACAGAGCCAAGGAAGGCGGTGCGGGGGCGGCGGCAGCAGGGGCAGCCTGAGACCCCGTGCGGTGGTACTTGGACTTGTGGCTCTGCATGCTGGACAGGTTGCGGAACCACTTGCCGCAGTGCGGGCAGCGCGACGCCTGGTTCGGCATGTGCTGGTCCCGGTAGTGGCGCCGTAGGTTGCACTGCGTCATCCAGCGCCCGCACTCGGGGCACTGCGCCGTCTCTGCAAGAGACCATTTTCAATCAAGGCCCCCGTCCCGGTCCCGCTTGCTCCAAATCGCGACGCCCGGCCCCGACACTGGTACACGCAGCCGCGAACAGAAAAACCGGGGAAACTGCGAAGACATTTCGAACCGAGGAATAGTTCAAGGCCCAGACACATCCAAAAATACGATGCCAAGTGGTATCAATAGTTTGTGCTTCCCCTGTGTGAGTAAGTGGCTAAATTAAAAGGTAGAGATACAAAATAGAAAAACTCCAGAAATTTTTCGCAATTTTATTTATTTAATGGTGACGTTCATGAATACAACCCAAAAATCAAGTAACAATGGACACCAGATAAAATCTACAGATTCATGCTCACAATCAACTTATGAGGGGGTAAGATCTCAAGGCTCTGTAGAACCGACACAATAATGTCTCTTTCAAAAACATAAATATCCGTTTCTATTAAAAACATCTCCATAACTTAAGAAAAAAAAAGGAATGTTAGAGGTAACATCTTGAATAAACCCGTTTTGCTGTAGGCACATATCAGATAGCTTAATCTGACATGATGAGACTAAACATAATGCACTGCTTTGAGAATCGAAAAGCATATTGCCATTGAGCTACTTGTTGTCCACAATTGACTTGGAGCTTCAATCCTAAAATACACTGAATCAGAAAGGAACTATAAGTAAGTCAGTTAATAGATCTCATGATCACATCAAGAACAAAAGCATACCCGTCTTCTCACTGGCAATGACAAATACCCGTCACAATTCAGTTAAGAAACATAACTTAATGAGGTAGCAGTTAAATAAAGAACACAGAATTCACAGTTGCATATAAAAAGAAAGGACAAAAAATGAATGTAAGCCCTCTTTCAAATATGAGATCAAACAATATCATCCCTAAAATTATTTTACCCACAAAGTCATCATAATATCATGGCACAAAAAATATGTAGCCAGGAAGACAATGATGATGCAGATGGGTTAACATAATGTGGACTTCAGATTAGATAACTTGGAAACTCAGTCAAATGAAAATATTCAACTAAATTTCTTTAATGGACATTCTATTACAAAGTTAAACTTAGTGAAATATTTAAAAGAAACATCCCTAAAGGATGTTACTGGAGTCTGTGAGCAAATTAATAAATGCTTCAAAACCATACTGTCAATCGAGGTACGGAACACGAAGATTTAAGAGCACACATGAAAAAATACAAACTAATAAGACCTAAGCAACCAGAACAACCTGTCATCCTTAATCTCACAAACATTTGACATCAGAGCGAGTTGAGCAAAGCTGGACGCCTCAAATAACAATAGAGCAATCAAAAGGAGAAAGTTTGTCAGCCCTTCAACATGTAGAAATACTTGGAGCAGTTTGCAGAATGGATAGTCAAACTTATTAACATAGTGCAGAAATAAAAAAAATGTTACATACTACAGTCTTAGGAAAAGGGCACTATTTGATCACAAATCATTGAGTGGAATGTTAAGAGGAAATCTCTGTTTGAGTAAGAACATGTCCAATAAGTACTCAAACTTATGTTGCTTAAATTAAAAGCTTTGAAAAGAAAATGAGCACTAACAAACAACAGTCATCTATAGACTCAACACATGACATGGAAAAGAAGGCTTAGCTACTATTAATGCACTACTAACAGGAGATAGCGTTGATCTGAAGATCTTCAACGAGCCTGTCTGACTTCCAATACAACCACCACTCAGTCAAGCAGAAGTTAAAATAAATACCCGTTATACAATAAAAAGCAGTCCACAAAATCTGTTATGGAAGTCTTAAAGGACACATTCCGAAGGGAATCACTTAAAAAAAGACCAAAGCATTTGCTTAGAAATAATAAACTATCTGTGTAAAAATATTAAGTCAACATAAATTAAGCGTATACATATATAAGTCTTATGCAACTATCCCATTTTTTTTACATCTTTTAAGTCATGTCTAAATAATAAATAATGGTTTTCCTTACAAACCGTAAGTCACAATATCAAAATGGCAACTGAACAACAGTTTCTAGGAAGAGAAAGCAGCTTCTGTGCAGCACAGCCACAAGGAGAGTTCATAAACTCAATACGAGTTACCCGGTATGAACAAAACTACTAAACATATTTCCTAAACAAAAAAAAAATCACATTACTGAAGGGATTGCCTATGCTATGGAGCACTAATGCTTCCATGATCATCTCATTCAGACATCACTTGCAAACACTAACAGTTTTTCCATTAGCGGCATTTAACTCAAAAGGAACCATTAGATATCCTACGAAAACTAAAACAAATATATATGAGCGAGTTGCACATAAGCAAAAGTAGTAATATGTGGAAGAAAAATAGAAAGGACGGAGCACAATGGCAGTCATTGCCACCAATTTTCATAATAGGCTTACATGCCCTGCAGAGAAGCGGATACTGGAGGAAGCGAATGCGCCTGTTGTTGTTGCTGCAACTGCACCTGCTGCTGTTGCTGCTGCTGAAGTAGCTGTTGATCTCGTTTCATTTCATGATCCAGACTCCTCTCCTGATCAGATCTGTTATCAAGTCTACCTTCCTGCTTACGGCGCATATCAAGTTCCAGCCTCAATTGGTCCTGATGACCTCGATCTAACTGCTCAAACTGTCCAAGTTGCTGGTTAAGATGTTGGCTGAGCTGTTGATTAAGTTGCTGATTGAGCTGTTGATTAAGTTGTTGGTTGATTTGCTGATGAAGCTGCTGACCTAGATGTTGGTTAATTTGTTGATTAAGCTGCTGACTAATTTGATCCATTTGCTGCTGGTCATCCATAGGGTCCACATGACCTCTCATTGGAATACGCTTCCTTCGGAAATTCCTGTGGTAAAGCGAGAGGTGGTTCTGCAAGGAGTTCGATGTCCGGAATGTCTTGGGACAGTGTGGGCAGTGACAACGATGATTCGGCATGTGACGATCTTCCATATGACGGCGTAGACTTGCCTTCCTCATAGTCTTCCCACAGATACTGCAAGTGATGTACCGTGTAGCCATCATGTAAGCTGGGCCTGCAACAATTACAACACCTTACTGACTGTTGACAAGCAAACAAATAAAAAGAGGTGAAAAGGAAGGCTAAACTATGCGCATGAGGACAATAATTATCAAGCCATTAAATCAACTTCATTTTCTATTGAAGTAAATTGAGTGAGCGGATAGGGTGGTGTCACTTCCTAGCACTGTCACCAACCAGGGGTGTTTGCCACAAACGAAGCCTAGATGATGTCAACCACTGGTTACTTACCAGCCAGCTGGCATTCAGATGTCAGTTTGTGTGGAAGTGTGAATGAGAGAGGACAGAAGAAGGTAAAAGATGTTCAATCAGACCCAAGGTACTTTTCATTCAGAATACTTTCTTAATGAGAGGAACTCAAAGATATAAACTCAGTCAAATCACTATTATTGAACGTCAGACGTCTGTCTGAGGGCAAACAGCCCATCCGCAATTTCAAACATTTTTTGGCATTATCTAGTCCTTAGTACGAGCAGTTGCTCCAGTTCTGCGGGGTGCCCGGCTGCCCGGGGCTGCCGCTCGCCACGGGTGCGGGCGACGGGGCTGGCGACGGGGCGGGGGCGGGGGCGGGGTGCGAGGGCCCGCACATGGTCACGACGGGGCTGGGCACGCCGGTCACCCCCACGTCCATGGAGGACATCGTGTGAGGCAGGTACGGTGACTGCTGCACCTGCATGATGACCGGCACAGCCGCCGGCCCGAGCGGCCCAGACACCCCACCGGCCCCGGGCCCGCAGGCCCCCACCCCGGAGGAGGCCGCCGCGCCCACCCCCGTCACCACCCCCGGCCCCGTCACCAGTGCCGTCAGGCTGCCCAGCCCCGCGGTCACGGCCGAGTGCGAGTGTGCGAGCACGCCCGCCGTGTTCGTGTTGGCCACGATCGTCGCCGTCGCAGTCCCCGCCGTCGCCGCCGGCTGCCGCATTTTCTTGGCGGCCTGCACGAGCTCGCGGTGGTACAGCGACAAGTGGTTCGAGAGCGAGTTGGCCGTGCGGAAGGGCTTGTGGCAGTACTGGCAGTTGGCGGCCTGCGCGCGCTCCGAGTGCCGGTCCACCATGTGCTTGCGCAGACTGCCCCTCTTGAGCACCTTGCCGCACTGGTTACAGTTGACGACCACCTTCCAACTCTCTGCAACCACCACACAACACGCCACCAAGGGCATCAGCTTCCTGCTACTGCCTGCCACCCGAGGGTACAACCCTTGCCCTGCCCAGCCATAGCCCAGCCGCCCTGCTTGCCCCCGAGACCAAACCACCAAGTCACCACACAATCTCTGTTCAGAGCAACCTTATCTTTCAGACCTGAAATGCTCTCCTAATGAATCTCCACTGTTCCTTCCAAACAAAGCGAGGCATTAACCAGTCAGCAAGATAACAAGCTCAATGCATAAGAAAAGCAACTCAGTATAGTTTATTTCCTTTTTATTTCTTGATAAAAATAACTGAAATTCTATCTGGCCACAACAATGGATGCTTTGTACTGAAGTAAACCACACACAAACAATGCACAGACACATTCTCTCAACACTCCTACTAGCATATTATTCCTCACACTACATTTCAGTCATCACCAAATTGAATTTAATTAATACAATAATTATATTGCAAACATGGTTCTTTGGTATTAGTGTACTGTCAATCTGTTTCCAGTAGGCCTCAACTTAATCAAGGCAAAACAATGCCATATGACAAACAGTACAAAATTAAACTGTACAGAATTGATACATAACAATTTGTTCATCAATATGTACACTTCAATAACAATTTACACTTAACACAGGGGGGGGGGGGGGGAAATGGCTATCACAAGTGACCTTATGTACAGAAACTTCAGTTTTTAACAGGAAGCAACTTCAGGCACCAAATTCATTAATACATTTTGGGTGGTGCGAAAGGAACAAAGGTTACAAATCCATGATAAAATAGGAATCTGTTTCAATGTGCAGTAGTGCACAAAATCAAAAGTAGAAATACTGTGAACAATCACATCTGCAAACAAAAAGCCTTGCAAAGCCTTGCAACTAGTCGGTAAGTACTAAACCACACAACATTCAATGCCAAATTAGATTTGAAGTCAAAAAGAATAACCTGTCAAGATACATGGAAGCTATAAAAATACTAGAAAGGTTCAAGAAAAACTGACTGTTCCTGACTTCACAAAATAAGTTTAAGTCACATGAGAGCTGAAAAACAACAGGGTCAACTCATTCATGTAATACAAATTACCAGCACATAACAACAGCAATAAAAAAAGTAATACAGCTGACTAAGGGGCAGCATCAAAGTAGAATAAAATGTATTTGAAGGTCCACACTTTGCATCAGGACTAAGAACATAACAGTCTGAACAATTGCACGCACAGGAGAACACCAGAAATAAGGAACATCTCTCCATAGCACGCCTTGCAGTCAAAATGATACAGGATAAAACAAATCAGAAAAAAAATATTTCCACATGAAATAACAATCCAGTGCAAAATTTAAAAAATGGTTTAGAGAATGAAGGACATTATAATTAATGAAATATGGTCTAGCTCAAAGCCGCAGTGAAATGAATACAAAATTGGAATTCGTAAAAGAATTAACAAAATACTGATGGTTGCCCTATCACTAACTCTGGAATGAACACTGGGAAGACGACTAGACTACAAACGGCAGACCTCTCACACACGTAACAGCTTCTTCTCAAACACATCAGGCTCTCGATTCAAAAATATATATATAAACAAATTTTAACAACATAACCACGCCATGTACGAAAAGTAAGCCACAGCCAGGTAACGGACATCTTTTATTAATTATTCTTTCTAAGAGAGTCAACACCGCCATTCATGGCACTACTTGGTAGCGCCGGCCGGCTCCCCCAGCACGGCACTGTACGCCGCCGGGTCCACCCACTCCACGTCCTGCCTGAGGTCAAAGTCAAGGCTCGGGCCGTGGTTGTGCTCGCCAGACACCTTCACCACCTGGAAGTCCTGAGTCTGACAGCGGCCCTTGCACTTGGAGCGCCTATAGTCCGCGCACTTCCAAATCATCTTGGAATAGTAGCGGTCCTCGCGGTTGTACACGAAACCGGCGAGAAAGAGTTGGAAGCCGCCCTTGCGCGTGCGGAAGTACCGAGGGGCCTGCCCCTCCCCATCGCCACCGCCAAATCCCACACCGGCACCTACAATAACACAGACCAGACGCATAGGCATTAGCGGGGGGCGGTGCCGGCGGCTAGACGTGCCAGCCGTGGGCGGTGGACTCGTCCGGCGGCAGCTGCGGCGGCTGCTGCTGCATCCCCATGCCCATGGAGGCCATGCCCATGGGAGTCAGGCCCATGGGGGCCATGGGCGGCGCCTGCACGCCGTGCGCGCCCCAAGACAGCGCGTCCTGCCGCTGGCGCCGCTTCTGGATCGTCTCCGTGTGGGGGCCGTGCTCGTGCGTGCCAGCGGTGCGCGTCAGCCGCCCGTTCACAGTCTGGCACAGGGCCTTGCACTTGACCCGCTGGTAGTCAATGCACCGCCACGACACCTTCGAGCCCTTAGACTCGCCCTTATAGTACATGAACTCGTTCAGCACCAGCTGGACGCCGCCCTTGGTGCTGCGCAGGTACTCCATCTGCGCCGGAGGACGGGGGTGCCCTATGCAAAACAAGGGGGTCAAGGGTCAACTCTACACAGCCCTTCCTCTCTCCGTGCTGGTCTCTTTAGCATGCCCTGGCCTTCCTAGCGTGACTTTCTGACTGCTAAGTTTCTCTTTTGGAAAAGTTTGCCCTCCTCAAGCGGGTGCCAAGCTGGCGGATGGTATTACTAAGCAGTGTCGGTCTGGTTCTGGCGCTCGGCCATCTTCTTCTTTATGATCTCGGGCACGGGCGGGTGGCAGTGCACGTCCGACACCTTCGACACCCTGAAGTCGATCGTCTGGCAGCGGCCGCGGCACCGCAGCCGGAAGTACTCCATGCACTTCCACGAGATCTTGTTGCCGACGCGGTTCTCCTGGTTGTAAATGTAATTGCCGTGCACCAGCTGCACGCCGCCCTTGTTGGTGCGCAGGAAGCGCCCCGTCGTCGCCTCCATCTCCGCCTCACCTGGACAGAACCGAACCAGAACGGGGTGGCGCGTTAAGGGCGGGGAGCGGGCCGTCGGGCGGGCGGTGGGGCGGGCGGGGCTGTCTACAGTGCACATTTGGACTCGGCCTGGCCTAGGAGGGGCGTGTGAGGGCCGTCAGGGCCGCGAAGCGCTCTCGCACCCGCTCCTCTTGCTGCTTGCGCGCCACCTGGGCGGGGTCCGGCTCGTGGTTGTGGCGGCCCGACATCTTGTACAGGGCCGCGTCCACCGTAATGCAGCGGCCCTTGCAGCGGCTCTTGTGGTACTCGACGCACTTCCAGTGGGCCTTCTTGCCGTCGGCGCCCTCGCGATTGTACAGGTAGCCGTCGTGCACCAGCACCGACCCGCCCCGCCGGCTGCGGAGGAACAGCGGCGCGGCAGCGGTGGCGGCGGTGGCGGCGGCGGGGCTCTGGGCCAGCAGAGTGCCGGGGCCGCAGGGGCCGCCACCTACGCAGACAACCAGGCATTACACACTCTCGGCCTTGAGGGTGGCGGCCGCCTCTGACGCGTCCGGTCCCGCGGCGCCCGACGACGGCCCGCCGTTGGGCGCGACGACGGCGGAGATGGAGGCGGTGGTGAAGGTGGGTGGGCCTTGGAGCTGCAGGGCGGGCAGGGCCTGCAGGGGCCACTGGGCGGCGTGGTTGTGCTGGCCGCCCGTCACCTTGAGCGCGCCCCGGAACGTGACGCAGCGGCCCGGGCAGCCCGACTTGTAGTACTCGGTGCACGTCCAGTAGGTGCGCTCGCCACGCTGCTCCTTGCAGCCGAACAGGTGGCCGTCCACAAGCAGCTGCCGCTTGCCCTTCCGGCTCGCCACGAACGAGTAACCTACGCCAATAACCACACAACACGTCCACCTCAGCAGCTGGCCAGTCGTCCCTCCCCTCAACAATCTTACTCGTCATCGGATTTCCGATATCAATTTTGAAATAACTTCTTGTTATATAGAGTGGCTCGGTTTCAGGTGACCTGGCGACAATGTGTCAATCCACAAGGGAGCTACAACACTACTTGAGTGGGAGAGGCATGATTCAAAACTGCAGCTGTAATTACAGAACATTTTCTTTGAAACTTTATATTAGGAATCAAATTGAGTACAATTTAACACAGTTAAGTCGGGAGGGGAGGAGAGAGCAAGAAAGCGGCCTACCCCAACCTGAGGCTGTCCAGAATGAGATACTTGTAAGGGGAGTCCCTAAACGAAACATTCATGTCATCCAAAGAACACAGGTGTTCTTCCACTATGTACAGAATCACGAAAATAAAATTGGAAGGGCTCCACCTCATCCAATAATTGACAGCAATACTAAATCCAGGGAGAACAACTACAAAAATGCAAAAATCCAACAAATGTGAAACCAAAATGAAAGATATAAAATTTCATGGAATATTTGAGCATCTTCAGAACAGTTATCCAGACAGAACTTCACAGATACATCTGGGTTTCAGGGAAACCGAGATGGGATTGAGCTGGATGTGTGTGATGCGAGTTTGTCAACGTCACTTCATTCCCTACAGTAATGCATCGTGCTTTACAAAGCTGCCTATGGATTTCTGAACAAGTCCAATAGATTCGTTCACCAGTCTTGCTCCGGGCGTTGATATGGTAAGTAAAGCCGTTGTGAACTAGCCTGTTTTTGGAACGAGAGTGAACCATACCACCTCCTGAAAATGAAAATGCAACCAGTATTACTCTGAAATAAGTAAAAACTGATTTTGATAGCAGGTACAAGTAGTGGTGGTTTTGGTGGTGCCCAGCATGACCCCATGGTCTCTAGATGAGACACGGGTAATAATTTTAGATTGTTGTGTGCTAGTTGTGCACATCCAGCTAATCACTAATGCTGTGGTTGTGAGGCTGTCCAGCAAGCTGCAACGATTTCTTTGCATCAGTCACACATCGAGCTTGACAAAATTGTTCTAGACTTTCAATACATTTCCAATATGTTAAACCCTTCTTGGTTCTGTTGGTTCTTTTGTAGACGTAGCCTTCATGAAGTAGACGTATGCTTCTTCCAAATGAGTGAATCCAGTAAGGATCTAATAAGAAAAGAAAGGCAACTGCAAAAATTAAAGCTTTCTTGGACACAAAAACTTTATGCCTTTCTGTAAGATAAAAGTGAAGCTGTATCCTCTGATATTTATGTAATTATTTGCATTTCATTTTTTATCAAACATCCTATATCCAATTTAGCCATTTCAAATTAGCATGGGTGCCTTTGAATGTAAGATATCAACATGCTACAGGACTTTCCAAATTTGACAAAGAAGCATACCTTCAGACTTTGGCACAAAATCTTGGTAGTCAGCATGGTCAGCAGGTTCTACTGAAGGACCAACTCTGGATTTACTGCTAGACGATGCTACACACCTTCGACTGACTGCAAACACACAGCCAACCAGACAAGTCCATCACACTTATGGCATCTAGAAGTACATTGGCAAAGGCAAAGCCACACTTCACATGATCCATTTATCGCAATTTGCCACATACCTCTAACAATTCAAAACACAGGCATTTAGAACAGAGACAATACAATTGACAGCATAGTTGAAACCAGCAGTGAAGCAAAGATTACATCTAGCTTCCCTCAAGAACAGTGTTAACTTAGAAGCATTGATACATGGAGATACAAACAGGTGAAGAAAAGGTTCAACAAGATACTGAGTATATATGACCTAAAATCTGACAAATGAGTGGTGGCTGTTGTGTGATTCATATATTCCAACTAACAGATAACACAAGCCTATACATAATCACTGTCAATGTCATTGTGAAAGGGTGAAGAGACATAGGTGACAAGTGTGGGCAAACAGTGGTCAAAATGCTGAGGGTTTGAACTAAAAATATGTAACCAGCACATCTTTCATGACATTCACATTATCCTCATGCGCATGGTAGTCCTTCCAGGTTGGAAGATTTGAAGAATAACAACAGTGGGAGACACTTACCATTAACATGGAGTATTAAGGTGCAGTTTCCATTATGCTGCTTTTATAATCCAATTCTTCATCTTGTTCATTTTTATAATGCATCTCTAAAGTATTAGCGTATTTGCTCAGAAATAGAAGTGTCCAAACATGCACTGTAGACAGCCCCCTACACCTCACCGCCCAATGCGGATGTCTAACAATCATGCAGCAACCGAGGGCCAGACAGCTCCATAAACTGGCAATGCACGGAGTTTGGGGATACTAAAAAGGTCTAATATTCCATCCCAAACCATACCATTTGTTTTAAAGCAAACAAAGTAGACAAAAACAAAACACAATACAAGGATAAGACTATGATTTAAACATACAAGCATGAAAGAACTTTGTTTTCCAAAAAACAAAATTCATATACACGGATGTGGTCAAAACAAATGCCATGGTTATGGACAGAGCGAAAACATAAAACCTTGTACCCCTGCCATCCATGCAATCTACAGTTATGACCCTTAAAATATCTGCCAGAGAATTTTACATTTTCCAAACAAGTAATACAGCAAATAAAAGAGGAAACCACAAGTTAACAGAAGGCATTTCCTGTCCTAAAATGAACATAGGTGCTTCTTAAACAATTCATATAAGTAAAGGAAAATTATAACTTAGATAAAATTACAAGATACATGACATGAGCAATTAGTACCCTGCTGTAGAAAAGTGAAAATATTTTGTGGCTGGAAGAAATGCCACAAATAAGGAGACACAATCATGACCCATGAATAAAACCATGAATCAAGATAATGGATTTAGTGTTGAGTCAACCAAAATACCTACAAGTTGTGTATGCCAGCAACATATCCAAAACAAGGTCAACCCTCATCAACATGGATATCATGTAAAGCATTCAAACTTCAATTGAAAACAGGTAAATTGTCCTCAAGAAATTAACAACTTCACAATTCTAGCCATCCATGAATTTCTCTGAATATGTTCAACAAACCACACAAAATACGCTTCCTACATAGCAAATTTGAGGGAGGATGTTTGAATGTCATAAGCTTTCTACTATGCTTTCCTCTCCAGTCAAATTTTTCTTAATGGGCAACAGGCCGGGGTAGGCACATATGAAAAGACACCACCAAACCTTCCGCTCACTCAATAACAAGGGTTGTACCACTCTATGTAGGAATATGACAGACCGACAGCAAAACTTAATAATGGGGAACGAACCATCAACCAGCTTGCTTGAGCAAAACAAGAGGCAACATCCAACAGCAGGAAGATGTAGATAGGCTCTATACTACTAGATTGGTAACAGGAACTCAACATTGGGCAGAGCCAATTTCTACATCTATCTGTTGTAAAAATGCGACCAGAAGAAACATTGTAGTATCCTAAAATTTGTTTTGACCACATGCGAGTATAAAACTCGATAGAAATTGAAAATTTTTAATTGTACTGAAACTTGCCAGATTATCACTGTCCGTGTCTAAATACTATGGCTTTCTTACTCTCATGCATGCACTGCCAATAAAAGGTTAAGTAGGTTTTGTAACATCTCTATGAATGTTCAAGGATGAAAAACAATCATGAAAGTAAGAAAACCCTAAATGATCACGAAACTTTGTAACTACAGCCCACCCCAGTCAAGGCGTTGAAATAAATGAATTCCCAAGCAAGTAAAAAATTAAGACTGCCTTGACTTCTAGCGCTAGGTGCTTACAAAGTAGCAAGGAACACATATTTCCATCTCATGAGTAAAGATTACTCACATTTTAAGTGCACTATATATCACATAATGGAATGCAATATTGCTACCATGTAAGCACCAAGAAAAGAAAGTTGGATGAATCCCTACCTTGACCTCCATCTTGTCCAATGTTGCCATCCTTCATGCCTGGTAGTCCAATAAAGTTTCCAAGAGCTGAAAGCACAGAAAAGTGTTAAAACGTGTTGAAAAGACACAATAAGTCACGGCAACACATACAGGAGTTCACTCACCCGCCAAGTTCCCTTTGTGACCGTCAGCCCCTCCTAGAAGTTGTTGAACTAAGGGATCGTGGCCTACAGAGTCGTCAGCCATCATTTCCAAGCCATCTTCAGATTCATCGTAGTCTTGTGGTTCCATTTTAGGATTCATCATCTGCATGAAGTCATTTCCATCTTGCATAGCCTGGTCGTTTCCGGAACTTTCTGGAGGAGTCTGAGGGGTAACATCAACAATTTGAGAGGGAGTGCTTGGCGTAGATGTAGAGGCAATGACTGGAGCTTCAGGTCTTTTGCGTTTAGGCGGTGGATGCGTTGAAGTATCTTGAGGTAATGAATGAGTTCTTGATGGTACTGAGTTTGATGAAATCTTATTTGAAGAAGACTCTGTTGAATCCTGTCAAGTCACGAAATTAATAACGAGAAATCTTTCACTAACATGGAAACCACGGCACTCTCTTCACATACCTTTTTTGAGTCACTGCCAGTAAGGCCTTTAATTTGTAACATTTCAGCTGTTTTTAGGAACATTGCTAACTCTTCTTGTCTAACATTAACTTCACCACGGTACATGAACTGAAGTAATGCCTCCAATTCCTTATAACCTGTGTCTTTCAATATCACAATTGGATGCTTACATGGATTAACCTAGAGAAGTTGCACAGAAAAAAGGCAAATTAATAAAAACATCGATGTAACTGCAAAAGATCAGGCAGACCATACCAACATAAAACATACCTTAAATAAATCTTTAAAATAAGGGCTACATACAGATAAAACCATCTTATGTGCCTGTACAAATTTGCCTTCTGCAGCTAAAGTAACATCCACTAGATCTTCTCCAAGAAGTAAATCATGGAATCCAGCGGTAAGGTTGTTGTGGAAATTGTTCCACCTGAGAGAGAACTGCTCAGCATCTATTGCAGTCATTTTTTCCACCTGCAATGAAAAAATAAAAAGTTGATCATAGAACAAAGCAATTAGCAAGTCAGAAAAAAAAACAATAAATGACAAGCCACTGAACTAATTGTTAAAAAACATACAATGGAGAAGGAACAGCTGGAATTGATGGACCACTAGCATGCAAGTTTGAAAAGCTTATTGAGAAAACTACAAAATTCATGAAAAGTATGTGTGTTCACCACAAAATTGATTAGTCACTGCAAGCAGTCTTTTCGATTACTTCCACGTCAAGAGAATCAAATGATACGTGGTGCGTAACTAAAGACTTATAAAATCCGTTGAGATAAACGATTCCCAGACGCCATAAAAAAGGCAAGGATTACACAACATGGCTACCGGCTCTCAAGAAATTTCGTGAGGACGCCATTGTCCTGACTCAAAATGCTGATGCAGTTTCGTGAACTACCGTAACGCGCACACAAGGAGAAAAACACGGGAGGGAAGAGGATAATTTGAGAAGAGGAATCAATGTTTTGATCTGAACCGAGTTTCAGGACGGGAGAAAAACACACAGCGGGCACTGCTTCAGGATACGACCGACGCCAAGAGAAGTGCGGCAGGAATTCAAGCGACAGATTAAGAGCAATATCCACACATGCGAGACCCGAACCCACGTACCAGCGCCAAAAAACCAGCACGTACCTTTTATCACTACACTTGGATTCGAAGAGACCGGCCTCAGATAAGCCAGCCGCGCCGCACCCCGTGCCGCGCCGACCCGTTGACGCCGCCTCCGAAGCGCCGCCCCGACGACCAAGAGCGTCAGAGGGGCTTTTTCGGTCGAAACCGAAGACGCTGAGAATGCTGTTTCGGCTCAGTCGGTTCCTTTTGTAACAAGTCATACAAAAACACACGCTATCGTAAAACTAAGCACTTTTGCGACGAATCTACTCTAAAAACGTCTTCATGTCTTGGGAGGCTTTGTCATTTCGTCAGTGTAAAGATGGACGCTACTGACTGACCCAAGCCGCTGAATCTAGCTGCCACCACAGACACAAGAAACAAAAAGACGTTTTAAGATTATGTTTCTCTGCGATTTGGCACGTTTTAAAACGCGTTTCGGGTGTTATAACTGTTCAGACACAATGTTGGTGATGTTTTTATTTTTGTATCCTTCTAATTGAGACGACCGCACAACTAAAACATGATTTAATTTTAGCATTTGTGTTGGTACACCGAAAAAACCGACCAGAAGACCTCCTTGCTTAGCCAACCCCACAAAACTATCAACCCGTCAATGTACCCTCCTGATTTAAAAACATATGTTTTCCGGAACCTCGTTGACCCGATCAAAAATACTTGATCCGTTTTTAAAAGTGCGGCTGCCTGCGTCGCGCCTTCTCTCTGGCCTTCATCGAGCGCTGTTTGCAGGGTGCGTGTTTCCGTTGTGTTGGTGACGCCGTACGTTGGGTGGCCTATGTTCACGGCGGGCCCGGCGCCACTCAATTCTCCAGCACACTCTGCCAATTGTGTTTGACGAAAACAACTCTCAAAACTTGGCTCTCCGTTCTGCGGTGCGTTTGTTCTCACCACGTCGTTTTCGTCCCGACTCTCACTAATTTGTTTCCCCATCTCTCGCCCTCACTCTGACTTTCCACGGTACGGCGATGCACAGTGCGGCGGCGGCGGTATTTTCGCCTGCCGCGCACCGGGGTGTCGGGTGGCGTGCCCCCGCTGCCGCTGGCTGCCGCTGGCCCCCGCACACACGTGCACTGCAGCCCGCGGCTGCCGCGGCGCACCGGCTCGGGGCTGCCTAGGCTGCCGAGCTCGGCCGACAGCTGCGCGCGCTACCGCCTTGCACACGACTTGCGTGGCTGGCCGTCACACGGGAGTGCTGGCGTTGAAGAAAACGAGACGACCGTTTTTCTTCATTTTCACTTTTTGCGCGTGCGCGTGTCTCGTATAATGACAGCAATGTCGTCCTCTTCTCCTCCCTTGCGGGGTCCTGTTGAATTTCGACGGGAGTGTGTGACCGATGTGTGTCCTCCGCTGGGGCATCCCCCGGCGAACGAGCACCCACAAGCGCGCGTGTGTGTGGGGGGGGGGGTGTTGTCATGTCCCTGGAAGCGCAGTGGCAGCGTCCTAGGCCCGTGCGATAGTGGCGGTCCGTCCCCGGCCCGAAGCCGCTGGGTCCGAGGCCGGCGTGCGGCGTGCGAAATGGCCGAGCCGGCAAAGATAACGCCCCACAGAAGGCGCGGCTCGCGCGGACGGACGGGGTGAGCGGGGACTCCGCGACGGCGGGGGCGTGGCGCGGCCGCGCGCGGCGGTGCGGGCGGCGGCGGTGCGGGGGAAGCCCAAGCAGGCTCTGCGCTCGCACCTCTCGGGTGGCTGCTGCCAGGGGCCGCTCGCCTCCCGCTCCCTCGCCCTTCACCACCGCCAATCCCCCGAATCTCCGGAGCCGAACGGCGGCGGCCTGCCGAAGGGAAGACGGTTCTCCGGAGTCGCGAGACGACCTGCCCCCGAGGCCTCAGCACCGCCGGCACGGCCTCCGGGACGGTCGTCGGAACCACAGGCCGGGGTATCCCGGCAGATATGGAGAGCGAATCGGCAAGAGGGGCGCAGCAGCAGCAGCGTAAATGGGAACTGATCATCTCGTCCGACCGGCCGGCAGGTTTCAAATGTTCGGTTTCCGCATTCGATCTGCTGTCAGTGTCGGACATTTCAATGTGCGGCGACACTCTGGCCATAATGACGGTAACAGCGGCGGGAGTGGCGTGAATAGGGATTCGATTCCATCCCATTCGATTCGCACCTCTGGACGGCGGCGGCGTAGGCCTGGGCGCGGGCTGTGCCTGTGCCCGGGGGCCGCAGGGCCGCGCCGCGCCGCGCCACACCGGCCAGGTAGGGTCGGCGGTGGAGGGGGCGGAGGCTGGGGTTCGTCGGCAGCACTAGCAGGACCGGTGCCGCGCCGTCTGGGACGACACGGCCAGGGAGGGCAGGCCCGGCAGGCCGGGGTCTGGGCAACACCACTCCACCGCACCGCAGCCGCGGCTCGGCCTGGGCACAGCGTTGCCGTCCGAGGCTGTGCCTGGCGAAGCCTGGCGGGGCTGGGCCGGGCAGGGGCACGGCCGAGGGCCCCGTCCCGCGCCGGCCTCCGCAGCCCGATTGGCAACCCCGCGCCTCGCCGCCCCCGCCCCCCGCCGCCCCGCACCCTCCGCAGCCCTCCGCCAGGATCCCGCCGGGGGCCGCAGGCCGCCGGCAACCCCCGCTGGCTGCAGCCCAGGTCACCCCGGTCGGCACGGCGGTGATCCCGTGCTGCGCCCCCGTGACCCGCGACCATCAGCGGCCACTCCGCGGGGTTATTCGTGCGACCAAGAAAAGTCCCTGCGGCCTTGAACTGGCCCATCTCGATTATAACAACACGACACTCCCGCAGCCCCGAGAGGCAGTCGACCTTCGCACGCACACGCACACACATGCATACGTACATGCACACACACACACACACACACACACACGGGTCCAGGTAAGCCCAACCGACCTAACCGCCGCCGGTGACCAATGGACCAATCGCAATCGCGTCCCGCAGGCCACGCTTGCGGCGCTGCGGCGCTGCGCTCCCCACAGGACCCGCCGTCCCGCAGGTCCCGCAGCAGCCCCGCCATGAGAGCCCCGGAGGCCCCCGCAGCCCCCGCGCACCGTGCAGGCCCCGGCCCCGCAGATACGGGGCTGTGGGCGGCGCGCGTCGATCAGTGCTCTCTAAGCTCGACCCAGAAAGATGATGGATGCACCTGTTGTGTTGTGCGGGGGATGTGCCCCGGCCAGCCCTGCCCAGCCCTGCCCTTCCAAGTCCGCCGTGTTTTCGTGCCGTAAATAACAACTCTCCCCTCTGTTTTCCCTCCCACCTGAATCTTGCCGTGAGCCTCCCTGCCTCCCTCCCCTCACCCCAGGCCTTTTAGTCTTGCTCTCCTCTCCTGCCTAAGCCGGCCACACTCACTCAAAGGAGCCGCCTCCCTCCCCCTCCACCCACCCACCTGCCCGGCCGGCCGGCCCAGAGCAGAGGCCGGCCGGCCACGGACATCGGGACCAAACAGGGATCCGCAGCCGTTATTTTGCATTTTGATGTGCAAAAGTTTCTGTCGGATCACAATGGAGTCGAGAGCGCAGCAACGACTCCGCAGATCTCGAGCTCAGGTGTGAAGTGAGGACAGGAGGGGGGGGGGGGGGAGGCGCACTCCTCGACGAGGGAGTGCCGCCGCCGCCGTGCCACTGGCGGGCCTTCTCCTGCTCCCCGAGGGAGCGGAGGGTTGTCCTCGTCGTCTCGCTCTGAAGGCCCTCGTGCTTTTGCGCCGCGCGTTGCATACGATTCATTGGCGGCTGACTCTGGGGTGGGACAGGGGCGCAGCGCGGCGCGGCGCACGCTTCCCCCGTCACCCACAAGCCCGGGCTGGAGGAGCTTAGCCACACAGTCTGTCACCCGGCCGCTGTCCGGGGCCCCGGTGTCGGCAGCGCACCTGGTCAGCTGATGTCTGGCGCGCGCGTGTGTGTGTGTGTGTGTGTGTGTGTGTGTGTGTGATACACTCCGTGTGCTTGCGGGGAGGGTGTGGAAGCCGTGGAGTGGAGGCAGCAGCCGCGAAGAAAGCCCATAGAGACACACTCGCTCCAGCCTCGGACAGACACATCGCGAGTAAGGGTTGTCCTTCCTGAGGGCCCGCAGCGGGGTGGACGTCGTAGGGGTTCGAACAGGAGAGGGAGGAAGGACAGGGGTGGACGGTGTAGTGGTACCCGGGGAACCGGGGGGGCCTCCTGCCTCCTCCTCCTCCTCCGTCCGCATCCCGGGGGGGAGGGGAGGGGGGCAGAGGAGGAGGAGGAGGAGGAGGGGCCAAAGGGGCGCGGTGGTCGGGCGGGCTACGCGCATCGGCTACGCGGTGCGAGCGTGGTGCGAGAGGAAGAGGAGGGGGAGGGGCGGGGCGGGGAGAGGGGGTGGGGTGAGCACAGTCGTGGTCTCTGTGTGAGTGAAGTAGTAGGAGAGTGGCCAGCCAAAGCAAAGCCAGAGCCGGCCGGGCCAGCAGAGCCGCCACTGCCACTACGCGTAGCGCAGGCGTCGCGTCCGCGTCGTGAGCCTGCTCGTCCCCTGACGGCACCGCCCGCACTGCCCTCGCCGTCGGCCACTCCGAGACGCCGCCGAGACACTCGCCGAGACGCGCAGAGGACGAGGAAGGCACGCGACGCAGCAGAGACTCCGGTAGGTAGCGGCGGCGCTGCGCGGGGGGCTTTCCACGCCCCGCGGAAGTGTGAACGAACGCGACGCGACGTGACGCGCCGGGAGGCTGCGGCCCGAGCCGGTCCGTGCCGGGCTAATCAGCTGCTGGGCTTTGGGTTATCGCGCGGACAGCGGCGCGGGGCGCGGCGGCGGCGCGGAGGACCACCGCTCCGTCAGGACCTGCGGTGCCAGCGGCAGCCAGCGGCAGCCGGCGGCCGGTCCGGGACGCTGCCAGGATGCGGACCAACGTGACAACCACCGGCCTCGAGTCGTCGCCGTCCCCTCCGACACACTCACACACAGAAAGGAAATATTGAGGCCCGGCTGATTAAGTTCATTAAGCAAGCGTTAAGCAAGCGTTAAGCAAGCGTTAAGCAAGTCCATGTTGCGAGCACCGGGACCAGCGTGCACGAGAGCGAGCCAGCTGTCCCTGACTGGCGGCTCTACTGCGGGCGACACGCACCCGGTCGGGTTGTCCACCTCCGCGTACGGCCCGTACCGTCGTCGTCGTGGGGTAGGAGGGCAGCGGAGGCCGGCTGCCGTGCGCCTGACGCCCCCGTCGCGGGCCGCTGCCGTGCTCCTGCCGGAGACGAGTCGGACGAGTCGGTGCACCCTATGCCCGCCTCTGCCACTGCGCGGTGACACCCGTCCGCGCGCCGCCAGTGCCGTCGGCCCCGCGGCCCCGCGGCCCCGCGGCCCCGACCGCCCGCATGGCCCCGCCCCGCGAGGGCCGGCCGGCCGGCGACGACGAGATTGAAAACAAGTGCGATGGGTGACGTCTCGGCGCGGCCCCTCGGCCCGCCCGTGGCCGCCTCTGCTGCTGGCGGGGCCGGGCAGCCTCCAGTCCTATCGAGGACGCGTGCTCGGCCGCTCGTCGCGGGCGCCGCGGGGGGTCGACGCCGTGCGCCTTACGTCAACACGGCAATCTATCAAAAAGTGCACAAAAGTGGGCGAAAGAATGCCTTGTTGACAGAGCCGCGGCAACTGGGCCATCGGATTCCTGGGCTCGTCTGCCCTCCTCTTCCCGGCTCTTATTTCATTTTTATTTCTGTCCGTCTTGCCGCGCCGCTCGCACGTTACTGTTTGTGGTGCACGCGCTATTTGCTCAGTTTTCCCTCCGCCTTCTCCCCGGCGCGGCTGGCCTGGAGTCGGCCGGCCGCCGGGAAGTGCGCGCACTTTGTGCTCAGGCCTCTTGGGCCCCTGCTCTGCCCTGCTCTGCCCTGCTCTGCCCTGATCGGGCCGGACCGGCACCGACCCACCGCCGCACCGCACTGCACCGCGCCGCGCCTCGCCGCGCACCAACCCGCCGCACTGTGTCAGCAACGCCCGCCCGCTCGCTAGCTTCTCGGAAGAGATGCAGGTGTTCGAAGACTGAGCGGGGGGACCCGGCGGGGCAAAGCGGTCAGGGTGGCGGGGGGCCGCGCGCTATCTCCCCCCCCCCCTCTCTCACACACACACTCTCTCTCACACACATACACAAACACACTCGTGGGCAACGAGGCTTTACACATATTCTTAGCAACCTAATGAAGCCTTCCGCTCTGCTCCGAAGTCTTTGACCACGGCGTCGCGCTGGCTGGCGGCGGCGGTGGACTCTTGGACCTGCCGGGCTCCGCGGCTCCGCAGCCACTGCTGGGCTGGGCTGGGGTGCGCCGTGTAGCACTTGACTTGAGCCCCTGCGAGACGGCCGCCTTATCCGATCCGATTCTGTTCACATGCAAATCTTCCGACAGCTGGGGCGGGACGGCGCGACGGGGAATACGGGCCGCGGTGCCTGTCTGCCCTCCTCCGACGCGGACGGGCAGTGGGGCGGGGGTGCGAGAGGGACAGAGATAGAAGCAGAGCGCGGCCGTTGTTGGGTTTTGTGTTTGAGTCACTCGCAGTGACACTGCCGCGTCCCGCTGCGGCACCCTGGGGGGGCCGAGGGCCCTGCGGGGGGTCCCGCGGGGCGGTAGAGAAGGGTCCCGCGTGCCAAGAAGCGCCATGCCGGCCTAGCCGGGAGGAATGGGGAATCCCTCGGGTTCGGATGCGCGGCGCGGCAGCCCTGGCGCAGCCCTGGCGCAGCCCTCGCGGAGCCCCGGTGCAGCGCAGTGACCCAGTTACCCTTTGGTGCGCCGCGGCCCTCACAAGAAGTCGGCCCGGGTAAGGCCGAGGCGCCATGGTCCACGGTGTGGGCCGCAGCAGCCGCAGGCCGACCCGGCCCCTTACCGACGCGGCATAGGCAAGCCGCGTGCACTCGTGCGAGTCGGCTGCCTACACGTGCGAACGCAAGGCGACGAGCGCGTTTCTTTCTGTCTCTTTCTCTGTCTGTCTGCCCCCCCCCCTCTCTCTCTCTCTCTCTCTCTCTCTTCTGTATCTGCTCTTATGTTACACGCGCGTGCGCGGACGGACGTCAGAAGTAGAAGGAAAGGAAACAACAACAAAAAATCCCGTCATCAAATAAAAATACTAGAGAGAGAGAGAGAGAGAGAGAGAGAGAGAGAGAGAGAGAGAGCGAGCTGACAAGCATTGCTCGTCGCTCTTTCTCTCTCGTGTCGTAGAGAGAACACGCGCGGGAGGCGCGAACTAATTTAAACGGGAGCGCCACCCACTATGAATAAAAAGTAGCCCCGCCCACACGCACACACGCGCGCGCGCGCGCGGCCCCTTGCTGCCATTCATGCGACACGCGCACAGTGACACTCAACGGGGAAGAGAGAGAGAGAGAGAGAGAGAGAGAGAGAGAGAGACGCGGGGTTATTCTGGGGGGGCGCGTGCGTGGCTTATGTGTTAGCGCCGTTTTATTTTCGGCTTAGGTCCCCTAATGCGTGGGCGGCGCGACACGGGCACACGCGTGCACGTGTCGGCGGCAGAGTCTAGTCGCTTGCCCTCCCGCCCTTCGACTGTCGTGACGCCGAAGTCCATAGTCACAGCAGCGCCCCGGCCTGACGGAGAGGCTGCGGGGGGTGAAGTGGGTGCGGAGTGCGGGGGGTGAAGAGAGCGTCGAATCTGTTCCTGCCGTCACCGCCGGTGGTACGGGGCGGCCGCTGACGTCAGCTCTCTGTGTGTCTGGTCTGGTCATTGCGACCCCCCCCCCCCCCCCCACCCACATTTACTTCGAGTCTGTCGTCAGATCGAAGGACACCAGATATTCGCTCAAACACAACGGTGACCCCGGCGGGTGGGCGGCAGGGAAGGGCTTATAAAGCGACGTTATTATATGCTTATTACGGTCCTAACGCCGCCAGACGCCGACGCCCTCGGGGGGCGAGGGGGGCCTCGCGGGGCTCCGCGGGGTCGGCGCCGTCCGCCCTCCGCGATGCCGCCGCCGCCACCCGGGCAGCCGCTGAGCGCCAGCAGACGCCGCGTTTTCCCTTTCCGACTCGTCGGCCCAGCACGGCAGCTGTCGGTATGGGGAGGTCAACCACGGCATATCGTCGTCCTGCTCGCTCTCGCATGATTCCCGGCGCGCCGTCCTTGTCCGCCCTTCCATCATCTTGTTCACTGTGCACTCATGTGCAGACTCGTGGGGCGAGGGCTGCGCCGAGTGGCCGGGGCTCTGTCCCGGGCTGCGGGTGAGAGCCAAGCGGCGGTGGCGCGGGGGGTGGGGGCCTGCTCCGGACAGCCCGCCGGGCCGCCGACGGCCGCCACTCCCTCCCCGACGGTCCCCCACGGCCCACGTCGTCGTGGGTGTGCGATATTACCAACACGGGCGATACGGCGCCTGACGCAAATCCTGACGCTCCGCGGCAAAGGCAGCGCTGTCCTCGGACCGCGCGCGCGCTTTTCGCTCCGGAAGTCCACAAGAGCGCCTTTGTTTGAACAGCGGCGCCAGCGCGCGATAGGCCCCTCTCCCCCATCCCCCCCCCCCACCGCTGATCCTGCCTCCGCAGAATCCTGTGACGCACGACACCCCCGCCAACCCCCGGCCGCTCCCGGCCGCCCCCGGCCGCCGCAACCCCACAAGGCATTAGGCGTTGAGGCACGGCGGGCTCGTGCGGATGCGTGGGCGGCGCCGGCCGAGGCGCCGGCGGACCGCCCAAAATGTTCATAGACGTCCATAGCTTTATCTGTGCCTGCGGGCTGTTCGAGGTCGTTGCCCTATCTCACTCCCC
Source organism: Megalurothrips usitatus (assembly GCA_026979955.1). NCBI lineage: Eukaryota > Metazoa > Arthropoda > Insecta > Thysanoptera > Thripidae > Megalurothrips > Megalurothrips usitatus. Next base: position 2,123,489 of record CM049599.1, on the reverse strand, counting down.
CCCTCTTTCTCTCTCTCTCTCTCTCTCTCTCTCTCTCTCTCTCTCTCTCTCTCTCCCTCTCTCCCACCCCTGCCGCCCCTGCTATCTCACAGAGTGCACTGTGCAAGGGTTGAGCCCTCTGACGCTGCCCGCGCTGACGCGCCCGCCTCTATCGCAATGCCTCGCCCTGCGGCTCCCCGCGGCTCCCGCCGGCTCCCGGCGGCGGCGGCCGTCAGTTTATAAAGGAAGAAGCATCCGGAAGTAGGTGGGAGTCGGTCGCCAGCGGCGCGGCGGGGACGTGCATGGTGAGCGACGGCCCGGGCCTCCCCCGCGGAGCCGAGGCCGGGGGCGGGGCGGGACGCCGCGGTGCCAGTCCCTGTGCACAAGGCTCATCGCCGTCCTCATGCCTACTCCAGGATCGCCGTCACGGAGATGTCTACCCCCACCGACGTCACTCTCCGAATCCGCTGCTGATGCTAGTCTCCGGGTCGACGACCACCTTCGCCTCCACCACCACCAGCACCGCCGCCGCCCGGATGTCGCGCTGGTGTCACCTGCTGGCGCTGCTGGCCGTCGCCCTGCTCGCGGCCCCCGACGCTGTCCTGGGCGCCGCCCTGTCCGAGGCCGAGCCCTCGCCCGCGGACTGGCCGTGGCCCAAGCCCGGCGAGGCCGAGCCCCCGACGACCACCCTGCCCCCCGGTGAGGCCGAGGACGCAGCCGCCAATACGGTGAGTAAGCAAAACCAAGCCATTCCCGCCCCGTTCTTCACTGACTGCCATTATTATCCCGTTTCCTATATTCTCAGCTTATTTACTTTGGATCACCCGCTGCGCGGCGGTTGTGTTGTCAGGGCTGTCCAGAGGGTGCGCGTCGAGAGCGTGGCCGGCCCGCTGACCAGCTGACCCACTTCCCGCAAGAGCCTTTTGCTGGCGGGTCCAAAGCTTGCGGCTCCTCGAACGTACCCGAAGGCCTGCTCCCCCCCCCCCCCCTCCCCCGCTCAGCTGCATCGCCGCCCGGCGTATCGTTTACGCAAGATTACGCCATCCGGCGCGGGCGTATTAGTGCGCCCCTGAGTCAGTCCTGGCGATTGCGGCTGCGACTGTGTTTGCACGGTTTGGCGGCGGCGGCGCGCGGCAGCGCTGCCGGTCCGCAGGGGGGAAGCCTCCATGAGTCAGCGCAGCACTCGCATCGCCCCGCCCGTATCGGGGACCCAGTGGCAGTGTGCCCGGGGGGTAGGCAGTGCCAGTCCGCCCCGCAGCGGCGGGGAACCGAGCTCTTCCGGAAGCAGACCGGAAGGCATCCGATCAATGCGACACGCTGCCCGTTTCTCGGGCCGTTTTCGGACGGCCCCCTTGACGCTTTGGAGCACTTCTTTTCCTGCCGATGACGCGGCGCGGCGCGCGGTGGCTTTTGCGGTCTCGCTGCGGCACTGTTCGTGGTCATGCCGCCGCCGCCGCCGCCGCCGCCGCCGCCGCCGCCGCCGCCGCCGCCGCGGTCCGCGGTCCGCCCCGAGCGCACGCCGCGTCGGCCCCGCGCGCACTGCACGCCGCTGTGTTTACTAGGCTCATCCCCCTCGGCTTTACAGCGCACTCGGTTTACTCTGTTTGCCGGTGCCGCGGCCCGTCGCCGCCCCGGCCGGCGGGGTGTGTAGTACTACGTACCGCGGCTCTACTCTACAACCAGCGTGCGGCCCCGCGGGGGCCCCGCCGGCGCCCGCTGTGTGCACACGTACACACGCGCACACTGGTGCTGTACCAGCGCTGCGCTGCCCCGGTGCTTGCTGAGCTGTGCGGTGCTGTGCCACACCCGGCCACTCCCCGAGGATCTCCCCAGCTGCCCCGGCGCAGCGCTCCGTTCCTAGTTCGAAGATAAATCACGCGGCCAACAACTCGTCGATATTCGATGCCAGGGTGGATACGGCTCCGGGGCTCCGGGCGTTGCCGTCAGCAGGCGGGGCTCCGCGGGCTGGAGGGCGCCGCCACGCTGTCTGGGCGGAGCGGGCCGCGGCGGCGGCATTCCAGACCGCGACGTCGACGCCCCGGCCGCCTACGGCCGCCTACTCCCCCCGACCCCACGTAGTCGCGGAGCTCCGATCCGCGGCCGCGCCGGCCGTCGGTTCCCGCGGGTCCTAACGGTCCCGCCGCGGCGGCCCTTCGCGAATGGCATGCAGCCGCGGCAGCCGCGTCGCCACTCCGCGGCGTTATGTCGGGGCCGTCCACAAACTACGTAACGTCTGACGGGGGAGGACAGGACGTGCGTGCCTCGCCAGACTTTCAGGCCGCGTGAAATATTGGTAGTGTTTTGAATCGCTGTCGTGGTACTGCACTTCTGCGGCCGAGCCCGCGGCGGCAGGGGTTCGATTTTTCTGCTCCACGCCTATCCTCCCGGAATAGCCCCGGGCCGCAGCCCCGGGCCGCAGCTGCGCAGCGCTAACCACGCCCCCCTTATGTGTTGTGTTTCAGACCGAGCACTGCCAGCGCGAGCAGTCCCGCTGCGAGGCCGAGCTGGCGCTGCAGGCGGGCCGCGTCGGCCCCGGCCCCGTCCCCGGGGGGCGGCCGGGCCGGCCGGTCTGCGGCTCCAACAACGCCACCTACGACAACGAGTGCCACCTGAAGCGGGTGCAGTGCGAGGGCCGCCCCGTGCAGATGGCGCACCGCGGCAAGTGCAAGGGTGAGTGCCAAGTGTCAGCTGCCCAACCACCGGACCGGACGTACGCGTAAATAACCCAACTCGTTCGAATTTGTATCCAAAACTAAGATTTTATTTGGGCGGGCCGGTCACGGGTTTTATCCAGGGGTCCGCGAGGCCCATGGATCCTACAAGACAACAACACAACACAACACTACTACTCTAAAAATTGCATTTTAATTTTCGCTGATGCACCACCGCGATGGCTATGGGAACGGACCACCCGAGGCGTCGTGCGTGCCGGGCCACGCCTTCCAGGCAAAGCTGCGGCGTTTCCCCGAACACACCTCGGCGACGTCCCCCGACACGGCAGTTATATTTGATTACCGCCGCGCCGTTAACGTTGACGCCCTGCCCCTCTTTTCGCCACCTCCGCCCGCCGCCGCCGTTTATTTCCACACATTTTATCCTAATCCGCCGCTCCCACTCGACGACAACAACGGACCTGTCGTCTCCCACCATAACACGCCGCGTCCCGGCGACGTCGGCGTCGGGGCAGGAAGGATTCCTTGTTGCTGTCGGAGCCGATTTTCATTTTTATTTTTATGGCTTGTGGTCTCTCTCTCACACACGCACGCGCGCGCGCGCACGAGGGTCACACATGCCACACGCCACACATGAAAGCCTGCCGTGCCTTCCCACCCCGCGCGGCGGTCTCCCCCCCCCCCCCCCGCTCCAACCTAGTCTAGGTCGTGTTTCAGGCCGGAAGCGAGAGACGTATGCGCACCCGTAAACGTCTCCCTGCGTGACGTGCGGTGTTGGCTGCTCCGGCTCACGGCCCAGTAGTCCGTGGGTGACAATAATGCCCGGACAATGTCTGGAGTGGAGTTGAGGTCGGCCTGTGAATAGTGCACCTCGTTCCCCTTGGTTGTCGCGCAGCGGCAGAGTGCCGCGCCCCGCCTCGCTCCGGCCCTGGCAGTGCCCCCGGCAGTCCCCGGCATCGGCAGCACTAGCCGCGGCCGCGCCGACGACTCGTGTGGTGCCACGCTGTCTGGGACGGCCGGCTGCTACGGCATGGGCCCCAGCCGGTGCAGGGCGCGCGGGGCGCGGGCAGACCCGGCCGGCCCGGGGAAGCCTAAGGCCCGCCTCCCCCCCACCCCTCCCCCTCTCCCTCCCACCCGGCCCTGCCAAGAAGACATGGGATGGGCTGCTGGGAAGCTGTGGCAAGGTGAGACTACGTGCCGGGGAGCGGGGAGGGGCGTGGTGGGTGATGTACTGCGTTGGGCCCGCTGGGCCCCGCCTGCCCGCCCCGCCTGCCCGCCCCGCCAGTCCACGCCGTCACACGGCCCTACTGCACTACCGGTATGAAGCTGCAAGATGAAAATCCGCAAGCAACCTGTTTCATTTTTCTTTTGGTTGTCGTCTTTCGTCCGCAGTATTTTACCCGCATTTTACCGGGCCTCGCGCGCCACGGGTGGGGTGGCTTAGTTGCGTCAGGGGGACGGGACGGAACCCAGCCGGACGGCAGACACGGACGGACGAACGATGGATATCAGTGAAGTCACCTCTCCGACTCCGGCCGGCGAGGCTTGTTGGGAATCTCATCTCGGGAGGAAGCCACGTGCAGAACACCTGTTCCACCACCCGTTGCCCTTGACGGGACGGCCAGGGCCCCGGTAGGGCCCCGGTAGGGCCCCCAGCAGGGATGCCGGCGGCTGGTGTCCCACCCCTCACGGAGCCCCCGGGAGCCTCGGGGCGTGGCGGCGAGGAGGGCCGTCGTGGAGCTTGGTGGAAGCGCTTTCGACGGCGTGCCCGAAATCTCTCTACCGAGAAACGCTTTCCTCGTCGTCTTCTCATTGAGCGAGCGTGCAGAACCTGAACCGAAGCTCATCGCCGTTTCCCACTGCACAGGGGAAACCCGGCCTCTGGCGTTGGCCTAGTGAGTGGCCCGGCGAGCTCCGCTCAGCACAGCCCGAGCACCCCGTCATGCCGCAACAGGTGCGCGAGGGACGGCCGGCCGGGGCCGGGGCCGAGGCCGGGGCTTCGGGGAAGGTGATGGGGAGACAATGCCACTATCAACTGCTGGGCGTGGGCTCGTTCCCAGCGCCGCATCCCCGTGCCCTGCCGGCCCTGCCTCAGGGCGTTATCGTGCGGCGCGGGGGCCCCCTGGCCGACGCGGCCGGACAGGGGGGCTCACACGCCCGTGTTGACGGCGGCAAGGTGATACGCTCCCCGAGACCCCGCACCGCGCCCACCGAGGCAGCGAATTCTTCGCCCAAAAAGAGCCGCCAGGTCGCCACATTCTTGTCGGCGTGGGACAGGCCGGGCGGGGCAGCGGGCGGGGTCGAGCGGGCAAAGTCACGCCGCGGTCGACGGACGCTGGCCAGCTTCGGCGCGCGCGCGCACCGCGTTCCGGATTTTTTTGGGGGGTCGGACAACGACGGCCCTGCGACGTCCCGGCCTCGCTGGTCCGGCCGGCCGCCGCGACCACCGTAAAATGCATCCCGACCGAGCACGTCCGCCGCTGCCATCCAGTATATTTCTTCCCCCAAGGCAGTTTCACGCCTCGGCTTCGCCTCGCTCCCGTCAAACACGGTTCTAAGTCACCTTCACCGCGGAGCTCTCGTCCTCGTGGTCGAGGTGGGGTGGCGGGTGCCCTGAGACCCGCTGGGGCCCGGGGCGGGGAGGGGGGGGGGGCGGAATACGAGATGCCGAGCTGACGGGCCTGCCGGGCCCCGGGCGGAGGCGACACGCTGTCTGCCCGGGGTGTCTCCCCCCCCCCCCCCCCGGGGCCCCCGGAGCTGTACTCATCGCCGGCAGCACGGCCGGCCCTCGCCTCGGCCCCAGCCCCCCCAGCCGGACCAGACGACGCCTTCGATTGAAATGCTGTCAATTCCCGCATGGCCGCAAGCCCCGGCTGGCCCGGGGAATTGAGAGGAGGGGCCCGAGGGAAACGCTCGCCATCGGATCGGGATCGTCAGGGATTTCTCCTCTCCGCAGGCTGGACGGGCCCCCGACGGCAGCGGGGCCCGTCCCCAAGCCGCGTGGACCGACACAGGCTCCGTCAGCTGAGCAGCGTAGCGGGGCGACAAGAGAACGCAGACGTTTCAGCTTCGCGCGCTGCGGGGGCTGGCGTTACGTAATTTACGGCCGACCCCACGCTGGCAGCTGGCATCGCCGCCGGCCCCGCCCCGCCCCGCTGGCCGCGCGTAGTGATTAGCATTAAGACACACGAGGTATCTCCTTGCAGAATCTCGGAGGAGGGATCACACCGCGGTGTCGAGGCCCGGCGGGGGCCGCGGGGGCCGCGGGGGACCATCCCACCCTGTCACTTGCAATTTATTGAGGTAAGGGCAGTGCCGTGCCGTTGTCGGTCGCGGCCCTCGGCTTGCACAGCCACACGCACACACTCACACATATCCCCACTCACACACATACACACGCGCCACGGCACTCCTGCGCGGATGTATTAAAATGAAGAAAAAATCACATGGGCGTGGCAGCTGGTGAACATCGCGCTGCCGAGAGGGCAGACACAGCAGCGCGTGCAGCGGCGGGGCTGTTCTGTTATTCACACGTTTCTACTCGGACCGCGGCGGGCGGGGTGGACAAGGGAGACGCATCGTCCCTCTGGCCTCGACCGCCTGCGAGGTGCAGGGTAGGCCGTCCCGCACGACGCGCGCGTGCTGCGAGTCGGGGTTGCCTACCCCGCAGGCGCTCTCCGTGCCGACTGGCCGGAAACTCGGGGAGCCGGTATGAGAAATGTCGATACGCGCGGGCCGCACCTAATGTAGGAAGTGTTTCGAGCGTCAAAAATTTCCGAAATTTTTTGACAAAATTGTGCAATTTGATGATTTTTTCAAAACGGAAAAAGGCGGAAATCTCCAGAAATGTCTGGAAACCAAGTCCAAGGAACTCGAAACGCTCGTAAACGGTGTCCCCATCATGTCCCCGGACGCGGAAGGGTCTCTGTCAGTGGCTATGATTCTGTTGCAGACCACACGCCGTGCCTGTCGTACCGGCGGCGCGCCAGCCGCGCGGGCTACGTCAGCTCCGTGTTCCTGCCGCAGTGCCAGCCGGACGGCTCCTACTCGCCGCTGCAGTGCCACGAGGAGTCGGGCTTCTGCTGGTGCGTGACGCCGCAGGGCCGCCAGGTGCCCAAGTCCGCCGTCCGCGGCTACAAGCCGGACTGCTCGCGGCCGGCCAAGACGCGCCGGGGCTCCGGGCCGCGGGGCGCCTCCCCGCGGGGGTGGCGGCGGCAGCGCCGGGGCTGCGGCCGCGGCGAGCGCGCCAACTTCAAGAGCAACCTCATCAAGATCTTCCGCACCGAGTACCGGCGCGCCGCGCTCGCCTCCGGTAAGCAGCGGGGTGGCTCGCGGGCGGAGCGGAGACGCCGCCGGACGCCCCGCGGAGCCGCGGCCTCAACAAGTCGAGCGTCCTGTTGCAGAGACGCGGCCCGGCCCCGGCCCCGGCCCCGGGCCCGACATGGACCTGCAGGTCCTGGACTGGAAGTTCGCCGAGCTGGACAAGGACGGCGACGGCATGCTGCGGCGGCCCGAGTACCAGGAGCTGCGCCGCGTCGTCCGCAGGGTGGTCACGCCCAAGCCGTGCGCGCGGACCTTTGCGCGCCGCTGCGACATGGACGGCAACAAGATCATCTCCCTGGTGGAGTGGGAGGCCTGCCTCGGCAACGAGTTCAACCACCGTAAGTACGCAACGCGCACACTGTCTGTCTGTCTGTCCGTCTCTCTCTCTCACTCTCTTCACGGTTCAGTCACTGTCACTCTTCCCCTTCTCTGTACTTCTGTGTAGTATTTGTGTCGGGAAAGCACGGGATGGGAATGATTGTGAGCGGCGGGAAGGCAAACCATGGGGCGGTGCAGGGGGTGCACAACGCACACGGGGCGGCGGTGACCCGGGCCCCTCTGCTGTCGGGAGCCCCTTCCCTCCTCCGTCCCCGCGGCCGGGCCGTGGCCAGAGTGTAGACTACTCCCCCCGGGTGCTGGCGGTGCTGGAGTTCGCGTCGCCTCCGCGGCCGGCCGTGCCGACGGCCGCCGGTCGGTGTGATTTCAGCCCATCCCACTGCAGTGGCGGCACAGTAGAGCGGGCAGAGTGCCCCGCCCACGGCCCGGCCCGGCCCTCGGATGGCCTCGTCTCGCCACAATCCGCTCTCTTCCTGCCGAAAATGACACGCCTTTGCGCATACCGCGCCGGCGACGCTCAGCTGCTGCGACGGCGGCGGCGGCCGCCGGCTGCCGCGGGGGACGCGCGCGACTCAAAGGCCATTTGCCCCGCCACAGCCGCCGTGGCCGCGGGGCGCGGGGCGCGGAAGTGAGAGGGGGAAGAGGGGGTCCTTGGGCCGACTTGCTGGAACGAATAAATGGACGCTTGCGGTGGTGGTCTGTTCCGTACAGGCGTGCGCCCGGCCAAGCCCCCGGCCCGGGGTGCTGCTGGTTCCGGCCACACCGACGCAGGTAAGCCCCGCGAGCCGTCTGCGGACGCGCCGCGCCGCCCGCACCTCGGCGCTTCCTGTCGGGACGACGGAGTGTCAATCTTTTGACGCGGTGGTGGTTTGGTCTGTTCCGTTCCGTAGGCATGCGACCGGCCAGTCCGCAGGGCCAGACCCCCGGCAAGGCAAGGGTGGAGCCTGCCGAGCACCGAGGTAAGTTTGTGCAAAGAGCCGAGTGACAGCCGTTTTGCGCCGCAAATAAAAATGCCAAAAAATCATTCCCTCCCCCGCGCACGGGCCGCGCGGGCTGCGCCGGGCTGCGCACGCATGCATGCTCTGCTTGCATGTCCTCTTCACTTCCGCCTTTGCCGCATTGCTTTCACCGCCGCTAGCACCCCGTCACGAACTCTTTTTCTTGGTGTTCGCAGTGCTCCAAGAGAGCGTGTCCACCCGAGCCGTGCAGCTGCCTGGCTTCCTGCTCGACAACCTGGAGCGCCGCGAGGAGCCGGAGGGTGAGTATCTCCTGCGAGGTGCTGCCAGCAGTCCTGGTCCCCTTGTCGGCTACCCGCTCGGCAGCACCAGCTCGAGCGCCTTATTTGTCCCTCCCTCTCACGGGGTGCTTAGCGCGCACAGAGAGGTGTGTGCACAGTTCCGAGTGTATCCGTCGATGGCGCTCATCTGGTAATCTTCGTCGTCGTATAAACGACAAGAAAAACAACTTTTTTTAGGGATCAGTGTACAGTGGCGAAAGTCATAATAAAACACCAGAATAAATCCTGCATAGTTAACATAAAAAGGGAAAAGCGACAACATCAAAGAAGTGTGTAAAAAATAAATATTCGCAGATTTGTTCTATTCATTTAAACAAAATCATGTTAATGACAAATAGAATTCTAGAAAGGGCGATTTCTCTCCGTGTTCCAGTGACGGACTGTCTGACGGACCGCCAGGCCGTCCTGGAGGAGCAGCGCGGCGCCAGCTCGGCGCTGTACGTCCCCGAGTGCACCGAGGACGGCCGCTACAACAAGCTGCAGTGCTACAACTCGACGGGGTACTGCTGGTGCGTGCACCAGGACACGGGGAAGCCGATCCCGGGCACCTCGGCGAAGGATAAGAGGCCCGCCTGCGACACCCTCGCTCCCACCATGAAGGGTAAGCTGGCCTTCCCGTACGGAGGCAGCCGGCCACGAAGGGCGGCCTACCTCCCAGGCGGACTCCGCGCGGCCCCGCGGTGCGCGTTGTGTTGCCTACGCGCCCGGCGCTCCGGGACCACTCCCCTGTGGGCCGAGGTGTGAACCTCGACACTGAGTGCGCGCCGTTTTCCAGGCTGCCCCGAAGTGCGGCGGAAGGAGTTCCTCAAGAACCTGAAGGAACTCTTCAAGCAGCGGTGGCAGGCGGCGATGAACGAGACGGACTCGAGCAGCACGGCCAGCAGGCAGGTCTCGCCCGAGGACAGGATAGCGACGTGGAACTTCCTCGCGTTCGACAAGAACAAAAACAAGGTAACGTGGCCGCTCTCCGCGCCCCTTCCGCGCCCGCCAGGGGTCGGTATCCGGTGCGTCTGGATCGTAACAACGATGCATATGTGAACCGCAGGTCCTTGACCGGGCCGAGTGGAAGGCGTTCCGCCAGCTGATGAGCGAGCACCAGCAGCTGAGGCGGTGCGGGAAGAAGCTGCCCCGGTACTGCGACGCCAACCAGGACCGCAGCATCACCATCTCCGAGTGGCTCGACTGCCTGCGGACGCCGCCGACAGGTATGCACCCCGCCCTCGGCTGGCGCCCCGTTGCCGAGATTTGGAACGTTGTTTGGTGGCGTCTGCCGTGGATGGCTTTTCACGTGGGTGTTTTCGTTGCAGTGGAGGCGGTGACGGCGACGTCGCACAACAGGAAAGGGCCCAACCCCATCGAGTCCTACCTGAAGGACGACTAACCGAGAGGGCCACAAGCAAGTGGCCCGATCCGAGGGGTGCCCGCCGCTACCACCCCCCAGGCCGTGCTCCTCGCCTTGCCTCACTCGCTTTTTTTTTGTTTATAATTTTCGCACCTCGTCCCAACTCGTTTCCGACAGAGGTGGCCCGTCTGTGATATCACACGTGTGGCCCAGAGCTCGCACGTGGCACACGATCTCATGTTATTTATATATTTTACGACTGTGGCAAGTACGACTTTTCGACCAGCCCAGTGAAAAGTGGAAGAAGCGCAGAAGTGTTTTGTGCAGTGAAAGAAAGTTATGTTGTTGGTGTTATATTATGTACCGTACTCCCGTCAGCTTCTTGCCGTAGTTCAGTGACCTGTTGTGTGTGACCTTCCTCACTTCACGGACCAGGGCGAAATTTGCTCGACGCATCCCCGTTATGGAGCTGTGTTATAGTGTTTGTCTGTTATCCATAGAAAGCAGTTGTAATACCTTTTCGTTTTACGTATCATGAAATATGTTTGCCATTTCGTCTACTTAGATATGTATTTTTATGTACAAATTTAGTTTAAGTCAAAATTATATGGCTGTAAGAAACCTGTTATTCATAAAGTGAGCTATGCAGAGTTGCCAGTAATGGACGCTGTTATTTATTGTTGTATGTGATGACATTAAAATATGAACTGAATATAATAAGCGTTAAAGCATTTTATTCTTTACCTTCGGCACGAAATATTCCAGCGCTGGATGCAGATCACGAATCATTACTTACAAGAATGGGAACGAACTATGTACTTCCCGTGCATCTCCTCCAGAAGAAACAAGAGATAAGGTTCGGTCTCTACTTCTAGAACTGCCCAGTTCTTTGCGCAACACATTAAAACGCCTACGGAGAAATCCTTCGTATTACGAAGGAAATGAAGGCTTCGTGAGCTGCGAACCAGCATTTACTTTGTAATACGAAGGATTTCTTCGCATCCCTACGAAGACTTTATTTCCTTCGTACGATTTTTACCAATTTTTACTGTGACGAGCGCACACCTTTGAATTTCCCCCGGTCCAGAAAGGTTTGCCTTAGCAGGCGGTGAGCCGGTCACGTGACGCGAGGTCGAATTATTCTCTTGTGTTGTTTATCTGCATCTGTCTGACGCTGATGTTCAAATCAGTGTTCCAATATTGTTCAAATTCATAGGATGTCGTGAACCACCTGTTAAAAAATATAACGTGGTTTCGGTATCATGATCTAAGGTCTGTGGAACGATGTCCGCTTTAGAACAAGTATTTGTATCTGTCCATATTTATGTCAACATAACCTCCATTTGCTTCCTTCAATCATTTCATTTTGTTTTCCCTTATTTCATTCAATGACATTTGTGATATCCGCCAGCCAAATATGTTAGGGGTTGTGCTCATTGTGTTCGCAATGTTCTGAATTTCTTAATAATTTTCACCCTTACCAAACACAGTTCTGATTGTCCATTTACAACTTCAGCAATAGTTGTGGTCCAAGCAATTAGTGCTCCAGATATTCTTTTCATGGTAACAATTATTCCTACTGTTTTGTGCTTGCAGGCTTGCTGTGAGTAATGAGACCTCATTAAAAGGATTCCCAACACATTCATCCTGTGAGTCTATGCTTTGGTTTTAGTAGTTTCAGTGTTTGATTTGAAAGCAACGATTACATCAAGTTTTTGGATGAATGAAGAGTGTTCTCAATAAAGTCCTTCTATTTTATCAGCTACACATCAGTTACACCATCTCTACTTACCTTGAGTAAAGTGAATCTTCTGCTACCATGTCAACCAGTCAAGTAGATGTTGGCACAGTATTATCAACTTGTAATGAAGGAAATCAAGAAGCTTCCATAAAAAACAGCAAGCCTCAGATTTGTGAGTTTTTTCTTTTTGCATTGCTTTTACTGGAGGTAAATGAGTTTTGTGATTGTCTATTGTCTAAATTCTTTGCTTAATGTTTTTTTGTTGCCCCCTTGAAGTAAAAATTGTTGACTCTAAACAGTCAATTGTCAAAAGCGGGGGTAGCAGTGAAGTGAGGAAAAATGTGCGGAAACCTGCCAAAAGGAAAGAAAGGATTGGAAGGTTAGTGGTAGTATTGCTTGTGCTTGTTGTTCTTATCCTGTCACATTGGCTTTTTTTTTTCTTGTATTAATTTCTTGATTGTCAAAACACATTTTCCTCAGCTCTGAAAGTACCTCATTTGGTCTTGTTGAACAAGTTGCATGTTATAAATGCAAATTTTGCCTCTTTTTGAGCTTAAGTCAGAGCGATGTGGCTCAACATGTACTTGAAGTTCACGAAAATGAGCTTCAAACTGATGTAAGTTACTTTGTATGCATTGTTTATACTTTCTGTTTTTTAAGTGTCTTATTTGTATTAGACATATTGATTATTCAAAATAATACAGTATTGCCATGTTCTATAATTTCAGAGTGCTTCTGATCTTCAGTGCCCAGGATGTAGTGACACCTTTACCTCGTATGAGTCTCTGAAAGTACATTTAACCAGAGACCACAATGTAGCTCAGAAAGAGCTGGAAAGTATTCTCAGTTCTTTGGGTTCTAATGATGGCGAAGCTACATTAGGGGAAGAACAACAGTGTGTTGTGATATGTGAGGTAGAGTCTGTTGAAGAAGTCGATGATCAAAGTGATTCTGCGCAGAAACATTTAGATTCTGACAAAGTAGTCAAAGAAAACACAAAAACTGATAACCTTCTAAAGAAACCAGGTAATAATCTGCCACCCCATCCCTCTATGCATGAGAGTGTGTACATTTTCAGATTAAAATGCATAATTTTTATTTTATAGCAGAAAGAAGAAGTAGACGAAAGCAGACCCTTCTCCCTGATGAAACTGGAAAAATTCGTGTGCGCAAAATGTCATCTCTGGAAAAGTCACTGGAGGATGACATTATTGAAGAACTTGTTGAAGATGATTCATCAGTTCTTGAAGTAAACACTTGCCAGACAATATCAACAGTTACAACTCAAGGAATTTCTTCCGGACCATCTGAATTACATATGATGGAAAATCCACAAGAAGGGGGCCAGGAAGAACACATTCATATGGACATCCAGTATGATATTGATTCTATGCAAATATTAAATATTCCTCTTCATCAACAGTCAACTGAGCCTCATGTACAAATTATTGAAGAGCTAGGTGATCACAACCATGAAAGAAATGAAACAGTGCAGTCTGTGGTCATTGATAGTGATGGCAGTAGATATTGCACTGTCTCTGCCTCTAGCGCGTGTGAGGAAATCATAGATGAAATTTGTCAGGAGGACGGCCTTGAGAATATCTTGTATGTTAAAAGTCATGTTTGTGATGATCGGGACTCCCCAATCATGGTCTGTTTTGCAGCTTCCCCTGAAACAGGCAAGTGCACAACACTAGCACTTACTCATGGAGGAGAATGATACTTCATATTTATCTCGTTCATCCTCTAATCATGCCCTCTACTTTTTCAGTGAATTTGGAGGATGATGATCATTTTGCAGATGACAACAGTTCTGTAAATGAAAATATGAACAAAGATTTGGAGATGAGCAGTACAGAACGAGCAATCCTTAGTAGTTGCATTGTGGATGGGACCAATCTTGTTGGACCCGATGGCAAGAAGCTTGTAAAAAGAGGTTTCGTCAGGAAAGCTCAAGTTCGGAAAGAGCGAGTAAAGAAACCTAAGATTCTTAAAAGTAGGATGAATAACTCGGAATCAACAAGTAATCAACAGTCAACTAGTAAAAGGGAAGCCTCTTTGTCAGGCTACAAGTGAGTATATATGTATTGATGGATGGAAATTAAATTAACTGATTTTTCAGTTTTTACTGCAATGTTTCACTCCTTACAGGTGCAGTGAGTTTGGGTGTCCAGTTCGTTTAAATTCCCTAGAGAAGATGGAATATCATCAACGTTGCCACGTACCTACTGTTGTGTCTGAAAACACTTTGAAAGTTTCCTTTAGTGAAAATGAGCCAAAGAGGGGACGAGTCTTGTTTGGAAAACGGTCCTTTGTTTGCCCAGAATGCTCTTCAGAGCATCACTCATGGAAGCAAACAAAAATGCATCTATGGAAATGTCATTCTATAGATATAGAGATGTATACTTGTGATCAATGTGACTATAAGTCTCCTAGGTATAATGATTATTTTTGGGAATTTTAGCTCAGTCCCGCGGTATGTAACTAAAAAGCCTAATTTCCACTTTTTACATTTCTTTAGCTTAAATAATCTGAAAAATCTTCATGCTAAGATTCATGCAACGGAAAAACCTTACTTGTGCGACATTTGTGGAAAAGGTTTCAAGACAACCAAACAACTAAGAAATCACAAAGTATGTCAAAAAAACTTTGGTTGAAAAAAAAAATCATTTTTTATCTTGTGTATCTATCTGAAATCGTAAGTTTGATGAATAATGTAACTGCAATTAATATTTACAGGTTATTCATCTGAGGAAAGAGGGATCAGAATCTTGTGATATTTGCGGACGAACATTTCACACAAATAGAATGTTACGCAGTCACATTGATACAGTGCATAAGAAAGTTAGACCCTATATGTGTAGTGAATGTGGGCATACTGCTGCTAATCGCAGTTCCCTCAAAATGCATTTGCGACAGCATACAGGTATGTAAAGTAAAATGGAGGTGGTGTTACGGAAATTTTAGTCTGTGCATTAATGTTTGTTTTTTTTTCTGTAGGAGATCGGCCTTACAGTTGTGATCAGTGTGAGTATAAAACTGCAGATCACAACTCTCTCAGGAGACACAAAAAACGCCACACTGGTGATAAGCCATATAAATGCCCGCACTGTCCTTATGCTTGTATTCAGTCCAGCACCTTTAAAATGCATCTGCGTTCTAAACACCCTGGTGAGCATAGTTTTTGTATTTTTTTTGCTTCTTAGTCGAATGTTTAAGTTTGATTTTCCTTATACTGAATGTTTTCTGTTTGTCAGATGGTGTTGGTGATTACATGTTCAGCTGCGACAAATGCTCCTACCATTCTGTTAGTCGTGACATGTACCTCGCGCACGTAGCAGAACATGACAAATCAGACACTTGTGAAATTCCATTTCAACAAGCATCTGAATCTATCCAAAGCAAGGTGACCTCTGCTATTAATTTTTTAAGTGACAAGAGCAACTGCTCTTTTGAGGGAAAGGTCTCTATAGAAATAAAACACAGATTTAACTTTTCCATTTTTGTATTTGTATGTTCAGAGATCCAAACGTGGTACAAAATCAAAGGCTTCAGAAGTGGATGCGGAAGTTCCGATATATGTTAGTATTGCTACTGGTGATGTATCTGAAACAAATACAGCACCAAACTTTGAGGTAAATAGAGTTATGGACTTCTTCCTGCTTTTTCTTATTTTTATCCTTTCATCTTAACTATCAACATTTTATCTTATTTTTGTAGAATATTGTGCAGCATGTTTCAGAGGCTATCATCCCTGGAAGCAATTTTCATGTTTTATATAACTCTATTTCTGTGTCTGATCCAAATGCAAAGGTAATTGGTGTGGACTTGGGATCTTACTTGTTAATATTTTTGTATTACTTGTTGAGACCTTTTGATTGGCATAAATATTTCTAATGTTTTCAGGAACATCTAATCCAAATAGATTGTGCTCCACCTCAACCACCATTTGTTAAAGAGGTATATTAACTTGAGTTGCATTCCATCTGTTTGAAATGCACTCTTATTTAACACCTGGGATGACATTTTCTTCAAATTTGTGAACTTGAGAGTGAGATAATTTTTTTTCTCACACAGGTGGATGACACAAGTGCTGTGGTGGAATTGCCTCTAGAAGAATCTGATTTAAAATTTCAAGTTTAAAATGAGAACCCTTCTTAAGTTCAGCATGTTTCTGTGTGGTCTGTGATATTAAAATAACCTACATGTACCTATCAGAATATGGGTAAATAGGGATCAACTATACTGCAGCTAAAATAGGAAACACTAGTTTTATCAGGAAGCATTCTACAACTTTTATCTGAGCAGTGACAAACACGCATCATTCTTAAAATGAGGAACCAATGATATCTTTCACTGCTGGAGTTGATTTGCACTTGTTCCAAAATTAAGGTATTGCAATGAGTTACAAGTATTTTGCTTCTCAGAAATCCTATGTATCAAAGTAAGTCTCTCATCCAAATAAGTGGCCACAAGTAGAAGACTTTGACCTTCTTTTTCCAAGAAGGGAAAGTGTATATAAAGTATTCTTTACAGTGTATGTGTGTAAAATGACAAATAAATGGAATTGAAATTGCGAAGCGGTTTTGTATTACTTTTCTGTTGATTTAGGCCCAAGCACAATATGGTGCAGTGATCAGACACATCTCACATCTGAGTGATGTGAAATATTTCCGCCCTGACGTGGTCTACTGAGTCATTCAACCTTGATTTTGTGCCAATAAGGAGCGGGGGTGGTGGTACAGTACAGTAGGCCCTTCCCTCCCCACCCCCTTGCCCCACTTCAGTCGGCGCGCGCAGCACAGTGGAACTTTCCAGAGGTGCGTTCGATCCCAAAATTTTTCTTTGTCTCGCACACCCAACTTGGCTTGAGTGCGAGAGAGATAGGTAAGCGGATGCCTGTCCCGCTCGCCGCCTCCCCTCCGATTCCCAGCGGTGGTGGGGTGCCGGTTGCCTAGCAACCGATCCCCCTCCGCCTCCCTGGGAGGTTCGAGAAACGTGACGAGCGCCACGGCCTCCGGAGGTTATATATACGGGACCGGGCGCACCCGCCACTACATTTGGCGTCTTCCCTTCGGCAGCTGCGGATCTCCCGTCGGGCAGCAACACCCTTCCTTCGTTTCGGTCAAGAGTATTGGTCTAAGCTTCGTCCTGGGCGGGATTTCTGGTCTGGATGGCGTTTTATGGGAGCGGAGTGAGAAGTTCTGTTTGACGGTTTGGTCTCGGTGAGGTATTAGAGTCTTCGCTCTTCCCAATGGTATGTGATGTGGTTTACGGGTCATGCGTGGCTCAGAACCTTGGTTTCATTTATATATTTATTTTAATTAGCTTTACCTCTTATCGGAATTAACGATGGGGATTCGTTGCGATTCATTCGTTTACGTTGTCCTCGTTTTGCAATGTTGCGCAACATCTTGATAGTGGCAACAACTTGCTTCCATTTGCCTCAAGTGGGTCGGTTTACGACGCGATATAGTTTTAAGACGTCTGAGCAGTTTAAAGTAAGCCTTACAGGCTGCAAAGTTTTAGATTTCGGCTCTATGCTGACTCTAGAACTCGGTCCCATTGTGTCGACGCTCGCAGACGATTGCCGCGGTGGTCGGCCATCTTGGTTTCATGGGGTCACGAGTCACGAAAAGTTGTTGCTAAGGCGAGGCTTGCTTTGAAGCATTGCAATGTGTGCAGAGCTGGTGACGACCTTGCTTGGTACGTTTCATTCAATGTGGACAGTATTCCTCTTCCCCAGCCTTTTGCAGCTTCTTATCTGAGGCGCATGAACGTGCCCCGTTTTCTCTTGACCCTTCCCTTTTCCTGAACCCTTTGAAAACCCTTTGTGGCTGCCACTCTGTGGCAGCCTAATTTGTCAAATATTTCTTTTGTTTTACTTGAAGCGTAGCGTTGCGAGACTAGAGGACGTGCGATGCGAGGGCAGACTTGCGGTGCTCCTGTCCATCTGTTCAGCAGCTGACACTGGGTTTCCTTTCCTGGGATGTGCTCCTGGGAATGAATTTACTACCGTAGCATCACCTCTCAAGTCAAGCTGCCCTTTCATGGACTTTCATACCGGTGCTGAGGTGCCAACGAATTGAGTGGAAGCTGCCGAGTGATGCCGTCAGCCTGCTTATTCGAATTGGACCTACGCCTCTTTGTGGCAGACGAGTAATGTGTGGGAAACATCAGTGGATCGTATTTGAGTATTTTGAAGTGATATAGGTGTATGTGTGTATGTGTGTGTGTGTGTCAAATACCGAGTGATGTAAGAGAGATTAGGTAAATCATTCATCCTTTCTGGTTTGTTCCTTTAGTACCGTTTGGATTCTTGTGCTATTTCAAGCATTTTTAGGATTGTTTTAACTTTTGTGATACAAAATTATACCTGGGAATTAGGATTACAATGACCTGGTAGTCTATCAACTAACTTACAATCGACATTTTGTTGCAAACTGGTTTGATCTGCGATCTGAAAAAGGAAAAACTGGAAGAAAGGTTATTATAATTGTTCAGCTTGACGTTTGCTGTTCCTTTGATTTAGCTATTTAGTGCAGCAACGGTTATATGTAATAGTCGTGCTTAACTTAGCGATTCAGTTTGCGTTTCATCGTATAGTTTAGTTTCATTTGGGCTCTGCTGTATGTAATTTTTTTTATAATTTTTGCGACTTTTTTAAAGTCATTGGGCTAAGGTTGTGGTTTTGCTCTGCTATTGGTCTAATGAAATGATGGGACCCCTCTGTCCATGTATTTTCTTGGTTACAGAAAATAGATCTATGAACTAAACTCTATCTTCATATCTTTTTACTTAGGCCCTTTGGGTCATCTTTCCATTACCTCCCCTGATTTTAAGAGGATTGGCATGAACTTGTCTGGCATCTGTCTATAGTTGTCACAGATTAACTTAAAATAGTTCAAGGTCCTGAAAGTGCCTTAATTGTTTTCCCTGCTGTGTGTGTGTCCATTCGATTTTGTTCTTGCTAGTTAAGTGCTCACATTGACTGTCTTGGCTTTAAAATCCAGGCAAGTTCTGTCAACTCCTCAAAATACCAGATATAAAAAGAAATTCAAAAATGAAAAAAAGAAATTGGGCTCGCAAAACAAAATCAGCTGTACTAGTCGCTCCTTCAGTTGGGAGATTATGCTAGTGCGAAAAAAGAAAAAGAGAGGCTAAAGAGCTAAAAAAAAATCAACAGAGCCAAAAAAAAAAAGAAAAGATGAAAAAAAGAAATACCTTGATGAATCAGAGCCGAGCGCTCTCACACATTTTCAAACATTTTGCAATCTATATACAATCACATTTGATTGCTTTTCACACTGAAACCAATTGTTAAAAGGCAAGACTTCTCAATTTTTATCTTGATCATCTTTATGGGCAGCTAAAGGTAGGTTGATCTCATGTTGAACTTAAAATAATTTGAGTTTGTAGGATCTAGGTCATGGCAGTGGATTGGTCGGAGTTGAGCACTTCTGTGTAGAAAGCTTGTACCAGTGGAATAGTTACTGGATTTTGTTGCAACAAAGTTGAGGGTGGTGAATGTGAGTTTAAGTGTAAAGGTGTAAGAATTGCCCCCCCCCCCCCCCCCCCCCCCTACCCGACCCTTGGGTCTTCCCCTGTTGTCTTGTTTTATGAAAAAGTCTCCTTCATGAAGCAGGTATGGTTGACTTCTGAAATAGGAGAACTTCACCGTAGAACTTAATTAAGTGGCCAATGTGAGTGTGTTTGGTACTAAAAACTAAGGTTTTGTACAAATGGCAAGAAAAATTTGGGAGAAAAGGTTTATGGATTAGCTTGTTGTCTAGGCCAGTCTAACATCCTCTGAATGTGCTGGCGGTCTATTTGTCGATTCCTGCGGGTGGATGGAGCGTGCTCCCCCAGTGGTGATCATGCGAATTAATTTTTTTCCGATGGAATATATATTACATGTTTTCTTAAATGTATACAAGGTGGTTGGTGGGTGTGTGTTGAAATAAAACTATTCTGGCTAGGCGTCAGACGGGCGTCGAAGTGTTACCTTATCCTCCTGGTTTTCGTAGTCATCCCGTTTAGATATATGCCTCTTGGATAACTTATGCGACAAATCAAATAAACGGTGAGACCAAGTTTTAATGCTAGCAAGCCTTGGTGAAGCTGGAGGGAGCCAGATTCTTGGCCGGAGTTCCGTCGTAGTGAGATTCGGATAAAGAATGCAAAACTTGCGAGCTAGAATCCGAATGAAACTTTGGTGAACGTTAGTACCCGAATGGACCTACCTTAACTGTGCAGTTTGGTGATGGGGATGGCATTTTGCGCGAGTAATTTTACGTGATGTGGAAACATACTAGTGAGGTTGGGTCACCCACGTTGTACAATCCCATCCCCCTTACTCTGGTAAGCCCCCAAGAAGGTATTCGTGGTTGAACCATAGCGTCGGGAAAATCGGAGAAAAGAGTGAAGGTGGGATGCCTTCATCCGAAAGAACAAATGGAACATTATGGGATTTCCCTCTTATTTTTATTGATAAGGTTCCCAATTTACGAAGCT
Organism: Megalurothrips usitatus; assembly: GCA_026979955.1. Lineage (NCBI taxonomy): Eukaryota > Metazoa > Arthropoda > Insecta > Thysanoptera > Thripidae > Megalurothrips > Megalurothrips usitatus. Next base: position 2,103,285 of record CM049599.1, on the reverse strand, counting down.
GCAGTCAACAGGAACTGTTTCCTCCTGCTTTAATTCAGAAAGAACAATTTTGCAAAATCTACAATACCGTGGTATAGTTGTGCGGTGTGTCGCAGTGCCGACCCTGGATTTAGTATCGAAGTCAAATGTCAAAGTGACATCCCGTTCTTGTTTTCGTAGCCATACCGTTTTTTAGGCGGAAACGGAAACCACATTTGAATGCTTGGCGAGAGTTTGGTGGCTGGAGGTGACTTAGCGAAAAATCGAAGTGTGAAAGCGGAATGCTTCGGAATCGGAAAGCACTGACAGTGCATATTTGCGGGAACACTGAGATTATCGAGGATCAAGGTCCTTCATCTTTCTGGGTCGGGTTGTGCTGTGGCATAAATATCCCTATGAACCGAATAATAACAATCGGTGCGCCAATTTTCAAATATGCGTGTGTTGCGGAACTGACAGTTTTCCGCTTCAGTTCTTTGGCGGTTTGGTTTCCTTGATTCAGGTGTACAGCGTGATGAAAATTCAAAATGAAAAGTGAAAGTGGAATGCTGGAATCTGACGAAAAGCGGGGGAACATAAAACAATTAACAATGAATAAAGTAATTATGGTATTGTCTTTTCACTAATATGGTTTCTTTGTTTTACGTTATGGTAATATGGCGTAAATACCCGTATGAACCGACTGAAAAAATCGTCAGCGTTATTTCGTTTCTGTACCAAATGCGAGTGTTGCATTCATGTCGAACTGACAGGGTGCTGGGTGTCGGTATACTGTCTCTTTTATTCACATGAGACTGATGTAAATTCTAATCTACTTTTACTCAGGTTTTACGTGTGTGTACGTTGCACAGTTGAAGGTGTGATGTGATGCTCGGTGTAAGCATGTGTGTCTCCCGCATCTTTCGCTCCCTATGCGAACGTATAGTACGTTTGATGTGAATTTTGTTTGGAGGACAGAATGTATAAGTCTTTTTAACTAGGGGTGTCTCGCTGTTCTTGCATTGTGATGTAGTGGGTAGACAGATTTGGCGGCATGAGTGGAAGGTTTTCTGCGTTCGAGTTCGCTTTGTCTGGAATTTTGGTGCACGATACACTAGGTTTGTGAAGTGCCGCAAAGTATGTAACGTTTGTGCCATCATTGCGTGCGGAAAAAGTCTTGTTGTCTTGTGTCATTGGAATACTCGTACCATTTTGTATTTGGGCGCTGGTACCGCCTTATAACTGGGAGTCATTGATGAACACTGCGTATTTATATGTGACTGTATCACAGACGTGTGTACTGTAGCTTCCCCCCCCCCCCCCCCCCCCTCCAGGGAACGCCAATCGTATCTGCCACAAAAAAAACACGAAAATGTCCCACTGGCATACTGGCTCTTGTTCATTAGCAATTTTTGGTCGAGCGCTTTGTTTTGTGCCACCCTGAATGACTTAACCTGTTACGCCACGAATTTGCTTTTGGTTGAAAGAAGCATCTTGACTCCCTGAATAATGTGCCTCCAGATGATGATTTTGTGGACACCGCCTGACCGTATCTCCTTCCTCTCTGACCCAAACACCTGTTGGTCGCCTATTGGTGTGCTTCCCGACCCTAACTCCAGGAGTCATACTAATCCACACGCGTCACGCTCGCATACGGAATAGCACCCTACAGTGCCTGCTGCATACTTGGGCATTGCCTTTGCGCTTTGGCGGGATTGGGACACCTGAAGCAATATTTCGGAGCGTGATGTGATAGGAGATGTCTTTATTATTCGAATGCGTTGCTTTAAGGTGAGCACCAAGGGATATTTGACCACTTAATAAGTGGAATGTGGAAACGGATGCATATTTCACCGATGTGTGGTTGCAAGGACAAGGCCAGAAGTAGTAACGATCTTATGATATACGAGTGTGTTGGCACTCATTTGGAAAGTTTTCTCATTTTGTTTTTAGATTGTGTATCTTTCAGGTGTGCATCCGACTATTTTTTGGTGTCGAGGTTGTGGTTTCATGCGGTTCAGCCTCTAATGAACTCTTTCATGTCTTATGCAAACTATTTTGGGATCGGAAAGCGACTGAATACATGAATTGAAGAACTGTTGTTGTTTTTTTTTTGTGCCTCCAGAACGGTTTGTTTCGAAGTGCAATTGTGGCCTGCACGTTTGCTGTAGTAGTGGTTAGGGAATCGTTATTGTTCACACGTGTACGCATTGCTTATCGGCTCTTCTGCTGCCAGAGCTGGAATTCAGCTGCGCACAAGGTTACATTTTAGTTTTATTCACATAGTTCTGCTTTTGGGGTACTTACACAGTTACTTCGCCAACAATTCGTTTCGACATGAATTCTAGACTTTTTCTTTTCTGTCGTTCCTCGTTACAGACGGCATTTGACTATTAATAACTTGTGTTCCTGTTTTATTTTTCTGTTTGATTTAGGGTTTTTTTTTTTTTACTTTTCTTTATGTTCACCTTTTCAGACAGTTAACATTTTTATTATTTGCATGATAAACATTTACAGAATCTTCTTTTATTATTATTATTTTATTCATTATGTCTCTGTTTTATTTTTTTAAATTTGCTTTTTAGTTACTTTGGGAATTTGTTTTGGTGCCTTACTTGCTATCAAAAAAAATTGTTCTTGAATCATTAAAAATCATTAAAAAAGGTGCTGTGCATATGTTTTAAATGCTTGTGTTAAATGTTGCGAGCAAGTCCCATTTAATTTTATCTATGTCTCAAAGTAGTGTTTGTTTTCTTCTGATTCGTCGGTCTTCTGTCTTCTTTTCGCTTGTGTTATTACTTATTTCAAGTGTTCGTGGAAGCAAGATGCACCTTGCCCCTCCTTGTTCAAAAACTTACATAATCCTGACATTAACGGGGAAGCTTCTCTGGTGCAAGGACTTCTCACTCTTAGCCTGCACGATTTGTCACTCAAGTGAGTGTGTTAGTAGGGTTGTGTATGCCGTTATAACATGATTGGAAAGCATGGAGTTGTGTGTTGTAGGGGCCCAACTTATTTAAATAACACGCTGTTTCTATCTTTCTCTTGACGCTTTGTTAGCCCCTGCAATGTTACAGCTATGGTTGTTCACTCGTTTGTGTCAAGGGTCAGTAATGGTGCTCTACATCATGCATTGGTATTTGAATCTTTCTTATGCTGAGCCTTAGGTTTTATAGAATGCTATCCTAGTCAGGATTGTAATTGTACGATCATACTTTTCTCTTGGTGACAGTTTTCATTCGTTCTCGTTAAGCAATACTGAGATCTCTGAGTGTGCAATTATTTTGTAAGTGAGGACGGAGTTTTCGGTCGTATTTTTAGAAACTGGAGCTGAAGCAATGGCTTTTGTGTGTGTGGGTGTGATTTGCGACGTGGTTGGTGTTAGGTATTCGTTATCATGTGCTGAATACATGGTGATGCAATAATTTTCTGCAAGGGAAAGTGGTATGCACGTGTATTTAAATTCGTATATGGACGTTTGCTCGCGCTTCCCTTATCTCCTAATTCACGCTTGCTGTATGTAATGCAGGATGTGTGCCCTTCCCATCCGCTGTGCGAATTAGCCTTAACTCATACGGATGCATGCCCTTGTCAACCGTCCGGATGGTTGCCTTCCACGCACATATAGCGCTTCCCACCTGTATGCCACGCGGGCTCTTGAGTAACAATGCCACTCCTAAATTCTTCGTAGCGCATCGTGTTAGTACAGCAGAAAAGTGGTCAAGGTAGAAAAACAACGCCCTCGTTTTTTGTTCAAAACCGAGAACTGCAGCTAAGGAAGGAGTCTGGTGCCAAGAATTGTGGTTTTCGAACTTGTGTAATTTTTTTATGGTATGATCGCCCTATCGTGGAAGGAACTAATCGATGTTGCGGTAACATTGAACCCCTGCCGGTGTTCTGCAACGCGTGGTCGGTGCTTGCCTTGCGTTACCGAATCAGAAAGTTGCTGTGTGCTCTTGATTAGCGCCTGTGAAGTGGAGGGTAGGCAGGCCCGCAGGAGTCGTGTTCTGTGAGCCTGGCCTACCTTGCAAGGCGCCATGCCCGATCACAATGTTTGCAGCCCCAGCAGGTGGTCGTCATGCTCTAGGCAAGGAGTGCGTTAATATCAAAGTAACTAAGAAATGGGTGAGATTACGGTGCATTCGAGGAACGTTGACATGAGAGAAAATAATAATAGTCAATTCAAAATAATTACGAGAAAAAAATCGTTTTTTTTTTTCGAAATGTTATACGATGATTAATTGTACTAATCGTATTATTCGTTAAAGTGTTGAGCACGGAGCATAGGCTCGCCGCCCCTTTTCCCCTGTATCGTAGAAAAATGCGTCGTGCGTTAATTTTTATGCTGATTTTGACGACAACTGTTGAAGTGATGAAAATAAGACAGTGAACTAGGGCACTCGGAAAAGGAGGCCGGTGGTTAGAAAATACTTTGGTGGTACCAGAGCAATGGATGAGATTTAAATACATTTGAGAAACGTCGTGAAAGGTGAAAATTGATAGGCCTCTGCAGTGTTATCATTTAATAAGCGTTGAAGGAGTTAGTAAACTAAGGAAAGAGAGACAAGCGTTTAGTTAATGCTTTGTGGTTTGGTAATTTCTACTTACATGTGATGTTGTGTCCGAAGTTCTGTCCTCAACTACGTATGATGCCAAGTTATGTGACTGAAAGACTGAATGCCTGCGGGCTTCTTGCAACGTGTGGTCGGTGCTTAGTCCCCTGTATTCAATTCAATGCGCCTATATTGATTTTTAAGTCCGTTTTGACGGTAACTTAGAAATGAATGAGATTACGGCAGATTTGAGGAACGTTGTCAAGAAAGGAAAAAAAAGGATTGGTCTATACAAAACAATAAAGAAAGATACGTTATAAAGTTTTTTGTTGTGGTATACGGTGAGAAATTGTACCGTCCAGACCAGCTGGTTGCAGTTATTGAATTGCCAGATGAGTAGGTTGACTAAGGCATCAAGAAAAGAGACCGACGGTTAGCTAATAGGTAATATTTATTAGCACCATGTGGTGCAAATTTTAGCTGCAAAACTATTCGTCCGCTACGTGAAACGACGTGAAAGGCTGAAGGTTCAGCGTCTTGAATCAAACCCGTGCATCAAAATGCGGAGTACAAGCGTTCCCTTAGTGTGTAAGGTGTTTTTAAAAATAGTGAGGAGTACTTTTTAAAAGAGGATTATTTTTTTAATAATTGACATGTCCGTAGGTTGTGTTGGTACCGTATTTCGTGTAATTTGAAGGTTGCAGTGAAACCACCTGATCTTAGGCAAGGATGTCGTGCCAAATAATGTGGAAGGGAAATGGTGTTATTTTATGAATTTTTAAGTATAGTCACGTCTATTGGACCTTTGAAGCGTGGGGTAGCCTCGTCGGCAAAATGTGTCTTGTCAGGGTCGTATGTAGCGCCTGCGGCACAGAGGGTAGGCAGTCCCATAGTTATTCCGCGCCGTATGGTTGGCCTACCCTGCTAGGCGCTCTCTGGAGGTAGAGTGTGGCCCTTCACTCTCGGTCGGGCAGGCTTGAGGTAGGGAAATGTAGGAGGAATGGGAAGAGGGGGACGCTGCAGTACCATCCTGTGCGAATGCCGGCGTGTCTTTTTCACTTGTCCTCGTCCCACCTGCTGCGTTTCCGGACTGCTGTCCAGTCTGTTCGGAAATACGCGGCGACCAAGCGGAGCTATGTTTTGACCTCAGAAGGCTTATCTGCCATGCTGTCTTACTACTCTCCACTCCCTGCTTTTACATTTTTATTTCCTGACCCTATCCACTTCCTGAAGTGAATTCTGACATGAGCGTGCATTTCGTACAGTCTGTTCCTGCAGTGTCCATGGATGCCGGGTGGCCATTCCTCTTACATAAACGACACAGGCACGGCAACTCATTCACACTTTTGTCTTCCTAATCCCTCAAAATAGTTAATGGGTGTTAGTCAATTCTGAAGTAAGATTTGTTTAAATGTTGAAGTAAAATTCAAGTAGGTTCTTTGAGGAGAATGATAGAGGGGGATTTGGTAGTTCCACCTTTTAGAGGCATCTTGTCTGCTTTCCTATTAGTGACGATTGCAACTTCAAATGTTGAAATTGGAAAGCCTCTGCGATGTCTCTACGAGTTGTAACTACTGAATCCATGGATGTTTGGGTGGACATTCTCCTCACAAAACCTAAATAGGCATTAATGCCATGTGTTCTATTATCTCTTTTTCAGCCTCAGCCACTTAATACTGAATTGGATACTGTGTAACAGTGCAATGTGTTGACGAAAATAAATGAACAATAAATGATCCGAAATTGTGTCTTATTCCGATCCTGTCACACACCTCCCCACATAAGCAATAATACATATGGGAAGCTCAACAAAAGATTTACAAAAATATAAAACAATCCTCATACTTTTTCCAAAAGACCTTGGAAGTATGTAAAATACAGCAGTGAAGAAACTTAACAGGGTTCCAAAGTTTGAAAGTAAATTTGCTTGACCCACACTCAGTCATTTCATGCTCCTGCTTCTCGAGAGGAAATGATTCTAAATTCTGCCTCCATCGAAGGAGAACACTACAAACATCAGTTTATGGGGAAAATCCCCAGAATAATGAAAAATGAAAAGACAGGGAAAAGTTCACTTATACTAGAATGGGTGAGGAAGGTGTTTCATTTCCTCAGCACACTCATCGTAGAGATCTTTATAATCTTCGTGGGGGCGCACCAGCACCATAACCGATGCTCTCTTCACACCCATGGCAGCACCCAGATCCGCACGAGCTGGTGTGTAGCAGTAAGGAATGTCCTTGTCCTCACAAACAGCAGGCATGTGACACATAATTTCTATAGGCGAAACATCTCCAGCAAAAACAACCAAACTGGAAAAATAAAATAAAAGAATTATTTACACCTCACCTTCTGACAAGTTGTGTTTAGGAAGAAAAACGTAGGCTCCAGGAGACAAAGTTTAAATCTTGTCTGCACACCGCAAATAATTAACATTTTAAAAACAAAGCCCCCTGGGCCTGCAAAAATCTCACAGAGCATGTGCGAAGATGTCACATTGTAACTTTGTTTCATCAAACCTAAAGGTTCATCTCACTGAACCCAAAATTCCTTACCCTGTTTCGCCTTTACGAATTCTCGCCTGAACATCTTTTAATCCATTCCTAAGATAAGTCTTGTGCTTGGAAGCTGAAACAGAAATAAAAGCAAACATACCTTTGCATTAACAATATGACACACATCAACAAAACAACTGGCAAATGTCCAAGAGGAAAATCAGTTTGAATGTGCAATTATTCATACAATAATGCTCGCATCGAGGTCTCACAAGGAGGTTAGCAACAGATCTAATAAGTAAAATACATGGTTATGCTATTTACAACGCGAGAGAAGCGGCGTTAGCAAAATATTAGGGCATAGCCCAGGAAAATACAATTGGAACAAGCACCCACACGAGAGAAATTAAACTACCGAAGGAGCAGAATCCGAAGGAGCAGAATACACAGGCGGGTAGAAGGTACAAAATCCGTTCGGATAACTTACCTTTCTTAATAACTTTGTATAATTTTTTACATAGCTTCTTTGATGCCATGGGGCTGGCAATGGCGTTTATGAAGTTGAGCTTTTCATCATAGCTCAGTTCTTCTACCTTTACTTCAGAGACGGAGTTATCAGCTTCACTCACTGATGTTCTGCCCATGATTACCAAATATTTCTAGAAGTCTTAAGGCCAATAAAATAATTACAAACTGGGGCTCGGCTTTCCGGAACACGACCCGCTGCACGTGCAACCACAACACTACACAGCACGCACAAGTTTGATGAGGTTAGAGTGCAGCGCGGCGCACGTGCAGCTCGACGCACAGAATTTATAGAAGGCACTATGTTGTTGTTGTGGCTGGAATGAGAAATTTAGACGTTCCACAGGCTTTCTGCTTGCCGTTTCAGGTCGTACACAGCGGTCGAAACGAAAATATATTAATGGTTGCTTCAGTAAAATGTAAGAACTTCATTATAACTTTTCAAAACGGACCCCTTTTAGTTGTATTCATATTTTCGTTGTATTTTACGTTCAATCTTTTTCAACAGGAAATTTAACAATCAATTTTCCTCTTCTATTGGGTACACTTCCCAAGGTAGTAATAACCTCGGTGAGTGTAGGCATGTGAGCGGTAAACAAATGCTCATAATTCTGATAAAATTTTGAAATTCTTCCAGTACTTTCATATAATTTGAGGTGCATTTATTTTTGCTACATCAGTCTTTGTGTGGGAGGAACTTTTAATCGCGTCTTCACTTTGCCATATCCTAAGTCCTTCACAAGTACTTTTTTCATCTCATCTTTTTTTTATTTCAGGTACTCTCTAAAAGTCTGACTAATACGTCAGAATAGTTCAGTAACCATGTTAGGAAGACCAACATGGTTTGCATTGAAACACAAATCTACAGCCCAGCTCCCTGTTTCTGGAAGATGTTGTTGTCCAGCTCGCAGCATTACAAGCAGTGGCATTTCAAAAACAGTCAGTAGTAGCCTCAGTGACAGTGTAAAAAATGTGATTGATGACAAACGGCCTTTGCCTCGAGAGGCCAAAGTTGTAATATGTGGGGGAGGTGTTATGGGAGCATCAGTAGCATATCACCTTGCAGAGCTTGGATGGGGACCGAGCACAGTCCTTGTTGACCAGGGCAAGTAAGTAATTTTCCTCATGCATGTTCACCTGCTTACAACAGGTATTTTCTGATATTCATTACCTTTTCTTTCTAGTATTGGAGGGGGTTCTACTGGCCATACAGCTGGACTGGTTGGTGTTTTCAAGCCAACTTTAGCTCAAGCCCGTCTGGTACAATCTACTATTGCTCTCTATAAATCTTTAGAGGAGAGAGGTTTGCCCACTGGATGGAAGGAATGTGGAAGCTTGTGTCTGGCAAAAACTCGTGATCGTATGACAGTATTTCGGCGTATGAAGGCTCTTTCTGTGTATGTAAGAAAATGAATATTTAAAATATTGTGTGCCTTATAGGCTCTGAGACTTAACAGTATAACTGTTATTTTTTTTTTGTACTGTTTCTCAATTTTATTTTTCCAGATCATGGGGTATTGACTGCAACCTTGTCAGTCCTGATGAAATCGCTCAGCTTTGCCCTCTAGTTCGTACTGAAGATTTGAAAGGTGGATTGTGGATCCCTGGTGATGGAGTGGGGGACCCAATTCAAATTTGTCAGTCACTAGTTCAAGTAGCCAAAGAAGGAGGTAAGTTATCTCTGTGTTAAAAAAGAAACGAACAATTTTTCTGATTTTACTCATGACAATATTACAAATAAAAAATACTGTGCTATGTTCTGCCATGTTGTGTAATTTTTGCAGGAGTTCATGTCTTGGAAGGATGTTCTGTTAAACAAGTTGTGAGCAGCAATGGACGTGTGGTGGCTGTTGATACCACTCGTGGAACTGTTGAGTGTCAGTACTTTGTAAACTGTGGTGGTTTTTGGGCTCGTCAAATTGGACAGATGAGCGAACCCTTTGTAAAAGTACCCCTTCATCCATGTGATCATTACTACCTTCATACTCGCCCGGTGCCGGGGTTAGACCCCATGACTCCTGGTATGTTTTAATTAAATTGTTGTTTAGTTGTGGTAGATGCAAATTAGATATGGATGTAACAACATGTAATTTCGCTTGTCAGTGGTACGTGATCAGGACAACCATATATACTTTCGAGAAAATGAGGGCTGTTTGATGCTTGGAGGTTTTGAACCTGTGGCAAAGCCAGCTTTTGAAGATGGCCTGCTTCCAGGTAAGGTATTAACTTGGTGTCCGTTTCTTGATTTTCTTCTCTTTCAAAAACTGCTATGATTTATTTTATTTTCTCAGCATCATCATCTGCCAGGCAGGTTCCAGAAGACTGGGACCATTTTCATGTTCTTTTGCAAAAAATGCTGCAAAGGATTCCTACACTTGGTGAAACTGCTCTTGATCGTCTAGTTAATGGACCTGAAGCATTTTCTCCTGACTGTAAATGGATACTGGGAGAAGCACCAGAGGTAAATTCAATTTAGTATTTTTCCTGTACATAACTGCATTTGTTTTTGTTTTTCATAAGTGTTAATTATGATTTGCTATATTTCTACTCTCAGATTCAGAATTATTTTGTGGCAGCTGGAATGAAGACTGTAGGAATATCAGCTGCTGGTGGAGTAGGTCATTCAACTGCCAACTGGATTGTAAATGGTTTTTCTTCATATGAAACATATGAATTGGATATAACTCGATTTTTAGGCCTACACAACAACCGCAAATTTCTCCGTGATCGTGTGAGGGAAGTTCCAGGTAAACTTGCATCTGAAATGTGTTACAATTTATTTATCTTTTCTTTTGTGCCCCCCATGAAGTGAATATTTTAATTTAATTACTAGGTTTGCATTATGCAATCAATTACCCATTTTCTGAGTTCTCTACCGGCAGAAACCTTAGAATGTCTCCTATTTACCCTAAATTGCGAGAGGCAGGTGCCGTATTTGGTCAGGTAATGGGATATGAAAGACCTGTGTATTTTGATCCTGGTACGTATGTCTTCATTGCTGAACTATTTCTAATGTTCAGATCATTTCTACATTTGGTAAGGTTGTCTCACATTTTTTGCAGAGAACCAGTTAGCAAATGTAACACCTGAGCCAGGTGCTGAGAAACCATTTCGTATAGCAGAAACTAAAACATTTGGTAAGCCAGATTGGTTCGACATAGTTGGGGAAGAATATGCTGCTTGCAGAGAGAGTGTTGGTCTCTGTGACTATTCATCATTTACCAAAATTGATCTTTGGGTAAGACAGCCATTTCATAATTTTTTTTTCTACTATTGTTTTGTTACTCAGTTTATATAATTTGCTGTTGCAGTCAAAGGGTAATGAAGTAGTTGAATCTCTGCAACATTTGTGCTCCAATGATGTTGATGTGCCAGTAGGCAGCATTATTCACACTGGTATGCAAAACTCAAGGGGCGGTTATGAAAATGATTGTAGCCTTGCGAGGCTAGCCGAAAACCAGTAAGTTTGGTATTCAACTTGTATTGTTCTGATAAAACTATTGTTTGGTTCATTATTTTTTATTATTTAGTTACATGATGATTGCACCAACCATTCAACAAACTCGTTGTAAAGTATGGATTCAACGTCACTTACCACTTGATGGCTCTGTAGCCTTGTCTGATGTAACTTCCATGTACACTGCTATATGTGTCATGGGACCATTTACACGCACCCTTCTCTCAGAGCTTACTGACACAGATTTAAGTCCACACTCTTTTCCATTCTTCACATTCAAGGTAAATACTGTCATTTATTTGTACTTTAAAGTAGGATCGGTTGCATTCCTGCCATCATCTTTGCTAAAACCTGTTTTATATATGTTTCTAGGAATTGGATGTAGGGTTAGCAAATGGAATCAGAGCCATGAATTTAACTCATACAGGTGAACTTGGGTATGTCTTGTACATACCAAACGAGGTTAGTGGGAGGACATTTTCCTCAGAACTCTCCAGTACATAAAGCAAAGACAGATAAATTAGAGTTCAAAATTTTTAAAAATCACCTTTTTTGCAGTTTGCCCTGCATGTTTATACACGACTAAGGGAGGTTGGAGAACGATATGACCTTCGCCATACTGGCTATTATGCAATGAGAGCATTGCGAGTCGAGAAGTTCTTTGCCTTCTGGGGTCAGGATTTGGATACAACCACCACTCCATTGGAATGTGGAAGGTCATGGCGTGTCAAGTTTGAGGTACAGCATTTTACATCAATGTAATGGGAAACTTTCAAAAACGGTGTTTTAGTGTGGCATATCTAATTCTTACTGCATTTTGAGCAGAAAGGCATGGATTTCATTGGAAGAGAAGCCCTCATTAAACAGCGTGATGAAGGTGTGAAGCGTATGTATGTCCAGTTAATACTCCAAGACCATGATCCAGATTTGGACCTATGGTGCTGGGGAGGAGAACCAATCTATCGGGATGGTGAATATGTTGGTGCGACAACAACCACAGGATATGGCTACACTTTTAAAAAACAGGTGAAGTGTCATGGACATTGGGTGTTGATCAATTTTATATCTAATTTGTGTCAACTTCAGCTTTTAACTTCATCTTATCTCCATTCCCTAGGTCTGCCTCGGTTTTATCCAGAATTTTGACTCTGTTGGCAAGCCTCAAAAAGTGACGTCCGATTTTGTGCAGTCCGGAAGCTATGAAGTAGATATTGGTGGTATTCGCTATCCAGCCAAGGTAATAATTACTCACTGTTAACATCTGATGCTATGCTTGAAAGATTTCCCCAGTTTTTTTTTTTTTTCACACTCATATTTGATTATAATTTTATTCTAGGTAAACTTGCGATCTCCGAATCTTCCAACAAAGTTCCCAGACAAGGAACGAGAGGCATACCAAGCTACTAGAGACAAAGTTGGTGTTAGTGAGCCAATTCTGAAATCTGTGAATTCATGACACAAGACTTCTCACCCTACTTTTTAGTCTGATGCTCCTGTGATTTTGTATGTGCTCTATTTTTCATTATCTTTTGTTAAAAAGAAAATTTTTGCATGCTTCCTGATATTTTTTTTTAAACTAATGTGTAAGTTTGTGGATTGTGAGTGTGTGTGTGTGGGGGGGGGGGGGGGAGAGTGTGTGTGTGTGTGTATATGGAAGTATTGAATTTTGAATACTCTCCATCTTCATTTTGTCTTTCTGCAAAGTCTTCTTTGCAGTGGAACAAAATGAAGATGGATGAACTATTCTTTTGACTGGGATTGTTGTTAAGCTGGTCCTAATTTTGGTCTGTATGTACAGCTTACATTTCATGATGGGTTTTACAATTTTTACAAAGGAATAAAATGTGCCTGTATCCTGAAGCAGAATATGTGTAGCAGGATGTTTAAGTGCTCCACAATGTAAGCTCTGTGCTATCATTTCCCTATTTTTAACTTTTTCCTGAGATTTCTCGTGTAAAACCATTTTCATTATGAACTAATTATTCTAATTATCTCAGATTTTGTTGATCTTCATCTTGCTCTGGACATAGACAAGCAAAACTGATTATGTCAATTCATTTCTGTTCATCGTAGCATAGGATTTCCTACTGATAGAATTGTTGTCTTGCATGAAATTGAAACAATTATTTTAATTCATTATTCAGTGCTGGGAAAAATAAGGGATGAAGCAGATATTCCTTGCCAGTAAAAAAAAAAACATTCATGTGGTATTGTGGTCATGCAATATATCTATTGAGATTAATTTTGTAATGATTTTACCTGATGTATTAAATGTATCTATGTGGTTTTGAGCCACCACTTTATTTATGTATTTGCTCATCTTTTTAGAATTGAGAAGAAAGTATGCCACTAAATATGTGTAGGTGGTAGAGTTGAATTAATGATTTGATATGATGAAATAATATACAGGCAGCACATTTTATATGTAGCATATCTGAATTTAATATCTTGCCATGGTTTTGTGTGCTGATAGTTGAGGTTGAACAATAACATTTTTTTTCTTGCAGTACTTCTGCATAACTGAAATTTTTGCAATGAACTGGAGGTCTTATGATATAAATGCAGTATAAAAAGAAAATATGACTGCTGTAGCTGTTATTTTACCAATTTAATTGGATTGATTGTTCAGATTCCTCAACTGATATGGCTGTGTAAACTGTCCTTTATGGATGTGGTCAAATTTTGAGTCCTAAACCCTTTTTGGGTGGTTGTTGTAGTTTGCATTATGGAATCTGTGATAACCTGCAATAATTCTTGTCACAAATAACCAATTGTATTCGAGAATTTTCTGTATTTTCTTCAACCTTTCAATACAGAGTGGAAATGTTCTGTGTGCGTTTTATGTTAGTAGTCTCTTCTTCTCGCTAAAGTGATAGTAACATTGTGTGTTAAGTTTAAGTTTATTTGAGCCGCTTCTGTTGCTAATGTTATATTTTTTGAAAACGAAGCCCAATAAAAAGATACTGCTGTATCCACTGAGTAGCTTATGTGTTTCTTATTTGTTTCCAATTTTGGAATTTATGACACAATCCTGAAACTCAGCAACTTACATTCCCCATGGAAGCAGTTGAAATTTGAGAAGAGAGTGAGAGATATAGTATTTTCTATTCCTAGCTATTAGCTCTAGCCAAGCTATTGCGGCCAAAATTTGGGAAGAACTACTATGTGTGCATGTAAATTATCCGTGCTTCCCCGGATATATTGTGACCAACATATCCAATCCTTTGTTACTCTTCTTGGAATGGGCTCCGGCCCCACAGCGCGGCAAGGTCGGGCCAGTCACACGTACAGTCGCACGATGGGATCATGATGGGAAGCCTCTCCTCCCCGCCCCCGCTCTTCCTCCGCGTGTTCCCCACTCGGTCGGTTCTCCCACAGCCGTCCCCACCCCCACCCCGACCTCCCGACTCGCGCATCGCCTCGCCGCCGGTCCCAGAGCTGCACCACAGCAGTGGCTCGCGGTTCGCGGCAGGACATGAGGGGCGTGCAGGCCAACAGTCGCGCATCGCAAGCGTCAACGGCACGGTGGCCAGTTTGGAGGTTCGTGGTCTGAGTTCCGGTGCGGCCTGCCCCGGTGCGCCCAGACACCCGCTCCCGGCCCCGCAGGCCCCGCGAGCCCCGCAGGCTACGCCGGCCCCGCAGGCCCCGCAGGCCATGGTGTCTTGGACTTCCCGCCTCCGCGTCAGAGGAGTCGACGTCCGACAGTAACCGCGCGGCGGCGGCGGCGGCAGCGCGCGCCCGTGTCAGTGCGGCCTGTGGGCCGGTGCCGGTCATGTGGAGTTTCGCGACGGAAAATGGCCGCACTGTAGCGGCTGCTACGTGACGACAACGGCGAACGCGGCCCGCCATGGGACTGCGGGACGAACGCGGCACCACGGTAGACTCCGCCGCCCCCGTCCGCCCCCGCGCCCCCCAGCAGCCAGACCCGTCGGACCCCGCCGCCGCCGAACACATCCCCGGTGCCCCACCGGCCGGCGTCGGCCGGCCGCCGGATTCACTGGACCGGTCCGTGTCCGCGGTAGACAGTGGCTACAACGGGCAGGACGGCGACGGCCATGATGAGGACGACCTGGACGACGGCGCGAGCAGCGTCTGCACGCGCACCCGGAGCGACAGCGGTAGCTGCAGCAGCGTCAGCAGCTCCAGCACCGGCGTGCCGCAGACCGTCGCCGAGTGCTTCGCCGTGGACGCGGACAAGGGCTCGGCGTTCATCCAGGGTGACGTCTATGTGGAGAACTCGACCAACGTCCAAGTCGGCACGACACACTACCACGGCCCCGTCACGGTGGTCGTGGCCCAGAAGAACGAGGCTGCGCCCCTGACGCCGCCCGCCGGCGTGACGGTCGTCAAGGGCGCTCCCCTGGGCGCCGTCGTCGACGCCCTGAGCCCCGTCGGCGACGCCGTGCAGCTCCCCGTCACCGGCTCCACGACGCAGTTGACCGAGAAGGGAGCCGTCAGCGGTACGTGGTTGTCTGCGTCGCGATAGCGGGGACACACCCCCGCGGACACACATACACACACACACACACACAGCAGACCCTGCCGCCGTCTCGCATCGGCATGTCCGGACGAGGACGGCACGGAGCCGAAGGACGGGAAGCGCCCGTCGAGGTCGGAGTAGGCCGCCCGCACTGCAGCCGTGCGCAGCCCCCGCTGGGCACTGCCTACCTGCCGGGCGGCTCGGCTCTCGGCAGCTGCCTGCGGCGCGGCGCGGAGTGGCAGGCCTCTTCCTGCCCCTCTCTACCTCTCTCTCTCTCTCTCTCTCTCTCTCTCTCTCTCTCTCGCTCTACGACGCATCGACTCGCGCGGTCCGACGACCCCAACACAACACAACGTGGTGATAGCGCCGCCAGGACGCGTGGACTGGCCGGGCCGTAATCCATCGGCCGACTGGCCGGCCGCCCCCTCATCGTCAGGCGGCCCGACAAGGCAGGGGGGCGAACCCGTGGTATATCTGGAGTTTCTAATTCCGACATTTTCAAAGAAATTTTCGGAAAATAAATCCTGAATTTTTCTGCAAAATTCTGTATTTTTCCGAAAATTTCGGGACTGGAAACCTTGGGTACATTCAGTGCACAATAGCCCTTTGCCCCTGTTGCCTATCTTCCCGGCGGCGATCCGGCTAACGTCCGGCGCCACAGGGTATTCAGGGGAACGGATTGCGCGGGCTGCTCCGTCCGACTCGAAAAACGCCAATTTCTCCCTCGAAACCGAGCTGCAGTGATTGCCCCTGCTCCAGGCGCGGCGCTTCCTGACTCGCCTGCCATAACAGTGTTAACGGGCCGGGCACGCCGCAGCGCCTTATCGCCGCGGGCTTAGCACTTGGCTGCAGGAAAATCGCAGCAACCGACTCACGCGGGGACGGGCCGTCTCGGGCCGTCTCCTGCGGCGGCCCCTGCGGCGGCCCCCTGCAGGGGCCCTGCACCCACGAGATAGCGGCGCCGACGCGGCCTCTCGCCAACACTCGCACTGCGCCTCATTTCCACGTTAAAAACTCTCCGTCCCGTCGGTCCACAGCGGCGGCCCCCGACGCCTTGTGGAGGAGCTTCCTGCGCTGCCCGCGCGTCGCAGTCCCCGGCGCGGTGCTGGCCATCCCCATCATCGCCCTCGTCGTCTACCTCACCACGACGCGGCCCTCGATAGGTGAGTGCACTGCACGCCGGCCGGGGGCCTATGGGAGGGAGAGAGGGGGATGGAGAGAGAGAGAGAGAGAGAGAGAGAGAGAGAGAGGGAGAGAGAGAGAGAGAGAGAGAGAGAGAGAGAGAGAGAGGAGGGAGGGAGAGAGAGCATTGCCCACCTGCCCGGCCCTGGCCCTCAACGGTGCCGACTTTTGCAGAGGAGCTGCCCAACGGGGTGCGGCTCGCCACCCGGTCCTTCTGGAGGGCCAGGTCGCCGTCGGAGCCCCCGGAGCTGCTGAGGACGCCGGTGAAGCTGGTCGTCGTGTGCCACACGGCGGGGAAGCCGTGCTTCAACCCCCGACTCTGCGCTGACATGGTAAGTCGCGTCGCGCGCCCCCGGCGGCGGGGGCCTCGGCCACGGGTGAGCCCAGGAGAGGTCCCAGCGGGCCCCTGACGTTCTCCTCCGTCCGCCCAGGTGTCTAACATGCAGCAGTACCACAAGGACAGCCACACCTGGGACGACATCGGCTACAACTTCCTGGTGAGCGGGGACGGCGTGGTGTACGAGGGCCGCGGCTGGGACGCGGTGGGCGCCTTCCTCCCGGTCAAGAACAGGCTGGCTCTCGGCGTGGCGCTCATCGGCAACTTCGAGATAGACCTCATCACGGACAGCCAGGAGGACCAGCTGCGCAAGTACGTTCGGCGATGTTCCAAAACTATTGAAAACGGAGACAATTTTTTTGAAGAAAAAAAAAAGGGCGCTAATGAATTTTTCTGCTGGTCCAAAAATAACAGGTTCCTTGACTGGGGAGTGGAGCTGGGCAAGATCGAGCGCGGCTACAAGATCGGGGGCGCGTGCCAGTACCAGGCCACCATGAGCCCCGGGCGCACCTTCATGCAGAACCTGAGGACGTGGTCCCACTGGGACACGTACATGCTGAACAACGACTCGTGCGTGCGCTAGCCGCCGGGGGCCGCCGCCGCCCAAGACTGAAGATACTCGAGATGTCACCCTCGCGTTAATTGATATTTTTGCAATGATTTGATGTAATGATTTTGTAATGTTGCCATATTATGTGTGAGACAATATACTCCCGCCCCCCCCCCCAAAGAAAAAATAAACAAATAAAATAAATTTAGCTCTGAAATTTAATTACATTGCTATGCCCACCAAAATCTTGCCATCATGAAATTTCAGTTTCATTTTAAAAAGACAACACAAACAGATGATCGGTCATGTCAACCGTTTATTTAAAAGAATCCAATGTTCTTTTACACACTGAAATAAAATATCTCAGCAATTTGAATCAGAAATCCATAAACTCTATCATGAAAAAAGTCCACAAACAGAAAGGAGCACCACCGGGGCAATTGGACTGTCCATAAAATGAGAAGTGCATCACACAATTTTTTCAACTTGCATTTTCCTGTGGTTTCGGTCACACCGACCACCGGCAGCCTCCGAGTCTGCAGAAATGATTTGTTATCGCTGGCGAATGCTGCGCTTCTAAGAACGGCGAAGACGATAAAACGGCGTGAAACGTGGCGTTCGAGCACCGTTTGCAATGTCGCGGCCGGGGCCCGTCCCCGAGTCTGCAGCAATTAGCTTCAGGACTCTTTTGCGTTCTGGGGCGGGGCAGGGTGAGCGGGTACACGCGCGCGGTGCGGCGTGCGTGGGGCGTGGGCGGTCACTTGGTCTCCCCTGCAGCCCCCCCTCTCCCTCTCCCCGCGGCTCAGCCGGCCGCCGCGGCAGCTGTATCTCCCCGCCGCCGACTCGGCGGTGCCCCGTCGGTGCCCCGGCCCCGACCGCGCCAACCTCAGTAGGAGCCCCTCCGCTGCGCCAAGAGGACGCTCCATGGCCCGTGTGGCGTAGCGAGTGGCGCAGCCGGCGCAGCTGGACCAGCACGCCGATGGCCGCCAGGGGCAGGGTCCCCTCTGCGTGATGGGCCCTGACCACCACCTCTGCTTCATCCCGGACACCCTCGAGCCCAGCGATGCCGCCGCCAAGGCCGCCGCCAAGGCCGCCGCCAAGGCCGCCCCACCGGACACCGTGCCGCCGGGGGCCGCAACGGGGAGAGCACCAGGGACCGCCATCGAGGTGGAGGTGGACGCGGCACCCTTCCGCGTCGACCGGTCCACGTCGGCCGTGGACAGCGGGTACAGCGGCCAGGAAGAGGACCCCGATGATGACAACGTCGACAGCAGCAGCTGCAGCGGCAGCTACGTCAGCTCCACGGACTACGACGACGAGCCCGAGAGCAGGGCGGCGTCCGCGGCGGGCGGCGGGCGGCTGCAGTGCGCCGCCAGGGACATGGTGCATCACGGCATCCAGCTGAGCCCGCCCGTCGCCTTCGAGAACATCTCGGTGGACCACTCCACCAACGTGCAGTTCGGGAACAATACGCACATTCACGGGCCCGTCACGCTGGTCGTGTCCTCCAAGAAGACCGTCAACGGCGTGCCCGTGCCCTCCGTGCTGGCGGGCACCGACGGCGACCTCATCTCGGCCGCCGCCCTCGCCGAGGCCGCGGCCGGGGACGGCGCCCCGCCGCCGCCGTCGTACACGCCGCACGCCGCCGTTCCAGGAAGGACCGTCACGGACAAAGACAGACAGGGTAAGCCGCAGCACGCAGCTCGCCTTATCGTGTGTGTGTTTGTGTGTGTGTGTGTGTGTGTGTGCGCGCGCGCGATGGCAGCGGGCCAGGCAGCCCGCCGAGGCGCCGCCGTCGTCACTGCGAGGGAAACTCTAGGGGAACACACATCGGGGCCTGGGCCTGGAACACCTACAGACTTTCCCCGGCGCCTGCGAAGTGTAGGATAGGCAGACCCGCGGCGCGCTCGTGCTCTACGGGCGGGCCCATCTCCCAGGCGGGCAGCACCGGCTAAACATGTGTGCGCGCTGAGTGAACCGGCGCCGGGTATCGCGGCGGTGCGTGCAAAACAGACGGGCCCGAGGGGCGGCCGCCGGTGCATTAACCTGCCGATGCCGGGGCCGCCGGGGCCGCAGCCCGCCCAGATAAACACACGGCGACGCAGGACCGATCACCGACGCGGCCGGACTGACCAGCGCGTCCACATGAAAATTTTTCAAAAAATTCACGATCATTTCTGGTTTTTGTGTTCTGAACTGTCACCCACATCAGACGTGGTTAAAAAGTAAAGACAGCGGTCACCCACCCCAACCTTGACAACAATTCAAAATTCTCATAAAATGCGAAAATAATGTATGTGTGTATTATTGGGCACCTGTGCATGCCTTTGAAAAAAAATTGCAAAAATGGGTGGGCACTACCTCGTCCCAGGCCTCCGCCTGGAACCCTCCTGCTTAACTTCGGTGTTCGAATGGGAACCGGTGTACCAGGTATCGACCGCCGCAAAGACACGGGCACAACGCAGCGGCCTTTTTCAGGGGCACGCTTCCGCAACGGTCAATGTAGCCCCCTCCGCCAGCCAGATTTCCGGAATCAACTCCCTTCGACTGGCTGGTTGGTCTGTGGCACTGCGGCCACTCCCGAGCGGACTGGGGGGGAGGTAGGCTTTCCTATATCGTACACAGCCGAAGCTGCTGTACTTCACGACGAACCCTAGTCGCGACGGCGTGTCCTCGTCTGCCAGATTCACAGGGAGCGAAAACGAAGGTACCGAACCCTAGGTACCCCCGTAGCATACACCCGAGTCTCCGAACCAAGTTTCCTTGGTAGACACAGAGCCCCCCCGCCGGAAACCCCGGGCGACCGAGAGAACCTCGGACCCGGGAACGGGGGTAAGCCCGACCGTGCTGCGGGAATCTTCAAGTTGAAACCCAACGCTTACATCTCTCAGTGACGCAGCGCGCACGGCCGTTCAGACAGCCATACCGACGCCACGTTCGAAAGTATATTTTACCCTCAGTCTTCCAAACGCAGACACAAGAAAAATTTTGAAGAACTGGCGAGAGTCGAATCCTCGACCTTTCGGTCGCCGGGCGGCCACTTTATCCATGCGGCCACCGAGCCATGACGATGTCCGTAGTTAGTCCCCTATACTTAACACACGGTCGTCTTAGCTGAGCCGCCAGAAAAATTGTACGGACCGGCAAAGAGTCGAACCGCCGACCAGCGGCTCGCTGATCGGACTGGCTACCCACGCGGCCACCGAAACTCGATGCAAACGGCCAGTGCGCTCCCGGTACTGTAGCTGCTCCAGCCAGCCCTGCTGCCGCGCTCGTGTCCGACTGGGAATTGGCTGAAATTGACTGGACTTTGACTGGGGAGTGACTGGCCTGGGAGGCGCACACTGACTGGAGGCACTGAGGTACCCCTCGGATTCTGGCATCGCGCAGCAGCTCGGATGAATCAACTTGGCAGTTTGGCAAACTTGCAGAGAGTCATGTGTTTCATTGGTTGGCCGGCATTTTCTGCTTGTCTATACGTTTGTGGCGTTACAGTGGCATGTTATGTGTGTGGCTGAGGACAGACGTGACCTGTTTCGCTGCGAGGGGGGGGGGGGGGGGCAGGCGGGGTCACGAGTGCATCAGCTTATCGTAGTCGCGTTCCGCGCCACCCGCGTCCGCGACTTCGTCTTGTCGTCCGCCGCACAGAGTCCCGACGCGGATAGATACAGACAGACAGACCGCTTCGCAAAGAGCGAATATCATATCACGGCGCGGTTGTGACAGTTCAAATTACTGCTTTCATACGTTACGGCCCGGTGGCTCCCAGATAAATCCCCACATGCCCCCCCCCCTCTCACCTCTCTGTTCTCGCTGTTCTCTCGCGCCGTGCCTCACTGGAATTCCCCACTGTATGCGAGCACGGCGTGGAGTCCCGGGGGCAGGAGAGGATGGGGGGGGGGGGGGGAGGGGGGTGCCATCTCCAGCCACAATCAGCCTGCGACACACGCGCTCACACGCACACACGCACACGCACGCACACACACACACACACACTCGCACGCACACACAGGCAGCAGCCCGGGTCGTCCCCCTGCCCGTCGTGCCGACGTGAATATGAATGGGGAGAGGAAAGGGGAAGGGGGGGGGGGGAGAGGAAAGGGGGAGGGGGGGGGGGGCATTCTAGCCCGCAACCCGCCAAACATGTAAACACGGCGGCAGCGAACCCGAGCTTGAACCTGACCTTCCGGCGGCGCCGCGGCTGTATGGGGCTCCGGCCGGCTGGAGCAGACCGGGCCGCCGAGCGCCGCCTGGTTTTGCTTCGCGATCCTCCGCCGCCGTGCGGCCAGAGGAGGAGATTCCCGCTGATAATTGCTCTTTTTAATTGAAGCGACGAGGGAGGAAGTAAACGAGGATCAAACGGCGGCTGGCCTGTGCCGTGTCGCCCGTCGGCCGCTTCCCGCTGTTTGTGAACGCGTTACCCTGAAACAGCGGAACTCTGCGAGAATACCGCCGCTTTTGCATCGCCTCCAAGGGGCCTGCCTGCGGTTGTCCGCGGGGACGTGCTGTCGCGGCGCGGGTGCCGGCGGCAGCCAGGCTGCGCCGCGTGACGCCAGTGGGAGGGGAGTTATTGCACCTTTTGTCGGCTGCTGCGCCGTCGACGCTTGTCAAATACCCGCTGCGGGCAATAAACGGGAAAACCCGGTGGACAAGTTGACGTGATGAAAAGGACTCGCAGGGCACCCCCCGCCGGGAACATTTTCAAGGGTTTCTTAGTCGCGGAATTTCCAAAGAAATTTTCGGAAAATTTGTGACACTTTCTGATATATTACGTTTTTTTTTCCGAAAATTTTCTTGCAAGGACTAAAAAGCCTAGCATTATCCGAGATGAATAAATACCCGGCTTGCGACGCACGCGGTGGTGTTCTGCACATAGTCAATACCTTTTTCCTGACAAGAAACGTGCAGAAAAAGTATGTGCCATTAACTGTGACGGCACGTTTGAGGCCGGCTTATTTTTAGCCGAAGCGCGAGCGGCCGTAACCGAGACTGTGACGCGTCAGTACAACTGCAAATACAACTACGTTTTGTGATTCTGTGGTGTAGTTCCACCTCAGGTGCTGAGGGTCCGGCTGCAGTTCTGTTGGCAGGGCTGGCAGACGAGCCCTTCTGGCGGCGCCGCGCCGTGCTGCTGCTGCTCCTCGCGGCCGCCGGCCTGGTGGTGGCCGTCACCGCCTTCTGCGCCGTCACGCTGCTCGGGCAGGACGGCAACCGAGTGGGTAAGTGCTCGGGTAACTCGGGGTAATTCAGAGCAGCCAGGGGTAACAGGAGGGTAATCGAGACAAATGTTTTCCAAGTAAGACGATCTTTAAAAATAAAATTCGAGGAACCCAAGGTAATTTAGGGTAGCCTGGGGTAACCTTATGAAGCCCCGGGGGGGGGGGGGGGCGGTAATCTAGTATGTAACCTGGGGTAATTCAGGGTAACATGGGATAGAGACACCGGGAGGATCCAAGGTGAACCGGTTGTTAGAGGGCGTGCACGCTCAGTCAGTCCTGTGCACCGGTGGGGTAACAGTTAACACTCTCCAAGAGTTAACTCCAGAGTTACGCCCGTGTGCGTCACTCGGATGCAAATCAGTCCAGCGCCTCTGTGACGTACAGCGCTGCCGGTGATACGGGATGGGTTACCATGGCGACCGAGAGAGAGGGAGAGGGAGAGAGAGGTAGAGGGGGGGGGGGGGGGGGGGGGGGGGAGAGAGGGAGAGAGAGAGAGACAGAGAGAGAGAGAGAGAGAACCGGTTGCCGCAGGAGCCAGCCGGGCGGCCGGCCCCTGGGTACCGGGGGACGCCCCAGTGGCGTATCCCGTCCACATGCAGGGAATCCTGAGCAGGGGCCCGGAGGAGGCGCAGAAAGTGGCCCCCGCAGGATAGGAGCCGATGGTACAGGGGGTACAGTCGGCACCGCACGCCGGTGGAATATCCTATCCGGCGTGAGCGCGGTGCCAACTGACACGCCATCTCGGGGGAAAAATTGATTCAATGGTGATGTACCAGTTGGAAGTGTAGTGCCGGCGTTGCGTTGGCTGCGCTGCGGGGTAGGTACGCAGCCCCGTGCTCCCTGCGTTATCGTGGCCAGCCGACGCGGTTAATCCCGCGGCCACGCGCCGGGCCGGGTGTGTCGCTCTGCCCAAACACACCCAGACGGTATTGGGGGCTATTGAGGCTATTGGGCACCATGGATGCCGTGGCAGTGCGTGTCCGCGTGTGACGCCCGGCGTGGCTGTTGCAGAGCCCGCCGTGCTGCCCAACGGCCTCACCCTGGTGGACAGGAAGGGGTGGCTGGCGCAGCCGCCGCAGCCGGGCGTCAACCCGCTGGAGGAGCAGCCCGTCGACTACGTCGTCATCCACCACTCGGCCTCCGACCCCTGCTACACGTACGCCGAGTGCCTCAAGGCGGTGCGTGCGCGGGGAAGACCGGCGTCAACTTCACCACGTTAAACTGTAGTTAACTGTAGTTAAACTGTAGTCTCTAACGTGAACCCTCCTCGCCCGCAGACCCGGTACATCCAGCTGTTCCACGTCGAGAGCAACCACTGGTCCGACATCGGCTACAACTTCCTGGTGGGCGGCGACGGCTACGTGTACGAGGGCCGCGGCTGGGACAAGGAGGGCGCGCACACGCTCAACTGGAACAAGCGCTCCGTGGGCATCTGCATGATCGGCACGTTCACGTACCAGCGGCCCACCATCGAGCAGATGCGCGTCACGCTCAAGCTGATCCAGTACGGCATCGACCTCAAGAAGATCAAGCCCGGCTACAAGCTGGCGGGCGCGTGCCAGCTACGGAGCACCGAGAGCCCCGGCTCGCTGGTGCAGGCCGAGCTGCAGCGCTGGGACCACTGGTGGAACTACACGGTCGGGGACTCGTACTGCAAGCCCAAGTAGGGGGCGCCCCGCGCAACAGTGCGAAACGTTCCCTTGCGGTGTCGTTTCGATGTCGATTTCAAAATATCGAAATGCCAAGTTTTTCGGTCGTGAAAATCGGCAAGCCGGCGACGTGCGACTTAAAATCGGTGCCGTCGTCAATTTTTTGAACCAAGTGCATGTGCGTTGCAATGGAAAAATCGATATCGGGGCGACATCGCTGAGAGAGTTTCACGGTGTGGCGTCGTAGATTCGTTTCACAGGAACGGAAGAGTTTGAAACGGCGTGTCGAGATAGTAAGCTCACTCAATTACATGGCGCCCGTCTTGTAAATGTACCACCGAAATGAGACCTTAAGTCTTTATTTCTTTTACAGAAATCGCACATTTTTGAGAGGAGCGTGCACGGGTGGGCCGTGGACGGAGTTCACCCTCCGACATTGGCTTCGCTGTTTCGACTTGCCATAAGTAACGCTGTGATACCATAAGAGAAGGTCCGAACTCCCCCCTTCGTTTCATGGATTGTACTTCATTATAAGACTAAGACTGTGAGCCACAAGAAAAGAAAGAATTTCTTGCCTTTTGTTTACGAGCCGATTTAGCCGACTAGCATTTTTATTTGCACGTTTTTTTTAGTCTGTGTGAGACGATATTTTTGCTTTGTAGAACCATGGTGTTTCTTACACAATATTTTAAATCGTCGGCCTTACCGGAGGTTTATACTGACGATAAGTGCACGCATTTTGTACCTGTTGAAACTAAAAGACCTGGCATGATAAGTGTATTAAAATAAACTCACCTACGAAGTCCTTAATCATCAACCTCTGGAGGCACAGTAGTGTGTCCGGTGAATCGGAAAGAGCAGTAAGAGGCTATCCCATCCCATTCCCAAACAAAACACAACAACCAATACACGAGCACAGAAACACCATGTTACGGTTAATGTGTGGAGCCCGGGGACTCCTGAGATTAGCCGGTTAAAGTCGATACGGTTCTCTGGATAACGCCGATGATTGTGTCATGACCTTTGGCTAATGTCAAACAAGTGGATGGCTGCTGTTTTTTAAAAAATTTTAAATATGGGCGAGGAAAGGGGGCACTTGCTGCCGCCGTGACACTTGTTGCAATATGGATAATCTCAGGAGCCCCCGGGCTCCGCACATTAACCGTAACACACACACACACACACACACACACTCAATCAAAACAAAATTGAAACTAAGGATGAATAAGTGGAAAGAAAATAATAATTTTTTCGTAGAATTGAAGGGGAAAAAACGAAACAAAAAACTGATGCACTTCCGAGCACTACTCGTAGAATTGCTATTATATAAGATAGGAAGCTGAGTCGGAGTCAGTTCTCGTCCGCGCTCGTGTTTGAATCTGCTCGGCCCCGTCCGCCCGGTCCATGACGAGCCAGCCAACTGGAAGGCCTCCCCGACAACGTTGTCATTAATGGTCATTACGACTGCCGGTACGACAGTCATGAGAAAGAGGCGATGCTGAATCACTTCTCCCGGCGCGTTAGCCTGTCTTCCCTGGTATTGCCCTAAGACTTTGAAGAACGCGCAGCACACTTTGTATACTCAAATTCTCAAGTGGTTTGTGGTTTTAATCTCCCATACTACTGCTTTAGTCTCGTGTGGTAGGAGCTCCCAATATGAATGTGAATCAATCGATATTGAGTGGTAACACCCCCTCCGCCCCCTCCTCCTCCCTCCCCTGCACCCACGCTATTGCTTGTGCGGTTGCGAGTAAACAACTGTTACCTCTAACCTGTAGTATTGGCGTTTTCTTTCAGTGATTGGCAATGTTTTATTTCAAACGCTTTTTAAAAAACGAATTAACGTAGCAAATTATCAAGTCATATTCGCAGTTTCTGGCGACTTAACATGTCGGTCAGCTCGGAAACTCATCCACCGTCGGTACGAAGAAGGGTACTGACTTTTGCTGTTTCCAGTCTTCTAACCGAATTAGGTTTTGACCATGCCGAAAAGATCGCCGTGGAAACACTGGTCGAAATGGTTCAAAGCTGTACGTATGAGTGAAGCCCACAGTCGGGTGCAGCTTTATTTCAACATGTCATTAAGATGAATAATTTAGGTTAGTGTCTGGTAATAGAAGTTCTGTGTATCTCTGCCTAATGACCTCTTGTCTCTCGTTTTCTAGTCTTGACTGAATGTGGGAATAGCAGTAAGTCTTACTGCGAACTCGCCGGACGCACTGAGCCCGTCATTGGGGATGTAATTATTGCTCTAGTCAACATGGGGTACAACCTTGAAGGAATTCAAGCTTATGGGCGCCGTCCAGCTCGAACAACTGTTCCCACACCCCTGCCTTCTGCTGCTCCTAAACCAACAAACATTCTCCAAGCGGGTCTCAAACAGAGGTTTCCATCGCACATTCCAGGGCATATGCCAGAGTTTCCTGATCCTCACGCTTACATCAGAACACCAGTAAGTTCTATATTTACTATTTACTTTTTTATCTTAGGTTTCGTTTTAGTTTTGGTTTATATGCTCTAATTTTTATTTCAAAATTGCACTTTTTCAGACCCATAAACAACCTGTTACTGAATATGAAGCCATTAGAGAGAAGTCGGCAATGCATAAACGGGACTTGGAACGGGCTCTGTGCAAGTTTATTACTAAAACAAATGAAACTCACAGTCTGTTTCAGGGTGCAGATGAAAATTATCCATGTAAGTTGTATGGACCACTGATTTGTTTCCGTACGTTACATGTTCTATCTGAATATTAACTTTTTTTCAAATTGTTATTTCTAGTGATGGCCATGAAACCTAAATTTCCTCCGTATCTTGATGCCCTTCTACCACGAGATCAAATATTCGATTTCGAAGAAGAAACTGTTCAACCTTCACCTCGGAAGGTCAAGAAAGAACCAGATAGTGGAGAGAAGAAGGAAGGGGGAGCGGGGGCCAGTGGTGGAGGAGGTGCAACTGCACCAGCTGCTCCTACCACTACTGCTACTACGGCTGTGGTGGCAGCTGCGCCAACAATTCCTTCATCATCAGGGCCTGGTGAAGGAGATGATGATGCAAAGGGAGAGACTGAAATTATTGACAATCCATATTTAAGACCAGTTAAGTTACCAAGAAAGAAGTTAAAGCAAAAATAGAAGGGACGAGAATGCATCTGACATTTCAAGAATGTTTGAGGTTTAGAAGCTGTCCTTACGTGCATTTAAATTAAATGCAAAACTAGTCTGTGATGATTTGTTTTTAAACATCAGTAACTCTGTCAGCTAGACTGCCCAATTTATTTTATGCCTCTGTAGGCAAACCCTTTTCTATCCACTGTATATATACAGTAACTGTTACTATATTTTGTGGTGAACATTTTACTGTGAATTCTTTTGTTTTGTATATATTGAATAAATAGGAGATCAAAGCCCTGTGGTTATTGTACTACCTTTTCATGATAGGGCGCACACCAATTTCAGTGGAGCAAAAGGGGAAAACCGTGTGTACTCGCTGTGCTGCACAGTTGCTACCATGAACATACAAGTGAACCACTCAGTGCTTCTATTTTGTGTTGTGGTACTCCCTCAGCCCTATTATGGGCTCTGGAGGGTGAGGTCTAATTCCCCTTCCCCCTCAAAGGGCACGGGGAGGAGTGCTGGAAGGGAGGATGAGTTGACTTCACGGCCGCTCCCCAGCAGGGAGTTTGGTTTGTGAACAAGTATAAGCTGCACTCTGGTTTTAGGGCCTCAAAGAAACAAAAGTGTGGCTCGTACGTATTCAATCTACATACCAAATGCAAGAAATGCAGAATTTTAAGATGGACAGGTGGTTTTGTAAAGAGGTACAAAGGGCATTACGCATATGGTTGAACTGTATAATTTATTTAGACATTACTATACAACTAAAACAAATATCACATTTCTTAATATAAGAAGAACAATCTGCTGGGTATATCTAGTGCAAATCTAGAAGGTTCAAGATCCCTTACTCTGAAAAAAATGTAGTTCACAGAACAGACAGCTCACGCAGCATCCACACAAAACTTAATAGTATTTACAATAAAAATTTGATAAACAATCGGGGTAAAAAAACACTAGCAGTCTTATTTTCACCATACCACAACATATTTGCATCACTCAAATATATACAAAGGACAGAACTGTAACTTGCTTATAGCAACGCTCTTAGTACTTCCAAACCCTCAGAACGTAAAAACAATGCAAATTTACAAACTGAGCAGTGATGGTAATGGTACCAGTGATATAAATATCAATGGGCAAACTTAAAATCAATGGCTGAAGGACTGAAGAGGTTGTTGGATAGATAAAATGATCAGAAAGTAAAAATGAGAGCCCAGTTAGTTTCTGCTAAATTCATTTCTCAGGGGCAACACCACACAAGTAATAAGGATACGGGCAAGGTAACATTTGTAATGCTAGAATTGGGAATGAAGTGAAGATATGAATACCTATGGCATGCTGTACTAAGTTAAAGGCATAACAAGTTCCCACTTTAAATCAAAGACAAATACAAATAAAAATATAAAAATGTAGGCTTGTTTATAAATACATAAAAAAGAACAGGATAAAATTCTAACTAGGTCACTAGCAGAAGGGTAAAAGTGTCAAGAAAAATAAATGGGTTAAAATTTAAACCCACATTTGATCTGAAGGGGTCATGGGGTATTGTTAGTACTTCTCTGCATCAACTTTCTTACAATTTGTATATACAGTATCAGAAGCTTGTACAGTGCCATTCGAAGGGGTAGATCCACCAAGTTCTCTTAGAATTTGCTCAAATGCCTTGCCTTTTGTCTCGATCACAAAGAAAAAGGTAAAGAAACATCCTGTTATAGAGATGGCAGAAAATATCCAAAATGTGGAGTAGTTGCCGATGGCAGTGCTCAGCTGATCATAGAACTTGGTGACTACAAAGACAGATGCCCAATTCATCACGGTAGCAATTGACATTGCTGTTTCCTTAATTTGTGCAGAGAAGACTTCACTCATATACAACCAGGGGATTGGACCATAACCAAGAGAAAACATGACGATGAAAACCACCATGCACAGAATCGGCAACCAACCAATATCCACGTCTTTAAGAAGCTGCAAAGGAAAACATAATTTCAGATCACTCAAAATTCACACATTAACTCAAACCTGGTCTCTAGTCATTGTTCATGTGACATAATCGGCCAAAGAAATTAATAATACTCACGTTATTTACGTCTAAGTAGAAGTAAACGCCAAGAACAGCACCAGAAAGTGCCATTGAGAGGCCTGATAAAATTAACAAAATACGCCTTCCCAGGCGGTCAATCAGCAACGTTGACACATATGTGGCAACAATCTGACAACAACCAACAACTACTGTGGCTACACTGGGTTTTAATGTTGAATGTGCTGCCTGGAGAAAATATTAAATTAGTTTCCAGCTGACTGTGCATCAGTTTCAGTAAGTGGTCAGTTAAATCATTCCATCAGCTCAACCAGACCCAAAACCTTGGTGTCCCCAATTTCTTTTAAATCTATAATGATGCATGTGAGGAGAGTCTCCTCGCAGCATATCTGGGCCTCCAAGAGTATTTGAAGTGCCATTGGGGAAAAAAAAAGAAAATGTTTGTAATACATACTTAGGGAACTATGGTACTCGAGAACATCACAAATGAATAGCAGAGCTATAATATATAGCATGCCTAACCCCCTATCATGACAGTGAATTAAAAGAAATTGGAGATCAGGGCTCAAGTCCTGGTCAGGTTGAGAATTAATTACTCAGAACTTAACATACCTCAAATATTTGAGCAGAAAAGAATATCACAGCATTGATACCGCTGAATTGTTGGAAAATCATAACAGATAGGGCAAGGAACAACCCTTTCTTTGCAGCAGTTGTAGAGAAAGCTTCAGTAATTGGCAGCTTTGCAGCAGCTTCCTGTAAATGCAAAACAACAATTTGGTTACTTAGAAAGTTCGTATTGAAAATTAGAGCACATCACTAAAAAAGAAGTACTTCACCTCATCCAAACTTGTTTGAATTTCCTGAATCTCTCGGTCCACGTCATAGCTCGAACCCCGGAAAAACCTGAGAGAACTTTTGGCGCTATCCGTCTGTCCTTTGGACAGATACCAGCGAGGAGTGTCTGGGAAGAAAGACACCATAGCTGCCATGACAGCTGGTATGCATGCACAAGCAATGTTGACCCAAAATAAGTCCAATTCCTAAAGCAGATTAAGGTTTATATGAATCACATTACCATTCAGTTATAGTATATAGACCATTAAGGCACATGAATGTCAGAACGGCACTTACCAGAGCTGCTAGGACATAGACAAACAAAATCCCTCCAGTGATCAACAATTGAAAATAGCTTCCCAGCACTCCCCTGATGCTTGCTTCTGCTATTTCCCCTGTATACATGGGTGCAACAACACAATATGCTCCAGTTACCGCACCCAGAATGAAACGTGCTAAATACAACATCCACACCTGAGGCATAGAAGAAAGGGAAAAAAAAAGAAGGTTATTAGCACTATCTTAAAGTGACTCAGTAAATTAATAAAGGAATGAATGAATGAATGAGTGAACGCATGAATACTCACACTGTTCGCCCAGGCAAGCAATAGGTAAGCTATAACCATGAAAGGTGCCAGAAACAGCAGAACTTTCTTCCTTCCAATCAGATTTGCAAGTATGCCCAAAGGAATGGCACCAATAATTGCTCCAATAGACAAAAATGCTGACACCCATGAGAAATCATCCTTGGAAGTACGGAAGTCTTCAGGGGCTGTTCGATCTGCTGTCAGGATCCCAGCAGCACTGGTCCATCCCATTGTCGTCCCAACAGCCATTGCCGACATGCAAGCTGCACAAAGAGATGTTGGGTAAGTGATAACTACGTGCCCCATTTGAAACAAAAATAGAAAAATGCATTTGAATGATTACGTACCTGCCAGAGCCCCCATATACTGGGTCCCCTTGGCACCCTCCATGGCTTCTTTGGCTGATGATGGACCCAGGAGGGGAGTTTTCTCCGTAGACTGCAAACACATACAAAATCGTCTGATTAGGCAGATGCATGACTAATATTCATATGGTGACCAGTCAACACTACACGCGACAGACGGCAAGGAAACGCTTTTGAAACAATCTGTGAACGATATCCTCAACTGTTTATCTCTCAAAAAACGGAACCTCCAGTTGACGATCACGTTCACCACAACATAAAAAAAAGCAGCACCGAGATGCCAATCCGACTGCCATCGTATCATGAGTGTCCCCTGTGATCTCCAGTCAGCGAGTAGTGGGAGGGAGACCAGTGCAGCTGCAAAGCACTTGCAGCACCTGCAACTCACCGAGCCCGCCATGTCCGAGACATCATCCGGGCCATCTGGGGCACTCGAAGCGCTGGCGCCCGGTCCATGACTCGAGCCTGCGTTCCACGCCATACCCGAACGGGTGCCGCGCGGATAAAACGTCAGCCGACTCGGGGGGAAGGGTCACGACCGACGACTGACGACTGACGCGGAGCGAACCAGAGGACGGAGCGCGTCTCCGAGGAGGGCACAGCGAGGCACAGCCAGGCACGGTGACAGCTCGGTCCGGTCGTGTGGACCTCCTCGAGGGACACGGCCACGGCTGCTCGGACGGGTGCCGGCAGGACTGAGCGGCCTGTCAGCGCTGTCCACTGACAGAGGCACGGCCGACTGCGCGTGCGGAGCTCGCATTGGGGTCGACTGGCCACACGATCAGCTGTCAGCTGTTGCTGCTGTCGTGTTGTGGTTCGTAGTTGGACCTCGTCTCCGCCAGAGCGCGCCACGAGCGCAGTTAGTTGTTTTCGCGCCCAAAGTGGGACCTTTTCAAATGCCGGCGCGAAACGGTCACCGTTGCCGGAGTCGGTGTAAGACGATGGCGGTGGCCGTCCTAGCCGTGTCTGCCGCTCCGCTGCCCTGAGTCCGGTGGCGGAAAGGGGAGAAGGGGGGGGGGGGGGTGACGCAGCGAATGATGAGTGACATTTACGTCATAGGTACGTGGTGCGCGCGTCGCAGCTCAGTGAGCTGCAAGCACTCGCAACCGAATGGAGGCCCTTCATTTTTCTTTTCAGAACTCGTAAAGTCGACGTGCTTGAAAAGAGCTCCTGTACAATGGGAACTACAATGGGCGAACACATGCGCCTGTTTTTTTTCTATTTTTTTCCATTGACTTATTATTTTCGACTCGGAGCGGAGCTCGACGGAACGTATGGCGAACAGGACGAGACGGGCGTGTGTCATGTATGTGCGGGGCGGGGCTCGGTACGGACCCATCTCCCGTCTCCGGGAGCGGGTCCGGGACCGAGTCCGGGATACTTTGCTGTTGCGATGCCAGCAGCTCCAGTCGGGGTCAGAAAAGTTTTCCTGTTTGCGTGCGTCGATACAGTTGTGCCATAATTTCGAGACCGATATCGCGTCATAGCACGTAACAAAATAAAAGTATATACGCCTCGGTTTTACGGAAGACAGAAAATTTCGAAGGATGCCCCGCTTCTCCCCTGCTCTTCTGCCGACGCACTAATTTTTCTATGGAAACATTTTGCATTGTAAGCCACGGAGTGTGATGTGTGGCGGAGTGCCGAGCCACGCCAGCACTCGTAACGTGTCACACAACTCATATTCACACACACACACACACACACACACACACACGTCCGCGCGGCGCCAGACCGCGGGCCGGTCAAGTCCAAGGTCAACCCGGCCAGGTTGGTCGGTCAACATGCCAATTACCAAACCAGACCAGAATGAGAGGAGGATGGCAGGGGTAAGGGGGGGGGGGAGGAGGCGGTCATAGAGTACTAGACAGCGAGGGACCATACTTTCCCACTCCTCCGTCATTGTTCTTTTTTTTACCACATACAACGGCAATTTTTGTGTGTGTCGCCTACGCCCTGCACCGCGGGACCCCCTCCCACGCGACGCCCAGCGCCGCCATCGCCTCTCCGTCGTCACTTTCTGCGAACTCATCATCCGACGATGGAGAGCTACCGCATGTGCGAACCCCCAATCCGAGCTGAATATATTGAGGATCCTCAGGTGGGTCGTTCTGGCGTCGGACAGAGCATTCCGCGCGAGCAAATTTTGCGCGCGACACCCGCAGCGCCATCTCTCAGCCACTACCCGAACGACGACGTCACCTGATCGTAAGATGTGGCCGCGATCCCCGTGATTGTGGTCCGAGTGGGCGTCAGGTGCGCGGCACGCCGACACGCCACCGCGGGGGCTCGAAAACAGCGGCGCGCCCACCCACTCCGCGCGCCCCCCGTAATCTGTACGAGCGGTCAATCACAAAGAAAGCCCAGTGCCGTAAAATAATCAATAAGATTTTTCTGTCCGATAACAAAAAAAAAACACCGGAGAAAAAAATTATTGCACGATAATCGATGCTGTGTTTTTTTTTTAAGGTAAGAGGTGTGTTGATACTGGCTGATAAATAAAATTGATTCCGGTCTCAACAATTAATAAGATAAATTAGCAGAGTAAACCACGACGAAATAGATATTTCCGAGAGTGTCGAAAGGGCGTGCACGTGCAGGTAGAGAGCAGCGGAGTCCCGGGCCAGCCTCCCGCCCGTCCCGCCCCGTCCGCCCCCGGCCCAGCGAACTCATATGACTCAGAGCACAGGACATGCCGTGGCGTCCCCAGCCCAGCTGGCCCAGCCAGTCACGGAACACACTCTCGTCCAGCCCAGCACATGAGTCACAATGCAAATCGGAAGTCAGAAATGCCATGCAATTTTCAGCACTGCGCCGACGGTGGTGGTGAGGGGGGGGGGGGGGGCAGGCAATCGCAACAGCTTGGTTTGGAATTGGCGTGTTTTCCGTGTCCCTCTTTGCTTTGCCGTTGAGCCCGCGGCGCCGCGGTCTGCGGTGGGGCGTCGGCGGCACCCCTCCGAGCCCCCTTCGGCCCCGTCGGCCCCGTCCCCGTCAGGGACACGCCGAGGCGGCGCTATCGCGGCGCCCGGGCGGCACTCGAGTCCCGCCGCCCGCCACGCCACGCCACGCCACGCCACGCCACGCCACGCCGCGCTCTCGGCGCTGACACAGTTACTAATGTGGGGAGGGAGGGGCTGATCGGAGATCGCGGCGGGGAGGAGGAGGAGACAGCCAAGGTTTCGGCCGCGGAGAGTGTGTGGGCCCCGGCAGCCCCGGCAGCCCCGGCCGAGCCGAGCCCCCGAGCCGGCCGGCCGGCAGGACCCTCCAACTGATAAGGACGTGCGGCCGCGCGGCCCCGTCGCCGACACCTGCTGCTCACAGGGCTGTCATCCCTCTTCCAGCGCCCCCCTGCGGGGCCCCTGGCGGCGGCGTGGTGGGAGCAGCCTAGAGCAGCCCCAAGGGCCGCAGAGGGCGCAGTAAGAGCCCTCGGCCAAGGGCGCGCGACGCGGGCTGTGGCGTGTGCAGGAAGTGGGCGGCGCGGCTGCCGTGTGTGTGTGTGTGTGCGTGTATGTGTGTGTGTGTGTGTGTGTGTGTGTGTGTGTGTGTGTGTGTGTGTGTTGGTGCCGTGCGTCGCGGTGCTCGCCGCGACATCAGTGCACAGCTTCCGCCATACCCGGCCACGCACGGACACACGACAGCCTCCCGTGGCGGGGGTTAGAGAAGAGCACCGCAGCAGTACGTAGTGCCAACATAGTGCACGGAGAGAGAGGGAGGGAGAGAGAGAGAGAGAGAGAGAGAGAGAGAGAGAGAGAGAGAGAGAGAGAGAGGCGGAGGGTTAAGGCCCGATAGCGAACGCTCCCACCACCACCGCATGTGAAGGACTGCTCGGCCGAGTTTGTCGTACCGAGGGGATGGAGACGGGGGGTGGCGACGGCGACACGGCAGGGCCGACCTTAACAGTGCCCCCCACCACCACCCCACCCGCCAACACCGTCTTCCCGTCCTGCTCGCACTCATTGGGAATGCAGCCGGCGTGCGGTGCGGCGGTGACGCGTGGCGGCGCGTGGCGGCGCGTGGCCGCGGCCACTGGTCACACGTCGCCGCCGATAGTGCTAACGGAGGCGTGCAGAAACCGACGTCCGCCGCGCATATCAAAAAGTGTCGTCGAAAATCGCCAGCAGCCGAGAGGGGGCGGTTCCCGCCGGTGCAGGCGGAAGGGCCGCCGGGACCGGTACGGTCGGCGACGTGTGGGAGGATAGGGTACGCTGGCGCACGCGGGACACCGGCGGAGTCCTTTGATCCCGCCAGCATCAGGACGTGCTGGCGGGGTATCAGCAATCAGAGCAAACAGCTCGCCTCACACGGCTTGCAGTGCCGGCCGGCCTGCGCCGCGCCGCCCCATACAGTTCCAAGTGATAACAGCTCTGGATTTGGCGCTCGTCAAAACCGATAGCAGGAATGCGATCGATTTAAAGCCCCCTCACGCCCCCCCCCCCCCCACTCTGCACCTACAATCACCCGCGCATAGCTCTCTGCCCACTACATTCAGACATTCCGTACCAGGAATGTAGCCTTGCTTTGCAGGCCAGTGTGAAAAAAACACACCCCTCTCCTTCCTTCCCCTTCCTCCAAGACAGCGGCCCACGTTGTCGCGGGGACTGTGCGAGCTGTGATGCTTTCGAAAATGGGAGTTTGCGGATAAATATGACCCCTCCCCCCTCCCCCTCGAAAATAGAAGAAGGAGAAAATAAGTGCTGTGATGCGGTGTAGCGTGCGTCCACACATGCGTGTATCAACACAGCACTCATTTTGGGATTCCAGAAAGAAGGAACACAAACACAAAAAAATTATAGAAAATGACTGCGCTTGAATTTCGCACGACACTACTTTGTGGTTCTCACTCGCTGCGCAGTTTCTAGCGAGTACGCTCTGCACATCAACAACACGTTAAGCCTCGCCAAAGCTAGGCGAAAAAAATCTACTTTCATCAAATCCAAGGCAGGAAAAAAAAGAGAGAGAGGAAAACAACTTCCAATCTGTTTGAAGTACTTGGCGTGGTGCGCTGCGATTCTTATATTTACGGTCCTGAGGGCTACTTGGCACTTCCAATCTTATCTCCACACCTCTTCGCGTAAAGTCAGAGACGATAAGCCTCGATAAATGGTTTGTAATAACGAGAAAGATTATCATTGACGTGCAAAGTTCGTCCACAAATCTCTGAAGGCTTCCTTGTCTCTAAGCAAAAGAATGGACAAACCCGGACTATGCGGCGTCCTGCAGGAGGCGCGCGGCGCGGCGCTCGACGCGTCCAAGTGTAGCAGAGTCGCATCAATAAAAAGAAAAACGGTAACGGCAGTATGCTGTTGATTAATGGTCATTTTTTGTATCTCAATCGTTGCTGACAAGGAAGCCGCCTTTCACATTTTCTCGAGCGCGGCTGCACGGCCGGCCCGCGGAGCCGAGCGGGGCCCGCCGCGCACCTGATACGACGACGACGCCGACCCCTCCCAGCTACAATTACACTGGAATTCCGCGGATGATTTGTCTCGGCGCGTGGCGGGCGCGTGGCGGGCGCGTGCCCGGCCGCATGCACCTATTCTGACACGTGTGCCCGGTTGCGTCGCCACTCGCGCCGCCGCAGGAGTATCCGCGTCCTTGTCGCACTTACGAATGGGCCCCCGGCAGGCGGGCACGGCGGCCACGGGGGCCCGTGTGGAGGCGACCGCGGAGGCGCCTGTTCGGGCGCCGCCCCGGCCGAACCGGACGTTACCGGAGCATCGCGGCCGCCCGATGGCTCGCGGGGTGACTCGCGCGGGGCGGGGTGCATCCCAGGGTGCACCCGAGGGCGCCACGCGGGCCGCCGCACAGGGCGCCTCATGGGCTGCTTCATGAGGACGCCGCGCAGGGTGCCTACCACGAGGTATCGACCCGCGGCCCACCTACCCGCCACGACTGTACCGCTCTGCACCGCACCAGCGTGTTCGTAACCTCATTTCTTTTTCTCCCGGTGGAACGACGTGACCGCCGCGTGACCCCTCCTGGTCGGGAAAGGCCGCGACGGCTGGACGCCCAGCAGGAAATTTCTGCACGCGAGGCGCTGGCAAAGGAGCGCCGCTCCGCGCTGTGCGGCGGCGCTGGCATGGGAGGACAGGCGGTCGCGATGTAAATGTCGGCGCCTGGAGTGCGGGTGCGTGTATCCCACGGCGCCGGCGCTGACAATTACCTCCTCCCGGTGGACGGCGGCGGCCACCACGCCGTCGTCAGCGACAGGGAATTCCTCCCCGCTGCCCCGGCTGCCCCCGCTGCCCCCCCCCCCCCCCCCCCCCTGGCGCGCCGCGCTCAAATTCCCCGGCGCGAGATGGCGCGCACTCGCGGTGCCGGGGCCCCGGAGAGGGGCTTGATATGAGGAACATGAGCCGCGGCGGGCAGGGCAGCGCGGGCAGGGCAGCGCGGGCAGCGCCTTGCGGACGTCCGCTGAGGTTACCGGCAGCCCGGCCCCGCCCGGCCCCGCCCGGCCCGGCGGTGGTGAGGTCACAGAAGTCATATTACACTTTCGCGGTTGTTTTCCGTCCTCACGACTCATACTCATAACTCTGTGGGCTGCGGAGCCGCGGCGGCCGGCGGCGCCAGGCCGGCCAGGCTGTGTGACGGCGTGTGCCGCGTCGCCATTAGAGCCTAACCGTCTCAATCCCAATGTCTTTCCACGCCCGGCGGTCCCGTCCCGTCGCGGCGCCGCGCGGCGCTCGGGTCAGTAACACACGCACTGCAGGCCGCAGGCTCCCGCAGGATCCGATCCGCAGGCACAGTGCGGATACCACAGCCTGCCGCGGCGGGTTGTGCAGGTCAAGTGGGGCCCAGCCCAGCCGGCACGGCGCGCAAGAGGAGGCCGCCGACACCTCCGCGACGAACCCGGCCGCGAGCGCGCGCCGCCCAGCCTCACGCACTGCCGTCGCTGTTCCCATCCAACCCTTCCAACCTTAACCCTCCGAGGGCAACACACACACGGACACATTTGAAAAAAAAAAACGATTAATTTCAACCTATCATATCACGTTGCAACTTTGAATTTAGAAAAACTGTGGTGAACACGAGACTGCAAGACGAAGGGGTATCCAAGTTCGCAATTGCGGAATTTCAAACTGAGCCGCGCGGGAAATTTGTCAGACAATTTGTCAGAACCGCTGATTAACGCCAGCCTCCGCTTTTACCTGTCGGAGCCGGTAGAGACGAGCGGCGGCGGCGGCGGCAGCAGCAGCAGCAGCAGCAGCAGCAAGAGGACAGGACGCGGCCGAGCCGGCGAAGACACTCAGGAGGCACGCAGCGCGCAGGCAGCGCAGGACGCAAGGCGGGTCGCAGAGGCGCCAGGCAGCGGCGAGCCCAGCGGAGGCGGCGGCGGCGGAGGAGGAGGAGGAGGAGAGTGGGAGACCAGCCGGGCAGACCGCTGATCACTGAGTGACAAACCCGACTGCCCGCGGTCAACTTATCCGCGGCCCGGCGGGGCCCGCGCAGCCCGCGGAGCAGAGCCCGCGCAGCCCGCGGACTGGCGGCGCCCGCCCCGCCCCTCCCCCTGCCCACCCCCCACCACCCGCCCCCTCACCCTTCATCGGCACCACGACGCGTCGCCACACAGCCGGCGGCGTTGTATGGCCTGCCCGGCTGTGTGTGTGTGTGTGTGCTACGTTTTCCGCGTGTTGTTGTTGTTGTTGTGTGTGGTTTGTCATAAACGCGCATCCGATGCATCTGGCGTTCTCCTCACATGACAGGAGCCCGACAGGACGGCCTGGAATGGGTTCGATCCCAAGAGTGGGCCGGAGCGCCGTGGAGGTAGGCAGTTCTGTCGAGCGCGCGTGCCGGGCGGGCTTGCCTACACTCTCAGACGCCAGGCGCCCCCGGAGGTCGCGGCCCGTCGGCAGTTGCCTTGCACCGACAGCACCAACGGGGCGTCCATTTTCACGGCCAGAGAGACACGGCAGTGAGGCCGGGCAGAGCCGGGCATAGCCGCATAGCCGCAGAGCCGCAGAGCCGCACCGGACACAGCCAAGCGTGTCAACGCGTCCCGTCGTGCCCTGCCGTGCGCTCTGCCGGCTCTGCCCTATTGTGTGCCCGTGTCTGTGTGCGTCCGTGTGCGGGAGTGTGTGTCGGGAGTGGGGCTGCTCTTGTGTGCACATTGGGAAGCTGTCATTCTAATCGGCCCGAAAATAAACAGCTCCCTGCGGCAGATTTAGAAAACAAAATTGCAGCAATGTTTCACTCGGTTGGGAAATGACTACGCGGTCCTCCTTCCGCTTGAATTCGTTGAACTCTGCAGCGAGTGCGGGAGATCCGAATTAAAAGTAAAACTTGTCTTTTAGAAAGCCTGCGAAGGAAATGAAGCGAAGGTTTTGTAGAATTCTCCGATTCGCGAGTCGACAACAACTTCCTACGTAGCTGGCAAATTGCTTTTTCGTAGGATTTTTACCGATTTTCCTGTGTGTTCTGCAATGTCACTGACCACCATAGAGGCTCTCACGGGCTCGAGGCGTAGACGGCGAATGTCGTGCCACAGCAGATTTGGGTCTCACCACTTCAGAATCTGCTATCACTGGCCATGAAAAGAAAAAAACCCATTGGGACACAAGAGTTATCTAGATGCCTGGACCATCTGTTTGTCACTTGGCTTTCGGACCTTTCGGACGCCACCGGAGGCCTGCGCTCAGCGAC
Source organism: Megalurothrips usitatus (assembly GCA_026979955.1). Taxonomy (NCBI): domain Eukaryota; kingdom Metazoa; phylum Arthropoda; class Insecta; order Thysanoptera; family Thripidae; genus Megalurothrips; species Megalurothrips usitatus. The sequence continues at coordinate 2,063,291 of CM049599.1, read as the reverse complement.
GTCAGACCTCGTAGATCCTGCGTCTGTTGTCAAGCCGCGCGGGGCTAACTGCGGCATGGACGATATTGCCCAACTTCATCCTCCGTCTGTACACATTTGTTTCATAGACAAAAAAAATTATGAAACGGTACGGCGCTGCATGGAGACGTGTACTGCATGGAAAATATCAAATCTATCACATTTTTTTTTGCGACGGAAAAAAATGTTGAGACTTTACTTTTCACAGCAGAGTTGGCTGGCGAACGGACTGCAGTCGTCCTATACGCCGGGCTCGAGCGCTCCGGCTACGCCCTGCCTGCTGGGGAGAGCCGCGTTTTGTTTCGCCTATCGGAGGTCGTAGACGCCCCCTCGCACGTACGCCGCCGCCGCCTCTCCACTCTCCCGGAGCTCTCATTGATTTTCTCACCTCTTACCGGGCCCTTCTTCTCTCGCCCCTCAAGGTCAGGTGACGTCGCCGGCCGTCACGAGACCAGTAGCCGAGGATCGAGGCGGATTACGGGAATGGTCTGTTGTTGAGATAGAGCAGGGCTGGGCCGGGCTGGGCGGGGCCCCCGCAGGCCCCCGGTGGTGGTGGGGGAGGGGGCGGGGCCGTGTGGGTTCCGTTCACAAGTTACGGACGGGATGGATCCGCCCGTGCGATATTGCTCTGGAAAAAAATCGCAATCGGTCGATGATCGAATTGCAGTCCAATGCTATTGCATCCAAAAATCAAGATTTGAATATCGGCCAATCGTTCCAGATCGCACTCATAAATAGCTGGCAATTTATTCATACTCGGGATACTCACAATCGAAACGTAAATTGTTTTGAATTTAATACGTCGACGAAGGCACCTATCGTATATAGACACACCCGGCTGCGGGAGCGCAGACCATTTACTCCTCCTGTTCCAAAGCAGTACGCAGAGGTGTATGCGGGCCGACGACCGGCGTGCTCCAGTGCCTCCGTGTGTCGGCGCCGCCTTATAATGTATAATGGTGCTGAAAACGCGCGGTCGATCCTCAAGGATAACCGAACTGCGTGCGAATTTACGGCTTTTCCGCGCGCCGCGCGGGTCACACCCATCCCGCCTGACGTCACGGTCATGGTGTTTGCGTCGAGTCCTCGCCCGTGACAGAGCCTTGTTTGCTCATGACCCTATGGCGGCCGTGCACTTCAGGCCGGGTGGTCGGCGCGCTATCAGTGCGACCGACTCTTATTTATGATTGCACCGCACCCAAACTAACGCGTGAGTGAGATCCGCACGAGAGGTTTCCGGTGGGGATGCAGTTCAGATGGAGTGACACAAGTGCGCAACTCGCTCACTCTGATCCTCTCTCTCTATCTCTGTCTGTCTGTCTGTCTGTCTGTCTGTCTGTCTGTCTCCCTCTCTCTCTCTCTCTCTCTCTCTCTCTCTCTCTCTCTCTCTCTGTACCCTGCTATTCAAATGATCCGGCGCGGCCTCACGAGTCCACGAGAGAGGTGATCCATCACGGCAGCAAATTCCTGACACGTCGCACTCGGACAGGAGTCACCGCGAAGCGTGCACTAATAGATGCGATTATACGGCAGCGGCGGCGGCGGCGGCGGCGTGCGGCGGCGCCAACAACAGGACGCCGCCGCTTTCCATCCCTTAACCACTGATAACCGTCATCATTGAGTCACATCATGCGACGATATGCGTTTCTTTCGCACCTGTCCGTCCCTCCGCGAGGACGAGTGGTTGCGGGGGAGGACGCTCGGAATTTATCCCGAGGGGCTGACTCGGCGGCGACGGTCGGCTGCGGGCGGCAGCAGCAGACACCGCTGACCATAAAGTGTCAGACACACGACCAGGGGGGCGTCGTCGGGGGACCCCCAGCGGACTGCGGCGTGCCGCGGGCGGGAGGGCGGGGGCGGGGGGAGGCTCGCCCCGAGGCGCGTGCCGCCCGAAGGTACCCGAAGGTACCCGAAGGTACCCGAAGGTACCCGAGGTACCCGAAGGGGCTGACGCTGCTGAGGCGGAGTAGCCGCAGGGGAGCTGCCCGAGGAGCGGCCCTCTTTCTTCTGCATGGAAGCACCGCCGCGGAGAGGCGCCCCCGGCGGGTGCCTTTAAAAATAGGTAGGCTGCCGGCCGATTGACCAGCAGCCGTCTGCGGGCCGCGCGCCGGCGCTCGCCTTCGAAAATAAGCTCAAGCTTTAGTGCTTTCGGGGGGCGGACATGCTCGCTGAGGGTGCGAACAGAGGCGGCGGGGAGGAGGCGGGGGGGGGGGGGGAGCTCCTGCCGGGCCCGCCGCGTGAGTCAGGGGGTGCTGACGGTAGAGAGCCGTGCCGCGGCCTTGGCGGGGAGGGGAGCCCGTGCGCACTCGACAACATTTTGCGAGCGCGAGCGTTTTGGAAATAGACCGCGGGAGCGGGCGCTGCACGACTCCCTGCTGTAAATATGCGTTGCCTACAGGACGCCGCGCCAAAAATCGTTTGGTGTGTGTGTGTGTGTGTGTGTGTGTGTGTGTGTACGAAGGGCGCAGCAAAATCCAAGTTCTCACTATACTAAACTTAGTACGGTGGGTGCTAAAGTCTACCAACAAATTCGTATGTCGCCACTAATAATTTTTTCACCGCGAGCGTATATTGCCACCGCGCTCGATGCTTTGTCGACAGTCGCGGCCGGCGGAGAGCCACGTGAGCGATGCCCGCTCTCCTCCACATGCGGCCGCAGCTTACTGCAGCGGACTGCAGCGGACTGCAGCGGACTGCGGCGCGGCGAGGACCCCGCCGGACCCCTTGGCACGCCGTGGTGGTCACCGTGTGGTCCCTGACCCTGGCAGTCAGTGCGTGATCTTCTCGCCAGTCCTTTGCGTGTCCGGCACGGGTGTGTTGCACGCGCGCGTGTGTGTGTGTGTGTGTGTGTGACGACGTTGACGTCAGCCCCGTTTTACATCCATCCCGGCCTTCCGTTTTGCCATCTATTCCGTATGGTATAGTAATGAGGTGAATTATTGTGCCGAGTGAAGCTGCTGCGGCGGCTGTCGCTGTCGCCGGGGGCCGCCGGGGGCCGCCGACGGCAACATGACGACCGCCGACGTCCGGGATGGGGGCCGGCGGCCGCGGCTTGCGGACGGGGCGCGCGGAGGTACGTGGGTCGTCCGAGTGCCGGCCGGTGCCGCCGGACACTGGTGACGGGACGGTCCACAGACAGTCCGCGCGGCACGGCCGGGGCCGCCATCACGCCGGTGCCATCAGCAGTTTTGCTCCGATTCCATTCCCTGCCGACGGCAATAAAGTCGATGCCGCCGCCGCCGCCACTGCCGCCGCCGAGGTGCCAAATCTGGCAAACAACGGTCTGGCTGCGGGGGGCCCCAACAACGGGGACTTATTTCAGGCCCGGGAGGCGCGCACTGTGGCGGGGCAGACGCAGCGCTTGACAGTCACGCGCCGTCGTCGTCGATTTTTGAGACGAAACTGAGTAGTGGCATATCATGATTTGTTTTGAGATTTGAGGGACAAGGCGCTGGATTCAGGATTGCGCAGCTAAGATTTCCTCGCTGAAATAAGATATCGTTGTGGTGCACCTCAGTCGATGCACGAGCAGAAAAAAATATTTTGTTTCCTGGTGACCACAATTAAATGGAATTCGTCTGATATTATTAGTTTAGTCGTAGTGACCACCCATGACCATTCGTGTATTGGTCGATTCCAACTGTCGTATCAACTAAATTAAGAACATCGACGAAACTATGGTCTATTGGATTTTTCTTTTTACGGTGAACATGTGGCCTGGGTGATGTATGGCACACATGACATGACGCCCCTCCGTGCTGGAGATGACCTCCGTCGGCCGCTGCTGGGGGGGGGGGGGGGGGCACTGACCGGAAACGCTTTCTTAGACGTCACACGACGCCGATGTGTTGTTACACGGATCAGCCGCCGTTTCCCCGACCCGCCTGATACTCCCGCAGCTCGGTCGTAAACGCGAGAGCGGGAAAGTGCGGCCGAGCGGGATGACAAAAGTCATCAAAAATCTGCACCGCCAGGGATAACGCGGGCATTCATAATGCCGAACAGCCGAGCGGACAGCCAATTGGGACCGGCGCAGGAGCTTGGCACCGCGAGGCACCGGAGGACACCATCGCAGGACACCATCGCAGGACACCATCGAAGGACACCATTGCAGAACACCACCGCAGGACATCATCGCAGGACACCATCACAGGACACCACCGCAGGAAACCACCGCAGGAAACCATCGCAGGACACCATCGCAGAACACCATCACAGGACACCATCGCAGGACACGAGACGCTGGCGCTGCTGTGCCCACACGATAAGCCGCCGCCTCACGAGGCGAGCACACGGATTAAAAACCCATAAAGGCGTTTACAGAGGGCTCCTGATTTACGGCCCCCTTGTCCTCCTGCGGCGCTATCTGGGGGCGGGTTTACGTTTTCGGCTACCGAGCCGCTCGAGCCGAGCGCGCGGCTCAGGGCGACGGCCGGGGCAATCAGCGGCCGGCCTCTCTCGGACAGATTCTCCTCCCATTCAATCGAGTACGAGAGCAATCGACACTCGTGACTCTGGTAGAAATGGCAAGTCAAAACGACGGCATTTTGTCATTTTTCTTATTTTTCTCGTGAAGCCGTCTGGCGTCTCGACTGTATTTAGTCGCGTTTTCCCAGTGTAGTGTACTTCCTTAGTCCAGACGACGTAACACCAAAGATTTGAGTCAATTCGACTTGATTTTTCTGTGGGTACGAGGAACGCTGACACACTGCCGAAACACGCTGTGTGGGCCAACGCTAGCGCGTGCCCCGCATGTGTTCCACAGAGCAATTGAATCGCGTTAAGCTCGCGGCGCGGGCCCGCGTCTCCGTACCCACCACAGCGGTATGGAAGCGACGAGGCGGGCGGGCGGGGTATAAATTTTCGAGAACGTATATGAGGTCGATCTGTCGCCTCCTATTGAACCCCATCGGCTCATAGTGAACCTCTCTATAGCCCCATCAACTAGCAGCCGACACGCCTGCCTGCATAGGGGGCAGCGTTCGGTCTGCATATCCGTGGCACCGCCTGTCAGTCGGCCGTCACATCCAGTCGAGGGGTTCACCAGCCGTGCCTCAAAGTTGTGTACCCTACTGATTATTTGTTTGATTTTATTGCTTTAACTATTTTTGGGAAAGTTTGGAATGCAAGTCAAATAATTATGCTGGTGTTCTGCGGACGATTTTGACCGAATAATGAGGATAAAACCATCTTCCAATTCAGTTTTCTAAATATTTGATCGACGTCTTTGATTTAGCCGAATGTGAACACTGATTTCCTCAAGTCATGGATCCCTCGGCAGCGCGCACTGACGGCTCTGTTTAAATTTTTAATTCGAGGCGCGACCCTCATAGAGAGCAGAGCGGGAAGGGGAAGCTGCGTGTATAACTGGCCGCTCGCGGCGAAAAGTATATGCCAGAGTGCCAATCCAGCGGCGTTTACCCACTCGTCGTAAACGGAGAGGGGGGGGGGGGGGCGCTAGGCTGCGAGTGCCAATAGTGCGTCGGGCTGCAGGGCACAAAGCGGGGGTTAAAGAACCGTCCAGTCGCCGTCGTCAGCTCAGCGCAACTGTTTCTGCGGCGGCGGCGGCGACCTCCGCGGCGGCCCGGCGGCGGGCGGCCTCGGGCGCCTGCTAGAGCGGGCGTAGGCCGTCCCGCACAACACGGGCGCCGCGCACGAGGCCGCGGTGCCTACCCTCCAGGCGGCCGGCGCTCTCCGACGCTGCGCCGCCCGAGAAATGGCCGGTGAGAGTGCTGTCCACACGGCTCGCGCTGTCCTCGCAGAGTCCACGACGCACACACTGTGTGGACACGCGGACGCGGCTCAATGAGAACAGCGCCTCCGCGCACGCATGTCACACGACGGCTGCACAGCGGCACGGCGCACTTTTATGACGGCCCGGTACAGTTGTTTTCCTAGCAGTGGCCGACGCAGTGCCTTCACCTCGGGCGGGCCCGGCAGCGGCGGCCGGCGGCAGCAGCGGCAGCAGCGGCAGCAGCCGGGCCGCGCCGCTGCCGGGCCACGACCTTTGTGCCGTTCGGGACACATTTGTCCAATAACGGAGGATGCCGCGCGCACACGATGTGCCGCACGCCGACGTGACGTGGCCGCCGGCTCCACGTCACCAGGACTATGTGCCCCGCATTCGTCTCCGCGAGTTCCGCGGCGCGTGAGTGGCTCCAAGCGGCCGCCGCGGACTGCGCGGTATCGTCAGTTTGGCAAAAGCATTAACGACATCCTGGCACAACATCCTGTAGTTTTCTGAACCCCAGTTTTACCGTGGATTTCTGATGCACTTCACACCGATAGTCGGGCGCAATTGATTTGCACCCCCGTATCCACAAGGCGGTGGTTGACAGGTAGCCTTGAAATAGTTAATATATTTCGGTGAAGGTGAATAAGGACAAGAAGGGGGTCATTTGCGCGGCTTGTCTCTCTGTCCGGTCATTAACGCTGGCGCAGTATCGTATCGAGGCGATAAGGCGAGACAAGGACAGGGGGTGTGTTACTCCAGGGTGGGCAACAGCGCCACGATAGTATCGCACAACACACATGGAGGCGTGGCAGGGGCGCCAACCCAGTTAGTTCCGATGTGATGACGCAGACACAAAAACACACACACACACACACACACACACACACACACACATTTGGTGTGTTGTCCTGACCGGCCTTCGAAAAGGGTGATACGCGACGTGGGTCGTATTATATCACAATTGCACTGGGGTGCTTATCACAGAGTGAAACCCACTAATAACCTGGACCACGCGGGCTGTATATCAGGAACTCCCAATGTAATTTTGATAAAAAATAAATCACTTTAAAAAAATGGGCCTGCTAAGTATTTTTCCCCAGTGCTAGTCAATTATTTAATCGCGGCGACCCCAGATATGTCGATTCGTTGAATAGTGAACAGTGCCCCGTGCTAATTGATTACAAAGGTGACGATTTTCACTCTCTTTCATTTGCAGTGCGTGTCGAGAAGGTTCCTTCCGATAATCCGACTCGTGGAATCACTGAGGCCGCACTGCGCACGGCCAGGCACGGCCGGTGATGCGTTCGTGAGGCGGCACGCGGTGCTCGAAACCGGCGCCAGACAATCCTAAGGGTAAACAGAGCGACGCATGCCGACTTCTGCGCAATCTTCTAAGAAAAAATAATGACACCAGCATGTTTTCGCCAAACTGCAATGAGACCTATCAACGAAAAACTGAATTATATTTACTGTCCTCTTCAGCACTGCAGCCGTAGCGCTGCGCTTGATGCCTTTGAAATGCACTCTTAATGCACCTCAATATTTTGTCACTTCTACGACTTTTCTCGTCACTTGACGAAATATTTTGGTGACGAAATTTTCGTCACATCTGGGCAGAACGCTTCAGAAAATGATTTTCTATCTGCTAAGGTGTAGTTATGTTTTTTTTTGTCCGACCACGAATGACAAATAAAAAATGAAGAGCAACTTTTTCATTAAGTGACGAAAAATGTTTTTACAGTGCACAATGTTCCGGTCGAGGTATTGCCTGCCCCCTCGGTTATTAATGAGCTACTACGCTTATTTTGAATGGCACCGTCCGTACGTCGTCGCCGGTGCATTTGCGTGCATTGTTGAGTACCTCGGTGAGTAATTCCCGAATGGTGCCACCGCGGGGCAGTCCCGCTATCGGGGAGTCATTGCAAGGGGCGATAAGGACCTCTCGAGTGAAACATTCCGTTGGCAAAGACCCACCTTTCACCCTCGCATATAACGCTTTTAAAAAAAAATTGAGTGTTTCTGTGCGTGTTTGGGTACTTGTGTGACTTATCAAATCGCATTTCAATCAATTCGCGCTCAGATCTGAAAACTGCTGGCACAACCTACCTCGTGACAGCTTTACGTTCGATAAGATACAGATAATATCGTGATGCAGTCTTTTGCTGTGAACTACAAGGACAAAGAACGCTCGCTCAATTTAATTTTTACTTTTTTGTGCTTTAAGCAAGCTTTTCCCATTTAAAGAAAGTAAACTAAATAGCGACAATATCGAATTGCCGTAAAAATGCGGATCGTGAAACAAGCATAATTTCTTCAAAGTGCTCTGATTTTCAAACGATAGCGCACTGCATTCGTCCTATGTTGTGTTAGAGTTCACTCCGCTTTTTTCTTACTGGCGGAAGCAAACGGGTGGTCTTCCCTGCAGGCATTAGAATCGGAGTAAAGGAGGAGCAGCTAGGATAGGCGCGAGCGTGCCAGCGCACCAGCGCACCCGTCTAGAGATTCATGAAGTGGCCGTCAGAGCGCGCTACCTGCAACGTTTGTGTGCTGATGCGGCTCCCCCCCCCCCCCCCCCCCCTCCCCCCATCCCCCTCCGCCTTCCGTCCCGACGTCCTCCGAGTGTTGGTGTATTGAAAAGTTGTTGGTTTCTATCGCCTACGCTTTCGAGGGCCTGCGTCAAGCAATTTCCTTTCACCTTTCTTCCGTGTTCGCCAGATCAAGATTTTCGACATAATGTTCCCCACGGTCAGGAAGGAATCGCCGCATATAATGCAGGTAAGTTCGGCGTTTGGACGCTAACCCATTCGTGCGCCCCTTAACCTCCGCAACCTGATTAAACCCGAGTTAAGAACCGCCGGTATTTTTCCTAAATTCAAATTTGCCTCCCTCTTGTTCTCCCTGCCGTACGATTTTCACAGGACTTACCTGTATTTGTAATAAAATGTTCTTTCCCGTTTTGTTTTGATTCTACCGGAGAGGTTAACTCGTAGAATAGGCTTTCACTTAATAAATGGACTCCGCTTGTTGTCAATGGCAGCCGGTGAATTTTCTCTCTCTCTCTGTCTAGGGGAGCTTGAACTTTCTTGTGCTAATTTATGATGTTCCTCGCTCATTTTCCTACACCTCTTTTTTTTTTTTGAAATTGATCAAATTGTTTTTTATAATGCTTACCCCCTCTTTACTTATTTGTGACCCTTGCAGAGATTAATCAATGCCCAGCAAAGCCCTGCGACATTGCCACCTCCTGTTGACCGTGAAAAGGTTTACCAGTGGATTGTGGAGCTATCCAACCCTGATACAAGGGAGAATGCTCTTCTTGAATTGAGGTATGTGTAACCATCTTCCGTCCATTATCAATGAACCCATTGGATGGAATTCATCAGTAATCTCTTTGCTAAACCAGTTTTTCTGTAAGTTGTCAATAAATGAATTACTTCAGCTTTTTATTTTTCTTTGCAGTAAAAAAAGGGAGGTTGTTCCTGATCTAGCCCCCATGCTGTGGCATTCATTTGGAACTACTGCAGCTCTCCTGCAGGAAATTGTTAACATCTATCCTGCTATGAATCCAGCTACACTGAGTGCTCATCAATCTAACCGGGTATGCAATGCTCTTGCATTGCTGCAGTGTGTGGCATCTCATCCGGAAACACGCTCGGCTTTTCTTCAAGCTCATGTCCCCTTGTTCCTGTACCCGTTCCTGCACACAGTCAGTAAGACACGTCCATTTGAATATTTACGTTTGACAAGTTTGGGTGTGATTGGGGCTCTAGTTAAGGTATGTAATTTATTCTTTTCTCTAAATTTTGAATTCTGCTTTTACTCTTCAAATGCCTTTGGCATCCTGGTTGGATCTTCTTATATTATCTTTGTTTCATTCCTTTTTTCAGACTGATGAACAGGAGGTTATTACTTTCCTACTCACCACTGAAATTATTCCTCTCTGCCTACGCATTATGGAGAGTGGGTCAGAGCTCAGTAAAACCGTTGCAACATTTATTCTCCAAAAGATCCTCCTGGATGATTCAGGATTGTCTTACATTTGCCAAACTTATGATCGTTTCTCCCATGTTGCTATGATTTTGGTAAGATAAACTTTATGATCCTTTAAATGTGATTGGTTGTTGGAGACTTGTGTACATATTATCAATCCAAATTAATCTCTTAACCTTTTTGTGAAACAGGGTAAAATGGTGCTGTCCCTGGCTAAGGAACCATCTGCTCGACTGCTGAAACATGTTGTTCGTTGCTATTTACGTTTGTCTGACAATCCTAGGCAAGTGGTGACGTTTTTTGACTTCTTAAATTATGCCTGGTAGTTTAAAGACCCCAAAGTAATGAAATTAATTTTAATTGCAGAGCTCGAGAAGCCTTGCGTCAGTGTCTACCAGATCAGCTGAGGGATTCTACATTTGCTGGGTGCCTCCAAGATGACAAATCAACCAAACACTGGCTCACTCAACTGCTGAAGAACTTAGAAACCGGGGATGCTCGTGGTGTAACCATCTCTCCCCTAGCTCCTCAGTGATGACTGAGTTCATAGATCAAGCACTCCTTTGTTTCATTAATGGAATTACAAACACCTTCTTTTCATGGAATTCATTTTTTATTAATGTGTCACTAACCCGTGATTTCTGTGATTGTGCATTATAATTCCTCTACCTAGGTTCATTCTCATGTGATCATGAAAAGAAGGTTTTTAAGTGATACAATGTACAAAGAAAGCTCATGGTGGAAGCATTCAAATTACTGAATGTTAAAGCACCTAGTATTTTTGTTAATTAGTGTAAGTTCATCTTTGTCATTGAAAACATTCATGATTCGGGTTTCAATGACGATGATGTAAAAATGACAACTTTTCTAATAGATCAAAAAGCTGCAATCATCAATTATCAAAATGTGTTGTTCCATATCAGTCTATTCCTTTATAAGTGAGGTAAATTTGCATGGAAAAATATCATGTTTGACGTTGTTTGAGTTAAGTATTTATCAGTTGACAGAATAGTACACTTTGGTCCCCCTTCTGTCCTTCTGATGTTAATTGTTAGTGTTAGCTTTATACCAGTCATGCTGAATAGTCTGAATTATGGTGTTGAACATTGACATAGCACCATTCTATCTCTGTATTCCTTATCTATGATTGAGTCGGATTTGGTTCTGTTATTAGAGTTCTGTGATTATCTGGTCATAACTGTGTTCTTTTGATGTGGTTTATTTGTCCACAGAATTGGATTCAGACTAGACATTGTTTTACACAAGTACCTGTGGAATATATTCATCTTGTAGAGTGCTTGGAGCTATACTTCTGTCCTTCGTATTTCAACTGGACTTTTATTTTAAGAATGTTAAAATGTGCATAATAAACCACTCTTATGTCATGCCATAATTTTATTATCTAAGAGAGAAAAATTAGTAGCATTTCTAGGGTGGTATGTTTGTTTTCTATTGCCATTGTACTTTGTAAAATGCTTTAGTTGTTCAGCCATTTCAGGGAAATTTAGACCAATATTATTTAAAATTTCCTATGATTATGGGACTTGTTACCAAAGAACATTTGTGTTCAGGAAAGTCAGCCATGTCAACTGTTAAGTTTTTTGTAGGAAAATGACCACTCTCCTTGCTACTTAATATTTTGTTTGACCCTGTAACTCAGAGCATTGTGTGACTCTGTCAATAGGAGACTGGCTTACTTTTCATGTGACAAGTCCCATATTTTTTAGGGATCAAATTTCAAACCATTGAAGTTGTTACTGCTTGAAGCATGTCACATTGGATATGAAGCTTTTCAACACATCAAATCCTTATTGAATAATTTATTTCAGTTTAGTTCATTTACATATTAAAATAATTTTGTCAGAAGATTTCCCTTTGTCATGATACTATTACTTAAGTGTTTTACATTGTAATGGTTGTTTTGTTTGTATGTGCAATGTTTCCTGTAAGAAAGAAATTACTTATGCGTCTATTAATTGAGCTTGTACTCTAACATGATCTGTAAAATATATTGTTGAGCTGGGCTCTCTGTGATATAAGAATTTTAAAAATATAAATGTCATTAATTTGGGCACGGGGAAGTAAAATGTCAAATTTTCTTTGGTGATACTTGGATTGTTCACTTTACTTTTCATTGGAGTCTGTAAAATTTAATAAGTCTGTAAATGCTTTGTGTTTGGGTGGGTATTTTTGTATGTATAGCAGACAGATAAACATAAAGAGAAAAATTTCATTTTCAAAACCCCCTTTTTTTTTCTTTTTTTTTTTTGAGTACTCCAGGTACTGCTGTTGTATGAGTTTTACTCTTCTGACTTATTTATTAGTTGAGTCTTACTTCTGTTATTTACGGAAGGGCCTGACCTTTGCCTTTGGTTTAGTTAAACTTTCTTTGCATCAAAATGCAAATCTTAAATTTAGTAGAAGAATTGGGTTATAGCTCATTGGATTCGTTTTGTGCTGTTTCTTTCAGATTATTTTTTCTTCTTCCATAGTTTCCGCAGCCTGGCACATGACTTTCATGTACCTTTGTAATATTTCTACCTATGCCTTTTTCTGAATTGAAAAAGATAATTGGGTGTTTTGATGAACTAACTGCTAGTCCGTTTAAGTTATCCTTTGGAGGCCTTGAGCTAATGTAGCATGTAGGTATTTTGTAGTTTACAGATTGTATTTTGAGGTAGGAGTTGATCAGTTTGTACTATACCCCTTTTCGTGAAAGATTGATGTGATAAGACAAAAAAATTATTGTTGGCACCCTGAGGTGTTTGTTTTTAAGAGGAAAAGACAGGCATTTCAAAAACCCTTGTTATCAGACGGGTCAGAAAACCCAATTATGAACAGGGTGCAAGAGAACTGTTTCGTTTATTGTCGTCTCGATGTTACAGTAACTACCTTCAGCGATATAATTATTTTGCTATGGTTTATAACAGTTTTTGACTTTCTGAAGTTGAAGAAAAAGATATTTACTTCCAGAACTGAGAAATAATCTCCTCTTATTGTGATGTATGTTATCATGAGATTTTGTCAACACGTTAATTAAGACTGAAGCTTGATTTCATAAGAAGCTTTGCCTGTTTGAGGGTATTGTCTCGTATTCATTTCAAGACATCATGATTGTTTTGTGACATAATGTTAGGGTGTAGAGTATTCTCTTAATTATATCTTCACCTGGACTGTACTTTGTATTTATTTGTATGGTTTTCTGCTTGTGAATTGAGTGTAACATTGTTGTGGGCATGAGCTTGCTTTTCGGACCATGGAGATTTAAAATCGAAGGTGGCAACTGCGGTGGTACTTTGTTTCGTCCTTATTGTGCATGGCATTGAGCAATAAATCTCTTGATTATGAATTTTTCGCGTCATTGTTGTCAATCCCTCACTCTTAATATCCTTCAAAGAACGTGGGAACAGGCTGTAATCGCATCCTCGATGATACAGTACTCAGTGCAGTGCTTTCGCAGGGGGGTGCTCCCAGGTGAACTCAAATCGAACCACCATTGACAATTTGTAAGGACCTGTAAAGACCGTATCAGCGGGATTTTACAGCTTCCATTTTTTGTTGCCCACCGGAGTTGCGTTACGTCCGGGTTTGTTGGAAGGGCGCGGATGGTCGTATAATCCCCCTACAAGTCGCTGTGCGTGACGTGGTTTGTGAACAGCGCCGAAGACGGAAGTGGGGCAAGCGGGCAAGTCTCGTCTCCTCGCCAAGCGGGAAGTGGACTGAAGTGTGCTCGTGGTGCGTCGTGGGCGCGGAAGGGCGAGAGGGGGTGGAAGGGAAAGGGGGGGGGGGGGGGGTCTGTGGTGGGGGTGCGGGAGCCAGCAGAGCCAGCTGGTGTGGAGCGGTGGGGGTCGATAATGCTCAGAAGTGAGGGCGGGCGTGAGCGCTGGCGGGGGGAGTGAGTAGGAAAGGAGACACGCAGTCGGTGTGCGGGCGAGAGAGAAAGAGGCAGGGTGTGTATTTGGGGGTAGGAGAGGGGGGGGGGGGCGGAACTCAAAGGACGAGAGAGAGAGAGGGAGAGGGAAATAAATACCGGCATGCGTAACCCAGTTTCTCGCAGGGAACAGGCGGTCAGGCGCGGTCCGCTGACTGGCGCTGCCGCAGCCGCACCCCGCCGGGCCCCGGCCCCCTCCCCCGTGCTGAGTGTTGCTGAGGGTGCTGAGCAGGGATCTGTCTGAGCCATCTCAGCAGCAGGGGGTAGCGACGCGGCGCGGCTATGGCTCCGGGGCAGGGAGGCGCTTCGAGAGCTGTGGCGCGGTTTGGCGGGGAGCCGGGCCGGAGCACAGGGCTGGGCGGGATGGGGGAGACGAATTCGCTGCAGTGCGGAAAGCCTCGCGAACACTTCCCGGGTGTGCCGCGGCGGCAGCGCCGCTCCCCGCTCGCGCTCAGCCCAAGCCGGCCCGACGCCATTCCAGTGTGGAGGGGGAGGGGGTCTTCCCAGACCAGCGAGGGCTGCGGATGGGATATTTTGGATCGGGGCAGTGGCCGATAAAAATGGCACCTCCACGGCACGGCGTGCGTTTGTGTCGTTCGGTCCTACCACACCGAGGAGGGGGCGGCGAGGGGAGGCGGGGGGGGGGGGGGGGGGGGGGGGGGAAGCATCGATAAAGTATGACCCTCTACATCCCGGAACGGGGAGGGAGGCTTCCACAGCTTTTCGGCTCGGAAATCCTCCAGGAACGTCTGCCGCTGCGCCGCAAAAAAAAAAATACATGAGGGAAGTCAGGAGGGAAGCGGCGGGCCTGGACAACGTCAGGCGGGGGGGGGGGGGGGGGGGGTGCACTCACAGAGACGTGCCGCCGACGTGCCGGGTGACGTGGATAGAAATTACGAATGAACCCCACGAAGGCCGGCCGGCCGGCGGGCGGTGGCCGCGGCGCCGGAGAGGGTGGGGGTGGGGGCTCATCGAATCTCGATGAACCACACCGACTGACCCCATTTCCGCGCGTGGTCTGGCGTACATGCACTACAGTATAATGTGATTCAATTAAGACTCCAGTGGCCCATATTGATCCGGGAGAGAGAAGGGGAGGAGGGGGGGGGGCGAGGCGTCACGACGGCAACATCAATTGAAGCACTTGGTTTTCCGCGTCGCACGCGCCGCGTGTCTCTTCGGTCGCGGCGTGCTGTGGTTGGTGTGCTCGCGGGGGTGGGGGTGGGGGGGGGGGGGGGGCGGCTCTCCGAGAGGGAAGCCCATTGACGCGGCTCCCAGCGAAATATGGCAATTCTGTCGTGATTATTTGGCCCGCGTTCCACAAAGCGTCGCCCCCTCTCCTCCTCTCACCCCGGAACCCCCACAGGAGCCCCCGGGACTCTACATCCCCTCTTCCTCCCCGCTCGTCCTCCTTCTTTCCCGATCCCACGGCAAGCCGGGCGCTGTAGTCCCTCTGCCTCCCTTATCCCTCCCCTCCGCACCTCACCTGTCCACCCTTCCCGCTGTGCGCCCCCCCGCCGTACGCACACCGTTGTCCCCCCCCCCCCTTCTTTCACCCCCACCCCCACCCCGGCCCGCGCCACGCCGCTGTGGCGCGCTACTACCCATGGCGCCCCCAGTGCAGCGTCGACCGCGGCGCGGGGCGGATCTCGGCGGAGGGTTGTGCCGCCGGCTGGCGCTCCGGCCACACACACACACACACACACACACACAGACGGACCGCGCCGCGCTCTGCCGCCTTGCGAACCGCGACGCCGCGCCGCGTCACGCCGGGACGGGCTTCCACGCGCACCGCACGCCGCCACCCCCTCCCCACCCCGCAGGGATGCAGCGGCTGCGGCCGGCGCTGCGGCGGTAGCGACGCAACATGGCGGCGACGGCGGCCGCCGTGCAAGTGGCAGCTGTGATAGGGGCCCCGGCGGCCCCGCAGGCCCCCCCGCAGGCCCTACCGGCGCGGTGAGATGCAGCTAGGGCTGCTGCACCTGCACCCCGAGCACGGCATGGAGCCCACCAGCTCCGCCCCGAGCCCCGGCCTCAGCCCCGGCCTCAGCCCGGGGCTCAGCCCGGGCCTCAGTCCAGGACTCAGCCCCGGCCTCAGCCTCAGCCCCGGCCTCAGCCCCGGCCTCAGCCCCGGCCTCAGCCCCGGCCTCAGTCCGGGCCTCAGTCCGGGACTCAGCCCCACCGGCATCACGTCCGTGTCCGGCCCAGACAGCCCGGGGCTCGGGTCAGTCACGGGCAGCTTCGGCCACGGATTCGTCAGGTAACGGCACACCGGACGCGTGAGAGAGAAAGAGACGGATATAGTGCTTTGCGGGACTGCCTCTCCTCAGAAACTCGCGCCGTTTCTGAATCACCTGACATACTGGAGGACTTTGTTGTGGTACTTAAGCGCTACGCTCCGAGGCCTATCCACCACGGAAGTCTTTGCCTATATTTTCTCGAGGATCCAGGCGCACGTTGATCGTAGTTTCTTGGACTATTTGTAAACACGGGTGGTGCCTCCCCCGCCTCCTCCCCCACCTCCATCTCGGGCCGCGGCTCCGGGAGGGGGGAAGGTGGGGTAAGGGGGCGGGGTGGGGGGGAAAGGGGGGGGGGAGCTTGAGATAGTACAGAGTAGTAGTCTCGAGCGTGGCGGGAGGAGGGCTGGGGACAGCGGGGGTGCTGGCGGTGGGGGCGGTCGCCGAGCCCCGGGTCTGGGCAGCAGGCTGAGCACACAGCAGCAAGGCGAGCGTGCGCGCGGAAAGTATCGGAGATGACGGCACAAAGTGTGTCGGGGGCCATCATTGATCGGTGCCGCTGCTGGAGCTGCCGCACTCCAGTGACTCCAGTGTCCGCCGGGCCCCTGCCGCCCGTCCCGCGTGCCCCTGCAGCCCCTGCTGCCCCTGCAGCCCCTGCTGCCCCTGCAGCCCCTGCTGCCCCTGCAGCCCCTGCTGCCCCTGCAGCCCCTGCTGCCCCTGCAGCCCCTGCTGCCCCTGCTGCCGCTGCTGCACCCTCCCGCCCAGGCGGCTCCTGACGGTGCGATGTGGAGCAAGGTCACACGCCGCGCGGCCGTGCGCAGCGGCGCGGCGGCCCGGCGGTGCATTCCGAGTGCACCCCGTCGGCCCCCCCCCCCCCCACCCTCCACCCTCCACCCCTCACCCCGCACTTCCGTAGCCACACCGCCCGAGGACCCCGACCCAGCCCTCACGACTCTTCCTCGCCGAAGGAAAACGATGACTTGCTTTACCTTCATTCGCAGTTTCACAAATTTTCCGATAAATTCTGTACACTGTCTGAAAATTTCTTTGAAAATTTCGAGGCTAGGGACGCAATTTCTTTTTTGTTGGCCACAAAAATTTATTTGGCCCTAAAAAAAAATCGCGATGTTTGTGCAAATTTTTTTTTGCACTTATTACTTATTAGCAGTCTGCACGCGTTAAGTCTGATGCATCAGGCCGCGTGACGTGACGCGTTGCCGCTGGAATTCGGTCTGCCGAGCGACGGCATTGCAGAGCGCCTGCGAGGACCGGGGTAGGCCGGCCCGCACGACACGCGTGCGTGCGGTTGCCTACCCGGCGGCCACAAGGCGGTATCGCGCTCGAGGCGGCCGGTCGAGGAAGGGACGCACTCGACAGATGATTCCCGTTCAGGCCCCACATGCTGATTGTGGGCGCGCTTGTATGTGCCAAGTAGCCGGCATTCCAAATTCTGATTTCCAAATATTTTGCAAATCTAAAAAAAAAATTTTTTTAAAATTTTTATTTTTGCGTGTGGTGAGCGAGACGCGGTGCGAGGCGGAAAGGGGCGGGTGGCCGGGACCGGAGGAGAGAGGAGCGGAACAGCAGCCGAAAGTAGGTCACGGAATCGGCGTGAGCGCGCGGGGGTGGGGGTGGGGGCGGCGGCGGCGGCGGCGGCGGGCGGGTGGGTGGGTGGTCGCTGGGGGAGGGGGCGGCGGCGGCGGCGGCGGTGGCTGGCTGGCTGTTATAGGCCGGGGTGGAAAGCGCGGGCCGGTGCGTTGCGGCGTGAACTTGGAGAGGAGAAGGTGAGACGGCGAGGGGCTGTCGTGTTTGTGTGTCCGGCCCGGAGGACACCAAGAAGGAGTACCGGAGGGGACACCTTGGGCGGGATCTCGAGGGACGGTTCCCGGTGGACTTTGCTTCCGCTTGGCTCCGCCGCCGGTGTCGCCTCGCCGCTCCCGGTCCCCACAAACTATCCACTTCCCTCATCGACCAGGCGATGGGGGGCGCCGCGCAGCGACTGGACGATATGACAGCGCGGCACCGCGGCGGGGGCGTCTTGCGGGCCGCCGTGTGCCCGTGTTTACGCCGGGGCGCGTGGGCGCGTAGCAGGCCCGGTGGCGGCGCGTGCGGCGCGCGTGCGAGGGGAGGGAGGGGAGGGGGATTGAGGGGGTTGTTTACCGCAGCCCCCCCCCCCTCCCAGCCCGCCCCGAGCAGAAAGGAATGCGAACGGCCCGAAATGGGATTTTCAGGAGGGAGGCGGAGGCAAAATACGAGGCAGAGGTGAAAAGTTTCTTCAAGCTCCGGAAACAATGCGGGGGCCTGCCCAGCAAAAATCTTGTGGATGATTTCTAACGCAGTGCAGGATTACTTTTTTTAAAGGGATTCTTTCCCACTTTTTTTTGTGGAAAACAAAAAGGAAATTCTTCCGGCTCTTTAAAAGCGACAACCACATAATCACAATATGAACCCCAGTGTGAATCGCGTTTTAAGACATTCTTGTGATGTCGGGATACTTTTATGACCTACTTATGCCTGTTTCTTGTTCTACCACAACAGAAATTTTAAAAACATTTCGACATGCCCACATCACACTGATTAACGCGAAAATGGTCTTCGGAATAGGAGGAGCCCCCGACACCAAGAAAAGGGAAAACCATGCCACCTTCGAGATATCGAAGACGTTGCTCTTTTCGTGATATGCAAGCAGGATGAATAGAGAACGGACGGATGGAGCACGTGGAGAAGTAAAAGAGCTATGTAAGAGAGGGGAAGAGAGAGAGGAGGGGAAGAGAGAGAGAGAGAGAGAGAGAGAGAGAGAGAGAGAGAGAGAGAGAGAGAAGGGGGAGCGTGTGAGCGTGTCACTAACACTATTAGGGTGTGATTGGATTAGCGACTGCCGGGCAAAGCACAGAAGGAACGGGAATAGAGGATTGGGCATAGAGCGAGAAAATGCGAAGGAGTACGAAAGAGTAGGAGGAGAGGAGAAGAGCAGAGGAAGAGGCAAAGAGGGAAGAGTGGGGAGATTACAGGCGCTGATCAGGGGAAAGGGGGGGGGGGGGGAGAGAAAGTGCCTCCTTTTCGCACCAAATAAGGCGCCGGAAATGAAGGCAACCTACCCTACTTCCCACTTGTTGGCAGGTAAGAGCTGTACGGGTCCCCGTTCCCTCAAGTTCCTGTGAGGACCAGTTTGTCACTGTGTACTGATGGCCCACGGGAGCCTCACGTCTCCACCACGAGTCCGGCACCCCCGGCCCGGCCAGCCCGGCCCGCCCAGACAGGCCGACGGGGGACTCGTTGGCGGTGGGGGAGTCCGCGTGCCGCGGGGGGTCCGGCGGGGGCCGCGGTGAGGCAGGGCGGGCGGGGGGCGGCGGCCGGCGGCGGGTGGCGGGGCGCATGCCCGGCGAGATCCCGATCCCACGGCCCGCGGCGCGGCCGGCCCCGTCCAGCCGTGCAGCCCAGCCGGCATGGCGCCACTACCGCCGCCGCCGTCACGGAACGGGGGGGGGGGGGGCGGTCTGGGGGCGGGCTGCGGGGGCCGGTCAGCCCGCCACTACTCGGCCCACCCCCGCGCCGCGGCCCCTTGCATTATCGGGACAGGGATGGACATCACGGACCT
Organism: Megalurothrips usitatus; assembly: GCA_026979955.1. Classification (NCBI taxonomy): domain Eukaryota; kingdom Metazoa; phylum Arthropoda; class Insecta; order Thysanoptera; family Thripidae; genus Megalurothrips; species Megalurothrips usitatus. Next base: position 2,043,783 of record CM049599.1, on the reverse strand, counting down.
TACAACAATCTCCCGAATAAATCATCGCGCGGAAGTAGGCCAGCGGCCCGGCGAGGCGCGGCGCGGCGTGGCGCCGGCCGTGCATGCCATTCATGATATTGATCGGTCGGGAGGAGGCGACGCTCCGACGACGCGACGCCGCCGTGTCTGGCGGGCGGCGGCAGCGGCAGCGGCCTGCTCCTCCAGTCTGTTTGTGGGCCGGACAAGCGCTGAGCCCCGGCTCAGGGCGTGGACGGGGAGACCCGCGGTGGCCACGCGGCTGCCAAGGGGCGGCCAAAGGGCTGCCAAGGGGCGGCCAAAGGGCTGCCAAGGGGCGGCCAAAGGGCTGCCAAGGGGCGGCCAAAGGGCTGCCAAGGGGCGGCCAAAGGGCTGCCAAGGGGCGGCCAAAGGGCTGCCAAGGGGCGGCCAAAGGGAGCTGAGAAGTCGCCATCATCGCCGAACGCCGGGGAGAAAGAGCGCTGCCGGCCCGCCCCTTTTGTTCGCGGGGGGGGGGGGGGGACTTTTTTTTTTTTTATTTTTTTTCTGATGAGCAAACCGTCGCAGCTCTTGCTCCAGAGTATTATACCCCATCGCCCGGGACTGCAGTCCCATTCCCCATCCTCCGGCACTGCGGGGCCCGCGGAGAGAGAGAGAGAGAGAGAGAGAGAGAGAGAGAGAGAGAGAGAGAGAGAGAGAGAGAGAGAGAGAGAGAGAAAAAAGAGAGGGCCGAGAGCCACCTGCGAGGTGGCGCCGGCGGTGACGTGGGGCCTGGTGGGGCGCAGGCGAGGGGTACCCCGGTGCTTCCAGTCAGTGTACGCCTTCCAGTCCAGTCACTCCCAGACACGTCGTGCGGCTACAGTACCGTAAGCGCACGGTCATCCCGCACCGAGGCTCGGTAGCCGCGTGGTCAGCCAGTCCAGCTGGCGGGCGGCTGGTCGGAGGTTCAATTCTTTGCCGGCCCGTGCACTTTTTCTGTCGGCTCAGCTAAGACGACGGTGTGTAAAGTATAGGGGGCGTGCAGCCGGCGTCATCTCGGCTCTGTGGCCGCATCGGTAAGGTGGCTGACCGGCGGCCGAAAGATTGTGGGTTCAAGCCTTCCCACTCTCCTAAATTTTTCTTGTGTCTGCGCTTGGAAGACAGAGGGTAAAATATACTTTCGAACGTGGCGTCGGTATGGCTGTCTGAACGGCCGTGCGCGCTGCGTCACTGAGAGATGTAAGCGTTGGGTTTCAACTTGAAGATTCCCGCAGCACGGTCGGGCTTACCCCCGTTCCCGGGTCCGAGGTTCTCTCGGTCGCCCGGGGTTTCCGGCGGGGGGGCTCTGTGTCTACCAAGGAAACTTGGTTCGGAGACTCGGGTGTATGCTACGGGGGTACCTAGGGTTCGGTACCTTCGTTTTCGCTCCCTGTGAATCTGGCAGACGAGGACACGCCGTCGCGACTAGGGTTCGTCGTGAAGTACAGCAGCTTCGGCTGTGTACGATATAGGAAAGCCTACCTCCCCCCCAGTCCGCTCGGGAGTGGCCGCAGTGCCACAGACCAACCAGCCAGTCGAAGGGAGTTGATTCCGGAAATCTGGCTGGCGGAGGGGGCTACATTGACCGTTGCGGAAGCGTGCCCCTGAAAAAGGCCGCTGCGTTGTGCCCGTGTCTTAGCGGCGGTCGATACCTGGTACACCGGTTCCCATTCGAACACCGAAGTTAAGCAGGAGGGTTCCAGGCGGAGGCCTGGGACGAGGTAGTGCCCACCCATTTTTGCAATTTCTTTTCATAAGCATCCACATATTTCTAAGCGAAACAAAAATATTTTCACGGTTTTTGGTCACGGTAGGAATGACTTTTTAACCTACTTTGGGGTGGGTAGTAGCTCAGAACACTGAAACCATAAATGATCGCAAAATTTTCATTCCAGTCAATGGAAAAGTCCGGTCCAGTCACCAGTCAGTGTACACCCGTCCGCGAACTGAGGTACCCCTCGGGCGCAGGGCGCGGGGCGGAGCGGAGCCGAGCCTCGGTGCGCACGCAGCAGGGAGTGAGAGGGATGGGTAGTGTGGCGGGGGGCCCGGCACTCTCTTCTCCACAAAGACGTTCCCGCTTCCGCAGGGGGGCGGGACAGTTTCCTACTTTGTGAGACAAGCGTCCTCCCCCACGCTCCACACTCCGGGGCCGAGCAGCGCCCGCCGCCCGCCGCCGCCGCATACCTGCGCTCTGAGCGCCGCCGCCACCGCCGCCTGTTCAAAAGCCGCCCGTTTCGCCGCCCTTATCTTATCTCTGTGTCCACTGACTCTTCCTATCTCTCTCTGTTGCAGTGTGTGCGTGAAGAAGGAGCCGGATCCGATGACACCCACCTGCTCGGAGCCCTCCAGCCCCCTGGAGCCTCTGAGCCCACCCCACAAGACTCAGCACGGTGAGTGTACACACACACGCACATACACACGCACCGCACACACACACACTAACACCTGCGCGCCCTGTGTGGGAACATATCAGTGAGGGGCGGGAACACCGGGAGCACTTGGCGCTTCCTTATCATTAGCAGAAGCGGGATTTGTAGCTGGCGGCGCCCTCGGCAGTGCTTCCGCCTACCCCGCCCGGCACGGCAAGAGACGACACTTGTATGAGGAGCAAAGAGCACCCACGGAGAAAGATCCTTCTAAAAATGTGTTTTAAAAAACCCCTTCTTGCTGACACTATTTTATCTCAGCTCTGAAGAACATTCGCCCAACAATCGTCATGACCATACATACGCCATACGAGCAATTTCCGGAGTTCACACGAGGCAAACGTGTATATCGGTCCTCCCCTCCGTTTTCACCCGGCGAAGATAGGGATAGGGGGAGGCTTGGGGGTGGGGTGGTAGGGGAGGGGAGGGAGGAGAGGGGAGGGGGAGGGGGGTTCAGAGCCCACATCTCGGGGCTTACTGCTCCCGGGCCGGTCCCCGCCGGTCCCTGCTGGCCCCGGTGCAGCTGGGGCCGGCGCGGCGCGTGCTGGGGAGCTTCTCTCCGGCTGCGCCGCTGCTTATCCCGCCTCTGCCACAAATTTTGTCGATCAAATTTCGTTCACCGAGAGTGACGCCTCTTCAAAGTATCTCGCAAAATGCATGCGGATGTGCGCTCACAGTCTCGATTACCGTGCGCGGGCTTCGGCGGCGGCCTCGTATCGTCGCGGACGTGCAGAGTGGATCGTGTCTGGTGTCATCACGGCCGTCATCGTCATCCTCGTCGTCATCATCGTCGTCATCCTCCCCCCCCCCCCCCCCGCACTATCCCGTCCTCTCTGTCTGCAGTGCTAATGAACCCAGTCCCATATAACCGGTTCCTGAGCGCCGGCGCATCCCTGCCCGCCCGGCCCTGCCTATGACATTCCGTCCGCCTGTGGACTCGCACCTCCCCCCCCCCCCCCTCCCCCTCTCTCCCTCTCCGTCTCCCGCTTGTCCAGACTACTGGAGCCTCTCCTGCAGAGCGCGTCCCGGGATCCTCTGCCATCAAAGGGGATTGAGGGGGGCTTTGAGAGGGCGGCGGCAGCGGCGGCAGCGGTCCGGGACTTCGCGCGGGGCTTCATCAGCCTTCCGCCCCGGCCGCCGTGTGTGACGTCCTGGAACCGGCAGCCGCGCTGGAGAAACGCTGCTGGAGCCGAGCGTGAGCCAAACTGGAGCACGCGCCACGAGCTGCCTTTATCAACAGTCGACGCTTCGGTTTAATCAAACCGCTGCTGCCCCCCCCCCCCCTACCCTCCCTTAACCTCCCTTCCCTGTTGGTTCCCGCGGTCCTGCTGGGTTGGGCCGAGTGGGCCCTCCAGTTGTCACCCTCGCACTGATTTCAATTAAATTGTGACAGATCTAAAAGAAACGATGTTACTCTTTTCCGACATTTCTAAAAACATTTTGCATTGACCTAGAAAAAATATGGCATTTACCTATTGCAATTGTTCTTAACCCCTCCACAAATTTTTGAATATTTCGTGGGGCGCTTTTTCTTCTTTAAATGAACTTTTCCCCTTGCGATTATACACTGTTTTTTTATGAGAGGCTTTTCCCTCGGGCGGGCTGACACGGCGAGCGACTCGGCTCCTCTGCCTTCCGCCCGATACAGCGAGCCCGGACGGCTAGGCTCAGCGCGGAGCCGAGGCTGGCTGGAGCCCCCCCCCCCCCTTCCCACCGGAATCCCTCTGTATCCCCCGCCACGGGGTCCTTCCTATCTAGTCCCCAAGCGGGAAGAGGTGGGGGCAGGGAGGGATATGGAAAAGTTTGGACAGAAACTTTTGCACACAAATAATGAACAACACTAAGGCGTCAAGTATGCTGGGGTGCTTGTTGGGGGCGGCGGCGGAGACCGTGTCCACAGACAGCCGAGATTATGAGTAACGCCTCACACACCGAGGCGGCACTCGCTCGCTAGTCTCGCGGACCGCCGCCGTCAGATCAGAATCCCGAGCTCACGCATCCGCTCATGCCTTCTTACTCCACTGTGGGAGCACCGAATGAGGAACATTTTCCGAAGTTAAATGCCGATGCCGGCGGACACGGGGGACTCCTTCGGTGCGAGCGGGGCGCGGGGTGAGGTGAGGCGCTCTGCCGGCGGCGAAGGGGAGGGGGGAGGAGGGGGGAGGAGGGGGAGGAGGGGGGAGGAGGGGGGAGAAGGGGGAGGAGGGGGGAGGAGGGGGGGAGGAGGGGGGAGGAGGGGGGAGGAGGGGGCGGGGGCCTCACAACACAACACACGTACTCCGCGGGCTGCGGTGGCCGCGGGCGGCTGTGTGTGCGCGCGCGCCTCCCCGGACACCGGCCGGTCGACGTCCTCGTCGGCATCCTCGCGGTGTGTGTGCGTGTGTGTGCGTGTGTGTGCGTGTGTGTGCGTGTGTGCGTGCGGCGGGATGACTGCGACTCCTGCAGCACGCCGAGGACCCCGTCGCCGTGCACCTGTGCCGACCCTGCCCTCTGACCGCGGCACCCTGCCGGGCGGCAGCTGCGGCAGCTGCAGCGGAGCCGGTGACAGCTGCAGGACAGAGGCCGCATCGGTTTACAATATAAGCGGGCGCGCTGCCGCGGCCACCGCAGTGCGGACCGTCACTGTGAGGACTCTGCGGCCGGCGGCCCCCGCTAGAGAGTCGGAGTCTGAGTCTCTCTAGTCACCGTCCAGGAACACACGCAGAACAGAACGAACTCAGCGGCCGGCGGCCACCGCTAGAGAGTCGGAGTCTGAGTCTCTCTAGTCACCGTCCAGGAACACACGCAGAACAGAACGAACTCAGCGGCCGGCGGCCACCGCCTCTCGTCCCGCCCGCCACGGATGCCAGATAGTGCGGCCAGTGTCTGTGGTGTTCCATTCGCCTCGCGTTCCAAATACCGTCGCGCTGCAAATCAAAAATGGATTATTTTGACCCAACTCGTGCCGAGCCTGTAGGGGCCTTTACGTGCCCATGGCCTTCCTTTCGGGTCGCGCGCCGCCCGGAGAGAACAGATAAAACTGTTTGAATACATCGGTAAGGAAGGCTGATCGGATCGTGCAAAACGGAGGTGCAAAAATTGTCCTCAGATCAGGTTGGACTTGAACGCGGCTCTAGGTCCTCGACATTTAGAGCGTGAAACTGCACCCAAAAGATTCAGAAAATATTCAGAAAATTCCTTATGAAAATGACGGGGCTGGAAACCCTGTGAGAATGGCATGGGCCTTCGGCGCAGAACAGCTGGCAGGCTCATGGCATGCACAGCGAGTCGCAATGAGTATCGAACCGCGCATCGGGCTCCTGAGCGCGGCCCGGCGGCGCGCCGTGCACCGCGCCTCCGCCACGCCCCCGCCACGCCCCGCCACGCCCCGCCACGCCCCGCCACGCCCCGCCACGCCCCGCCACGCCCCGCCACGCCGTCCGTCCGCGCATCCCGGCCGGTCAAGTTCAATGCCGCGCCGGCGCCCGCGCGACCAGACCAGTTCACCGAGCAAGGCTCCTGGCGTGGCGTGGCGTAACGTGTGCGTTATGGGGCAGGGCTGCAGGCATTGCCGGCCGTCTCTTCATAATAAAAGTGACTCAACCTGTTCTCGTATGACAGCAATGAGAGTAAAATAGATAACACTCTAGGCACTTTAATTTCTAATGTGGACACGCTTTAGAGGCTGACTCTGAAATCGGCAATATTTAGACGCAATATTCATGTTGGAGAAAGAACTATTACCTTTTAGGATTAAATTATTTCTTTTTTTCCCGTGTCATAATAGTAAATAGCGAAAATCGCATGCCGCCCCCAAGGTCATATTACGACTTTCTTGAGGGGTTTCTATACGTAGTGTTTGTGCAGAATATTTATTTTCCTCGGCGCGGCGGCGCTCGGCGGCCCGGAGCGCCTGCCAACGGCCGGGTGGGCAGTCCCGGCAGCCGTGCGTGCGGTGCGGCGCTGCCTATCCTCCGCTCCGCAGGCGCCCGACCCCCTCCTTTCGGAGCTCGCGCTGCTCCGCTCGCTGTCGCCGTCTCTGTCGCACACCGTGCAGCCAGCATCGCCCTGCCTCCGTCCCGCAGCACAGCAGCACCCGCCCGCGGAGACGACACAGCAGCGCGCCGAGGAAAACGCAAGTCGGCTCTGAACACAATAGCAATTAAAGACTCGCCGAGATAATGCTGAGCGATACAGCGGGGAGGGCGCCCCCTCCCTCTCCTCTCCTCCTCTCCCCTCCTCTCCCTCCCCTCCCCTCCTCCTCCTCCTGTTTCCGCGCCAGCTCTAGGCGAACCTGCCGAGTGATAGCATCGACCGCTGCCCCCTCCCCTCCTTCCCGCTCCCGCCGCCGCCCTCCCCCCGGCACCACTCCACGCCCCGCCGCCGCGGCCGCCGCATCGGAGAAATGCACCGCGCGCGGAAAGAGATCGTGCAATAAATCTAACTGCATCGCCCGCCTCTGGACTCGCGGTCGGCGCGGGGGCGCTCGTTCTTCTTTGCGGAGGGCGGGTGGCGCGCCGGGCGGGGCGGGCGTGGCGGGCGCGTTCGGGGAGCGGCGTCTGCAAGTTATAATCCCGTCCACCACCGCTGCCGCAGCTGGCGGCAGCTGGCGGCAGCGCAGCTGTGCGCAGCAGACGCCGCCGCCGATTGTTCCGAGCCCGCGACGCGAAGAAGAGCAAGGCGGCGGAATTAAAAACTTGTTCGACTTTGTTGCGTGCTCTGCATAAACGGTCTCTGCGCCGCCGCCGCTGCATGTAGCGGCGGCGGGGGAACTGTGATTGCGGAGATACTCGTATCTCTCTCTCTGTCTCTCTCTCTCCAGCGAGTCTCTATAGGTCTCTCTCTCCCCTACGGCGGCGGCGGCGGCCCGGCCGGCCTGAGACGTCTGAGACACTTTCTGATCGCCTCCGGATCGGATCCCTCCCCTCATTTCTCCGGCGTGTTTTTCTTGTGCTGTACGGCGTAATAGTGTACGCAGCGCCACCCTTCTCCCCACTCCCTCCCCTCTGCCGCACGTTACTGACGGCCAGAATCCCCTTCCAGGTCCATCCCGGTGACCCAGTTTCCATGGGGGAGCCGGGGCCGCAGCCACAGCGCCGCGCTCGCAGACGGGGACACCCTCCCTCCCCCCTCCCCCGTCTCCTCCCACCAACCACCCCATCCTCCCTTCCCCAACCCTGCTGTGTGCCGCCGTCGCGCTGCTCCCCCCGTTGCGCGATTTACGTGAATTGTGCGATCGAGCGCGCGCGTCGCTCCGCAATGCGTCTGGGGGAACATGTGATCCTGATGTACGCTGCAGTTGTGAGCACCCAGACGCCCGGCCCGCGCCGTCCGCGAACTGTTTGTGACCGACCTTGAAGAGGCGAGCGGGAAACCGGGAAGTGAATCCCTGGACGTTGTCGTCGACGTCGCAGCGAGCAGAACGCCGCCAGCGCCATCTCCGCCGTCGTCCTTCCCGTTTGCCCCGGCCGACCCGGCCCGGGGGCCCGGCTTGCCGCAGCCGCCCGGGGTCTGCGGGATGCGGGCCTGAGGCCATGGATGTGTACTCGGCCTCCGCCCCGCCGCCGGAGCCGCTGCAACTCCACCACCGCCGCCACGACGGCCAGCTGCTGGGATGCGGGACCGACGGATTCGGCCTCGCCTTCTTCGACGACGAACCCCGCAGCCCGCCGTCGCCGTGCTCCGAGCCGCCCTGCTCGTCGGCGTGCCTCCCCGACGCTCTCTGTCCGGCGCCGAGCTCCCCCGTCAGCTCGGCCGAGGGCACCGGTAAGGGGGCGGGGACGACGGGAAGGTGCGGTCAGCGCTGAGCAGGGTCCCGGGAGGGTGGGGTTGGGGGCGAGTGACCATGGTGAGGTCCCTTGTCTCTGCCTGTCTCTCACTCACACGGTATGGACACACACATGTACACACACGCGCGCACATTCACGCTCGTCTAAAACCTAAGTTCCCGGTCATTGCTAAACTCCTTTTTTCTTTTTTTCTGCTTGCAGGTGTTTATGGCATCAAGCCGGAGCCGGTAGACTCCTCCGGTGAGTGCACAGTTGTACAGCGCAGTCGGTCCGCGCTTCGCATTCGGCGCCATGAATAAGTCTCCCCTGACACGGCACGGACGTCCTCACTTCGCCGGAAGGAAGCGCCCTTCCTTATCACAACCCCCGCCCCCCTTCTCTCTCTCTCTCTCTCTCTCTCTCTCTCTCTCTCTACTCTCTCCCTACCTCTCTCTCCCTCCCTCCCTCACTCTCTCTCTCTCTCCTTTCCGGCTGCTGAGGTGCCGGCGGCCCACCCCAAACGCCTCTGCAGAAGTCGTCGGAGACTGCATGTATAAAAATTGCCGTGCTACCTCGCCTCGTCTCGACCTTACTGTAAAAATGAACTCGCCCGCCGACGGTTAGTGAGAGAGAAATTAGAGGTAACACAACTGAGAGAGTCAGAGGAAAAAAAAGGACAGAAAAGAATGTGGATCTCAAATCGTTGGTCCGCGGTTGCATTTCAAAAATGAGGGAGGCCTTTGGATTGGGGAGCGGTGCGCCGGGCATGTGCTTCTGCCTCTATCGACCGCAGGCGTTGTCATAACACTTCCCGGAATGACACGGCTTTCCTTTCGTGTTGCCGCCTGCGCCGCACCCCCGCGACGCGACACGCTCTCTCACGGGGCGGGAAGGGGGGGGGGGCTGCGGGGGGTCCTGCAGGGGGTCCTGCGTGGGGCTCCTGCGGGGGGCGCAATTTTCCTCGGGACGTGTCAAACGTGTGGAGTTCACAAATACGCCGGGCGAATCGCATGTGCGGTGTTATTAGAGGATTCACTTTTCTGTCCGGTGGTCACGTCTAGTATCCACAGTGCACCACGCAAACAGGAGATATTTTCCCAACCAGCAATGCAGACTGCGTGTTCGGTCCCACCGGGTCGGGGGCGGGGCCGCATCCATACGGTTATGGTCTTTGATTCCCTGTGACAAGTCGCCCGGAACCACAATGACGTCATCCGTGTGGATCCGGATGTCGGCGGTGACGGCGGCGTAGGGTGTGTGTGTGTGTGTGTGTGTGTGTGCCTCAAGCTAAAAGCATATCACTGCCAAAGCCATACACCCGCGTGCGCACACACACACGCGCGCGCACTCACTCGACTCCGTGTATGTGTCACTCACTCTGCTGGACGTTTTCAATATTCATGCGAGGCTCGATGATAATGATCGCCCGGCAGCCGGGGAGCCTATTGTGTATTATTTATATCCGTCGGGGCTCGGAAGTGAACGCTGACAGTTACAAAACAAAACGTTTTTTCTGAAAAGCGACACACACTACTCGGTGCGTATGGCTTTATTGGCATCCGCGCCGGCCCGGGGCAGACAGGGCGCGCGCCTCGGGCATGTAGTTAGTATCCTACTAGAGAAGGATACCGCTAGAGTCTGTAGGATCCACCTTCTCAACGCTCCATGTTCCCTGTGTTCCGCAGAACAACAGTTCGCGGCCGCCGACTCCAACAGCAACACCCCGGCGAAGACCTTCATCCCTTGCAAGGTGTGCGGGGACAAGGCGTCGGGCTACCACTACGGCGTCACCTCGTGCGAGGGCTGCAAGGTAAGCTGGCCGTGACTGCGGGTCCACCTCCTGAGCCCATGGCGCACTCACTGTGCCCATGGGGCTACACAGAGCAGCACCGATCATTTAAGGCCGTGAAAATTGTTGACGTGGCTGTCACATACTTACTCGTGTCCTCCGCACGTTGAGCGCTAAAACACTTGCTTTTACCTCCGCAGGGCTTCTTCAGACGGAGCATCCAGAAGCAGATCGAGTACCGCTGCCTCCGCGAGGGCAAGTGCCTGGTCATCAGGCTGAACCGGAACCGCTGCCAGTACTGCCGCTTTAGGAAATGCCTAGCGGTTGGCATGTCGCGGGACTGTGAGTACCCGGCCGAGTCGTACGCGGCGGCACGCCGTGTGGCCAAGACAACTTTTGGCAAGCATTCTGCGGTAGTCTATTCTATACCGTGACAGCCGACCTTCAGGGCAGCGCACTTCTTCTCAGCAAAAAGCTCTCTCGGCGAAGTTTTTGGCAATGTTCAAAAAATTTGTGGGTAGGGAGGCTTTTTGATTACCGAAGAACACACGACACGCAGTTTGCTTGTCAAAATTTTGGTGGCCGCACTGCGACATGGAGGTAAATGACTGACTCGTTGCACAGCCGTGCGGTACGGGCGGGTGCCCAAGCGGTCCCGGGAGCGCGCCGAGTCCCTCGAGTCGACGGGCAGCGCTGACGGCGTGGAGGAGGCGGCCCCGGACGTGGACCCGGCGCTGGAGCAGCAGCAGCTGCTGGACCTGGTGGCGGGCGTGACGGCCGCGCACCGCGCGCACTGCAACTACACCGAGGAGGCCACGAGGGACACAGTGCGCCGGCCCGCGGGTCAGCCCGCGCCCCGCGCCCGCAGCGACAGCGACTCGAGCCCGGGCGTCGCGGCCGCCACGTCCACGGGCTCGGTGTCCGGGTCCGGGTCCGTGTCCGGGTCCGCGGCGGGCTCGGCGCCCTCCTCGCCCGACTCGCTCACGTCCACGCTGTCGTCCACCCTCGCCCAGCTGGACCCGGCGAGCCGCCTCAAGTCCACGCTGTGGCAGCAGTTCGCCTCCCTGCTCGTCCCGTGCGTCACCAGGGTCGTCGAGTTCGCCAAGAGGGTGCCCGGTGAGTAGCGGCGAGGGCGCGCGGCCGGCTCGTGCGGCGACTCCCCCCCGACTGACACACACGGCCCCGCAGGCTTCCTGGACCTGTCGCAGGACGACCAGCTGATCCTCATCAAGATCGGCTTCCTGGAGGTGTGGCTGGTGCACGTGTCGCGCATGGCCACGGAGCACGGCCTCACCATGTGGGACGGCACCACCTTCACGCGGAGCCAGCTCACCTCCATGTACGATGTGAGTACCCCCCGCGCGCCTGCCACCGCCAGGGCAGGCATGCCCACGCTGCACGCTGCGAGCGCTGACCGCTGACCAGGCTGACCACGCCGGCGTGCCCTTGCAGAGCGACCTGGTGAGCTCCGTGCTGAGCATGTGCTCGTCGATGGGGTCGCTGGGGCTGAGCGAGTCCGAGACGGCGCTGCTGTGCGCGGCCGTCGTCCTCTCCCCGGACCGCAGCGGGCTGAGCGACGTCAAGGCGGTGCGCACCTACCAGGACAAGGTGCTGGACGCGCTCCGGCTGCAGGTCAGTGCGCAGCACCACTTCTCATACTCCGATCCTGCCTTCTCATAAACACGGTTTCTAACCCCAAAACTTTCCAAAGAAAGCCACCGAAAATATCCAGAAAATTTCGAAAAATTTCACATGTCCATAAAAAAAATTGCGAAAGCTTCAGAAAATTTATTGGAAAATGTTTGGCCTTTCCGGACTAAAGTTCACATCGCTCTGTTTTCGAAAACCCCTTTATCTGAACCGTGCCTCTCTAGGTGTCGATGGGTCGGCCCGGGGAGACGTCCCTGGTGGGGCTGCTGCTGCAGAGGCTGACCGAGCTGCGGTCCCTGAGCGCGCGCCACTGCACCTGCCTCGACTGGCTGCGCGCACACTGGACGTTCCTCAAGCTGCCGCCGCTCTTCGCGGAGATCTTCGACATCCCCAAGACGGACGAAGAGATGGCGTAATCCTGGCCATCATGTGTGTCTCCCGTGTATATGTCTTACGTGTTATTGTTTAATTTTGAGGCCGGTAACATTGGAAAGTTTGTTGTTGTTGGGAACAGATCAGAAGGGGGGAGTGGGTTTCTTCCCCTCGCCACCCGATGCATTACGGAGAAGTAGTTTGCGCGCGGTGGAGTTGCCCTCCCCTATTGACATGTCGCAGAGGTGGACGGTCGGAAATGTACCATCGTACGGAGCTTTGCATTCTTTCCAACGTAAATTTGCACTCATCCCGACTGATTAAGAGTATTCATTGATGCCATTTTGTGTATATATTTGATAAGTGGTTCGGCTCAAATGCGTGAACGAAAAATGCCGCCTTCACGGCTCGAATGCTGAATTCAGCCCAGAGCTAGCCTCAGAAAGGAAAGGACTAGACAAAATCGATGGTACATTGTTCGTGGGACGTTCACATTATAGTACCCACACTCTGGCAATCATTTGCACAATCAATCGTGACAACAGACAATCGTACTGATGTATGCAATAATTTATGCCTAAAATCTTTGTGGGCTTTGGCAAGCCGAAGGCACACGACTGAGTTAATAGAGAGCCATCTGTAATTTGATGCGGGTTCGCCACGACTTAGAGACTGCAGTCGGGCCAATAACAGTCAACATGGTCTTTTTAATTATGTTGGCTGCAGAGGTTGGAGGGAGTGAAATCGTCATGGTGAGAACACTTAGTTCCTCTACCGGAGGAAAGAACTGTAAGCAAGTAGAGATAAAGGCTTCTGCAGCCCTACTTTCTCAAGGGAAGTTGCGGTTGCCGGAGGGCCGCGAGGTTAAAGACAAACATCTAAAAATAGAAAACAAAATACAAAACACAAACGTTTTACGACTGGACAACGCGAAAACCATTAAGACTTAGTAGCAGCTCATCTTGCACGATGTGAAAAATGTGCACGTTATTGATTATTGCGAAATCGACACTTTTGTAAGGAGAAGGCGTATTGTCAATCTCCAAAAATGTTTTCACTTTATAAATTAAGGTAAATGTTTCGTATCATTGAGATCATCGTATACGGTCATTAAGATATCCATATGTGCGTGTAGTTTTCAATCACAGCGTTGGTCTTTTCTTTGTCACGTGACAAAAATCGTTTCAGTATTCTGTTGATATAAAGCGTTCCTAACAAAATCTCCTCAGCAGAGGAACAAATTGATCATGTCATAGACAGATCTCTCTAGGAAATGGCCCGAATTACCTGTTTACATTTTCTAATTACTTCTTCCTCTTGAGTTTCATCCATCAATATATCGGCAATGCCGGGTGTTTGATTAACGAAGACAATCTATCAGAGCTATACTTATCGTACCTAAACTACTGTTTATTCCGTTTCTTAGGATTTGATGTCGGTATATATAAGGAAATCAATCAGTCAAGCACATATTCTTTGGTGTCTCTGTGTTTTGAGTACTGCGCCTGCCGAAAGGAAGCTCCATATCATGTGATTGCGTACGTTTGCACTGATTTAATAGGGCTTTCCTGGCGTGTGATTCTGTACGTGCCATCCCAGTACATCGACTTAACGCTCGGTACGAAACTCTGTAATTCTCATTTTCGCAAAGCAATGTAGGCCTATGTAGATGGTAGCTCTCATCATTTTGACTCCTTCGTTATTTAGTTTAACAGATATTGTAGCAGAAAAAAACTTCTATTAAATATTTTAATTGAGAAAGGAGGAGACGAAATCCTCTGACATATCATTACAGTATAGGGCAAGATTTGTCCGGTCTCGGCGACGTAAATAGAGACCCATTTACATGACTTTACAGCGTACCATTCGCCACACAAACGTTCTCTGTTTTACATGTCGCTGTTTATGTGAAAGTGTAAAGTTTTCCTTGTAAGCATAGGTAAAGAAAACATTGAGCACTATTTATTAAAGGTGTCGTCGTATATGTATATTTATCAGAATCATTCTATCATCACTCTCTACCGAACTTCGTCATTTTGTTCTCATTTTCATCATCAGTGTAACAAGCGCGATCATATTGGTAGTTATCATAATGGGGTACCAATCCTGCAAGTACATTGTATGTGTTGACGTGTTGTTACTCTCTTCTGTCTGCGGCTGTGTAAAATTTATAATAATTTTATAAATAACATTTAATACGAGTTAAATAATCTACGCGATATGTGATCCATACTTTTTCCATTCACGATGTGTTCAAAGTTTCCTTTATAAAAAAATATATAGTTTAGCCGCGCTTACAATCAATTACCTTTTCGTTTCCTTGTGGTTTGTCAGGGTGGTTGCGGGGTGAGCTGACGTCCAAAGACCTATCCGGGACGTCTCGGAAGTACTCGCACGGTTCTGATGTTTTCAAAATGTGGACAAAATTCGTAAATTAACTCATTCGGTCGGTGGACCTTTTTTTGTGTTGTGGATAGTAGATTCTGATCTTCGTCTAGCAGTAACAGTTGAGGACAGGGAAGTCCACGAACCACCACGCTTGTCCCTGATGAACCGCCGAAACAACAAGTGTATTGCTTTAATTAAGTGCGTCTATCTGTTGATGGCCAAGAGATAATCAGTGATATTGCATACGTTTAGCATCACATATCGGTTTTATTGTTGTTGTTCTTATTATTATACTTGTTGGTATCTTGTTGTTTTTCTCTCTTAAGACGCGGGTTGACGGCCACAATGCCGTGTCGCAGCCATGAGCGCGAACTCAATTATATGATAGTTGCATTGTTTTCTTTGATAACTTAACGATGTTTTTGTTAATGTTCGTTTTATTATTAATTTTAAATTTGACTTCGTATTATAAATATAGTAGTGATCTCTTTTGTCAACGACGCTCTCAGATCTTTTTCTCATCGAGCGTTTGGTTCTATTTGTTCCTTTTCTTGTGTGTGAACGCATTTCTCCTATGTGCTTCTTCATAGTAGACACAGTGTCATCCATGGCACTTGAAAGCACTGCCACCGTAATTAAGTGATCATTAGCAACCTTTGCGTTGTAAACGTGCGAGCGACGTTTTGTGGTACAAAAAGTACAAAATGCACATCCATTCCTCGATAGTGCATCACGTGTCTAGTGTGTTTTCTTTCTCAGAGCATAAATACCTACGCGGTTTAAGGGTATGTAATGTATAATTCTTCACAGTGTATTAGAGTATTACTTTGACTTTAGTAGAGGGTATGTAGAATTTCTATCTTGGTCTCGTGATTCATTGTTTGCGTTGTACAGGTTAGAACGCATAGTCGACGACAGATCGCCGCACTCAGCTCCGGACGAGGGACTCGGCTGTGAGGATGAGTTTTTTTTTTGTGGAAGTAGACACTGCTCCGCCGGCGTCGGCGTGTAGCGCGAGAAGGGGGATCTGCCAAGGAAGGTGAAGAGCGCAATTTGATCCTCGATCAATTGGAGACATCAGATGTCGGACGAGATCGGATCAGTGTTCAGAGATAACGTCCCACCATCTCAGAAATGCACGTTGGGCCTGCGGCCCGCGTAGTCACGTCGTGCGCGCGGCAGCAAGCTCGCCGCCGCCGCGACCCCCCGCCGCGGGAGTATCGCCGATGGCCGGGGTACATCCACCCCTCACCCCGCGGTCAAACTCGGCCGCCCTCTCCGATGGCTCCTCCGCCGGTCATCGGATTGCGGCCTGGGCACGTCGTTCTGGCGTCGGAGGGAGCACCCTCCGTGCAAAGTTTGACCACGATCTTAGCGCCATCTCTCGGCCGCCTCCCCCAACTAAGGCACCACAGCTCCTGTATGTATGCAACACGGGCAACAACCGTGTGCGCGTATTGCCTACATACAGGAGCTGTGGTGCCGTAGTTCAGGAGGCAGCCGGAAGGTGGCGCGAACGTCGCAGACTAACTTTGCGCGGGAGGTGCTCCGTCCGACGCCAGAATAACACACCCAGACCAAACGGGTGATGGTTTTCGCGCTCTCCCGCGACATGGTGCTCGGGACGATCCCGATACTTACCCGTCCGCGATGTGAGTGCGTGATGTACTTCACAGCGCGGCGGCTACAAGCTACAAACCGCGAGAATGCGGTATTCGACCGCGACGGCTCCGCTCGGGGAATGACTAGAATGGCGCCTCATATTGGAGCGCTCCTGACTGTCCTGGCGTCGATCTATATGGTGCCGCAGACTACTTTTCACTGACAACGTTAAATGCTAGCTTCGACCTCTTTTTGATGGGCCCATCCTCATTTCGTGGTCAAGACCTACTTAATATGTTGATATATCTGAACACTGCCGACCATTCAGCTGTCCAATATTGGCCTTGCTGAGGACTGAAACATTTTTGTCATTCTTTACATCTTTTAATGCGGTCATTTTATGTAACTGGGATCGTATGTTCGCTCCTCCCTTCCTTTCCTCTAAAAGTAGCAAAACTAGGGAAAATTCAATTGACTAAAAGATGCTAACGTAGTTCATGTCTCATGCAAACATGTAGAAGGACATGAAGTGGCCAAAGTGTGCTTTTTCAGATTGTTGAAAAATGTAATGTCGTAAAGTTCAGTAGATGAACTGTTCTTATCCAGAAGTTAAAATTTTAATATAATATTCATCCACAAACGATTACGGAGAACACCTACAAATCTCTACCCTTTCGTTTTACTTCGTACATTCTTTAAATGATGAATTTCTAAAAATTATTAAACTAACAAATTTCAAAGGAAAGTTGTCAATCTACTGCATTGAACGTTCCCTCTTTACAATTATTATTTGGAGCTATAACTCAATGCTAACGGTTTCATGAGATGAATTTACATTTCCAAGAAAATCCCTGGGTTGAATTGCAGTAACTCTATCCTTATCTCTACCCTCACCAAGAATGTTAGAAAACAACAAAATATATATCATACATATTGAATAAAGTTCCCAACTGCTTAAGGATATTTTATGAAAATTTCTCTATAAATCTATTTTAACAGCTGGCCAGATGCCATCTATATAAAAGACTATGTATGTAGAATTTCTAAGAGTTGATTTTAGAGACATATCATGTGTACTGTTGTTGTTGCAAATTCCTTTCTTTAAAATTGACCTTTTTCTCCTGTTGTTGGGAGCAAGAAATACAACAATGTGACTGTATCTTTTTCTTTCCCTTACTTCGATTTATTTTGTTTGCTGGTTGTGTGTAGATATATGTTGTTATTCTTCTTGCATTGTTATGAAGTACTGAGTACTTATAGCTGAGTACACTTTTGCACTCTACCCTATGTAATTGTTGTCCTTCCCTGTCATTTTATATAAGAAAAGAGAACATTCAAATAAATGGGATTGGAATCCAGAAAAAGCTTTTGTTTCAGTCTGTTGTAAGTCCGGTAAGTCTCCACACTAGACTAAAGGTGTTCAGGATATGAAAGAATAACCCGGTGTGCATTGCTTCACAAATTTTTATTGAGTTGAACATTTCATTTGAGCTGATTCATACTAATTCTGCACAGTTTGTCATGACCGGGGTCGTGGCAATGAATCTGACAATTACATTACTGCGCTTAAGAGAAAACTTGAAATTATACCACACATTAATTATTAAAAAGTTTGAGTTAGTCCACAACAGCATAATAAAGAAAAAACCATAACACATTCTAAATTCCCGTTTAAAAAGACAGGCAAATTTATCAAAATAAACATACATGTAAGATGTTAAAGCTTGTACCCTAAGCCTCACTCCCTACCTCAAAGTTTCTAAAGGGGGAATAAAAAATAAAACGATCCAGTATCAAACAAAAAGAAAAGACAAATAAGATAGAAAATACTGTAGTCGGAGAAATACCCAGCTCTGATAATAAGGACTCTCTTCAAATTATGAAAAGAATGGTAGAATAAACTTTCAACCTCCCTTCAGGTGTAGATAGTTTCTTGAATGCATAAATATGAACATCAGCCCAGGCAAGATAATACAACAATATGAAATCTGGGACGATCAAAATACTGCTCTCTTACAATTTACTAACAGGATTGCAACATACAGTTACAAAGCATAAGCATGCCTCAGCACCTGAGTTATCAGCTCCTCGAGAGGTGTGCATTAATAAACTTCCACCTCCAATTAGTTATTGTCACTAGATTTTAATACCACAAAACAGTTGATTAGGGGAGTACATTAGCTGAGGTAGAATATAGGTTTGGTCCAATTTACGTTCTTTTTTTCACCCACACCAAACCAGGTGATGGAAGTATAAAACTGGTCTAGGACCCACATGATGAAAACACAAATAGAAGGACTCAACTGCAAAGCAGATGCACTCTCTACGCTGCTTGGTGTCAATATGACACAGGAGGAATACTATGAAAAAGAGGCCAACTTGAATGACATTAACTTAAAGAAATCATATTATGTATACTCAATGAAGCATAGCCCATGGCACATCTTTTAAATCTTTAAATCATTGATCAGTGGGAGAGTAAAGACTAACAATATTAGTCTCTCTAGTGGTTGGTCATTAAATAAATATTAGGAGTAATGAATACTGTATCAAGATGTGGCACTTCATGATCATTTAAATTCATGAGATACAACCCTTCTGTATTATGTTCATGGTGCAACATTAAAAAAAATTGACTACCACAAATACTAACAAGTACAAACCTAAATTCATGGAAGCACCTCAGAGGAAGATTCTTTTAGAAATCAACAAAAAAATTATTAAAACAAGTTAAAAACAAGTTTAAAACAAGTTTAAAACAAATCCAAAAACAACTCATTGAAATGAGGCGATTTACAATGATATTCCTTCTAAAAACTGATTAAAATCATAAATGGTGGCAAATTACAACTTGTGAAACTACAACATAAAACAGCCACGGACTACGTAACATCACTGAAAGGCAAGGTAAAAATACAACATGAACTTCATTTCTGATAAAATACAAAAAAAAAAAAAAAAATTAAAAAAAATTGTCTGCGGATCAGTCGATAAATCTTACATAAAACAATACACCTAGGTACAAGAAAAATTTTGAATTTCAAAAAACAGACAAGTACAAGGAAATATCACAATAGGTTTCAACAATGCCATTTAACCAGATGCAGATTCTACAGGGTTTTCATAACACTACAAAAATTGCCCTGCAATATCTGCATCTTCTAGGAAAGCATCAGATAGTGAAATCGGATCTGCCTACACAGAAAAATCTACGTTAACAAGTTCCATGAACTGATGGCCACTTTGATTGCACATCACATTTTGATATTACAAAAGCGATCACAGGATTCATTTCCACAAATGGGAAGCAATCTTAATATATTGTTTTCAGTTATAGAAAATCTAATGACGAACACTAGGTTGACACACAAAGCAACAACTGAATGGATGAAATTGCAGTCCTTTCAAATACTCTGGGTTGTTATGGGTATTCAATTACTAGCCCATTCTAGTCTTTGGAGCACTAACACACAACAGAGTAACGTAATCTGAATGAAGCAATAGTAACCTTCACATGACGGCAAACACTCGCACACACACGCACACACACACATTTACTCATACACATCAATCGCAACACCATAATGAGCAGAAATATCATACATAACAAGATGGTTTTAGATGATTTACATTTTAACAATAAAGATGGTCAAGAATATAGAAAAAAAATTGAATCTTGGAAAACATTCGATTCTTCCACTGAAAAAAATTATTTCACATTTTAAACAAGCAACAGTAATTAATGTAAAGACTCTAACAGAGATACAATCCATTCACTTTTTACACAAATAAAACATGAGCTACAATAGATCCAACAAACAACACCTATTGGTAATAAAAATAGAAAAACACTACAATTCTCATAACTCATTATATAATGGTGAACCAGATACAAGGTAAACAAACGAGCCCCTAAAGGTGTTCTGGTAAGATATATAGAAAGTGAATCTCAGCATGATTATAAAAATAAGAAACAGAGATGCTTCCCTTAAACAATGAGATACAAAATTATAACTGACAAAATAGCTCATTTAAGAAATATGTTAGATTCTTGAAACAAACTCTTACCAGGAAAAAAAAAAACTTTGCCTCATGAGTATATTGCACAAAATGAGCTTAGTGGGCACTCCAATGTAAGTGACCACTGGTGTGTACATATGCAGGTAAGAATTTAGAGCTAATGATAAATGCGGCATAGTCACTACTTTTGTGGCCAAGATCACCAATTTCACATTATATTTCACAAAAAGAGCAGCCATGATGGTTGGTTCAGCAAGTAATTTTAAGTACATGATCACATGAGTTTTAAATGAAAAATATGTAGAAGCAAGTGACTTAAAAAGGAAATGAAGAGCATAAAGTTTTTTTTGTCTCAAAATAAAGTGCACTGCGACAACATGTACACCCTTCCATACATAATATGAGCCACAAGCATTTAGAAAATACCTCAGACACTGAGACAGCCTATATAAAAAACGAACACTAGCCAAGCTCAATCGTTGATGAGACCATGGAATACATGCTCGAATCAAATAAAGTGTTCCACATTGCCACACAGACTCTTACACTAGAGCTTGTTTTCATCATTTCTTGGGTGAAGCAGTCAATGTTTTTTCCTTTTCCTTTTCTTCTTGAGTGAAGTAAATGGTGGTAATGACTATATCACCGGTTGACAAAGTTTGACAAGCTGCTTCATTGAGACTCCCAGTGGAATTTGATGATGCTCTACTTGATACTGTATCTATTGAGCCAACAACCACATGGGGTGGACTTGTAGCATTTGCTGAAGAGTAGCTTCTTTCATGGCACTTACAATTGCAACATCTGCAAGCACATAAAATAATGCAATTATTGATATTAATACATAGGGATATAGGAAGAATGTAAAATGGTGAGATTTCCATACCTTTCAGATATTGTCGGAGGAATTGGTGATAATGAGGTATTTGAGGTAGCCGCAGACAGAATTGCCTCCAGCCGTTCAATCTTTTCAAGTCTGTCCATACGACCATCAGACAGAACTTCATCTACTTGCTGCATGGACTCAGTGAGGCTGGTAGGTTGTGAAGTTGTGCCATGAGGAGACGAGATACCACCTAATAAAATAGATTTGACAGTCAGCAACTAGATAGTGAAGCCAAGATTTCAGGACGCCATCCTCTTTCTCCTTACCTGAAAGAGAGTGGTCAGAGGGCGTTGTTTTCCCACTGGCATTTTGATTCGATTCTAGAGAGTTGAATTCATTACTCTCTGGACCACCATTGTAACAATCATCATTGTCATCATCATCGTCATCATCATCATCACTTTTGCTGTCCCTGGAACAGCGAAACCATTGTGAAATAAGAACAGCAAAACGGCCATTCAAAATTGTGAGGCGATTGCTTATGCTGTTTACCTATCTTGAGTCCGGCCTTCAAGTTTATCCAGCTTACGGGCAACTTTATAAGAACCCCTAAGCTTCTCCTTCTCCTCCTCAGTAAGATCAAGATACCTAAACAATAAAAAAAAAGCAAATTTTTGAAAAACTCCTCGTTGCAAAATTCTAAATTATGGCACTACTTTAGGCTTGGGATGTAGATTAATTACCTGAGTAGTCTGATCTCCCTGTTGCTGAGAACAATGTTTTTGGAGAGCTTTGCTTGGGCAAGACGACTCTTCAAGTCAGATATCTCACAGTTCAGCTTTCGCACCTTCTTCCGCTGCTTCACTTCTGCTGGTCGGATCAAGGTGTACACCTGCTCATCACACAGCTCAGCCAGGAGAGTTGCGTATTCTGGAGTGATCCGGCTGAAACGGAGAAGAGGAACTTGACACAAACCATAACTCTACATGTCATATACATGTGGTGGGAAAAGGGGGGGGGGGGGGGGGGGGGGTCACGCAACAAACGGGACGATTCGGTTCGCACCTCATCATGGCGGTGTAGACGTGCGGGACCAGGGAGAGCACGTCAGCCGCCGAGTACAGCATCATGTCCCGGGTGAAGGGCCGCCGCGCCCAGTAGCGCTGGTCCCGGCGGTACACGTTCTTGAGCTGGTCCTTGAGCGGGTTCAGCGGCGCGCCGTAGTCCGCGCACAGGTTGTTGAGCGATACGTTCTTCACCTTGTACACGGGCTTGCCGGTGGTCATCAGCTGGAGGATGGCGTGGCCCGCCTGAAAGCAAACGTTAAAAAGATTTTAAAAAAAAAAACGACATGTTTGAAAACGTGCACCATAAAACGGCAGATGTTGTCCAGCCACTCGGGAGGGTAGGCAGCGCGACGACACCGGTGCACGCGCACTGCCTGCCGCCGCTCACCTGCGTGTCGAAGACGTTCATCAGCGTGATCCCGAACTGATTGAACAGGTTGACGCTGTCGCCGCGGCAGTCGTGGATGACCTGGAACAGAAGAGGCGGGGACGTGAGCAGGGGGGGCTGGGCCGTTAGGGTCACCGCCAGCAGCAACAGCACCGTCCCGGCAAGGTCAGCAAATGTTTGCGCCCCGACTGCAATTAGGCCTGTGCCTGCCCCGGACGGCGGCGGCAGACCCGAGAGAGGACGGGACGGGGCCGCAGGACCTGCAGGACCCGAGACAAGAACGGAAAGAGCGCTGCCGCCCCGCTGCCGCCCCGCATCGATACCAAAGGGGGTACTCCCGGCGCCGGCGCGGGGCCGAGCCGCCGGGGCGCGCATGCCATGCACGGGCACGGAGGCGGCAGGCGGCACGGCGCGGCACGGCGCGGCGGCGCCGACCCAGTGACGTCGCTGCGAAACACGGGGGGGATAAGGATATTATCTCGTTACCTCTGCCTCTGCCTGGCCGGGCAGCAGCAGCAGCAGCAGCAGGGCCGTGCCTAGTAATGATGCTCGGCAGGCGAGGAGGGCGGTGAGGGAGAAAGGGAGGAAGGAAAAGCGCCAGGCCAAAACCCCCTGCCGACGACGGCACAAGCCGAGCGGGCGGGGCTCCGTCCGCACCGCACCGCACCGAGCAGACCCACCGCGCCGCAATTTCCTCCCTATGAGCCACGAGCCTCCCCAATCGGCGACATTGCACCGCACCGCCCAGCCGGGGGCGGCCGGCTCTGGCGCAGACAACAACGGGGTGCTTGATGGACGGGGTGCAATGCGTCACAACGGGCGGCCCCCGGCGGCCGGCGCGCCCCCCGTGTCGTGCCGCGGCCCACCAGATGACTCTGACGGACGAGATTAATCGACACGGCGGCGACGACGACGACAGCAACCACCGCCGCCGCACCGCGACTGCCGCCACCGCCACCGCCACCACCACCACCACCACCACCACCACCACGGCTGCGGCGGCCAAGACCAGCCCACCACCATCAGCCGCACCGCGCCGTGCGACTGGCTGGCCGTGCGCGCTGCAGGGAGTGCGTACGGCTCGTAGCTGCATGAATGCATTCCATGGCGAGGTGGGTATATTTACTGTCCCGGCTACGGCCATAAATAAATAATTAAGAGGCAGTTTTGGGCCGCACAAAATCTCAGAACGCTATTGATTTTTCAGGAATTATAGGCAATATTTTGTTTTTAAAACTATTTTTACATACTTGAAAATTGCAAGTTTGTTTTTATCATGACACACATTGATATTCAAAAGAAATAAATATCGATTTTTTTCGTCATTGCTGCACCCTGATTGATTTTTTTTGTTGTGATGTCCTCCTTTTCTCGGTTGCATCCAGCCGGCAGCCCGCCCGCCCGCCCAGCAGCGTCAGAACGCCAGCAGCAGAAAGTAATGAACGGTTTGCGGGTGGTCGTCCGTCCCACCGTACTCCAGCCCCCGCAACGAGAGGGAGAGAGAGGGGAGAGGGGAGAGGGGGAGGGGAGGGGGGGGGGGAGGGGGGGGGAGGGGAGGGGGGGGGGGGGGGCAAGACGACGAGGCAACAAAGGAGGGGGGTTGACATGGCGCACCGCACATCAGCAACAGAGCAAAACGACGAGAAACGCGCCGCGGCGGCCACGGCGCGGGGAGATTAGAACTAGAACCAGCCCGCGGGCAGCAGGGAGGGGAGAGGGATGTGAATGTGAATGTCTCGGCGCCATGAAAAGGCATATCATCGCTCTTTTCATCAGTCGGAAAGCCCGCGGCCGAGCATCGGGGCGGTGAGGGGCGGTGCGGGGCATTTCAATACCGCAAACGGCCTGCAGCCCGAGGGTGCGGGGGCGGAGGAGTGGGAGGGGGGCGAGTGCACGGGGGGAGCGGCGTCACGTCGAAACCCCGCGCGGCCACACGTAAAAAATGTCGAGGGAGACAACCACGTGACCGTCGACGTTAGACACCCCTGCGCGAACGGGCGGGGCGCGCCCCCGTGGCGGACTCCAGGGGCAATAGCGTTTCTAGACCGTAAAATATTTCTAAAGAATTCTAGATTGTTGACAATTTTTTTAAAAATCCTTTGCGAAAATTTTACGAAATTCCCTTGGTATTAACGGAACACACCATACCATGCCCTACCCTACCCTAGGCCGGCTTCGGTCCCCGCCGCCGCGGCCCCGGCTGCTCCAACCCGGCAGAGCAGCGCCCCGCTCCCACTTCCGATCCCGATATCCCCGCCGATCCGGACCTGACCCCAATCTGGGTGCGCCGCCGTGGGGAAGGAGACACTCGAGGCCGAAAAAAAAAACACGGCGGCCCGGTCTACAAGTTTGTCGTCGGGTCCGGTGGCCGCGGCGTGGGCAGGCGACGGCGACGGCGGCGGCGGCCTTGGCCAGGGTCAGCGGGGACACACGGAGGGCCGCCGAGGGCCGCCGAGGGCCGCCGAGGGCCGCCGCCGCCGCTGCACCTCACATGCAGCACACGGCACGTAACGGGTGCCGAGGCGGAGTCCGCAGCGGCCCCCGTCCCGCCGCACACGGACACGCCGCCGCCACCGCCCGCGGGGAGGCAGCGACACGCGCACGCAGCGCAGGGCCGCGTGCCCACTTTCCCACGCCCCCCCCCCCCCCCCTTCCCCCGGAGCGGCGGCCGCTAAGTCTCCGCTAAGAGCCGGGCTCGCGTCGCCGCCGCTGCCGCCGCCGACAGAAATCCCGGTCCCGTCCGCGGGGATCATCCATTAAGCCGCGCGGCGCAAGCAGCGACATCGAGGGGAGAATCACTCTTTTAAAAATTGTACACACATATTTCAGGGTTTCGACGGATTTCCCCGGACAGCAACCCACATGTGTTCATAACCACTCCCCTCGAGGAACGCCATGGCAGAGAGCCGCGCAGTCCGGCCGCAGAACGCAGAAGGAGCGCCCGGCGGGTAGGCAAGCGCACCGCTCCGCAGCGCACGCGAGCCCCGCGGGCCGGCCTACCCCGGCAGCCGCAGGCGCTCCGGGCCGTCGGCGGCGGCTAGGGAAGCAGGGCGCCGAGAGGGGCTGCCTGGCGGGGCGGCGGGGGCGTAGCGTGCGACCGAACGCCCTTCACACAGAACGAGATGCATTCCGAGGGGGCGGCGGCGGCGCCTAAAGCGGCCGGCACGCGACCAGCACGCGACATCACAACGGATAAGGAGGAAAGGGGTGGGGGGCCTCCCCTCCCCCCTCCCCTCCCCCCTCCCCTCCCCCCTCCCCTCCACCGCCCCACGCCGTTCGCACCTTAAGCAGGGCAAATGATCGAACTCGCCACGGCCAGCCGGAGCGCCGAGCGCCTTGCGGGTTGTAGCAAGTCCAGCCCGCGCGACGCGCGCGCAGGCAGAGAGCCGTGCTGTTGCCCAGCCAGCAGACGCCCTCCGCGCGCCCATACTGCGACCGCGGCCAAATTCACAACAGTGCAACGAGTTTCACCTCCCCCCCCCCCCCCCCACCCTTACGGCAATCACTTTTTCACCGCGACCGCCTGCCTTTTGCCCGGACTTGTGCTCCTCTCCAGGGCTAGCGCTGGCCGGGCCGTGGACACACAACGCCCGAGTGAAAGGTTAAGCGCCCAGCCCTTCCCTCCCGACCCACCGCCACAGTAGAACCGTCGTCGCCCTGGCTAGAGGACGGGTGCAGGAGGACAGAAAGAGGGAGAGGGGGGCGGGGAGGAAAGAAATGAAGAGGCTCTAGAGAGGCGACAAGGAAGGAAGGGAGGGAGGGAGGGAGGGGGGGGGGGGCGTCAAGCGTAGACGCCAAATAACAGGGAAAGTGGCCGGTGCGGCGGCTTCCCGCCGGCCCCCGCGCCGCGCACAACCGCCTCACTCATTAGCGGGGAAATGAGAAGAAACCTTTCGGCGAGGAACACGGCGCCTTTCAGCGAGGCCGTCATCGCCGACTTCATTTTATTTTTCTCCCAAGCAAGAACATTTATAATTTATAATGTGTCGCGCCTATTTGTCCATTTTCTTTTCA